>CM056052.1:184077503-184677503 GCA_029574335.1 Rana kukunoris | reverse complement strand
CAAGCTGACATACAATGACAACTATTCGCAGGGGGGAGTCACAATACTCTGCAATACCCCCTGCGCAATACTCTGCAATGCCCCCTGCGCAGTACTCTGCAATACCCCCGCAAACTACACTGCAAAATCCCCTGCACAATACTCTGCAATATCCCCGCACAATACTGTGCAATACTCTGCAAATTTCCCCTGCGCAATACTCTGCAATACCCCCTGCGCAATACTCTGCAATATCCCCTGTGCAATACTCTGCAATACCCCCTGCGCAGTACTCTGCAATACCCCCTGCGCAGTACTCTGCAATACCCCCTGCACAATATTCTGCAATACCCCCGTGCAATACTCTGCAATACCCCCTGTGCAATATTCTGCAATACCCCCTGCGCAATACTCTGCAATACCCCCTGTGCAATACTTTGCAATACCCCCTGCACAATACTCTGCAATACCCCCTCGCAATACTCTGCAATACCCCCTGCGTAGTACTCTGCAATACCCCCTGCACAATACTCTGCAATACCCCCGCGCAATACTCTGCAATACCCCGCGCAATACTCTGCAATACCCCCTGCGCAATACTCTGCAATACCCCCTGCGCAATACTCTGCAATACACCCTGCTCAGTACTCTGCAATACCCCCTGCGCAATACTCTGCAATACCCCCTGCTCAGTACTCTGCAATACCCCCTGCACAATACTCTGCAATACCCCCTGCGCAATACTCTGCAATACCCCCGCACAATACTCTGCTATACCCCCGAACAATTTTCAGCTTCTTTCGGCAACTCATGACGTGCTGTATGCGCCGGTCGGTAGCATATCAATCAATTAGGAACGCCCAGTCCCGCAGATTACATACCCAGAAGCCGCGGTGAAAATACAGTATGTACAGCCATGAAATAAAAAAAAACAGCCTAATGTCATTCTCACAACTCGGCTGAATGTAAAGTTATTTTTATTTTTTGGGTGAACCCCCACTTTAAACTAATAAAAGGTGACATCTGATTTGTTGATATAGGTTAATGTACAGTACTTTATGAACCAGTGTTGCTCTTCATAATGTCTTACTAAATAAACCTGTTTGTGTACATGCTTGCTTACAAGCCATGTTTTTTACATCAATAATGAGAATTCCATAGCATGATTTACAAACGCTGTAATCCATTTTAAATTCCTGCATGTAAAAATGAATAATGGCAATTGCACTTGAGATATATAAAAGACCATATTTTTTAGGAGTTTAATCCTAATGTTACAAAACACTGTAATGCTTAAATACGCTAAAATCCCGACATAATAAACTAAATAGAAATGCAGAGATCATTTATTTTTGTCTCTACCTGCTTGACCCAAACAGTGTGCAAACAGCATGTTGTAAACTGGTTAAAGATTTCCAATGTTAAATACATAGAAAATCCTAGTTAAACAGACACATATAGTAATCTTGTTTTTTTTATGTTGTGATTACATTTAACAGTGTTCTTATTTTCTACATTAATAGAGGTAGTAACCTAACAAAGACCTTAGTGAGTGATGAATTTATAATCTACTAATGTCATCATGTTGTTAGCAATTTGACTTTAGTTTCAAGGGTTAGTTACTTTACAGCATATAAAGTTATTATTTGCTTTTAAATGCTACTTTTATCTAAGATGTTTAATCTTAATGGTGAACTATTAAGTTAACAATAATGGTTTTATGTGTTACATACAGATATATGTGCCAGTTGGTATTACATGTTCTTTTATTGAATTCTGCAGATAAAATAAAAAGGGATATAAATATCCAACAATGGTTATCTATTAAGAACTGCTCAGTGCTTTAAAATCATTTCTTCAAATGTCAATTAAGGACAAAATATTAAGATTAAAGATGATGCATAATTCATAAAAGATGATATGCAGTAAGGCTGATTTACCAAAAGTTCCGAGAATTTTCACTCAATAAATTGTGTGAATATTCACTTCAATAATTTTTTGTGTGAAGTTTAAATTCTTGTTTAGCACTTTATATGCTAAGCAATTTTATTTTTTTTGCATATATGTAAAATTCTGCATTTTTTACTATAAAGTTACCTAAACAACCAAGGACATTATATATTTTCTTAAAGCAGAGGCCCCTTTACAATAAAAAGATAGTAGTTGCAACTTTTTTTTTTGCATATTGATATTTGAACAACTATTTATCAAATACATATTTGCAGTAAAAAAATTTGCAATAAAACAAATTTTAGTGCTAACACAGGGTAACACCCCTTATTTTGGTTAAAATATAAAAGACGCGCATGTGTTGAATAAATAGATACCAAACACGTTGAAATTCTATGCGCCCATGATATTGTGAAAAACATAGATGATGCTTTAAAGGCCTTTACTGCTTATTATTTTGGGGTTTAAATGTGACCTATAAATCTAGAATTATTACTCTCATGGTTTACATACATGTACGCATCCTGTGCCACTTGTGGGTGTGTGCAGGGCCATAGGAATTATGTTAAACTTATTTTTTTATGAATTTAAGATTAAATACATTTTTTAAAACAGTTTTTTATTTTTTAAATCGAACTGTATTGTTATTACAAGGGGATTAACAGGCAGGTGACGGGTACACTTTATGGGCTCTATTAGACCCACAATGTCTTCCTTGTCCCCCAAAGCAGCTAGCCAAGTACAAATCATGCTGCTTCCTTGGCTGAATGACAGCTCAAAGACTGGAAATTACTAAATCTTTGTCACCTCTGGCTTCATTCAACGCAGAGAAGATTAAGGAATGGATGTTGCTTGGTCACCTCCCACTCCCCATCCTAAAGCCCTTCGATGTA
The DNA here is from genome assembly GCA_029574335.1 of Rana kukunoris. Classification (NCBI taxonomy): domain Eukaryota; kingdom Metazoa; phylum Chordata; class Amphibia; order Anura; family Ranidae; genus Rana; species Rana kukunoris. The sequence goes on along the minus strand of CM056052.1, from coordinate 184,674,681 downwards.
GTCCTATGCAGTCACAGAGATCACTTTTACTTTATGCCGCGTACACACAATTGGATGGTTTTTCCGACGGGATTCCGCTCAAGCTTGTCTTGCATACACACAGTCAGACAAAAGTTCTCTGAACTTTCGATTGTCAAGAACATGGTGACGTACAACACTACGACGAGCCGAGAAAATTAAGTTCAATGCTTCCAAGCATGCGTCGAATTGTTTCCGAACATGCATCAGAATGTTGCGTTTCGGAATTGTTATAGACGATCTGTTTTTCTGCTAGGAATTTTTTCTGGCTGAAAATTTGAGAACCAGCTCTCAGTCTTTTGTTGGCGGAAATTCTGACAGCAAAAGTCAGATGGAGCATACACACAGTCGGAATTTCCATTCAAAAGCTCACATCAGCTATTTGCTGTCAGAAAATCCGATCGTGTGTACGCGGCATTACAAATGGGAGCTGGCTGAGCAAAAAAAGCACAAACTTATACTGTAGTTGCCACAAGCCATAAGCTTGTGCTTGACCCCTTACCCACACATACACTATATTGCCAAAAGTATTGGGATGCCTGTCTTTACATGCACATTAACTTTAATGGCATCCCAGTCTTAGTCCAAAGGGTTCAATATTGAGTGAACCCATCCTTTGCAGCTATAATAGCTTCAACTCTTCTAGGAAGGATGTACACAAGGTTTAGGACTGTGTCTATGGGAATTTTCGACCATTCTTCCAGAAGTGAATTTGTGAGGTCAGGTGCTGATGCTGGACAAGAAGGTCTGGCTCGCCATCTGAGTTCGAATTCATCTCAACGGTGTTTAATCAGGTTGAGGTTAGGACTCTGTGCAGGCCAGTCAAGTTCCTTCAACCCAAACTCACTCACCAATGTCTTTATTGACCTTGCATTGTACACTGGTACAAATAATTTGGAGGGAGGGAGAATTATGGCATGGGGTTTCTCAGGGGTTGGGCTTGGTTCCATTGAGGGGAGCTCTTAAGGCGTCAGCATACCAAGACATTTCGGACGATTTCATGCTCCCAACTTTGTGGGAACAGTTTGGGAATGACCTTTTCCTGTTCCAACATGACTGTGCCCCAGTGCACAAAGCCAAGTCCATAAAGACATGGATGAGCAAGTTTGGGGTGGAGGAACTTGACTGGCCTGCACAGAGTCCAGACCTCAGCCTGATAGAACACCTTTGGGATGAATAAGAGCAGAGACTGTGAGCTAGGCCTTCTTGTCCTCATTAGTGTCTGACCTCACAAATGCAGAATGGACCCACATTCCCATAGACACACTTCTAAACCTTGTGGACAGCCTTCCCAGAAGAACTGAAGCTGTTATAGCTGCAAAGGGTGGGCCAACTCAATGTTGAACCCTACGCACTAAGACTGGGATGTCATGAAATGTGCATACAAAGACAAGTGTCCCAAAATGTTTGGTAATATATTGTATACTACATATGTCCAGAGAGCTGAACTGGTTAATTGATAATCACAATGTGAACAGGAATTTGCTTTTCATATGATTGAATAAGTGAACTGAATATTTGCACACTTTCTTGAGTAAAGATTCTTAATTCCTAAAGTAAATGAGCCTCTTTATCAGCTTTTGAGACTTCTAATGCAGAGATCAAGGGCCCTGACTGTGATTTTATTTAGCAGCCCTCTTGATGTAAGCAGCCATAGATCTGAGATAGTCAGTAGATTGAGGACAGTGAGGCAATAACAAAGTAAACGGGGGGGGGGGGTATGGGATACTAGAGAGTATCTCAGATAATTGTTAAAGGAACCAGAGACTAGAAATGTCTCCACTGCAGCGAAAATCATTTCCAAACTTTAATCTTCCTGAATACTAGTATTTCTCCCCAATCTATTAAACTGAGGTTCATTTTTCAAAAGCATTCATTTATTTTTGAACACATACTGTATATGATTGATGTAGTGTGGGACAGCATCATTAAACATACACACACAGACACTAGATTTAGCGTTTATTTTACCATCAAATAGTTTAATTTAAAGCATCTGCTTTCCTGAGCATATGTGTGTTTTGAGCCAGTCTGCTCAACTGTCCTTTCTATAATTCTATAAATATTATCATTAAGATACATTAAGATACACTTTAACCCCTTCCCTACCTGAGTCATTGTAAAATGACGTCGGCGGGAACCCTCCCTCCCCCGGGGAGGACATCACATGACGTCCTGGTTTTCCCAGGCGGTTAGGGGGCGCACGCGCGCCGGCGGTGGCTCGCATGCCTACTGCATCGCTTGGGACCCAATGCATGTGCCAAACGGCCGCAATGTCCGCCGGGCACACACGATTGCCCGCAATCACGGCAAGCACACAGATCCATGTCCTGTCAGAGGAGAGGAGACTGATGTGTGTTCCCAGTACAGAGGAACACACATCGGTCTCCTGCCCTTGTGAGTCCCCTCCCCCTACAGTTAGTATCACTCACTAGGGAACATATTAACCCCCTTCAGCGCCCCTCTAGTGTTAACCCATTTCCTGCCAGTCACATTTACACAGTAATCAGTGCAGTTTTATAGCACTATAAATGCGAATGGTCCCAAAAACGTGTCAAAAGTGTCCGATGTGTCCATCGCAATGTCACGGTCACCAAAAAATCGCAGATTGATACCATTACCATTACTAGTAAAAAAAAAAAAAAGGGCATAAATGTATTCCCTATTTTGTAGACACTATGGCCCGGATTCACATACCTCGGGGCATATTTATGCCGCCGTAGCGTATCTTCTTTACGATACGCCGCCGCAACGCAGAGAGGGAAGCATGGAATTCACAAAGCAAATGCTCCCAACGTTGCGCCGGCGTAGTATATAGTCGTAGGCGTAAGGCAGCGTAAGTCAACGTAGGTGGAAGTGGGCGTGATACATTTAAATGAAGCATGACCCCATGCAAATGATGGGCTGAGTACTTAAAATGAACTGCGTATGCGTCGTACCTCAGACGCATCCCAGTGCGCATGCTCACATTCACATCGAAACAACTGGCTAAGATATACGTCGAATCACTGCCTACGACGTGAATGTAACCTACGCCCAGCCCTATTCGCGTACTACGTAAAATTCAACGGCGTTCGTTCCCTGGTCCATACCTTTCCTTTGCATGAGTTGCGCCTCCAATATGGGGAATAACTTTACGCCGGACGTAAACCTTACACAAATCGATTAAAACATGCGCCGGGTGCAAGTACGTTCGTGAATCGGCGTATCTCCCTCATTTGCATATTTGCATCGAAAATCAATGGGAGTTCCAAATGCGTAGGCAAGTTACGTCGGTCGGATGAAGCCTATTTTTAGACCTATCTTTGTGGGTCGGCGCATAGATACGATGGCGTAATACGTCGGTGTAAGTGCTTTGTGAATCCGGGCCTATAACTTTTGCGCAAACAAATCAATAAACGCTTATTGCAATTTTGTGATATTTATTAAATCAAAAAGTAGAATTTTTTTTTTTTTAAATTGTCACTCTTCTTTTGTTTCTAGGTGATCAAATACCACCAAACAAAAGCTCTATTTGTGGGGGAAAAAAACATAAAGGGCCAGATTCAGGTAGCATAGCGTATCTGTGTGCGGGCGTAGCATATCGAATATATTCACAATATATTCACAAAGCACTTGCTCTGTAAGTTGCGACGGCGTAGCCTAAATCGGCCGGCGTAAGGCCGCCTAATTAAAAGTAGAAAGGAGGTGGGCGGCATCTAGTTAAATTAAGCATGACCCCATGCTAATGAATGGCCGGTCGAACTGGGCATGCGCACGCATGCTCAGAATCACGTCACATAAACTCCATAAGATACGTCGGCGTAAATGCCTATGACGTGAACGTAACTTACGCACAGTCCTATTCACGTAGTACTACATTTTCCAGAAAGCTTTACATTTATGGCCAGAATTAGCCCTATTGTCCTTCATGAACGTTTCAAAATTCCATGTGCTTCGTTATCTGAAATGTACATTCCCTCTTTCATCTGATCCTACAGATCGAATAAATGATATATAGTAAACACACATTTTCTTTTGTAGCATACTCTGCACAGTTCTTACATTTAAACTCTGTATTTAAAAGTAAACACCATAAACGTTAATGTGTATTAATGTGCCAATTATATAGCCTGAATTACCTTGTAGTTTTTTTTCTACATAGATGGTGAATTAGGTTTATTTTTCTGTGTGTACTTGTATTTTGTCATCTAGAATGCTTTTAAACCAATGGAAGATGCAATTACGGCAATAGGGTATTGATCTGGAAAGCGAAGATTAGTTTTAATGAATTTTGTTGCTGGTGTAGAGTTAAACAGTAATGGTGTTGTACGTTACAGAAGATTGAGCAGTTGGCTGTACAAGGCCTTGCACTGTTTGTCAGCTGTGGCATGTTTCCTAAGTTCAGTAAGCATCCTGCATCTCTGGGGATTATTCTGGAGATGAACAGCTGGTGTACATATCCTTGTAAATCACATGCTAAAAAGATCAGATTTACATGCTGGGACATTAATACCAATGCTAAAAATAAACATTTATTAACATTAATGGAGTCAGTTTTGAGCCGGGACAGGAAATGTAAAATACAGTTTCTATCAAATAAGCAATATATTGTTAGAATATGTATAGGTCAGCATGAAATTCCTCACTTTAATGTAACATGGAATAAACAAAGTACCCAAAGTCAGTTGAACACAAAAGTAAAAATGTACTAAAGTGCATACTCGGGATCTTGTTGATAACAAGATCCTGAGCAAAATGTTTTATAGAGACCTTGCGTAAAAGGAGCGTAAAGGCACATAAGCGCATACAAGCGTAAAACTCTTCTTCATTGCCAGAATTGCAATATACACATATACACACATGAACATGCGTATATGTGCTTCAATTACTGTACTCAAAGCATAACATTTTCTATTTTTGTTTTATGGCTCGGTACTGTGTGCATGGTTCTAATCTAGATCAGTAAAAAATTGGATGATTTTTTACTTCCGTGTGCAATACCTTTTTTTAATTGTATTTTTATTGAAAATTATCCAGAGAAATACATATCACACAGTATTTCAAAATATCAAATAGGAAAAAAGCTGTGTGCAAGACTTAAAGGGTTTGTAAAGGATTTTTTTTTTATCTTAATAGCTTGCTTTACCTAAATGCAGTGCTGTTTTCATGTCCTCGTTGTTTCTTTTTGCTCTCAAGTTGCTGTAATTCTTCTCTGATCTCCACACTTCCTGGTTGTCTGTTTCCTGATGACCACAGTACTGGGAGCTTTATCTCTGTGGTCACTAACTTCAATGAGGTGTGATAACTGTGTGTCTAGTTTCTAGTTTCATTATCCAAACCATCACTGCTCTATGGTTCTGTATGCTGTGTATAGCACAGAGGCAGGAAATAACATGCAAAAATGAAACTAAATGAAAAAAGGAAACTAGAAACTACAGGCACATTATATGATTGATTTTTATCTATTTTTAATTGTTTTTAAAAGGAATCAGTTAACTATTATGTCTCTATATCCTGTAAACAGTCATTACAGCATAAAAAAAATGTTTCCTTTACAACTCCTTTAACCACTTAAGGACCGCCTACTGCACATTTACGTCGGCAGAATGGCACGGCTGGGCACATCAACATATATATACGTTGATTTTAGTACACAGCCGTGGGTCGCGGGCGCGCGCCCGCGACCCGGTCCGAAGCTCCGGGACCGGGACCGCGGGATTCGCGGACCCGATCGCCGCTGCAGTGCGGCGATCCGTCCCTGGAGCGGAAGAACGGGGAGAGCCGTGTGTACACACGGCTTCCCCGTGCTTCTCTGTGGCTGTAGCATCGATCGCGTCATCCCTGTAATAGGGGGACGCGATCGATGACGTCACACCTACAGCCACACCCCCCTACAGTAGTAAACAAACCACATAGGCACACATCCCCTACAGCGCCACCTGTGGTTAACTCCCAAACTGCAACTGTCATTTCCACAGTAAACAATGGAAATTTAAATGCATTTTTTACTGTGAAAATGACAATTGCCCCAAAAATGTGTCAAAATTGTCCGAAGTGTCCGCCATATTGTCGCAGTCACGAAAAAAATCGCTGATCGCCGCTATTAGTAGTAAAAAAAAAAAAATTAATAAAAATGCAATAAAACTATTCCTTATTTTGTAAACGCTATAAATTTTGCGAAAACCAACCGATAAACGCTTATTGCGATTTTTTTTACCAAAAATACGTAGAAGAATACGTATTGGCCTAAACTGAGGAAAAAAATGGTTTTTTATATATTTTTGGGGGATTTTTATTATAGCAAAAAGTAAAAAATATTGCATTTTTTTAAATTGTCGCTCTATTTTTGTTTATAGCGCAAAAAATAAAAACCGCAGAGGTGATCAAATAACACCAAAAGAAAGCTCTATTTGTGGGGAAAAAAGGACGCCAATTTTGTTTGGGAGCCACGTCGCACGACCGCGCAATTGTCAGTTAAAGCGACGCAGTGCCGAATCGCAAAAAGGGGCAAGGTCCTTTACCTGCATTTTGGTCCGGGTCTTAAGTGGTTAATATAGCAATGCTATCACTGTGCCATCCTGATAGTCTTTTAATACAAGAATAATAAAAGTGTAGCTTATCAAAAATATGTGTCTTATAATTTTTTTTTAGGAGTACCGTAATTTATGTATATGAATTAATGATGGTGCTTTCTATCTGATGAACAATCCTTGAAAGCATACTTAACCACTTAACCCCCCCCCTGTCAAATGACGGTGGGCGGAATGCTCTATTGTTCAAACAGGATGCGCCCGTCGTGTTACTGGGAACACAGTGCGCATGCCCGGCGGCCGCGATGGTTGCCGGGCACCCGCGATTGCCCAGTAACTGAGCAGGGACGTGGAGCTCTGTGTGTAAACACAGAGCTCTACGTCCTGTCAGGGAGAGAGGAGACCGATCTGTGTCCCTTGTACATAGGGACACAATCGGTCACCTCCCACAGTCACCCCCCTCCCCCTACAGTTAGAACACTACTTAGGACACACATTTAACCCCTTCCCCGCCCCCTAGTGGTTAACCCTTTCCCTGCCAGTCACAATTATACAGTAATCAATGCATATTTATAGCACTGTTCACTGTATAAATGTGAATAGTCCCAAAAATGTGTCAAAAGTGTCCGATGTGTCCGCTATAATGTTGTAGTCCCGGAAAAAATCGCAGATCAGCGCCATTCCTAATAAAAAATAAATAAAAAATAAATCATAATTATGTCCCCTATTTTGTAGGCAATATAACTTTTTTAACAAAACCACATATAAAACAATATGAAGCAGCGCTCCTTAATTGGAATGTCACTTGCTATGATATGAAAAGTCCAAAGTTCATATGAATAAATGATGGAAAAAGAAGTTAATCCCAAGATGATCCGTGAAAAGGAAAGAGGAGATATATCTCTCAAACACCATAAGATTCTTTTTGACCACCACCACCACGTGCAATAGCTGAATGAAACTCTTACCAGACAGCGCTGGATATAAAGCGTTGTATTGTAACACACAGCCTGAGAGAAAAATCCAAATTCACTCCTCTTATGGATATCAACTCACATGTGAGGAAACAAAAAAAGCAGATGGTGGCACATAGCGTAATTCCGTAGGGTTTATTGTAAAAATCACATAAAATGTAAGAAATACACTTACAATTTCAGTAAAATCATTCGGCATATATCACATACATTGTGATCGTTCATCACCGCAGCTGGTCTTTGGCGGAGGTGTTCAAAACAGCGATCGCCGTCTGACTCAGTTGGTTAGGTCCCGCTGTGTTCTCACACGCCAACGCCTAGTAGCGTGATGACGTCACTTAGATTGACAGTTGTCTCAACCAACCCAGACGCGTTTCGTCATAGGAATGACTTCATCTGTGGGTGTGGTTGTACAACTGAGTGCTCGATATTTATATAGCATCCCACTTGTTGCCAATTGATATACAGGTGTGCTGGTTTAATTTCACATCCGCCCTGACCATTCATCTCTATTTGGCATGTCATATAAAAGGTGATGCAGCTTTTAGTTTGCTGACCCCTAGTGGATGCAGAGAATATTGCTTTCCAGATAATATAGTGGACACTTTCATGGTATCTGAATCAATATTAGCAATTACAAATGGAGCAAATACTCCAATAAATTCTGAATCAATTATTCTCATTAAATATATCTATAAAATGTATATAATACATCAACTAAATAAAAATCTATAAAAAAATATAAAAATATAATATAAATAAAAAAATCTATATATATAAAAAAATATATATAATAATGCATATACACAAAACTATACATAATAAGACAAAATAAATCTTCTATATGAATGAAGGAGACCCAGCCTAACATGATACTCAAACTAAACTCAAGCTAAAAATCACTAATAAAGCAATTTACGTCCAACTCCACATTCATACCCTTAGGAGTCAGAGTATCCATAAAATATATCCATCTTGTTTCTCGTTTAGATATTTCTCTTACAAGATTCGATCCCCTCCAATTAGGGTGGATACAATCAATTCCCCAAAATTTTAAACAGGACGGATCTTTATTATGGAATTTTTTAAAATGTAAAGAAACACTGTGATGTTTAAATCCAAGTTCGATATTGGTAACATGTTCTGCTATCTGTATTTTTAATTTTCTTTTAGTACGGCCTACATACATAAGATTACACGGACATTGCAGAACATATACAACGTGTGTAGAGTTACACGTAATAAATTCAGTAATGTTACACTTTTTATTATTTCCTGTTGAAACAAATTCTGACAGGCCTCTAATAGGATTATTCACCACTAAACAGGAACTGCATTTTCTGCAGGAATAGAACCCTGTAATTTGCCAACACATATTTTTCTTTTTAGGTGGATCTAGCACCTTTCGTACCACTTTATCCCCAAAATTGGGTGCTTTACGGTAAATAAACTGAGGGGCTATAGGTAAGGCTTGATAGAGAACTTTATCCATACATAATATGTGCCAATGTCGTTTGAATATGGTCTCAATATCCTTATATTGGCCGTGAAAATTTGAGAGAAAGCTCCATTCTTGTTTGGAATCTCTAGGGCGGTCTTTGTTAATGAGACACGCCTCTCTCGGCATGTCCTCTAGTTCTTTAGCAATTTTATCCAATATAACTTTTTTGCAAACCAGTCACTATACGGTTATTGCGATTTTTTTTTTTTTACCAAAAATATGTAGAAGAATACATCGGCCTAAACTGAGATAAATTATTATTATTTTTTTTTAAATGGGATATTTATTATAGCAAAAAGCAAAAAATATTGTGTTTTTTTTTTCAAAATTTACGCTCTTTTTTTGTTTATAGCCCAAAAAATAAAAACCGCACGGGCGATCAAATACCACCAAAAGAAAGCTCTATTTGTGGGAAAAAAAGGACGTCAATTTTGTTTGACCGCGCAATTGTCAGTTAAAGCAACGCAGTGCCGGAAGCTAAAATTTAGTCTGGGCAGGAAGGGGATGTAGGTGCACATTAGGCAAGTGGTTGCCTAACCTAACCGTGTCCCTCTTCTTTTGTTTATAGCGCAAACAAATAGAAACCCCAGAGGTGATCAAATACCACCAAAAGAAATCTCTATTTGTGGGAAAAAAATGATAAACATTTCATTTGGGTACAGTGCTGCATGACTGCACAATTGTCATTCAAAGTGTGACAGTACTGCAAGCTGAAAAATGGCTTGGGCAGGAAGAGGGTGAACGTGCCCTGTATTGAAGTGGTTAAATGACAATTGCGTGATCATGCTACACTGTGCCCAAACAGCATTTTTATAATTTTGTTCCCACAAATAGAACTTTCTTTTGGTGGTATTTGATCACCTCTGCAGTTTTTATTTTTTGCTAAACAAATAAGACAATTTTGCGTTTGTTTCAGTTATAACATTTTGTAAATAAGTACGTTTTCTCCTGCACTGATAAGGCGGCACTGATATAGCCGAACCGATGAGGTGGCACCAATGAGCGAGCACTGACAATGAGCACTGATATGCGCAACTGATGGGCACTGGTAGGCGCCACTGATATGCAGCACTGATAGGCATTGATAGGCGACACTGATGGGCACTCATGGGTGGCACTGGTGGGCACTGATGGGCACTAACTTGTGAAACTTATGGGCACTGAAAGGCTGCAAAGATGGGTACTTATTTGTGGCACTGATAGGCAACACTGCTGGGCACTGATAGGCGGCACTGCTGGGCACTGATGGGCATTGATATGTGGCACTGATAGGCATCCCTGTTGTCACTGGCAGTGGTAGGCATTGTGGGTGGGCACTGATTGGCAGCTGCCTGGGCATTGATTGGCAGCTGCCTGGCCACCAATTTACATTTTCGTGGTGGTCTAGGGGACATACCTGGTGGTCCAGTGTGGATGGCCATCCTGGTGGTCCTGGGTGGCATCCTGGTGGTACTCGGCGGGACCCAGATGTGAGTGAGGAAAAGCCAATCAATGGCTCTTCCTGTTTACATCGTGATCAGCCGTGATTTGCTATAGGCTGGGCATGAAGTGGTTAAATGTAACCTTATTGCGTCACTTGCGTCACTCTTCTCAATTATACTCAGTTGTGACATCACGCTACTTGTATATCAAGTCAAAAGTTCAAGACATTTTGCTTGTCTTGCAAAACGCTCTCAAACTTTCAAATAAGGATTAGCTACAGGAGCACACTACGGCGCACGTCTCCCTAGCAGTAGGGTGTGTACGCTTTGGCTCCAGGCAGGCAGGCCTCCCTCCCAAACCAGCCCAGCCTCAGCAGCTTCACACCGCAACAGCAACCCTCCTTCCTAATCCCTCTGCACTGTTTCTTGCTCAAAGGTAAGCCTTGCCTAGCCTGGTCTCTCTGGTCTACCCCCCAGGACTGGATGCGACCATCCTTTTCAGTATAGCCGCGGTTCTTTAAGTCCCGGGATCCGGACAACCAGATGACCAGGACCCCCCCTGGCATCCCACACACCATCTGGCCGCCCCCCGCTCCTCCGCCGTCCCCCACTTAGCAGCGGACCATCGCAACCCTTGCGGGTTCCGTGGAAATCACCCACCCATAGCATACAATACACCACCCAACACTCCCCCCCTCACCCCCCTTGCACTGGCCATTTCAAATTGAAAACCGGTCACCGCAGCCAACCGCTGACACAGGCCTTTTTTTTTCAATCTGAAAGCTAACACCCCTCTTTCATAAATTGATCCAGGGTTGCGACCGATCGCCTATTGGGATCAGGAAGGAATTTTTTCCCCAGGTAATGCAGATTGGCACAGCACACCTGTTTTTTTTTGCCTTCCTCTGGACCAATTGAAAAAAGGGAGGACATAGAGAAGTGACAGGTTCGCTTCCCTATTCCTCCTCCCCAGCATCGCCAAAACCCCCACCCCCCCCCCCATAAATACTTCCCGTATTTTTCTGCAACTATGGGTTATCTGAAATACTCTGCAGAAACTATCTGGGAATTAAAACCATTTACCTCAACACTCACAACAGTCACCTAAAAAGCCCTAAAAAGCGAACAACTGTTAAGAATCAATATACGATTAACAGTAAAAAATCGCATCAGAACACTCCAGCCCTGCGCTCTGGTCAATACTAGATCGGCAGTAAAACACCGGGAAGAAATCCATGATTTCATCCTTCTACACGATATAGATTGCCTCTTTATCACAGAAAGCTGACTCACAGGCAATTGCAACACCATTCTGGAAGAATTGGTGCCGGCAAATTATCGCATCCAAATGCAGAACAGAGTGGGGCAAAGAGGGGAGGCCTGGCGGTGATCCACAAGATTCACCTCTTGATCACCAAACCAGTCCTCCAATACTCACTTCCATTCATGGAAACCCTCACTCTACAGATGCGAACAAACCCCCAAGACACGGTCCATATGCTACTGTGCTATAGACCTCCTGGCCCAAAAACGCACCTTGTCACGTCATTAACAGAATTCATCGCCTCTTACACCCTAAGCATCAAACACCTTTTGGTGCTTGGGGACTTCAACCTCTGGGCCAACTCCTCGCTGGACCCAGTCGCTGACGCTTGCATCGACCATCTAGAAGGATTAGATCTGCAGCAATTAATTTGAGGCTCCACTCATGCCTCAGGCCATACCCTCGATCTCATTTTCAAACAGGATTTGGAAATTGAGATCGGGGAAAATGAGCCACTACCATGGACCGATCACCATGCCATTAAATTTAAAATAGCCAACCCCCTCAGGCCAAATAAAACTAGAAAACCGGTGATAACTCACTGGACTAGGTCTCAGAAGAAGCTCCACTCTGAACTCTTCAAAACGACCCTAGGAAATAAAATAAACACAATACAACAACAACCAACAGCCATAGAAACACTTGACTCCATCAACAAGACGCTACTTCAGTCTGCCGACTGGGTGGCACCAAAACGCAAAACTTGCTTTCGGAAAAACAACGCCGGCTGGTTTAACGACCAGCTGACGTTGCTAAAGCAAGAGCATAGAAGAGCAGAAGCTGCCAGGAAAAGGAGCTCTTCAGATAGAAACCACACTATTTATAAGACAATAACTAAGAAATATCATAAAGAAATCTTTATGGCAAAAAAAAAATCATTTCGCCAACATCATCACCAAGGCCCTAAACCGCCCCCGCGAACTCTTCAAGCTGGTTTCACAATCGATGAATCCAGCCTGCTTAGAGCCCCCCAATGCTGATTCACAAGAATTTTGCAACGAACTATCCGATTATTTCATTAATAAAATTTAAAGAATCCGGGTAAGCATTGAGCAAAATGGAATCTGCATGAATCCCGCCCCGAAGCCCAACCCTGATACCATTATATACACGCCTCAAGCACAGAAATTCACCTTAAAACCCATCTCCATTGCTGCCACTAAAAACATCATTCGGTCCCTGCGCAACAGCACAGGACACAATGACATCATTCCCACTAAACTGCTGAAAGAAAGTGCCGATATACTTGCACCAGCTATCATGCAGCTTATAAACCAATCATTCAAGGAAGGCATGGTGCCCTCCTTGTTGAAACAAGGTACCATAAAACCGATCCTGAAAAAACCCACCCTTGACCCGAAAGACCCAAACAATAGAAGACCCATAACGGGTCTAAATGTTTTCTCCAAAATAATGGAGAAAGAAGTTCAATCAAAAATAGGAATTACTACAGAAAGTAGTAGGAAGGCGGACTTTTTCAGGCAATCACAAGGACATACAATTTAAGAAAAAATATTTAATTATATATCATAAAATCCAAAAACAAAAACTAAAATATACAAAAACAGGATATACAGAATATATATTAGCAATGGTAGCTTGCATCTCGCCATCTGGCGAGATGCAAGCTACCATTGCTAATATATATTCTGTATATCCTGTTTTTGTATATTTTAGTTTTTGTTTTTGGATTTTATGATATATAATTAAATATTTTTTCTTAAATTGTATGTCCTTGTGATTGCCTGAAAAAGTCCGCCTTCCTACTACTTTCTGTAGTAATTCCTATTTTTGATTGAATTATTTCGGATGTTGGCTACATGTGAGTGCTTTTATGTTTCCCCGTTCCCTATTTTTGGAGAAAGAAGTTGTACAACAGTTACAACAGCATTTAGAAACCCAAAAATTACTGGATACGTTTCAATCAGGCTTCCGGCCAGGGCACGGAACTGAAACGGCTCTGGTAAATATATGGGATGACGTCCTAGAGGCAGCAGATTAAGGAGAATCTTCTCTCCTGATCCTGTTGGAGCTAAGTGCGGCCTTTGACACGGTAGACCACGGACTACTACTCGCTAGGCTAGCTGAAGTGGCCAAAGTCACGAAAGCGGATCTACCTTGGTTCTCTTCCTTCTTGGAAAACAGATCACAAACAGTGAAATTGGGATCTTTCACGTCAGAAATGCGTACGGTATCATGCGGAGTCCCTCAGGGATCTCCCTTGTCACCGGTACTGTTCAATATCTATCTCCGTCCTCTCTTTGAGATCATTCGCAACCAGAAGCTACTTTACCATTCCTACGCAGACGACACACAACTGTATCTCTGCGTCAGCAACGGAAAGGATCATTCGTTGGGATTAGAGAGATCCCTCACTCTTATAGATAACTGGATGACATCCAGTTATCTAAAACTCAATGGTTCGAAAACAGAGCTTCTCCTGTTTCACGCAAACAGGAAAAGTCACCCCACCTTAACTTGGACCCCACCACCCATCCTGGGAAAAATTATCGCCCCGAGCACCAAAGTCAAAAGTCTCTGAGTCATTTTTGACTCCCACATGACAATGGATGCACAAATAGGGGCAGTAATCAGCGGATCAGATCATCTGCTGCGCCAGTTACGCCGACTCACCCCTTTTATTCCTAAAGAGGACATTGCAGTCGTAGTGGGAACAATCGTCAATTCCAGACTCGACTATGCAAATGCCCTCTATTTAGGACTTCCCAAATACCAAATCACTCGTCTGCAAGTCGTTCAAAATACGGCTGCTCGATTAGTGACTGGGAAAAAATCATGGGAGTCAATTTCCCTTTCGCTAAGATTTTTTCACTGGTTGCCAGTGAAAAACAGAATCACTTTTAAGGCACTCTGCCTTACACATAAGTGTATTCAAGGAAATGCTCCCCAATATCTATGCGAAAAAATAAAGGCCCATAACCCCAATCGCACTCTGCGATCCACAAATCAAAACCTACTGCACATCCCAAAGGCAAGATACAAATCCAAAGGAGATCGGAGATTTGCTGTCCAAGGACCGCGACTGTGGAATGCACTACCAACCACCATCCGACTGGAGTCGGACCACTTGGCCTTCAGGAGAATGATTAAAACTCATCTCTTCTGAAGGCAAAGGCTTCCTTTATCCAAGGAATGGAAACAGCGCCCAGAGGCAATTCAGTTCGCAAGCGTTGCGCTCTATAAGTTTTTCACTCACTTACTGTAATGCTGTCTTTGATTTAAGAATACATGGGAGCTGTTAACCAATATATATATATTTATAAAATAATAAATATTATTTCATTTAAGGTAATTGGTTTACATTTGCAGTGACATGATGTCTCAAAACAAATTATTTGAAGACTTTTGCATTGTGCTAGTAAAAATAGCTATCGTATGCAGCTTCATGAACAATGACAACAGCAACACACTTATTCAGCTGTAAATTCCTACTAATTTAACTGCTTTTGTTAAACTGAAGATATGGATGCCAGTAAAGTAATAGGCTTATACCACAAAGATATGCTTCATGTAATTCATGTTCAGCCAATATGTCAGTCCATGTTAATAAGTAAGAAAAAGTGAAAGTTTTAAAAGATACTAAATTAAGCAAAAGCCATATACTGTATGGCCGCATACACATGATCAGTCCATCTGATGAGAACGGTCCGAAGGACCGTTTTCATCGGTTAACCGATGAAGCTGACTAATGGTCTGATGTGCCTACACACCATCGGTTAAAAAAATGATCGTGTTAGAACGCGGTGACGTTTACGTGTTTGCACACAACGACGTGCTGAATAAAACGAAGTTCAATGCTTCCAAGCATGCATCAACTTGATTCTGAGCATGCGCGGCCTTTTAACCAAATCTTTTGTATACTAACGACCGGTTTTGACTCATCTGTTAGGCATCCATCTGTCAAATTTTAAAGTAAGTTCTCTTTTTTTGACCGAAGGATAACTGACCGATAGGGCCCACACATGATCGGTTTGGACCGATGAAACAGTCCTTCAGTCCGTTTTCATTGGTTTTGACCGATCGTGTGTACGCGGCCTAAGTGTGTATATATAGATCTATCTATCTATCTATCTATCTATCTATCTATCTATCTATCTATCTATCTATCTATCTATCTATATATATACTGTATATATATATATATATATATATATATATATATATATATTTGTTTATTTATTTATTGGTTACAGTTCATTATACCAAGGCATATCTTGGTATGTGCTATGCACTAATTCAGAAGAGTATATCATTATATCAATTAGTTGTTTTAACTACAGGTGATTTTGCTTGTTGTTCTTCTATTGAACAATAGGCATTATTGGATATTAAGCTAAGTACACACTATTGTGGGTTAAACAAAAAAACTCTCAGGCTTTATCAGAGCCGCTGTACTAACCATGCAAGGTTAGTTCAGTGATCTCCCCCCGCTGAGCTGTTGTGCTCTGACAGGGGGATGCCCCCCGCCCCAGAACACTCCGAACTGCCATTGGCTGAGAGCGCTGATCGGGAGTCGGTTGGTCGAATGCTGGTTTTTCCAGCATGCTTGTCCAACAGAGGCTGACATAAACATGGGCTGAATGTCAGCCTTTTTTTTTAATGCCCATTGTCTCCTAACATTTGACCGTGGGTACCTGGCTTTAGTCTACTAGCTCCCAAAGAAAGAAGAATTTTCAAACTAGATATCCATATAGTACATTTTGGGGCTTGATTTACTAAAGTAGATAAAGTGAAAAAAACAATACGTCCCAGCAGACAGATCTGTTCAAATCGGTTAGTCCGACCGATTTGAACAGATAGATTTACTTGTGTGTACGGGGCCTAATAGTTGCCCAGTGGATAAATTCTCCTTTATGTGGCGTGGCAGGGGGTGTGCCATATGCCTACATATTATTGCTAATAGGTGTCCCTCATTGCCATCTCAAAAAGTTGGAAGGTATGGTGTGGCTTATAATTTGCTAGAAGTATGAGTTTAAGTTGGCTCTATGAGGAACATATAATTGAATAATTTTATTTAAGACCTTAAGGAATATCAACCTAAGGTCTTAAAGGCCCTTATCCGAATTATCAACATCAAGCGGACCAACTTCTAACTCCCAAATCATCTTTTGTGGTAAATGCAAAGCCTTTAATATAAACATAAGAGAAGGATGAACTCAACTGGGCCCCATAGACAGGGATATATGAAATAGTATCCATATTAGTGCTTAAAGCGGTGGTAAAACGCATACTTAAACAAAAAATAAGTTTGATCGGCCTAAGGGCCTAAGTGCAAGGCATCAGGGAAATTCTCCACTTCCTATAATCTGGAAAGGTTCACAAGTTCACTTGTCATTGTGTGGGGAATGTATGACAGTTGGAAAGCCATGTAATACAGAGTAGAGGATTGCAAAATCCAAAGGTCGTTTGAGCATTGATCAGATTACCTTATGACTCTGCTTGCCCCAGACAAAGGGTTTGGCAGTGATTCCATGATTTTAAAGTATTTAAGAGGCATGCATATCAATGAGTGCCAAAGGATGTAAAAAAAAAAAAAAATAGGCAGGAGAATAATTTTTATTAGATTTGCTTGACCCACGACTCATAGGTGAAGTTTCCATCATACTTGTATTTTAGATTTGATCAATATTAAGGGGTAGGTAGTCTGTTACATGCTTTAAGGTTTTTATCCTCCAGTACTTAATAGTATTAGTTCAAAACAGTGGTGAATGGGCCTTCTCTTGAGTAAGCCTGAGAAAAATTTGTAAATTAAATGTATTAATTACAAATCTGGGGAATCAATTAGGTGATTCAATTTAGACAGTTCCAAGTGTAGCGGGGGTTGTTGTCTGATTTGATCTGGTATATGCACAAATTGTCTGCATAGCCCCACAGTGTTAATGTGTGCACCCCAACTCAGTTCTTGTATATCTGAAAGATTATGCAGAATGGTGGTCTATGGTTTAATCTCCAGGGCAAGCAGAAGAGAATTAGGTTGAAAGCCCTGGCGTGTAACAAAAAATATGATTCAGAGCCATCTGAGAAATTAAGGGCTAACCCAAACTTTTGCAGGTCTAGCAGAGGAAGTTTTGTTTTACTCAGTCAAATGCCTTGGCTGTGTCTAGGCTATCCACTACTCACATAATCGTGTGTGGATTGCAAATTAATAAATAGATTGCTGGTATTTAGAATGGTATTCTTGGAAATAGTAGTAGGAGTAAAAGAAGTAAAGTAAACTATACTTATACTTATGGATTTGATTGCTGTTGCTAACAGTGAGGCTAAAATAATACAACCTTAAGCATGTGTATTTTCTGTGATAATTTACATAAATCTTATTTTTAATACCACTGGCACCTATTATAAAAAAAGTGTATCAAGAGCCTACAGAGGATTACCATGATTGTACATTGGAATGAAGATACAGGCCGGTGCCCTTCAATTACTCATTAATTATCCAGATATGTGTTAAATGTGTAATATATTAACAGGTATACTGGCTATTACAGCTTTGTAAACAACTATTCCATGTATGAGATTGGGAAAAATAACTGAATCCTTTACATATTTTTTATTGTTTCAGATGGGGAAGAAACGAAAGTTTAGTTCTCTGGAAATATCCCTAATTGTTCTGTTTATTTTGGTCACAATAATAGCGATAGTCCTTATTGTGCTTTTTGCTACAAAAACACCTGGACTCAAGGATACAGGTAAGAGACTGTCTTTTAAAGAATGCCAATTTTGTATGTAAGCTAATAAACGTTATGCAAAATAAATGTTATTTAAAGTTGCAATGTATTTCTTAGCTTGAAATTATATTTGCCCTTTGATTTCAAACTGTGCCTTTAATTGGTCCTTAGAGCACTATTCCTCCTACTGATACCAATGATGGGGCACTATTACTCTCACCGATACCAACGATGCAGCATTTTTGCTTTCATTGATATCAACACTGAGGCATTATTCCTCTTTTCACTAATCACAGGAACTAAATCTTTGTTAGAAATTTCCGCTGTACTTTATGCTTACATGTTATTGAAGGGATAGTTTTTTTAAATATAGTATAGTTAAAGATACTAAAGGGATCTAAAGAGTTAAAGGGATAATTTTGGGGAAAGTTATGTTCAGTCTAAATACCTTACCGTGTGCAAATATAATTACAAAATAAAAACAGAGGCCTAGATTCACAAAGCGATTACGCCTGTGTAAATGTTGTTAGACTGGAGTAATTTCGACTTACGGGCGTTTTTACGCTAGTCGAAATCCTCAAACCATGAAAAGACACCTGCGGGCTTCATTTCGACTGTATTACGTGTTAGTACGCCTTCAGATCTACGCTGCAAGAAAATTGCGGCCACTGGGCGGACTTCCTGTTGTTTTTCGCTGTCAGGGTATGCTAATGAGCTTTTGCCTGCAATCCACAAAATTTCGCACTTTAAACGCAATCTCTTACGGCACCTTTAGTCATCTTTTTTTTCCGTTTCACTATACCAGCTTTTTGCTGCTCTAATATTAGACAGCCCATGTTAAGTATGGCCGTCGTTCCCGCGTCGAATTTCAACGTTTTCCGATGTCTTTTATTATTTTTAACGTAAGTCGTCCGGGAATAGGAATGTTCGTAAACGCCGCTACTCAAACAACGAATGACGTCACGACGTGATTTCGCGCAATGCACGGCGGGAAATTCCTGAACAGAGCATGCGCAGTTCGATCGTCGCGGGGACGCGCTTAATTTAAATGCTTCACGCCCCCTAATCACGTATTTCGATTGCGCGGCGGAAAAAAAATACGACACAATAGCGTACGCGCAAAAAAACTACCTGAATTCGGTGTAGAGTCTGGTGAAATACGGCAGCGTACCGTATTTCGATTACGCAGCGGAATATTACGTCTTTGTGAATCTGCCCCAGAATTTTTAATTGTACTTTCTTGGATGAGTAAAACATTTGCAATTTTTTCTTCACTAATCTAAGTAGCACTTACCCTCAGACTTGCCTTGAAAGTCTTGAGAGGGAGGGAGGGCACACGGCCCTTTGGTCCGGTTCTCCCCCTTCCTTGGGTGGACCTTGCCTTTACAGGTCCCCACAGAATAGGGTCTTCCTGCTTTTGACCAGGTGGACTACAAGTACCCCAGTTCCTGTCAGGAGTCTTGAGCCCTGGGATATCAGGCCCAGGGTCCTTTTTCTTAGGAGGAGGACCAAGTGTACAGCCTGTGCACTTTTTTTGTGCATGTCACTTTTATGTCTGCTCACTTTTTTTGCACCTGGTGTTAGCTTCTAGCGTTTGAAGCACACGGTGGAGCTTAAAAATAAGTGGTTGCATTTGGCAAAAATGCACAAGGAAAGATTACCTACAGAGAAAATGAAATTAGTATATCAAGAGATAAAAGGAATCTGAAATTATAGGAAAATATCTACTTTTCTTGTATAAAAAATACTTTGTTTTCCTCTTGCTGTCTCCCAATGTTAACTAATTGTACCTAAAAGTGATAGACAGCCTCACTCACACATTGGGAAACTTAAAAGCCCAAAATATGGGGCTTACTTTTTACAGTAAAAGTCACAAGCAACCCAAAGTGATATATTCCCTCTTAGAAGATATTGGCTATGTAACCCCATGAAGCTTGGTTCTTATTCTTCCCAACATGTGTGAAAAAAACTTTATTCATTACAATGGATAGGGCTATCTATTATGAATCTTAACAGTGGACAGCCTCTCCCCAGGAATTAATGGTGATTCTTTCATGAAAAAAAATCTAATTTGGGAGAGAGGCTAGTTCAAGAGGAGAGGGACCAAAAGGCATCCTTTAATTGTAACAGAGGACCAGTAAATCACATGACTGCTGTGCGCTACTTTCCAAGGTGAACAGTGTCAGTATAAATACTAGCTGCCTTATCTTTATATAGCACAAAACAGATTGAAATATTCTCTACATTTCCAACAGCTATACAGTTGTGTTATCTCTTTTTCTATTAATGTCAAATGTATGTGGCAGAGCATGCTGGAATGTGTTATTTTATTGAGTCTGAACTACGCACACCTCTACTTTTGTCTCAATGTTACTATGTATGTGCTGTTAGCATATGTCCTGTGGGTATGTGAAATATTATAACATATAGTGCCAAAGTAATGAGAAACGTTCCTTTTTTTCCCATCATAGATTGAAACTATGGATGTAACATTTGTGTGTATTATTCTACAATTTCTTTGAAAGAAAAATCTGTTTCTATTGAAAAAGTGGATATCTTTAAAAGAAAAGTGTGATTTCTTTAGTTCCCCTTAATCTGTAGTGTTTGTTTCTAGATGAAGACTGTGCCCACTCCCCATTTTAATACTTGTCCCAGCCAGATATACATTTTTATTCAACGTAAAAATAATAGCAGACCTCAATTGGGGCTCCAGACATTTTGAACGTGCCTCACAAAAACACGTTTTTTAAATGGTTTTGAAATTTGTAAACTTTGTGAATATCCTCATACATTTACTTGTGTCACAGAAATCATGAAGCTTACCTTCTGAACTTCAAAGGTGCTGACAGGAAGAGTTTCAGGAAGCAGAATCAGTACAGGAACCATCACTTGCAAGTGCATGAGATATGTAGCCCTAAGAAACTGAATGTAAACAGTAGGGGAGAATCTGCAAAGCATGAATGTAATCCAGAAAGTTGTAAAAAGAGATGGGCAGCGGGGATGAGCCAAACACCCCCCCCCCCCGGTTTTGTTTGCAGCAGAACATGTGAACAGACAAATAAATTGTGCAAACACAGTTAAAGTCTATAGGAGGCGAATGTGAAAAATCAAAAGTGCTAATTTTAAATGTTTATATGCAAGTTATTGTTCCCATGTTTGGGGACTTGGGTCCTGCCCCAGGGGACATGTATCAATGCAATTTTTTTTTTTAATTGCCGTTTTTTTGGGAGCAGTGATTTTAATAATGCTTAAAGTGAAACAATAAAAATGAAATATTCCTTTAAATATTGTGCCTGGTGGGTCTCCTTAGTCTGCCTGTAAAGTAGCACATTTTCCCCATGTTTATAACAATTCCACAGCAAAATTACATTTCTAAAGAAAAAAATGTAATTTAAAACTGCTTGTGGCTGTAATTTATTCCCGGCTCCTTACAATATAGAAAAAAATCACTGAAAAAAACAGAGTGGGTCCCCCAGTCCATTACCGTGCCAAAAATACAAAAAAATGGTGTGGTAGTCCCCCAGGCACTATATACTCTGAACAGCAGTATATATATTATAGGGCCTAATCTATATACTCTGCAGAAAAATTCGGCCCTAGGTGTTGGTGGTGCAAGAACACTGTAACCCCTCACAGTTACTCTTGTTGGGTGCAGGAACAGGCCCTGCTGTTAAATATTATATACATTTTTTTTAATACATGGCCTTGGGTGGTGGTGCCACAACACTGTAATCCCTCACAGATAATCTTGATGGGCACACTGTATATATACGCTACACTGAATGCAGAATATATATATATATATATATATATATATATATATATATATATATAGAGAGAGAGAGAGAGAGAGAGAGAGAGAGAGTCTCAAAAAAGTGAGTATGCCCCTCACATTTTTGTAAATATTTTATTATATCTTTTCGTGTGACTGAAGAAATTTTACTTTGCATAAAGTAGTGAGTGTACAGCTTGTATAACAGTATAAATTTGTTGTCCTCTCAAAATAACTTAACAAACAGCCATTAATGTATAAACCGCTGAAAACAAAAGTGAGTGCACCCCTAAGTGAAAATGTCCAAATTGGACCCAAAGTGGCCACCATTATTTTCCAGCACTGCCTTAACCCTCTTGGGTATGGAGTTCACCAGAGCTTCACAGGTTGCTACTGGAGTCCTCTTCCACTCCTCCATGACAACATCACAGAGCTGGTGGATGTTAGAGACCTTGCACACTTCCACCTTCCGTTTGAGGATGCCCCATAGATGCTCAATAGGGTTTAGGTCTGAAGACATGCTTGGCCAGTCCATTACCTTTACCCTCACCTTCTTTAGCAAGGCATTGATCGTCTTGAAGATGTGTTTGGGGTCGTTATCATGTTAGAAAACTGCCCTGCGGCCCAGTCTTCGAAGGGAGGGGATCATACCCTGCTTCAGTATGTCACAGTACATGTTGGCATTCTTGGTTCCCTCAATATACTGTAGTGATCCCCAGTGCTGGCAGCACTTGTGCAGCCCCAGACCATGACACTCCCACCACAATGCCTGACTGTAGGCAAGACGCACTTGGCTTTGTACTCCTCATCTGGTTGCCACCACTCACACTTGACACCATCTGAACCAAATAAGTTTATCTTGGTCTCATCAGACCACAGGACATAGTTCCGGTAATCCATTTCCTTTGTCTGCTTGTCTTCAGCAAACAGTTTACATGCTTTCTTGTGCATCATCTTTAGAAGAGGCTTCCTTCTGGGATGACAGCCACGCAGACCAATTTGATGCAGTGTGCAGCGTATGGTCTGAGCACTGACAGGCTGACGCTCCACCCCTTCAACCTCTGCAGAAATGCTGGCAGCACTCATACATCTATTTCCCAAAGACAACCTTTGGATATGACACTGAGTATGTGCACTCAACTTCTTTGGTCAACCATGTTGAGGCCTGTTCTGAATGGAACCTGTCCTGTTAAACCACTATATGGTCTTGACCACAGTGCTGCAGTTCAGTTTCATTATCTTGGCAATCTTCTTATATGTAGAGCAACAATTATTTTTTTTCAGATCCTCAGGGAGTTCTTTTCCATGAGGTGCCATGTTGCACTTCCAGTGACCAGTATGAGATAGTAAGACTGGGTTCACACTAGTGCAACACGACACTGGTCCTACTTTGCCCTGCGACTTGAAGCCGGCATATGTCAGACTTTTAATGAATGGGGATCCGACTTGGATCCCCACTGTCATGGACCTCGAAATACTGAAGTGTTTCTACGTGAAATCCTAATTCATGTATTGCAGAAGATGAGACATTGTGGATAGTACATATTGCAAGAGATACTGGACGTGGCTTAATTTGTCGTAACTAGGTCACTAGGACAATGACACTTCAATGCTTAGCTCCAACTAGTGAAATGCTAAGTGAAGCCGGGCTTGTGAGAGACATTTCATTGTCCAGTGTGTAGAGATGTTAATTCAGGGCGGCTCTTAGACCTTTCTATTGTGTGATAACACTGTTTTGAGCCTTTTGATTATCAGGAGTATTGGATTAGCATGTCATTATCTAAAAGAGTGTGATCTCTCAGATGTAGTAATGACCTCCTCTCTATGTGGAGACAAGCTGGCTAGATAACGGATTCTGTTAACTTCACTGATGTCATTATCTACAGGAATGTTATTCTCTCTGAGGTAGTAAAGTCATGCTAAATACATCGGTGCCGAAATGTCTATCTGTATGGAAGCCCCAGTGTGTGAAAAGGGGGTGGAGATTTCATTGTTCTTTGATTGATGACAAGCTTGTAACCTGTATATAACCAGCAGAATGTTTCAATAATGTGTGTCCTGTTTGAACATACATACAACTTGCTTGGTGTGTGTTCTTGATGAGTCCGATCGACACCGAGCTGTAGGTCGGATCCTGGAACCTTGGATGACTGGACCATCAGATGTTGCAATCTGCAATCTGATCCAATAGAAGCAGAGGAGTGTCGGGAGAGCAGAACCGAGCGAGCAAGGGTCTCGTCACACCCACCAATACCAGACACTATTTGGTATGTATCTTGAGGGGGAACTCCACGCCAAATTTTAAATAAAAAAACGGCATTGTTTCCCCACTCCATGGGCATACCAGGCCAGTGGGTCTGGTACGGATTTAAAGGGGAACCCCCTACGCTGAAAAAACGGTGTGGGGTTCCCCCCAAAATCCATTCCAGACCCTTATTCGAGCACGTACCCCTACCCATTCACCTGGGGGTAAAAAGTGTCAAGAAAAAAAAAACACTGTTTTTTAAAGTCATTTATTAGGCAGCTTCAGGGGTCTTCTTCTGACTTTGGGGGTCTCCTTCCGACTCTCCGCTCTCTTCTCCCAATCTCCGGTGCCTTCTGCCTTGCTCCTCCACTATCTTCTTTCAGCTCTTTTACTACCGTTGGCCCGATCTTCTCTGTCGTCTTCTTCCCTCTTCCTTTCTTCTGTCCGCTGTAATGCCGTGTGCGCAATGTGCAATGGTACGGTTCTGTTTAGGAAAATGGGGGGCCTGCTTGCTCATCCCCACCCTCTTTCCTGACCGGCCAGGCTGCGTGCTTGGTTAAGGATCTGGTATGGATTTTGGGGGATCCCCACGCTGTTTTTTCAGCATAGGAGGTTCCCCTTTAAATCCATACCAGGCCCTTGGGTAAACCCATGCCGGATATTTATTTAAAATTTGGCGTGGAGTTCCCCCTCAAGGTCAGCAGAGCACAAGTTGCATGCCAAAGTCGGATCATGCAAGAACGCGTTTCAACTTTGATCCGACTTCAATTATATTCAATGGACTAAAGTAGGATCAAAGTAGTACAGGGAGCATTTTCAAAGTCGGTCTGACTTTTGTCAGACTATTTAAGACAGTTCCCATAGGGAAACTTTGATTTGTCAGAGTATTTGTCGCACCAGTGTGAACCCAGCCTAAGAGCGATAACACCAAATTTAACACACCTGCCCCCATTTCCACCCGAGACCTTGTAACACTAATGAGTCACATGACATTGGAGAAGGAAAATGGATAATGGGGCCCTATTTGGACATTTTCAATTAGGGATGTACTCACTTTTGTTGCCAGCGGTTTAGACATTAATGGTTGTGTGCTGACTTATTTTGAGGGGACAGCAAATTTACACTGTTATACAAGCTGTACACTCACTAATTTACATTGCAGTAAAGTGTAATTTCTTAAGTGTTGTCACATGAAAAAAAAAATATATATATATATATCAAATACACTGCCACTAACTGAATAACCTGTCTGCTTAATCTAACTCAAGCTATCTCTCTGTCCACACCAACAACACTACACACGGCCGCCGTGTAAGCAGCCTTATATAATGTGGGGTGTTTTTTCCCCCAGAAAACTATTGTTGCTATTGCTATTGTAGGTACAGTATATGGTGCTGTCTACTGTCTAAATTTGTAAATGCTTCTAAATATATTATGCATGCACTTCCTGGCCCTGGGCTGTTGGCTCTGAAACCCCAGAAGGTGAAATGGAGAGAGAGATAACGTTTCAGCCAGTCCTGTTAATGCCATTAAATCCCAAGCCAGAAGGGACTATTATGCATATATTGCTATGATTTAATAGATTAACTGCAGCTTGCTTAGCATACATCTAAATCCTCATGACAAGTGTCATATACTGTATTCTCTGTCCTTGTTACTTTTGCATATGCACAGTGCTAGATAACTAGGTCTGTGCTATTGTATTCAAAGTGGTCTCTTTCAAAATACTGGTAGGTGAACCTGTTTAATTTAATATAGATTATATTTATCTCCTGTTATATTAGTTAACCCCATACATTCTGGTCTGGGATTCTATAACTAGTTTTAGCTTAGAGGTCCAGTTGCATTTCAGGGATTGCTATTAGGGAAGGACTAAAGTGCTAGGCTGACTCTGAGTTCCAGCGCCACTCCACAGTTTAAGTTAATAGCTTTATGGGCCCCTGGGCAAAGTAATGCTTTGGGGCCCCCTACAATGAAGCCAGTGCAGGTAAACAGACATCAAGTAGGTAGGAGGCAGACAAGCGGAGCTTCCCCTTTTGGGTGGAGCTCTGCATTAACTACATGAACAATCATTCTGTACAGCAAAGAACCAGTGGGAAAATACTACCTACATAAAGTAACAAAGCTGTCCTGTGCATATAATATATCTGCTAGATTGATGCATCCCCAGCACTAGAGCCCTTCTATGCCCTAGATATCCCCCTAGTATTCTGACCCCTCTAATCCCCAGATCTCCCCCCAGCACTCTGACCCCTCTACACCCCAGATATCTGCCCAACACTCTGACCCCTCTACTCCCCAGAAAACCCCCCATCACTCTGAACCCCCTGCACACCAGATATTCCCCTATCACTCTGACCCCTCTGCACACCAGATATCCCCCAGCACTCTGGAGGGATATCTGCGGTGTAGAGGGGTCAGAGTATTGCAGGGATATCTGGGGTCTCTGATATCCCCTACACTGTGGCCGCTCTACATCCCTGATATCTCTAGCACTATAGCCACCCAAGCTACCCCAAGCATTGCAACCCCCTATAGACCCCAGATCCCCCTCAGCATTGTTTTCCCCCATACACCCTTTATATCCTCAAGCACCATTATTCCATCAATGTAGTACCCCCTTTTCCAGTGGAGATATAGTGCATGTAAATTTTTGTCTCTGTGCCCACCTCCAGCACTGCACTCACCTTTACCAATCAAGCAGGCAGAAGGAGGGGCAGGGGAGGGAGCATTCCTCTGGGCATTCTGAGCCCAGAGGGCATCCACAATGCTACGTCCACAGATCAGCAGCTCCCACTCCAGCTCCTACTCAGAGCATTCAGGTTGCATGGGGTGGGGACAAAGCATCACTGGCACTCCGGCCCTGCCTCTCCCTGCTGGCTGTGAAATAGGTATCGTTCAGCACAGAACGGTGCACCACTGCCAGCCAGAGTCCCCTGTGTGTCCATCACTTACAGTGTCATCATGGGGCCCCCAATTTCTGGGCATCATGGGCTCAAGGACAAGGTGCTTTGGGGAAAGTGCAGGGGCCCCCCATGCAGCTGGGCCCCTGGGCAGTGCCCAGGTGTGCCTTCTCATTAAGACAGCCCTGCTGGATGGACAGCAGTTGGAGGATCTCCCCATGACTGCAGATCCTGCCTTCAGGTTTTTGACAGAAAGACAGACACTGCATCATTTCCAGGGGTCCCTGCAGCTAAATTTTGCTGCAACATTCATTTAGAGATATGTCTATTAATAAGTATATATATCCATGTTTATGTGCATATATCCATCACACCCTTTGCTGATAGCATTTCTTTGTACATTGAAAGTAAGTAATGGTAAGTGGAGGGGGCGCTAATATTGAATATAAGAATATAAACAATAAAGTGAAATCTAATAAATGGTCCGTCTGAACCAACAATAGCAGACTTAGTGAGCAGCAACACACTGAAAATAGTGAAATAAAAATAGATTGTACAAAAAAAAAAAAAAGAATAAATAAATAAACTCAAGTCCATTCAAAGAGTGTTAGATAAAGTCCAATCAAGGCTAACCTTTCTCAGATGCAAATTGTTGAAAATTCATTGTAAAAGGTGTCCACCTCCACCAAGAAGATCCCCCAAATGTGCACTAATGGATGGCTCCTTACCGCATGGTGTTGACGGTAAGGAGCCATCCATTAGTGCACATTTGGGGGATCTTCTTGGTGGAGGTGGACACCTTTTACAATGAATTTTCAACAATTTGCATCTGAGAAAGATTAGCCTTGATTGGACTTTATCTAACACTCTTTGAATGGACTTGAGTTTATTTATTTATTCTTTTTTTTTTTTTTTTTTTTGTACAATCTATTTTTATTTCACTATTTTCAGTGTGTTGCTGCTCACTAAGTCTGCTATTGTTGGTTCAGACGGACCATTTATTAGATTTCACTTTATTGTTTATATTCTTATATTCAATATTAGCGCCCCCTCCACTTACCATTACTGTTCAGTTCAGACCTTTGATGAGGTCTCTATCTTAGGGGAGCTGCTTATTCACTATAATTATATGTTGTTGTCACATTAATTTTTATTGGCGCGAGATACCACACCTTTCATTGAAAGTAAGTACCTAATATTAACCACTTCAGCTCTGGAAGATTTACCCCCATATGACCAGGCCATTTTTTGCGACACAGCACTGCGTTAGTTCAACTGACAAATAGGCAGTCATGGGAAGCTGTACCCAAATAAAATTTATGACATTTTTTCCCACAAACAGATCATTCTTTTGGTGGTATTTGATCATCTCTGCAGTTTTTCTTTTTGCACTATAAACAAATAAAGACCAGCAATTAAAAAAATCTAATTACTTTACTGCTACAAAACATACACAATAAAAAATGTAAAAAAAATCGAATTTCTTCATAAATCAATATGTATTCTGCTACATTTTTTTTTGTAAAAATAAAAAACAATAAGCATATATTGATTGGTTTTGCACAAAGTTATAGCATCTATACATTATGGGATATATTTATTCATTATATTTCTTTCTTGTTTACTAGTAATGGTGGAGGTCAGCGAATTATAGTGCGATATTGCGGCGGACATTCGGACACTAACTGACACTTTTTGGGGACTAGTGACACTAATACAGTGCTAAAAAATATCCACTGTCACTGTACAATTGACACTAGTCTGCCACTAGTCTGCCATTAGTCTGCCTAATTGTGAACAAACTAAAATGGAAGATACAGTATACCTTGTTCCCATATTTGCAATCTTGGGGTTTAAGGAGATTAAGGAGTGTGATGTAACTGAACTGCAGTGCCAAAGATTAGTTGTGCTCCTGGGTGTGTAAATAACCAGGACTTCTTACTTAGGTCCTTTTCATACTTGTACGACTTGAGACTGCAAAGTCGCATGACAAGTCGTTCTTCATGATTTCCAATGACAACCATTCATATTATCATGACTTCAAGTCGTGCCGAATTTAAAGTAGTCCCTGTACTACTTTGGTCTGACTTTGATCCTACTTCAGCCATTGATTATCACTGAAGTTGGATCAAAGTCGGATCGGTGTCTTAACTGATCCGACTTTGGCATGCGACTTGTGCTCTGATGATCTTGAAGGAGAACTCCACGCCAAATAAAAAAAAAAAACAGCATGGGTTCCCCCTTTAAGAGCATACCAGGCCCTTCGTTCTGGTATGGATTTTAAGGGGAACCCCTACGCCGAAAAAACGGCGTGGTTGTCCCCCCAAAAATACATACCAGACCTTATCCGTGCACACAGCCTGGCAGGTCAGGAAAGGGCGTGGGGATGAGCGAGTGCCCCCCTTCCTGAACCGTACCAGGCCGCATGCCCTCAACATGGGGGGTGGGTGCTTTGGGGCAGGAAGGGCGCAACCCAACCCAAAGCACCTTGTCCCCATGTTGATGAGGAAAAGAGCCTCTTTCTGACAACCATGAATGTTGGTTGTCAGGGTCTGCGGGCGGGAAAGAGGCCCCCAGATCCCGGCCACCCACCCTATGTGAATGAGTATTGGGTACATTGTACCTCTCCCCATTCACCTAAAATAAAGTGTAAAAAATAAAACACATGTTTTAAAGTAATTTATTAAGGCAGCACCAGCTCAGACTTTGATCTCCGACAATACCAGGCACTGATATGAATCTTCAGGGGGAACTCCAAGCAATGTTAAAAAATACGGCATGGGTTCCTTCTCCAAGAACCTACCAGGGCCTTGAGTCTAGTATGGATTTTGAGGAGAATGGCGTGGGGGTTTCCCTTAAAATCCATACCAGGCCGAGGGCCCTGGTATGCTCTTGGAGGGGGAACCCATACCAGGTTTATTTTTTATTGTGCATGGAGTTCCCCCTAAAGATTCATATCAAACAGTGCCTGGTATTGTCAGGGATCAAAGTCAGATCCCTGTTCATTGAAGTCGGACGCATGTCGGACTTCAAGTCGCAGGGCAAAGTTGGATCCACAGTCGTACAACTGTTGTGTCGTTCAAGTGTGAAAGGGGCCTTAATCAGTTCTTCTGTTCAATCTTGAGCTTCTGGTCTCACTAATCAAGTGAGTACACATGTGTCTTCAAAAACGGCAGCAGAAATTCAAAAGCAAGAAATGTCATCAAAAGAAAATCAAAAGAGGACAAGAGGGGGGGGGGGTGGCATAGGGAATTCTACCCATTTACATTATGCCCTCAGAGCCAAGAAGAAGTAAGTACTTGCAATAATATGATTAATAAAGCACACAGAAATTTAACAGATGCCGCGTACACACGATTGGAAATTCAGTGGATTTTTTTTTCCGACTGAATTTTGGCCCCAAATTGTCTTGCATACACATGGTCACACCAAATTCCAACCGTCAAGAATGCGGTGATGTACAACACTACGACTAGCAGAGAAAAGTTCAATGCTTTAAAGCATGCGTTGACTTGATTCTGAGCATGCATAGGATTTTTCTCCGGCGGAATTGCATACAGTATAGACGATCGGAATTTCCGACAAAGAACTTTTCCCATCAGAAAATTTGAGAACCAGCTCTCAAATTTTTCTTGGCGGAAATTCCGACAGAAAAATTCCGATGGAGCCTACACGCGGTCGAAATTTCCGACCAAAAGCTCACATCAGACTTTTCTTGTCGGAATTTCGTGTGTGGGTATGCAGCATAAGGGCTTGTCTACATGTACATTTTGACCCCTTTAACAACATTCTTGACATTAACAAATTTATTCGCAACTTAACTGTCTGTCAGCATTATTATAATGAAGACCCAGATATACACATGGATGATGAAGATATTGATTTACAATCTACTAACAATAACGTTTTTTCCTTCAGGGAGAATTGTGCAGTTGTTGACATGGAGAATTTGTTATTTGAACAACTGATCCTGTCAGGACGTGAAAATAGTTGGGTTGGCACCCGGAGAGTTCCTCTCCATGTGCCATCAGATTTGTATCCCATACAGTCTCGCAGCCCTGATATGGATAAGTTACAGAGATTGGTAAGAGGGATCTATTTGATTTAGCCACACACACATTGAGGGTCATTTACGAAAGGCAAATCCACTTTGCTCTACAAGTACACTGCAAGTGTACTTGGAAGTGCAGTCACTGTAGATCCGAGGGGGACATGATTGGATGATAAAATAAGCAGAGCTTCCTCTAATTTCAGAGCTTCCCCTCAGATCTACAGCGATCTACAGTGATAGCACTTTCAAGTGTACTTGCAGTGCACTTGTAGTGCAAAGTGGATTTACCTTTTGTAAATAACCCCCATTGTTTCAATCTCATATTAGGGAGGACCTTAAACGTATATATGGAGGATGAAATCATTATGATCTGCAATGCGGATTAAGACTGGTCAATGGTTGTTTTGGATAGCGCTACATATAGGGGTGAGACCCTTATGCCGCGTACACATGATCACTTTTTGTGATATAAAAAAACGTTGATTTATCTCACGAAACAAAACAAGGTTTTTCAAACTTCATTTTAAAAAACGACGTTGCCTACACACCATCACTTTCTGAAAATGCTCTTGCAAAGCACGGTTACCTACACCACGTTCGACTGCACTTTATTCCATTGAAGCTCCCCTCTCATAACTTGCTTCTGAGCATGCGCGGGTTTAAAAACATCATTTTAAACGTTGTTTTGCCCACACACGATCATTTTTTATGACACAAAAAACAACATTCTGAAAAACGACATAAACGACAAAAAATTGAAGCATGTTCGAATTTTTTTTTGGTCGTTTTTCAGAAGACATAAAACAACGTTTTGCCCACACACGATCATTTTAAATGACGTTTTTTAAAACGTTGTTTTATTTCATCACAAAAAACGACTGTGTGTACGCGGCATTAGACAATTGAACAAGACTGATATCTATGCTTCACTTAAAAGCAACCACACAAATGAATGTAAAACAACTTTAATAAATGTAATAAATCAAGGGGCAAGCTTAGGGGCATTCACCTATTTTTCATCACCTTCCTAAAGTTCATAACGGTCTTCATCCTTTATATGGCAGACCAATAGTTTCTGGTCTTGGGTCCCTCAGCAAGCGGTTGGCAACTTCATGGATGCCACCTGCCAAACACCCTTCAAATTCGGGTGTTCTGCAAACAGGCGACGTTCAGGGTATACGTTTGTACAGATGTCAGTAGCATGTAGGGCAGTGTACAGTAAGGTGACCATATTTTTTAAATGAAATCCGGGGACATATTTTTTCTTTACTAGTAATGGCAACAATCAGCGACTCTCTGCCCGTCGCCGCCCGCCTCACAGCCTCTCAAGTCTTACTCTTCGGGCCCTGGCCACTACTGGATGGGGAGTGGAGGAAGATCACTCCCCCAGGGAAGGCAAGGAGATAGGCAGGTGGCTGGCCAGGATTTGAGCCAAGGCAGAAGAACATGTGAGTGGAGATGAATAGGCATGCGCCCAAAACTGAAGAAATATTCCCTCCTCTCCGACCAGCACATGATCATCAGAAAGGGGTACAGATAATGGGAAAAATATAACCCCCCCTATTGTAGTAGGCGGAGCGGGGGGTGTAATTCTATTTTTTTTATTTTAATTCAGCACTGATTGTCTTTGAAATTACCCCTGCCCCCTATTAAATCCAATCTGGGGACAAAATCGGGGACAGACTTGGTCCGGGGACAGTGTCCTCAATCAGGGGACTGTCCCCTGAAACTGGGGATGTCTGGTCACCCTAGTGTACAGGGATCAGTAGTATGCAGAGAAGTGTATAGAGGTCAACAGTTTATAGGCCAGTGTACAGAGATCCGTAGTATATAGGGCAGTATACAGAGGTCAGTAGTATGTAGGGCAGTGTATAGAGGTCAGTAGTTTGAGGGGCAGTGTAAAGAGGTCAGTAGGATGTAGGGAAGTGCACAAAGTTGAGCAGGATGTACTTCAGTGTACAAAGGACGGTAAGGTGTAGGCCAGTGTGCAGAGGCCAGTGGCATGTGTAGTGTACAGAAGTCAGTAGGATATAGGGCAGTGTACAGAGGTCAGTAGGATATGTTGCAGTGTACAGAGATCAGTAGAATGTATGGCAAATTTCAGGGGTCGTAGTATATAGAGCAGTTTATAGAGGTCATTAGTATGTAGGGCACTGTACAGGGATCAGCAGGGCAGGGGACAGGGGTTAGCAGGGAAGAGGAGGGAAGCTAGCATGGCAGAGGACAGTGGGTCAGTAGTGCAGAGGACAGGGGGTCAGTAGGTTTGAGAACAGTGGTCAGCAAGGATGTGGACAGGGGATGGAAGGATGGAGGATTGGGGTCAGAAGGGCAGAGGATAGAGGATGAGCAGGGCAGAGGATGGGGAGTCAGAAGGGTACAGTACAGGGAGGTCTGGAGGGCAGGGTATAGGGAGGTCAGGAGGGTACAGTACGGAAGGTCAGGCGGGAACAGTAAAGAAGGGTTAGGAGGACATGGTAAAAGGGGATCAAGGGGGCATGGTACAAGAGGGTCCAAAGGGTATTGTACTGGGGGTCAGAAGGAGATGATACAGGGGGGCCAGGATAGCATTTTACATGGGGTTCAGGAGGGTATGTCAAGGGGACACAGTACTGTGTGCAGTAGTTTATGGTACAGAGGCAGTTTCTACATGCAGAGCAGCACAGGGAAGCTGCTGTGACAGATCTACCTGTTCTGGCACACTGATTCCTGCTGGTCACCCTCTTTCATTCAACCCACATGATGTGATGTCACCCAGAAGCACCATGTATGGACTGTAGAGGAGAGTCAGTGGGAATCAGCACCATGCGAGCAGGGGATGAGCTCAGGCAGGTTTAGGCAAGAGTCTGAACCCACCTCAGTTATGCCTCCACTGCCCAAGGATTGGCTGTTGAATTTGACAGCTTCCTGGTGGCAATTTCAGGAATGTGTCCGAACATGTCTGACCTCATTGCATCCTTACACCTCTGCAGGTGGAGGAGGAACACCTTAGGCTGAGTTTTGCCAATGCAGAGATGCTAACGTGATCTTCCCATCACCTGTCCTCGATCGGCAGGTAGATTGTGATCGATAGGTTTCCAACCATGGGCTTATATTGCAACCTGCTACTACAACTGGGAACAAAAGGTGCCTTCCTTTATCTATCCAACAGTATAGACTTCAAAATAGCCATATCTTACGTGTAACAGAAGCTGCAGTAAATACATATTTTATTGGAACAGTGTTCTACAAATATCGACTGTATGCATGGAATCCGCATCAGCCACATTATTATCACATGAAATTAAACATTCAGTCCTTAATTGCTCATGCACTTCATTCAGGATGTACTTTTGGACTCCTTCCTCAGTTAAACAGCTTATGAGTTGAGTTGAGTTGAGAGGTATCTTAATATAGCGTGGTCTTACCCCGAAGGGTCCCGACACGCATTTGCAGTACATTTTCCCATACATTCACAATTATATAGTAACTCACTCAGTACTTACCACCAGACAAGGTCCAGAAAGAGCTTGGCCACACTGCCGGAGACCATCAGATAGGAAAAAGTGGAAGACAGAGAGAAATCTCTAACAGAATATGTGTTCCCCCTGCCACCTATATAATTGTTTTAGAGGCACATCCTCCTGTTTCTCCTGGCCAAGTACTGTTAGGGCTATTGTCTGGTGGAGTAGGTTTAGGTGATATCACAGAGTACGCACTTTACAAAGAAACTAACGCTGTACTGGTTTATTGAATCAATGTTTTCTTCTTTTATACCATAAGTACTGAAGACGTAAATTGAGATAAACCAATGAAGTAACACAACATTGAGGTGGTTTTGAAAATAAAAAGGGAAAGTTTACATTTCAGTATAAGTTGACATGACAAACATACAGTATTGATTACACTTCCAGCTGACTTGTTAGGTGAAAGGTTTTCTGATGAAACATCAGCTTTACATTGCATAGTCATATTATAATATTTCCCACAATTAAAACTCACAGCATTGGTATCGGTGCACACAATATTAGGCCCAGCATTGGTGTCAGTGGATGCAATAATAACCATCCAGCATTGTTGTCAGCAGAAAGAAAATTATTTTATTTTTTTTCACACAAAGTTGTCAATTTAGTAAGATATTTCTCACACACAGTATGGATGGGCATACTAAGAAATACCATTCAAAACACATTCTAATACTCCTCCTGAGTATGGCGGCTGGTGGTATATTTTTTTGGGGGTGGAGGCAATCCATCCATAGCCAACCCCCTATCCCTGGCGGTCGGTTGGGTCTCCTGCACCCTCCCCCAGGTCGGTCAATCGATTGGTCCCCGCACTTACCCCATCTAGGTCGTGGCTTCCTCCAGGCAGCGGGCCTTGTGTGGTGTGTTGGAGGTTTACAGAGAGACAGAGAGAGAGAGTGTCATTTTTTGTGTAGAGGATATATATGCATCCCAGGTGGTGTATATATATTTATATATATACACTGTATTGAGTTTAGCTAGATCCGCTTTTCCTAATATACTGACAGGCAGGTGATTGTGCTAGCTGCAGTATTTTCACGTGGTGTACTGTCAGTGTCCACTGCACAGTGTGCACCTAAATCTACGTCAATTGATTTGCTGGTGTTTCTCATATTAATTCCCACAGACAGCAAAACAAATGTTACATGGGTGGTAATAACTTAACAACAAACCTACAGTCCCTGTATACTGCTGTTCAAATTATATAGGGCCAAAGGAGCTGGTAATGACCTGGGGGAGGGGAGGGGGGGGGAAACCCATGTATTTTTCTCAATGATTTTCATCTATATTGCAGGGACCAGACATTACATTAAAGCCACAAGCAGTTTTAAATGACTTTTTTCTTAAGCCCCATACACACTATCAGTTTTCCTGCAGGGTTTTCTCTTCAGGTTTACCAAATCCATGTAGTGCAAGGGCCTGTCTGATTACATACAAATTGAAACTCTTAAGCCACGTACACACGATCAAATCTATCTGCTGAAAATGGTCTGACAGACCGTCTCAGCAGACAGATTCGATCGTGTGTACGGACGAGCCGACGGATTTGGCCAGCAGACAGATTTTAAAGCCTGCTTTAAAATCTGTCTGCTGGGAACCCGTCGGACCGATATGTCTGCTGGTTAGTACGCTAACCAGCAGACATATCTGCCCGCACATGCTTCGAATGGATTCGATGCATGCGCGGAAGTGTTTTACTTCCTGGTGCGGTGACGTGGCGGCGTCAACGTCACCGCCACGTCACCGCGCTGTCTGCCGGCGGGGATTTTGGTTTGAACGTGTGTACAGCGATCAAACCAAAACAGCCAGCAGACAAATCTGACCAAATCGGTCTGTCAGACCGATTTGATCAGATTAATTTGCTCGTGTGGGCCTTAGGGTTAGACCTCATATTATATAGTTTTGGTAAACTCAAAGAGAAAAACCTGCAGGAAAACTGATAGTGTGTATGGGGCTTTATAGTAATGTCATTTTGTGCAGGGACAGTTCTAAACACGTGCCAATTCACAGGTATACTATAGACACCCAGCAGGTATGATATTTAAAGGAATTTTTCAATATTTTTATTCACTTTAAGCATCAATAAAATCACTGCTCCCAGAAAAAATAGTTTTTAAAAGTTTTTTTTCCATTGATACATGTTCCCTGGGGCAAGACCCGGGTCCCCAAACCGGTTTTACGACAATAACTTGCATATTAGCCTTTAAAATTAGCACTTTTGAATTTGAACGTTCAAGTCCCATAGACTTCAATGGGGTTCTAAAAGTTTGTGCGAATGTTTGGTCCGTTCGATGGCTATGGTGCGAACCGAATGGGGGATGTTCAGCTCATCCCTATACAAGACGTATGACGAGCCGAGAAATTAAGTTCAATAGGCAGTACGGCTCTTCTGCTAGATTCAGAGCATGCATGGAATTCTGTGCGTTGGAATTCGCTACACACGATTGGAATTTGGGAACCAGCTCTCAAACTTTTGTTGTTGGAAATTCCAACAGCAAATGTCCGATGGAGCATACACACGGTCGGATTTTCCAACATTTGTTTTTGGAAATTCTGACTGTGTGTACGCGGCATTAGGCTCTAATCATGTGCTTCTAAAAAAAGAAAAAACTCCCATTGGAATCCATGCATCTGGTGCTCTGCATGTAGATTAGCCTCTGTGCCGCATATGGACGGGCCACTGCTACAACACACACAAATTATCAATTGTATCAAAACCAAGGTACTGTAAGGCCCCATACACACAAGCAGACAGATTTGTTCAAATCGGTCGGACAGACCGATTTGAACTAATCTGTCTGCTGGGATGTATTGGTTTGATCGTCTACAGACGATCAAACCAAAATCCCCGCCGGCAGACGGCGCGCTGACGTGTCGCTGACGTGTCGGTGACGTGGCGGTGACGTTGACGCCGCCATGTCACCGCACCAGGAAGTGAATTACTTCCGCGCATGCGTCAAATCCATTCGACGAATGTGCGAGAAGATATGTCTGCTGGTTAGCGTACTAACCAGCAGACATATCGGGCGGACAGATTCCCAGCCGACAGATTTTAAAGCATGCTTTAAAATCTGTCGGCTGGCCAAATCCGTCGGCTCGCCCGTACACACGATCAAATCTGTCTGCTGGGACGGTCGGCCGACCGTTTCCAGCAGATAGATTTGATCGTGTGTACGCGGCCTAATCGTCACCTATATGATTGATCAGGAAATATAAATTAGTGTAGTGTAACCTATAGCAGTCCCAGTTCCTATAAGACAAGCAAGCCTTGCCTACTGGTACATGGCTGCTCACAGTAATGCCCTGTTCAGTGGTCAGGGAGTACAGAAGGCTAAGGAAAGGAAGAACAAAAGAGTTCTTGTGGTTCCAGGAGTACAGCTGTCTGCATGGGATGGCTGGGACTGGTGTCTCGTAGGAACATATTCAGTCAGACATGCAGATGGGTATGTTCAGACCACAGGCAGAGGCACGGTAAGCAAACAGGCAAAGGATTTTCCCAGGTAACAAGCAGAAATGTAATCAATGCAAGTAGGCCACGGTTGTCACCAGAGACAACACTGCACTAGTGTGGTGGTGATCAGGATCACTGTTGCTGATGTACACTGGTTTGGTGACACTAGGGACCATGTGGCAACAATCAGGAACACTGCTGCTGACTTAAAGGGGTGTTCCAGCCAAAAAATGTGTTTATTAAAAGTCAGCAGCTACAAAAAGTGTAGCTGCTGGCTTTTAATAAACACTCACTTACCTGCTCCAGCGTTCCAGCGACGCGCCGACCGGGGCTCCGCTCCTCTCCCCCCCTTCCCCCTTCCCAGCCAGCGTCTCCATCCCGACTGTGGGCACCCAGTCAAGACAGCCTTCGGCTTCACGGCCGGGCACGCACTGCGCATGCGCGCGCGGGGCGCGGTTCGCCGCTGATTGGACATGCGATTGCCTAGGACCTGTCAGTGTCCTAGGCCATCGCCTACAGGGAGGGGCTAAAATAAGGCGATTACGCCTAATCGCCTTACCAGCCCCTCGACAGGAACCAGGAAGTGGGACAGGAAGTCCCACTCCTACTGAAGCCCCCACTCCCCCCCCCCAAAAAAATTACATGCCAAATGTGGCATGTAAGGGGGTGTGGAGTGGATTAAGAGGAAGTTCCATTTTTGGGTGGAACTCCTCTTTAAGCCCCATAAACACAACGGCCCTGATTCACAGAGAGTGGGCGCACATTTACGCCGGCGGAACCCAACACACAGTACGCTACGCCGACGCAGCGGGGAGAGGAAAGCACTGCATTCAGCAAGCCATTGCTCACCAAGATGTGTCAGCGTATTTTCGAAGGCGCAGGCCAGCGTAAGTGGAAGTGGAAGTGATCTATGCAAATGAGGCGTGACCCCATGCAAATGATGTGCCGAGCGCCAGACAAGTACGTATAACGAACTGCGCATGCGCCGCGCATGTTCACAACCACGTCGGAACAACTGCCTAAGATACACCGGATCACTGTGTACGCCGTTAACGTAACCTACGCCCAGCCAGACACACGTCCAACGTAAAATACGCCGACTTGTGTTCCCTGGTGCAGACCTGAGCATGTCTGTTGCTGAGTTACACCTCCTTTATGGGGAATAACTTTACGACGGACGTACAACTTATGCGCACCACGCGTAGCCTGCGTCAGGCGCACGTACATTCGTGAATCGCCGTATTTACCTCATTTGCATGTTTGAATGGCTAATCAATGGGAGCGGCACCATGCACCCAGCCTAAATGTACGCCCACCCTACGGCGGCGTAAGTAAGTTACGTCGGCAGAGTGTAGCCTGGTTTTAGGCGTATCTCTGTTTGTGAGTCTGGCGCACAGATACGACGGCGCACATTTGCACTTACGTTGGCATAACTTGTTATACGTCGGCGTAAGGGCTCTATGAATCCGGGCCTATCAGTTTTCCTGCAGGTTTTTCTCTAATATGAGGTCAAACCTTAAGAGTTTCAATTTGTATGCCATCAGGCAGGCCCTTGCACTACATGGTTTTGGTAAACCTGAAGAGAAAAACCTGCAGGAAAACTGATGTGTATGGGGCTTTGCACTGGTCTAGTGTCACTGTAATTGGTGTGGTAGTGAAAAAGGAATAACGTTGCTGGCATATACTGGTCTGGTGACACTGGAACTTGTGTGGTGAGAATCAGGGACGCCACTGCTGGCTTACACTGGTGTGGTGAATTGGGACTTATGTGGCAGTGATAAGGAACACTTTTTCTGACATACACTGGTCTGGTGATACTGGGATTGGTGTGGCCAAGAACAGGGACACTGTAACAGGTGTGGCGGGGTATCAGAAACTCTGTAAATGGTGTTGCAGTGATTAGGGGCAATATGACTGGTGTGGTGGTGATTAGCAATGCCGGGACAAGGTCATCCAGTGCCCAGGGCCAGATGCCAAACTGTGCCCCCCTCTCCTGCAATGCCTTAGGGTTAGTAGTAATGTTGCTGTCATTGCTCCTGTCAGCCTTGTAACAGAAGCAACTGGCACAGGAACCCCCCATCCCTACAATAAACCTGGTCTGGTGATATTGTATGGCTGTGGTAGTGATCAGAGATAATGGCTGATGGCACTAACATAAACTTGTCCATTTACATCTGGCCAACCATAGAGACATCACAAGCCCACCCCTGTCTGCTGTGTGGTATATGTGGACACAGACTGAGCAGACATGGATTTCCCATTAGGCTCCAATTCAGCAGGTAATCTGCTCACAAATCCCCTGCTGAGCGAAGTTTATAACAGACTGGAGAAAGATAAATGTGGCAGTACTATGTATTATCCCTCCCACTAGTGGTCAGTGGCAGTGCTATGTATTATCCCTCCCACAAGTGGTCAGTGGCAGTGCTATGTATTATCCCTCCCACTAGTGGTCACTAACAATTCTATGTATTATCCCTCCACTAGTGGTCACTTACAATGCTATGTATTATCCCCCCCACTAGTGGTCAGTGGCAGTACTATGTATTATCCCTCCCACTAGTGATCAGTGGCAGTACTATGTATTATACCTCCCACTAGTGGCCAGTGGAAGTGCTATTTATTATCCCTCCCACTAGTGGTCAGTGGCAGTGCTATTTATTATCCCCCCCACTAGTGATCAGTGGCAGTGCTATGTATTATCCCTCCCACAAGTGGTCAGTGGCAGTGCTATGTATTATCCCCCCCCACTAGTGGTCAGTGGCAGTGCTATGGATTATCCCTCCCACTAGTGATCAGTGGCAGTACTATGTATTATACCTCCCACTAGTGGCCAGTAGAAGTGCTATTTATTATCCCTCCCACTAGTGGTCAGTGGCAGTGCTATTTATTATTCCTCTCACTAGTGGTCAGTGGCAATGCTATTTATTATCCCTCCCACTAGTGGTCTGTGGCAGTGCTATTTATTATCCCTCCCACTAGTGGTCACTAACAATGCTACGTATTATCCCTTCCACTAGTGGTAAGTGGCAGTGCTATGTATTATCCTTCCCACTAGTGGTCAGTGGCAGTGCTATGTATTATCCCTCCCACTAGTGGTCAGTGGCAGTGCTATTTGTTATCCCTCCCACTAGTGGTCAGTAGCGGTGCTGTTTATTATCCCTCTCACTAGTGGTCAGTGGCAGTATTATGTATTATCCCTCCCACTAGTGGTCAGTGGCAGTGCTATTTATTATCCCTCCCACTAGTGGTCAGTGGCAGTGCTATGTATTATCCCTCCCACTAGTGGTCAGTGGCAATTCTATTTATTATCCCTCCCACTAGTGGTCAGTGGCAGTGCAATGTATTATCCCTCCCACTTGTGGTCAGTGGCAGTGATATTTATTATCCCTCCCACTAGTGGTCAGTGGCAGTGCTATGTATTATCCCTCCCACTAGTGGTCAGTGGCAGTGATATTTATTATCCCTCCCACTAGTGGTCAGTGGCAGTGCTATGTATTATCCATCCCACTAGTGATCAGTGGCAGTACTATGTATTATCCCTCCCACTAGTGATCAGTGGCAGTACTATGTATTATACCTCCCACTAGTGGTCAGTGGCAGTACTATGTATTATCCCTCCCACTAGTGATCAGTGGTAGTACTATGTATTATACCTCCCACTAGTGGTCAGTGGCAGCGCTATTTATTATCCCCCCCCACTAGTGGTCAGTGGCAGTATTATGTATTATACCTCCCACTAGTGGTCAGTGGCAGCTCTATTTATTATCCCCCCCCACTAGTGGTCAGTGGCAGTATTATGTATTATCCCTCCCACAAGTGGTCTGTGGCAGTGCTATTTATTATGCCTCCCACTAGTGGTCAGTGGCAATGCTATGTATTATCCCTCCCACTAGTGGTCAGTGGCAGTGATATTTATTATCTCTCCCACTAGTGGTCAGTGGCAGTGCTATGTATTATCCATCCCACTAGTGATCAGTGGCAGTACTATGTATTATCCCTCCCACTAGTGATCAGTGGCAGTACTATGTATTATCCCTCCCACTAGTGGTCAGTGGCAGTACTATGTATTATCCCTCCCACTAGTGATCAGTGGCAGTACTATGTATTTTACCTCCCACTAGTGGTCAGTGGCAGCGCTATTTATTACCCCCCCCCACTAGTGGTCAGTGGCAGCGCTATTTATTACCCCCCCCACTAGTGATCAGTGGCAGTACTATGTATTATCCCTCCCACTAGTGATCAGTGGCAGTACTATGTATTATACCTCCCACTAGTGGTCAGTGGCAGTACTATGTATTATCCCTCCCACTAGTGATCAGTGGCAGTACTATGTATTATACCTCCCACTAGTGGTCAGTGGCA
Source organism: Rana kukunoris (assembly GCA_029574335.1). Taxonomy (NCBI): domain Eukaryota; kingdom Metazoa; phylum Chordata; class Amphibia; order Anura; family Ranidae; genus Rana; species Rana kukunoris. Next base: position 184,631,958 of record CM056052.1, on the reverse strand, counting down.
GTACTATGTATTATCCCTCCCACTAGTGGTCAGTGGCAGTACTATGTATTATACCTCCCACTAGTGGTCAGTGGCAGTACTATGTATTATCCCTCCCACTAGTGGTCAGTGGCAGTACTATGTATTATACCTCCCACTAGTGGTCGGTGGCAGCGCTATTTATTATCCCCCCCCCACTAGTGGTCAGTGGCAGTATTATGTATTATCCCTCCCACTAGTGGTCTGTGGCAGTGCTATTTAGTGGCAGTTTTATGTACCATACCCTTCATTTGGTGACTTGGAGAGTGGTATTTAAAATCCCCCCACCTATTGGTAATGCTTTTTAACCCCAACCCCCCTTGCCATTCATGGTCACATTGGTCAGTGACATGGCTAATTAAGACAAAACACCCCCAACATTTGTGGGTCTATAGCAGTACTATTTACCATTACCCATTTGTGATGAGTGTCAGTGTCCCTCATGGTTGGTCAGTGCCCGTGCTATTTCTCATATCTTCCTACCACCATTGGAGGTGAGTGACACGCTCTATTACTGTTACTTACCTGCTCTCTGAGCCCCGCCCCCTCTCATACCTGTACTGTGGGGAGATCACGCCCCCTGTCGGTACAGTATTTAGTTCAGCTCCGGCACTGAGCTCCCCTGCAGTTCTGGAAACTCCTGGGCTGTAGTATTGCGGAGTCCCGATGTATCTGTCGGCACTTTTCACCATCATCTTCGCAAACTTCTGCAATGGAGGGTTGCTTTCGCTTGGGACTCCCAGGGGCTTCAGATCGTCCAGACTGACAGGATATGGTAGGTATTGTTCTGGGGGCTTCCTTGTGTCCGAGCGCTGCGTGCTTCTACCACGTTTTACAAGCTGTCGTCTGTCTATGACAGACTCCGTGTGTCCCATTATTAGAGAGAAGGAGGGGGGCTTCTTCTATCAGCCGGGATCCACTGTCCGTGTCAAGTCTGAGCGGCTACCTACATAAAACACTGCAAACAAAAATGCATCCCCTACATAAAAATACTGCACCCCCCCCCCCCCACACATAAAAATACAGCACCTCCCCCCCACATAAAAATATAAACCCCCCCCCCACACACATAAAAATACTGCACCCCCCCACACATAAAAATACTGCACTCACCCCCTCCACCCCACTGTATCCCCGACATAAAATACCTTTATTCATTACAGGTATAGTGCTGCCAATTGTATGCAACACTTTACATATAATATATATATATATATATATATATATATATATATATATATATATATATATATATATATATATATATATATTACATTTACATCAGATCTTGCCCTCATAGAGCTTACAATCTAAGGGCCCCATCTCACATTCAAACATATACTAGGGCCCATTTAAAAAGGAACCAATTAACCTACCAACATGTCTTTGGATGGTGGGAGGAGACCGGAATTCCCACGCAGACACAGGGAGAACACGCAAACTCCAGGCAGGTAGTATGATGATTGGGACTCGAACTAATGACCCTACACATAAAAATATTGCACCCTCACACAAAGTGCTGCCCCCCCTCACACACACACATAGAAACATTGTGCAGCACCACATAAAAACACTGGAACCCCCCAAATAAAACATTTCATCCGCCACATAAAGACCATGTACAGCCCCAAATAACACTGCACCACCACATAAAATGCTGCACCCCCCACATAACACACTGCACCCCCACATACAATGCGGTATCCCCAACATAACACACTGCACTCCCACATAACACACTGCACCCCCACATAAAATGCTGCACCCCCACATACAATGCTGCATCCCCAACATAACACACTGCACTCCCACATAACACTGCACCCCCCACATAAAATGCTGTACCCCCCACATAACACACTGCACCCCCATATAAAATGCTGCACCCCCACATAACACACTGCACCCCCAGATACAATTCTGCACCCCCCACATAACACACTGCACCCCCACATAAAATGCTGCACCCCCTACATAACACACTGCACCCCCCCACATAACACACTGCACCCCCATACATTTACATCAGATCTTGCCCTCATAGAGCTTACAATCTAAGGGCCCCATCTCACATTCAAACATATACTAGGGCCCATTTAAAAAGGAACCAATTAACCTACCAACATGTCTTTGGATGGTGGGAGGAGACCGGAATTCCCACGCAGACACAGGGAGAACACGCAAACTCCAGGCAGGTAGTATGATGATTGGGACTCGAACTAATGACCCTACACATAAAAATATTGCACCCTCACACAAAGTGCTGCCCCCCCCCCCTCACACACACACACACACACACATAGAAACATTGTGCAGCACCACATAAAAACACTGCACCCCCCACATAAAACATTTCATCCGCCACATAAAGACCATGTACAGCCCCAAATAACACTGCACCCCCACATAAAATGCTGCACCCCCCACATAACACACTGCACCCCCACATACAATGCGGTATCCCCAACATAACACACTGCACTCCCACATAACACACTGCACCCCCACATAAAATGCTGCACCCCCACATACAATGCTGCATCCCCAACATAACACACTGCACTCCCACATAACACTGCACCCCCCACATAAAATGCTGTACCCCCCACATAACACACTGCACCCCCATATAAAATGCTGCACCCCCACATAACACACTGCACCCCCAGATACAATTCTGCACCCCCCACATAACACACTGCACCCCCACATAAAATGCTGCACCCCCTACATAACACACTGCACCCCCCACATAACACACTGCACCCCCATATAACACACTGCACCCCTACATAAAATGCGGCACCCCAACATAACACACTAAACCCCACATAAAATGCTACACCCCCACATAACACACTGCACCCCCACACAAAATGCTGCACCCCCCACATAACACACTGCACCCCACATAAAATGCTGCAGCCCCCCACATAACACACTGCACCCCCACATAACACACTGCACTGCCCACATAACACACTGCACCCCACATAAAATGCTGAACCAACCACATAACACACTGCACCCCCACATAAAATTCTGCACCCCCCACATAACACACTGTACTCCACATAAATTGCTGTACCCCCTCACATATAACCTTGCATCCCCCACATAAAAACATTGTGCAGCCCCACATGACACACGTCACCCCCACATAAAATGCTGCACCCCCCACATAACACACTGCACCCCACATAAATTGCTGTACCCCCTCACATATAACCTTGCATCCCCCACATAAAAAACATCGTGCAGCCCCACATGACACACGTCACCCCCACATAAAATGCTGCACCCCCCCACATAAAACATTTTATCCCCCACATAAAAACACTGTGCAGCCCCACATAACACACTGCACCCCCCACATAAAATGATGCACCCCCACATAAAATGCTACACCCCCCACATAAAATGCTGTCCCCACACATAACACACTACACCCCCCACATAAAATGCTGTCCCCACACATAACACGCTACACCCCCCACATAAAATGCTTCAACCCCCAACATTACACACTGCACCCCCACATAAAGTGCTGCACCCCCACTTAAAACATTGCATACCCCACATAAAATGCAGCACCCCCTCACATAAAGTCACAGAGCAGCCCCACATTACACACTGCACCCCCACATAAAATGCTGCACCCCCACATAAAAGCACAGTGTAGCACCTCATAACACACTGTACCTCCACATAAAATGCTGCACCCCCTCACATAAAACACTGCACTCCCCCACCTAAAACACTGCATCCCCCCACATAAAAATACTGCATCCCCAAATACCCCCCCCCCCCTCCATTGCATCACCTGCATAAATACACTGCACCCCCAAATAAAAACACTGCACCTCCCCCACATAAAACCACTGCTCCTCCTCCCCCATAAAACAATGAATCCCCCCTGTAATTGGGTTTAGATATGTTATTAATATCACTAATAATTACTATTATTATTTACAGAAACAGTACATCTTCTTGAACTTCTTCAGTTGTGTAAACTTGGCTTTACAAATAGCTGAATGATTGACTCTATTTACTAATACTGAATCCTAAACAAATAGATGACTATGTTATGCCATGGCCCCCGTTCAGCCTTTTTATTTAACCACTTCCCCTCTGGAGCAATTTCTTTCATTCTTTGTGCACACCTTAAAATCTGCATTTTGGGGTAAAAATGAATTACAACCTCCAGAACATTATATATTATCTGAACACGAGGCCCTGTAGAATAAAAAGGTGTTATTTAATTATTTTTTTTAAGTCACACAATATTTTAGCGCACACAAACACATTTGAATCTACATTATTTGTGCAAAATTAAAAGATTGGGTAAATTGAGTAAATTACAAATATGTTTGTCACACCTCAAAACTGTGTGCTCTCATATAATGGTGAGAAAGTGCGATACCTAAAATTATCAATAGGTGATGCTGTAACTGGCTTTTTCAGCTCATTCATTTAGAGTTCATGTGTTACTAAACCCAAGACCCTGCATTTACTATATCTGGTCTCCCACAGTACAAAGAACGTGGAGATGCAATAGTTTTAGTAAATATAAATGGATAAATACCCGTTCTCATCAGCAGTATATAGCAGTCTTGTCACTTCCACCAATGTCTGGCTAAAACCTGTAGGAGGAGTTTTCATTCTACTCTGACTGTTCTATTAGGCTGCAAGACACCTGACCCTCTGTCTGGACAGTGCTGATTGGCCCTGTGCTGATCACGTGCACTCTCCCAAGAAAAAAAAAACTCCCTAGCAGTAAACACAAACGTGAGCATGTGCAGAGTGCCCCCAAGGCTCCCCCTCTTCTCCAAGTGCCCCAATAGCAAGTCATTTGCTGTGGCGGCACTCTTGCATCTCTGCTCTGTGTGTCCCTAAGACACACAGAATTGAGCTTAGCCCCACCTTGGCTATCTCCTCACTTGGATTCCGCTGCCAATGAGGTGGCAGAGACCCAGGAGAGGCACCACTTACGTACACATTGCTGTATCACGATCGGGGTAGGGTAAGTATCACGTGGGCTGTGGGGGGAACTGCATACTGAAGGTCTAGGCATGAAGGTAAAAATGTCTTAAAGGGTCACTAAAGGATTTTTTTTTTTTTTTAGCTAAATAGCTTCCTTTACCTTACTGCAGTCCTGGTTTAATGTCCTCATTGTTCGTTTTGGCTCTGATGTTGCTGTAATTCTGCACTGTTCTGGACACTTCCTGGTTGTCTGTTTCCTGATGACCACAGTACTGGGAGATTCTAGTTTTGTTTTCCTAACCATCACTGCTCTATGGCACTGTCCAGCACAGAAGCATTAAATTACATGCAAAAACTAATCTAGATGCAAAAACGAAAGTGAAACTAGAGGCACATTATATGATTGATTTTTATCTGTTTTTAATAGTTTTTAAAAGGAATCAGTTAACTTTTATGTCTCTATACCCTGTAAACAGTCATTGTTTCCTTTAGTGACCCTTTAAACCTTTACAACCACTTTAAAGTGGTAGTAAACTACAGCATTTAAAAAAAAAAAATCCCTTGCAAGGCAGTGGCTTAATGTGTTAGTATGCATTTCATACTAGCAAATTATGAAATGCTTATCTTAAAACAAAGTCCTCCAGCGGTGCGCTATCATTGTTGACAGGGCTTTCATCTTCCCCCGGTCTTCCTTCTGGGGGAAGATTCATACTAATATGCTAGTATGCCTTTCATACTAGCACATTATGAAATGCTTATCTTCGATTGAAGTTCTATAGCCGTGCGCTGTCATAGGTGACAGGGCTTCCTTCTGCCCCCGGTCTTCTGAGTTTGCGGGCTCCGGCTGCATCCAGTGTGAATATCTCCTAAACGGTGCAAGTTTAGGAGCTGTTCACTGTCCCGACAGGTAAGCCTTATTATAGGCTTACCTGTGGTTACAAGTTTATTGCCATTTTAATCTGTAATTTAGTGACCTAAAATGATTGCCCTCACTTCAGTGTGTGCATTAATACCTAGTATATGTTGTGCAATCATTTACATACTAAGATGTAGATGGATGCCCTACATGTGCTTTTATTTTTTATATTATCTTTGTAATTGTTAACTTTTTATTTATTTTTTCATTTAACTTTGTTGCCATCACAAATGGAGCTAATAAAACTCCCTCTGTGATAGCGTTGGGCAGGTGTCAGACACTATATATGGAAACATCAGAGCCCATTCTAACAGCTTTTATTGTAGTCCTAGACAGGGGCGGACTGAAAACTCATAGGGCCCCCGGGCAATAGAAGATTATGGGGCCCCCAGGCTTACTGATGGCCACCACGCCAGGAGGCTGTGCAGAGGCGGGGCAGCTAAAATCTCAGGATTTTCACATGAAAAGCATGTCGGTTTCAGACATATCATGGCCAGATGTAAAAAAAAAAAAAAAAAAACACTGATTTTTACATACTGTCCCTGGTTTTTCTGAGCCTGGCAACCCTGATGGGGCCCCCTAGTGGCAGGGGGCCCTTGGGCAGTGCCAGAGTGACTCAATGGTCGGTCCGCCCCTGGTCCTAGACTGCAAGAAGGAACAGGAGAGCGTGCAAACCACAGACCAAGGGGTTTACCAGAAAATTAGGCAAAAGTAATTGGCCTAATAAAGCACCATTGCATTTTTTGCACACGTATTTAAAAAATAATTGTGGACCTGAAAATGACACACAACCCCTCAAACAGTATATATTTACTGAGAGAAAGCACCCTAGAGCAGTGATGGCAAACCTTGGCAGATGTTTTGGAACTACATTTCCCATGATGCTCATGCACTCTGCAGTGTAGGTGAGAATCATGGGAAATGTAGTTTCAAAACATCTGCCAAGGTTTGCCATCACAGCTCTAGACTACAGAATTAAAAAGTTAGTACTAGTTTCAGTTTTTTATGTCACATGACATAACGCAGTGGTTTAATGAAAAGCAAAACTTCAGGTTAAAGGAATTTTTTATTTTTTTTTGCTAAATAGCTTCCTTTACCTCACTGCAGTACTGGTTTCATGTCCTTATTGTTCGTTTTTGCTTTGATGTTGCTGTAATCCTGCTCTGTTCTCCACACTTCCTGCTTGTCTGTTTCCTTATAACCCCAGTGCTGGGAGCTTTCTCACGATGGTCTAAGCCGTCATTACTGTGTGTCTAAAACTTACCAGATCCAATCAGATTCATTTTAAAAACAAAACACTGCTCTGGATTTGTTTGTTTTTGTTCTGTGTGTCTATTTCTACTTCACAGAAACATGAAGCCAGTTCAAAAGTGAAAAACTAACCTGCAGGCACATTATATGATTGATTTTTATCTATTTTTAATCATTTTGAAAATCAGTTAACTTTAATGTCTCTATACCCTGTAAACAGTCATTTCAGCAAAAACATTTTTTTTCCTTTAGTGACCCTTTAATTTTGGAGCATATTAATCCAATATATTACCCAATTTTTTGGTAAAATATGAAAGATGAGGTTAAGTAAGGCAGTACTCAACATGTCCAGCCTTAAAATTGTATGTGCCTGTAAAAAAGGGGACACACATCTGTACCCTATATTTTCCCTAGACAACACTTTAAAAGCCCCTACAGGTCAGGTTTAGACATTTTTTTATAGACCACATAAAACCACATGAAACAAATTCTCCTGCGCATGAGTGGATTGTCAAATAATCAATGAAAAAATACCAATAACGGTGCCACCGGCCTTGCTTCCCTTCATGGATGGGGATATCCTAATGGCAAACATTAGGTGTGTTACCGTTATACCAAATTTAATAAATAAAATATATAAAAGACCTACTCACAATGGTGGTAGAAAGAATCACAGTATAGGCTTAATCGACATAAGCTGTAGTAGATTACCCTCGAACCACACTCCAACGGGTCATGAAAGAAATGAAAAGAGGTCACCACTGGCTGACACGTTTCGAAGCTCAAAGCCTCTTCTTCAGAGCCCAGCAGTGTAATCCCCTCTAGAGGACCGGGGAAAAAAATGCATGCTCAGAATCAAGTTATGAGACGGGAGCACTCGTTCTGGTAAAACTAGATTTTGGAATGGAGATATCACATTCATCAATCTGTAACGGACTGAAAATCACGAAAACTGAAAAGCGCGAATCATCTCTCACCAAACTTTTACTAACACGAGGATCAGCAAAAGCAGCCCAAAGGGTGGCGCCATTTGAAAGGAACTTCCCTTTATAGTACCGTCTTACGTGTTGTACGTCATCTTGCTTTGGTTGGAAGATTTTTTGCATAAACGTGTGTATGCAAGTCAGGCTGGACAGAAATCACGTTGGGAAAAACAACAGCTTTTTGCACGTCAGGAAAAACCATGGTGTGTACAAGGCATTAGAATTATTCATGAATAATGGTCCTAGAATTATTACTCTCAGATTATCGCTCTTATATGTAACGCGTTTGTGCACAGTGGCCCCCCCGAACATTCACTTCTGGGGTCCCACGCCGGCACTCTTAGCTCCTCCTTTTCATTGAGTGTTCAGGAATGCTCCAACCCATGTGCGACCTCCAATCTCATCTATCTCTGACAGGTTCATGATTCAGGTGCAAACAACGACACTTTTATTGCTGTGCCCAGATGGAATTCTAAAGGGTGTCTATGGTACTATGGTATACTCTACAGCAGGGGTCTCAAATTGGCGGCCACCCATCTGTTGAAAATAGACAAGTCCCATAAACCATTGCAAGGCTGACAGTCACAAGCATGACTCACTAGTGTTGCTCACAAATATTTGCATTGCAAATATTCGCTACGAATATTGCATATTCGAGTATTCGCGAATAACTCGAATATCGCGGCGAATATTCGCTATTTCGAATATTCGTATTTTTCAAATTTCGCAATAAATTTTGCAATAAATTTTGCAATCAATTTCGCATTCGCAAAATTTCGCATTCGCAAAATTTCGCATTCGCGAGATTTCGCAATAGCGAAATTTCGCAATTTTTTTTTTTTTTTAAATATATCGAATATTCGTAAATATCGAATATTCGTGATATTTTATCCAAAAAAAATAGCGAAATTTCGCAATCATTTTCGCTTTCGCATATGCGAAATTTCGCAATTTTATTAATTTTTTTAAATATATTGAATATTCGTAAATATCGAATATTCGTGATTTTATCCAAAAAAAAATAGCGAAATTTCGCAATCATTTTCGCTTTCGCATATGCGAAATTTCGCTATTTTTTTTTTAAATAAAATCTAGCGAATATTTGTAAATATCACGAATATTCGATATTAACGAATATTCGCGAATATTCTTCGAAATATTCGCGAAATATCGCGAAATCGAATATGGCGTATTCCGCTCATCACTATGACTCACACAGGCAAAGGCATGATGGGACTTGCAGTTTCACAACAGCTGGAGGCCCGCCAATTTGAGACCCCTGCTCTACAGGGCAGATTTTGTCTGCCAGCTGGCATTCTTTTCCAAATAAAGTCACTGACCTGAAACAAGTAGTCAGAGAAGAACTTTGATGTCATGTTGATTGTTACGATCTCTGGTGAATGACTTGGAATATATGAATCTAATGGGTTCAAATAACAGCCATTTTTTGGGTGGACTCTAGCCCTTATCTCCTGGGAAATCATCAACAGACTTTTATCAGGACTAATGTGTTGTTGGTCTTAATTTATAACGTGTGAAATGAAAGTGAGGAACTTTAGCACATTCATTTTAAACATCTAATTATACAAAGAAGAGGAAGTTTTAATGTTCCCTGCATGTGATTGAGTGTTTGAAGGGAACACATTTTACCTTTGTTCTAATAGTAAATCTGTCCAGCAGTTTACTCTCTACTAGTAAAATAGAATAATAAGAATAAATATCTGTTTTTTTCCCAACTCCATTAGAGACACCTCCATTTGAACCTCAGTGCCCTGACATTCATGTTGATTCCAGGATAGACTGCCACCCAGAGGACGGAGCTTCAGAGGTAAGCAACCATCCATTTTTTTAGTGACACAACAATATAAATTAATTTGGATTGATTTCAATTAGGTAGATGTGGACTTAAAGAAACCATAAACAGCTCCTCTAAAAGAGTAAGAATCACATTCATCTAAATTACATCACAAAAAGAAAAAAATATTGAGTTTAGCCCTTAGTTTAGAACAGTGATCTCCAAACTGCAGCCCCGGGGCCAGATGCAGCCATTTGCTTGATTTTTTTATCCACTGATACCTAAAATGGGGCATATTTCCCCCCCACCGACACCAATAAAGGGGCACAGTTCCTCTCAATGACACCAACAATGGGCACGATTCCTCCCAAAGACATCAATGATGGGGTACAATTCCTCCCAATGACACCAATGATGGGACACAATGTGACTTGTGAAGGCTTTATGTCTGCATCACTCTTCTGAGCTGAGAAAACTGAGCAAATGCTGCTCCCTATTGACAGAAGGGGTGCAAGCCCCTTTATTATTTAGGAGTGATCTGCTTTGTGTCCTATGTTGTGTCTGTGACAGACATAACACAGATCAGTTCAGCCAATGCCTGCCTTCCCACTCAGCTGAGTGTTGAGAGGTAGGAGGAAGGTTGTTAACCTTGCAGGCTTTGCTCATACGATGTAATTACTGCACAATCAGAGAGAAGGATGTGAGTTGCCAGCACACAGTTTACCTTACGTATGCCAGCTCCAACCTGGCAGCCACCACATCTATTGATTGGTAAGCTACAATGTATTACATTTTTGGTTTTGGGTTTAATACCACTTTAAATAGGACTATCTGCTTAGTTATTGTGTCTCGCACACCACACATGCCAATTATAATGGCTCAGGTACCTTTCTTAATTCCCCTAAGAAGTTTTAGGAACAATGACACCTAAAGCCAAAGCTTTTGGGTTTTCAGATAGAGGGGAGAAGGGCTAGTTCCCTTGGCAGGTTTCCATTGTCCATTTTGGATAAAGTTACTCTTTGTCCTGGTGACTAAGCTTTAGTTGTCACTAAAGTAGAAATAGGGTGAAAATCTTCTATTGATTTCCTCTCCATTGCTGCCATATCTACAGCACAGGAAGTGAAGGTAAATCTCCCTCCGGGAAATAGCTGGCGTTAATTATTCCCTAATATGTTCAAAATATAAAAGTAAAGTTGCAGCTTTATACTTTAGGTATTTTTAACTCAACCTATTATATTTAGACAATGACGTATATGTAAGTTTACCCCCTGAAATTGGTTGTATATTTTGAGTGAGTGGGTGTAGGGCCACATTTTAGAGAAGCAGAGATTTTAATAAGTTTTTTTTCTAGTCTAGTTTTTATTCTAGTCATTGTTTTGACATGTGGCTTGCCTGAAGTTAAATAGATTTGTAAAGGTTTTTTTTTTTTCTTTTAACAAACATGTTATACTTACCTGCTCTGTGTAATGATATTGCACAGAGCGGCCCCATCCTCCTTTTCTGGGGTCCTCTGCTGATGTTTTGGGCTCTTCTTCTCGTGTGCCACCATACAAAGCTGCTTTTCTGTGGTGAAACATGTGCAGGCTCAAGACCAAGCCAGGCTGTGCGTGTCTATTGACACGCACAGTGTGGCCTGACTCCGCCTCCTGCTTCCTCATTACTGGATTTGATGGACAACATGTAACATAGTGCATCCCCCCAATCCCATGACATTGTGCTGGTGTGCTGATCTGCCTACACAGCTACGTCCTTTATTGTTGTTCTTGTAGTGATTTGTAGTTCCCCCACACTTATATTCAATATGTTAACTATGTTCAATGACAATGACATGTTCAAGGTTGATGCTTGGTTCTTCCTTGCAACCCTAATGTATGCTGTCAGGAGGAACTCCCCCTCCTTTATACTTTCTCCAGCTTTCCAACTGAAAGCCAGTACCTCAATATGAGAAGGGAGCTGGAAGAAGTCTCTTGGAGCCTGGGATTGCACCCAAGATCCACTAAACGCAGGTGCAATGCTTTGCTGACTGCTGTGAGGAAAATACTAATGCACGTTTTTTTTTTTCATGCAAACAAAATTGCATTTACCGTATATACTCGAGTATAAGCCGACCCGAATATAAGCCGAGGCACCTAATTTTACCACACAAAACTGGGAAATCGTATTGACTCGAGTATAAGCCTAGGGTGTCCATCTGCATGCCTCACTGTGTCTCACTTTGCCTCACTGTGTCCATGCGCATGCCTCACTGTGTCCATGCCTCACTGTGTCCATGCCTCACTGTGCCCATGCCTCACTGTGCCCAAGCCAAACCGTGTCCATGCCTCACTGTGTCCATGCCTAACTGTGCCCATGCCTCACTGTGCCCATGCCTCACTGTGTCCATGCCTCACTGTGCCCATGCCTCACTGTGCCCATGCCTCACTTGTAGAGGAGAAATGGGGCTACATGTGTGCCAAGTTCCGGATCCAGGGGACTTTCAACCAGCCAGTACTGGGGTCCCCAAATTCATCTGAGAAATTACCGTTTAACATGGGAGTCCATGGAAGGGGTGCCTGAATTTGAAAATTTGGTGCTCCATGGCCGTAAATTCCCCGGACAACAAACTTTGCACACTTATAGAGGAGAAATTGGGCTACATGTTTGGGGTCCAAGAGACCTATGGCCAGCCGGTCCCGGGTCCCCAAAGTCAGGGAGATAAGGAGCCAAAAGGTGACTCGAGTATAAGCCGAGAGGGGCATTTTCAGCACAAAAAAATGTGCTGAAAAGCTCAGCTTATACTCGAGAATATACTATATTTTAAAAATATTTTTTAAAAGTGGCCTTTGAAGTGAACTTTCTGACTTTAGTATAGCTGCAGTGTTTTCTAGGTTGCAATATCGGTCTCTCTAGAACTATTTTTCTGACATCCTGACATTAACTTTTCTTTTGCAGAGTTCCTGTAGACAACGTGGATGTTGCTGGATTCCTTATAATGAAAGATCTGCACCTTGGTGTTTCTTCTCCCGTAGTCATGGCTATGAAGTTGATGGAGGCAAGATGTCCACCGCAAAAGGTAAAGAGAAAACAGAAGTACATTGATTAAATACCAATTCAGCAAAATGCCAACATTTGTTGGTTGTTCTTTCTAAATGTATTTCTTTTAAAAGACAGGAGGGAGTGGACACCTGGGCCCTAAGCCCTTGCTGCCTACAAATTAGAAATTCAGAAGTAGGAGTGGGAGTGCCAAGTTTGACTTCTACAATGTACAAGAAAAATAAGGCTTTTCAGCATCCTTTATTTTTGGATCTAATTAGACACTAAAGGTAAACTCTGATCATATGAACAGAATTTTCTTGATGTGCTTAGTTTTATCCAGGCTTGAGACAAGTTTATGTTCATATCAGGACCGCTGATAGGGCAGTACAACCAGCCCTGTTGTACCGGGCCTGGGCCCCATCATCTCTACAACGGGGCTGTAAAATTCAAAAAATTAATTTTTAGCAAAAAAAAAAAAAAAACAGGACTTAACCACATCAGCGCTAATGTTCGCTTACTGGGGTGTAAAATTACATGTTACTGACCCCATCAAGTCACCAGAGGAGCCCAGGAGATGACAGCAGAAGAGGGACTTTGTTTGCATTTTCGGGAACAGTTATATAATCCTGAGCCGCATTTAGCTCTGCACAGTCCTTAATGAATGCATTAAAGTGACAAACCTTCTGTAGTGCAGTAACCCCCCCAGAGCCCCCCTTTTACTTACTTGAACTCAATTGTTCCAGCGACTGGGATGAGTACAGCTGATCCAGCTGCTGTCTAGGGTCCTTATTGGATAGATTGATAGCAGCAGGAGCCATTGGGTCCCGCTGCTGTCAATCAAATCCAGTGACACAGGAACCGGGGGTGGGGCCGAGTCCTGCTGTCTGTGTCAATGGACGCAGCAGCAGAACTTGGGAGCGTGCCCGCACAGGCATTTCCATGGAAATCAGCTCTCTGTGGGGGCACTTGAGAAGGAGCCAGGAGCACCTTTAAGCAAGCAGTGTGCAGGGCCTGCCCTGTCACTTGCCGGTTCAACAGGGGATCAACAGTGCAATCCCCGCTGAGCAAGCGGATATATAAGGAATGGATCCGATTGTGTGAAAGGGCCCTTAGGCTAGATCTCGAGCCAGGCTGTGTGCATCTCTTCACATGCACAGAGCTGCTCATTTCAGCCCTACCCCCACTGCCTCCTCACAAGATTTGATACACAGCAGCCAATGGCACCCACTGCTGCCTCCATGTTCTGAGAGGAGAGAGAGGGGTGCACTGCACAGAAAACACCACTGAATTGAGATAGGGCTCAGGTAAGTATTTAGGGGTGGTTGGTGGAGACGTAACTTTAATTGGTCTTAAACCTCTGACATGAAATATGAACAAAAGCATATCCCTCTATAGTGTGTACTTGTCTCTATGCAGAGCACTAAGTGTCATTTATGTTTGCTGCCTTGTTCCTCTATCTGCCTGAGTCACTTCTGACACATTTTCCTTATGTCAAGAGGTAAAAAGGCTTCATTCCCTGTCCTCCGGTCCTGTAGCTCCTTACGAAGGGAGAAGCGGAAACGAGCGGGGCTCTAGCACATGCAGCCCGCAGCTATGCCACTCTCTGGTCATATTTGTGGTCACTTGGGAGAGCAGGGGGGGGGGGATTGGCTGCACCCGCTACATCCACAACAATGACCGAGCCCAGGTCAGCTGCCCCTTTTGCCCCATGGAAAAGACGGCCCTGAAGATATCTATTGTGAAGAGAAGGAACATTTACTTTTTGAGATGGAAGAGGTAAACAAGTAACTTATGAGGTAAAATGACCACTCAGATAAAAACAATAGTTGCTTTCAGTAGGGAAATATTTATTTTATGTGAAATAAATACTGATTTTACACATATGTAATAGTTATGTTGAATGGGGATTTTTCAACATCTAGACTAGAGGATATAGTTACCCCAGTAAATTGATTCACTGTCATCTGTGGTCCATATAGATTACTAAACTGTACATAAGAAGCAGAACATAAAAGTTTATCCATATTCTCAAGAATAGGTAAACCATTTCTAGGTAGTGTATTCAGGAACAAGTAAGCATTGTGATCAGAGCCCACCACCTTAAAGTGTCTCCTTCTGTTATTCATGATGAAACAAGATTTTATTTACAAACTGACATACGATTATAATTTACATTTGATGTCACCTTGTCGTTTTTGTCAACGTTCGATACATTTTGATTGTGAAAAAAAGAAAAGAAAAATATCATTACGTATATTACAGTTTTAATCTGGGGTTGTGGGTTTCTTCTCCCCAAGTGGCAAGTGATGGGATTATATTATTATTCAAAATCTGCTTTAAATCCCCCAAAAAATTAAAATAAATGACAAAAATAATTATGAAAACATGTACCATCATTGACAGAGGGGGTTTGAAAGAAAATGTAGCATTGTTAATTATTAGGAAGTCCCATCTGGTGTTTAGAAGCTGCAACTTGTTTCTTCAATATGTTGTATCAAGAGTATAGAACTTTTAAGTTTATTGCCTTACCTAATTTATTTATTTATTTATTTATAAAAATGCTTTTTGGGAGCGCAGTCATTACCCAAAGGCCTCGATGCGCTCATAGAACCACAGAACATATACAGACACATCTCACATAACAATAATAACAATATAAAACCACATAATAACATTAAAAACTAAAACTACAATATCTAAAACTGCTAGTATCTAACCCTAATTAGGGCCATACACCTGGGAAAATAAAAAAAGTTTTTAAAAACTTCCTAAATATTTATTTAATAATAATAAAAAAATGTTTCTATAAATAAATGATAATAACTTGTGTATGACTTCCCACAGGATTTGATGCTCATCTAAAAAGACTGGCTACACCTACTGTTTTTGGGACAGAAATAGAGGAGTTGCATCTCACTGCAGAAATACAGAGCAAAAATAGGTTCAGATTCAAGGTTTGTGTTTTCAGTTGTTACAACATGTCAAATCACACAGCTTTGTTTGAGATTTCAAAACTGTTTTGACAAAAGATCTTTAATCACTCATTTATTCATTAATGACTGACAAGGTTATGCGTTCAAAGTGTACTCCCTAAATGGTGTTATTCTAAGGGCCAGATTCAGCAAGACTTGCGCTGGAGTAATTCGATATGCGCCGCGTAACTGTGATTATGCGCCGTCGTTTCTATGTGGCCGTACCCATCAAACTAGATGCGACAGAAAACGGGCCATTTCCGATCGGCTTAACTTTCCGACGCCAGAGTATCGCCAGCGCATAATTTCGCTTGGCGCATCAGTCGCGCCTATTGATTTCCCCTGCAAATATGCAAATGAGGGATATTACCCGATTCGCGAACGGATTAGCACCATACGCTGGCTACATGCGCCGCGCGTATCTCGTCCGTCCGGCGCAAAGTTATTTCTACAAATAGCTGCTTTATCTTTACTCCAGACGGCCACAGGTCAGCAGGAGAGCAGCTACAGCAGCGTTACCGACGATAAGAGCTAGCTGAGCACCCCCACTTGCTGGACAACACCTCTGTCCATGCTTGTCTGTCAACTTTTACAGCCATGGAGGAAGACATCATAGGTCTCCATAGCCGAGATGACGGCTGACAGCTCCTGGCCTTTAGAGTTCAGCTTTCTCCTGTGTGTTTGCGGGGAACGGGAGCAGCCATCTCAGAACAAAAGTAACTTCACTGCGGGGAGGGGGAACAGGATATACTTTAGTGCCGGAATGGCGCATCTACGGGCGCATTTAAACGCCCAACGGAACGCATTGCGCTGACGTTTCCCGTGAAGTGGTGCCGATGGAAGTTGTGAGCATGCGCACAAGGGGGCGAGTGAAGCCTCACTTACTGCGCATGCTCCGTGGATGATGCGCTGAACGTAAGCCTCTGCGCTGGGCTCCGCCCATCATTTACATATGATCACACCCACTTCCACTTGCGTCGGGTTACGCCAGCGCATTATCGTTACTCTGGCGCAAGTTTACGCGCAAGTGCTATGTGAATAACAGTGCTTGCGCCAAAAGTGTCGGCGGAGTAACGTAAATGAGAAACGTTACTCCAAAGTAAAGAAGCGCCCATCTACCTGAATCTGGCCCATAGTGTTTTAAAAATGTTAAATACTTTGTTCTACTGATTATGTTATATACATCCATTTATATGTTGTTGTTTTTTGTTCTTTACAAAGTGGTTATCACCAATTATATTCATTCAAGCTATGTACAGGCATACCCCACTAAGGGTATGTATATAAATACACAATTGAGTTTATTTACTAAAGCTGGCAAGTGCAAGATCAGGCTCACAACAATGAGTTTCTAACCCCAGCTTGTTCAATTAAGCTTTGGTAATAAAACCTGGAAGCTCATTGGTTTTTATGCATAAATGAGCCTGATTTTGCGCTTTCAAGCTTTAGTAAATAAACCCCATTGTGTACTTAAAGGAGTTGTAAAGGAAAACAAAATGTGCCTACAATTAATGTCTGCACGGAGGACAGACAGAATAGTGTAATGAACGAGTAAATACCTATTAAATTCCTTCATCTATATCACCTCTGGCGTTCTAGTTTCTGTTCTCTCATTCACTTCCTGGTTTGCCGCACTTGTTCATGTAAGAACTACATTTCCAATATTCCTTTGTGACACGCCCAGTAATTCACACCTCCTTGAAGTCTCTAACACGTAGAGAGCCTCCTGCGGCACAGATGTAGTTCCCAGGAGGGGCAAGCACGTCACTGACCACCGCAGTAAAGCCACCCTTCACGGTGGTGAGTAATAATCAGACAAGCAGGAAGTGAACAGAACAGAGAAGAAATAGAGCAACTTCTGAGCAAAAACGAACAATGAGGTAAAGGATGCTTATTATGAAAAGAAAAAATCCTTTACAACCCCTTTAAAAGTGGGGTATGCCTGTATTGGTTTTCTTTCTCTTGAAACGTATATTAAATTCCCTGCTGTAAAGGACGTGGGCACAACTGGCTTTGACTCTTAGCAATGTGCTAAGAGGCATAGCTAGCTGTCAATCAGGCAGATGGGTGGATTCAGACAATATGGTCAGAATCCTTCTAGAGCCTGGAGTGACTTGAGCTTTAGCTTGCTATAAGCAGACTCTGAATCAAAGGACAGCAAAAGTAAATGCACTCATGTGTTCCTGTGTTCTATTAAAAAAAAAAAAAAAATCAACTTTAAACTCTCAATCACGAAAAGGATTTTTTTTAAAAGTATATGCCGTAAACTATTTGAGTAATAGTGAGAAATTAACAATTTGCACGTCTCATATCAGTTAAAATTCCTGCAATGTTACACTTTAGACTGGCCCCAATTCCTGCACCTTAAAGAAGTTGTAAAGGAAAATGTTTTTTCACCCTAATGCAATCTATGCATTAAGGTGAAAAAAACATCTGATACTGGCGCTGCTGTCAATCACATCCATGACGCGGCTTGCCGAGGGGCGGGGAAGAATGATACAGAAAGCGGCTATGACGCTCACTGTATCACGGGAGCGCGCCCGCAATTAGTGACCACCATGCAAGCTCTCGCATGACTGTGGTGACTAATTGTGGGGAGGACCAGAGACAGCCGCCGAGGGACCCCAGAAGACATGGATCGGGGCCACTTTAAGTTCTCAGATATACCCCCCTGTAAATCTGTTCCACCACTCTACCCCCTGCTCATCTGTTCCACCACTGTTACCACCTGCACATCTACCCCATTACTGTAGCCCCCTACACGTCTGCCCCACCTCTGTACCACCCTGGTCTTCTTTCACACCACTGTAATCTCCTGCTCATCTGGCCTACCCCTGTACCTCCCTGCACATCTGCTCCACTGCCATACCCTCCTGCTTTTCTGCGTCACCATTGAACCCCTCTTCTAACCTGTCCTGACACTGAACCCATCTACTTATCTGTCCCACCACTGTAACCCCTGCTTATCTGCCCCACCAGTATAACCCTCTTTCTCATATTTCTCACCACTGTACCTTCTTCACTTAGCCACACCTCTGTACCCCCTGCTCTTCTTTCACACCACTGTAACCTCCTGCTCATCTGGCCCACCCCTGTACCACCCTGCACATCTGCTACACTGCCATACCTCCCTGCTTTTCTGTGTCACCATTGATCCCCCTTCTCACCTCTCCTGACACTGAACAAATCAGCTTATCTGTCCTACCACTGTAACCCCTGCTCATCTGCCCCACCACTATAACCCCCTTTCTCACATGCCTCAACACTGTACCTCCTGCATATCTGCCCCACCTCTGTACCCCCCTGCTCTTCTGCCCCACCTCTGTACCCCCTGCTCTTCTACCCCACCACTGTAACCCCCTGCTCATCTGTCTTTCCCATGTACCCCCTTCTCATCTCTCCCACCACTTTACCCCCTGCACATCTGCCCCACTGCTGTACGTCCATGCCCTTCTGTCCCACCTCTGAATCCCCTTCTCACCTGTCCCCTCTGCTGTCCCCTTCGCTGTCCTCCTGCTCTTCTGTCCCACTGCAGAGTGATGCAGAGTGCAGAGATTGGTGGGATGATGATAAGTGATGCAGAGGTCGGAAGTAGTTGATGATGCAGAGCTGAGGGGTCAGTAGTAAATGACACATATAGACACATCATTATATATAGTATATATTTCACAAAGTTCCCAGAAACTTAACAGTAATTCTACAAACTGTCACCTGATTGTGTTTTTTTTTTTCAATCACATTGAAATCCCTTCTTTTCAAAATTGGTAGTGGCAACCAAGCAAGTTGACACTTCCCTGCGCTTCTCTGCTGATAGGGAGTCCTGTGCCAGCAAAAGAGGCTTCGCATTCCACTTGTGGCACCCATGCTGAGGGTTGCCAAACCCTGCATTAAACAAAAGTAAAAAAAAAAACTTTTCACTTCTACTCTGCTAACTTTTCATTTCATTTACTATCTATTCCTAAGGAAGAACCAGGCAATAAATGCAGGTTCTTTATATATCTTATTCAGAAATAATGGCAAATTGAGCATGTTACATAGTTACATAGTTAGTAAGGTTGAATAAAGACATCAGTCCATCCAGTTGAACCTGTGTGGGTGTGTGCATGCAATAATGTCACTGTTAAATTGTGATCATAAAGTATGCATACAAATACAATACATTAGAGAATGATTCTTCTCATGCCAAAAAAACAACCCGAGAGACTTGAAAAACATAAAATGTGATTCACTTACAACAGCTCATTCATGTACCCCACCAAGGGTACCAAAACAAATTTAAAGAAAAATATGGGGTATCAAACAAATAATTATACTCACCTAGGTGGAATGCAGGATCAATTTGATGCTGCATCTGTCCTCCACTGCCTCTGCATTATTCTGGTTTCACTGGACCATCTCTCAAGCTATGCTGGATGTCACTCATAGATCCCTTCTGCAGTTAGATCCAATTTGGCTCTGGTCTGAAAATCTCACCTAAAGTTTAATAGACTTTCCACCTTTAATTTACTGGTGAAAAAAATGAAAGAAAGTGTCTCCTTGAATAGTATCACACAAATGTTTAATTTATTAAAAGTCTATCATACTCACAAGAAAATGGGTACTATCAGCAAGTATGAAATGGTTCCACAACAGAACTTTCCCACTAGAGAGTAGCACAAACTAGCAATATCCCAGGACAACCATTCGCCATAGCTGTGTAGTGCTCTGCTGTCTCTTCAACCCAGTGTATTTTGAAGATCTATTTTCTTCCTCATTGGAGCTGTAGTCCTCAAATTACTTGTAACTTCCTCTAGTATTCCTATATTGCCCAATAACCCTAATGGTACAAAATATAAATGCACTTAATCACTTCCATAATAAATTCATATTAAAAACAGTGTAAAAAAAAATGTAAAACGTTAAATTGTTATCTAAGATTTTATCAGTTTAATTAAAATTTAGTGCACTGTGTTTATAATATGGATTATTGTTTAATGTGTTTAATTGTGTATGTATCCCTAAGGGTTCATTTCAATTTGTATTCATTTAAATACAAATTTGAATTAACCCTTAGGGATACATACACAATTAAACACATTAACAAATAATCCATATTATAAACACAGAGCACTAAAATTTAATTAAACTGATAAAATCATAGATACCAATTTATATTAAAAGCCATAATAAAACTCTTGGGGTGTTAAATTCATATATACGTATATATATATATATATATATATATATATATATATATATATATCCAACCACTCCCTTTCTGATTAGGGAGGTTAATTAGTTTGAGCTCTCTCTAATTTGCCTTGACTTGCTGAGTATCTACAAGCCTAAAGCCTAATACACACAATCAGATTTCCACCGGACAAATACATGGAATTTTGTGCAACGGGAGTTGGCCATGAACTTGGTAGGCATACAGACGGCAGAACTGTTTCAGCCAACATACACAAAACAACGTGTTTTTTCAGCTCTTTAGCGCCACCCTTTGGGCAACTTCTGCTAATGTTGTCTAAAGCCATGTACACACGATCGGTTTGTCCGATGAAAACAAACCGATGGACTTTTTTCATCGGACAAACCGATTGTGTGTGGGCCCCATCAGTCTTTTTTCCATCGGTGGATAAAAAAACAATAGAAAAATCTGATCGTCTGTGTGGAAATCCATTGGAGAAAAATCCACACATGCTCAGAATTAAGTAGACGCATGTTCGGAAGCATTGAACTTAATTTTTTTCGGCTTGTTGTAGTGTTTTTACGTCACCGCGTTTTGGTACAGTTGGAATTTAGTCTGATAGTGTGTATGCAAGACTGATGAAAGTCAGCTTCATCGGACATCTGACGAAAAAATCCATCAGATTAGATTCCATCAGATATCCGATCATGTGTACAGGGCTTTATGGTTAGCATTGGTTCGGAGCATGCATGTTTGTACTTTGGATTTTTTCCCGACAGACTTTGGTACACACGATCGGATAATCCGTCAAGACTCATTTGTTGTTGAACAGTAAATGCTATAAAAAAAATGTTGTCGGAAAATTAGATGAAAATTGTCCGATGGAGCATACAAACGGTTGGATTATCCGACAAAACCCTGCCACCACACGTTTGTTGTCGGAAAATCCGATCGTGTGTACCGGCTTTAAATCTTTAAAAAGGATCCATTCTGTAAAGCCTCGCACGCACACGATTGGACTTCCAAAAGAAAAATCTGTGGATTTTTGTGGGGAAAGGGGCGTTGGCTGTGTACTTGTTCTGCATACACACGGCAGTACATTTTAAGGCAACATACACCAAACCACATGTTTTTTCAGGTCTTTACTGCCACCCTTTGAGCAACTTTTGCTATTGTTGTTTGATGTTTAGCATTGGTTCAGAGCAGGCATGTTTGTCCTTTGGTGTACACACGATCGGATAATTTGATGGAACACATGTTTTGTCGGACAATTTGAGAGCATACACAGCCAACATTTGTTGTCAGAAATTCTGACATCAATTGTCCGATGGAGCATACAGACGATTGGATTGTCTGACAAAACATGTCCGTCGGATAGTAGTTGTTGGAATATCTGTAGTATATCAGTATTTACTGTATTATATAAAACTACATGCTGGGAACTGGAAAAACCACTAGGAGAAGAAGGAATGTGGAATAATTGTATACAGTGTACTGTATGTGTTATGTGTTTTTAACTGTTTGAATTTGGCGGCGTGCTCCACCCGCATGCGTTGCAACGCTTGCAGGGAATGGAGCACGGCAATGAGAATCGAGTTGAGGATACAGTCCGCACAAACAGTGGGGAGACATTGTAGGATCCAGGGGACAAGGTAAGTAACTATGCCTGGATTGTGCGATGCGATCCCCGGTGTGGCTCGGGAGTTACTGCTTTTGGTAGTGAAAATTCACCTCGAGCCACACTCGGGAATACCGCTAAGGAGGTTAAGGTAGGGTCTATATCAGTATAGATAGGTTCAGTTCTTGAACCTTTCTTTAATGCTCTAGAACACCTTGTCTTTGACAGTATCATGGGTAGATAAAGATGGAATTGAACTTTACTTTTTAACCTCATGGGACTTTTCTTTTAAGATAAAAGAATAATATAATAATTATCTTTTAATTTCTACATAATAAAGATAACCATTTTATCTATATTGAGTTGGTATGCCTGCCTTATATTTGTGTGTAAGTCCTTTGTACAGTTGTATTCTGTAGTGAAAAAACAGACCTGTGCCTTAAATAAAAATCTGTTCCTGAAATGAACAAACACATAAGACTTTTTTTTCTCTGTAGATCATAGATCCCAAGAATAAAAGATTTGAAGTTCCTCACAAACACGTTAAAGAATTTACTGGGTCAGCGGAACCAAACCCAAATTATAATGTTGAATTGGTTGAGAAGCCCTTTGGAATAAAAGTTCATAGAAAAACACCAGATGCCAGAGTCATGTAAGAAAGACTTCTTATAATTCAACTTAAAAAAATGAGAAATGCCTCTTATTGAATACCTCAGACTGTTTACTTTCCAAAAAGGTAATTTTAGGGATATTTGTACTCTCCTGGCTTTTTCTGGTCTCAAGAAATTAGATAGGCCATCAGTTCATCAGGATTGATCGATTTTCAGATATACAATCATGGCAAAAATATTGGTCCCTGAATTTCTGTCAGAAAATGCAACATATCGCCCAGAAAATTACAAATGTTTAGGCATTCTCATGTTTATTTATTTGTTTGCATTGTATGACACAAAAAAGTGGAGAAACAAAAAGCCAAATCTGATATATTCTATGCAAAACTCTAAAAATGGACTGAACACAATTATTGGTACCTTCTCAAAACTGTAAGAAATCATTGCATTCCAAGTTTGTGATGCTCCTGTAATTTGTTATTAAACTCACCTGTATCAATTAAACAGGCGCTAACAATATCGAAATCACACCAGCAACCAGTTAAAATGGTAAAAAACGGACTCAACCTTTTTGTTTTGTGTCTTTGTGTGCCACACGGAACATGGAGAAGAGAAAGAGCAGCAAAGAATTGGATGAGAAATTGTAGAAAAGCATGGAAAATATCAAGGTTACAAGTCCATCTCCAGAGATCTTAAAGAGGGAGTAAACCCTGCACGATTTTTTTTCTTTTAAAACTATTTTGTTTCACAAGAGCCTCTCCAAGCATAATAACCATAAGGTTTTAAAAAACGAGGCCTGTAAATACAGTTTTTGCGATGTTATTATCTGCCGTGCTTCCGGGTATTGACAGCGCCATTACTGTTGTTGTTCACTGAATCCTTTTGTGAGGTCACTTCCGCCCTTACTGTTTCCTTCTTCTAAATCTCGTGCCTGCGCTGTAGTGCAATAATCAAGCCTCAATCTCGATTGCTGTTACCGCGGCAACGCATGTACACGGAGTATCAGGAAGAAGCCACAGAGTAAACAAACAAGAGACTTCTCCTCAGTGCCGAACAGAGGGGAAGCTTGCTATGTCAGATTTCTAGAAATGACAGTGAAACACGGCATTCTTTTGTTGCTGTTTTTGAATGAGAGATGTGCGCAAGCGCGGGTGACATCATTTCAAAGAAAAAGACGATTTAAAAGGTAAATACAGCGCTGTGAACACTTTTACAGGCGGCGATCAGCTGCCTGTGGTATGCACAACATTATAAGGATATGTTATCTAGGAGGGTTTACAACCACTTTAAGGTTCCTGTGTCCAATGTGCTTAACATTGTCAAGAAGTTTACAGCCCATGGCACTTTAGCTAATCTCCCTGGATATGGACAAAAGAGAAAAATTGATCAAAGAGTTTGCCAAAATTAACTTGAGGAAGCCAAAATCATTTTGGGAAAATGTGCTGTGGACAGATGAATCAAAATGATAGTTTTTTTGGTAAAGCCCATCATTCTTCTCTTTTCAGAAAAAGAAATTAGGCCTTTATGCCAGGTTCACACCTATGCAAATTGGATGCTGCTTATACCGCATTCAATTCGCTGGACATTTCAAAATACATTCATTTGAATGAGGCTGGTTCACATATCTGCGTTGCATTCACACTCCGCACTGCCCAAAAAATGTGTGTGTTTTCTAGGCAGTGCAGTCCGGCTCAGGTGTGAATTCAGGCACATTATCTTCTATGGGCAAGCATCTGATTCGCAGAGGTGTTCCATTGTGAACAGGATAACATACTGATGTAAACCTGACCTGATACTGATGCAATCCTGACCTGATGCTGATCAAAAACGGACATGAAATGCTGAACAACTGATTTTTCTCTTCGCAGGGAAACTGAGCTGAAATTCACACCTGACTGGTGTGAACCCAGCCTTAGGCCCCTTTCACACTGGGGCGGGAGGCACGGTGGCGTTATAGCGCCACTAAAAATAGCGGCGCTATACCACCGGAATTGCCGCGGGATTGGGCCGATAGCGGTGCGGTATTAGCCCCCGCTAGCGGCCGTAAAAGGGTTAATACCTCTCGCAATCAGCCTCTGCAGAGGCGCATTGCGGGCGGCATTACCGTGGTTTCACATTGTTTTAAATGGGAAGGAGCGGTGAAGGAGCAGTATAAATACTGCTCCTCTCACCGCTCCAAAGATGCTGCTTGCAGGAGATTTTCTTCTCTCCTGCCAGCACATTGCCTCAGTGTGAAAGCCATCGGGCTTTCACATTGAGAAGGCTGGGCAGGAGTTTTTCAGGCGGTATTTAGGTGCTATTTTTAGCACTGTACCGCCTGGAAAACTCCTCAGTGTGAAAGGGTCCTTACAGTTAGTAAAGTTGAGGTTCACTGATGTTTTGGGGTGTTTTGCTGCTTCAGGCACTGGATGTCTTGACTGTGTCCAAAGCACACGTCAAAAAGCACCCAGAAATGGTTTAAGACAGATGGAGAATACTGAACTGGCCAACAATGAGCCAGATCTATATCCAATAGAGCACCTGTGGAGAGATCTCAAAACAGCAGTTGGGAAAAGGATCCCTTCCAACCCGAGAGACACTGAGCAGTTGGCGGAAGAAGAGTGGTCCAAAATTCCAGTAGCGAGCTGTAAGAGACTCATTGAATGTTACAGGAAGCGGTTGATTTCAGTTATTTTTTTCTACGGGGTGTGCTACCAAATAATAAACTGAAGGCGCCAATAATTTTGTCCAGTAAATGTTTGGAGTTTTGCATGGAATATGTCAGATAGATATGGCTTTTTGTTTTTCCACTTTTTTGTGTCATACCAATACAAATAAAACAAAATAAACATTTGTAATTGCAACAATTTTCTGGGCGAAGTGGTGTATTATCTGACAGAAATGCAGGGGTGCCAATATTTTTGCTCTCCGTATTCTTCAGCTCCAGGGGCCAATCGCAGTGGCCATGGAGCTTCGGACGGGCCGCGGGTATGTGATTGTGCCCAGCCATGCCATTATGCCGACGTATATCGGCGTTAGGCGGTCCTTAAGTGGTTAATATGCTTTGGGGATCAGAGTTTATTGATGTAATTAACCATAAAGCCCTGTACACACGATCGGATATCTGATGGAATCTAATCCGATGGATTTTTTAGTCGGATATCTGATATCTGATGAAGCTGACTTTCATCAGTCTTGCCTACACACCATCGGTCAAAAATCCGACTGTGTCCAACACGGTGACGTAAAACACTACGGCGTGCTGAGAAAAATGAAGTTTAATGCTTCCAAGAATGCGCCGACTTGATTTTGAGCATGCATGGATTTTTGACCGATGGACTTCCACACAGACGATGTTTTTTTTTTTTATCCATAGGAACATTTTAAAACATGTTCTATTTTTTTTCACCGGGGGAAAACAAACCGATGGGGCCCACACACGATCGATTTGTCTGATGAAAACGGTCCATCGGTCTGTTTGCATCGGACAAACTGATCGTGTGTACAGGGCTTTAGTTGACGTCTTTCTAACCTGGATCTGACCTTCTTCAAGCAAGTTTTGCATTCCCAAAGACTTGTATGGGAGTGCAAAACCCATCTAACATAAGCAAAAGCCCACTGACGTAGACTTTTTTGAAGTCTTAACATCACTTGATTAAAAGTTAACATTTTTTTTTTCAAACCAGCTTTGACACCACTATTGGACCCCTTTATTATGCTGACCAGTTCCTACAACTGTCCATAAAACTGCCGAGCAGCAATATCTATGGCTTGGGGGAGCATGTTCATCGGCAATACAAGCATGATACCTACTGGAAAAGATGGCCAATATTTACCAGAGATGCGTTTCCCAATGGAGTAAGTGCTTGTTATTATAATCTCTTATTTAATGATTACAAGCTCATTACACACGTTGTTTACAGTATCTCCCTTTCACATGTAAGTAGCTTGCAGTCGGTAATTATAGGCAAAGCAATGTACCTGAGTAAGTACGTAAATGTGCTGTTTTCAATAAGCAATTATAAACAAAGAAAAGCTTACTCTACCTTAAAGCTTGTTAAACTATTGTAGGATGGATTCTATATTTCTAATTAGTGAATATTGTAATTCATATGCTGAGTTAAAAGAAATAATTCTGTAAGCTTAATTAAGTAGATTGTAGTGTGCCGTGGTTTAACTAATATAAGATTAACCAACATTTAAATTGTGAAATTAAAATTTGTCTTCCTGTATTTCATTAACATCAATTGAGAACAAAAATATGTTTTTTCTTAGGTGTCAGCTCCAAGTACAAATTTACGTTTATCATTTGAACCTATTTAAAGATTAGCTGCTCTTTCATTAAAACAAATAAATGTTAACAGAACAGACATAGCTGGTCTGTCTTTACAAAATTAGTCACCATTATTTGCCAACAATATACTCAAACAGCATACCTGGCATACTGTGTTTACAGCTTAGTTGCCCCTATGTGTAGATCTCACTGTGTCCACAAGCTGCTAAAATGTGGGTAAGGCAGATATATCCACTTGTTGGCAACCTGAAGTTTTTTTAGCTTTTAATGGCACCCTAGATCGTCCTAATATGCTAACAATAGCTTTTAAAAAAAAGCACCACTATTTTAAATATATTGGACAGTATGTTAGCCATAAGGAAACTGTTAATAATTCAGGTTTATTCACTAAGGGCAGAGCGGCAGATACAACGTTTTCTGACATTCTGACATATGTGCCTGCCACCGAAAAGGTCCAGTCGAATGTGCCCACCGCCGAAAAAGGTTCAATCGAATGTGCCCGCCGTCGAAAAGTGGCCACGCAGCCTCCCGTTCGTAGGAGTCGTTCACAAGTCAGATGTTCGTAACTCGGGGACTCCCTGTAGAGGGGAATCTGCCAACAGTTCTGGTGACCCCGATGACACCCCTGTATTCCCTCACTTTGGAGGGGTTTTCTTGCACTTTCTTTAGTTATAGGACAGGAAATAAAGGGACATCTCCCCAAAGGTACACAGTTGTCAGAAATTCCCTGTCAGGGTTTATAACCCTCCCTTACTCTATTCAAAATGGAAAAAAAAAAAGTGTTTTAGTGACACTATAACCACTTGGCGCTGACACAACACAAACATGCGGCCCCGCTGGACTGGACTTTTTTTCATGGGGCTGCATATTTTTGTATCTCCCTTTGTGCTGGCAGCACACTGCATGGCGCACTCCCAGCACAGAGACTGGGGTCTCACCGTGAGAATCAGGACCCGTTCTAATGATCGGGACCCATAAGGTCTAATTCCGGATTAGCTGATCCCTGTGATAGCCTCTGATTGGCTATCACAGAAATCAGTCCTGTGAAGCCACCCCCATGTTTTCTGTCTCTGTAAATGGATACAGGATATGTATTGTTTCTTTCTCTGTCCTTGCAGAGAGAGAGAGAGAAAAAAAGTGTGTGTAGAAAAATAAATAAATAATAATAATAATAATAATAATAATATTAATTAAAAAATAAAATGAAAAGTAATTCTTAGATCAAGGTTTGATCTAGGTTAGTGCCAGGGTTAGTGTTTGGCTCAAGGTCAGGGTCAAAGATCAAGATCAGAGTGAATGTTTTTTTTTTTTTAAATTAGTGTCAGTATCAGTGTCAGTTAGTGTCAGTATCAGTGTCAGTTAGTGTCAGCGTGTTTTTGGTTAGGATAATAAAAAATCAACTATGGGTCCAAACATCAAATAACACAATCATATGTGGTATCACTACAATTGTCAGGAGCAGGAGAATTTATTTTGAGTTGCTTTTTGAGGGAAGGTTATGGTAGTAGCAAAAAAAATTTTCAGCAATTTTTTTTTACTATTTTGGGCCAGTTTTCCTTTAATAATAAAAAAAATCTGGAGATATCTATTACCATTTACCACCAAATGAAAGCCCAATTTGTCTTGAAAAAAAAGTGTTGCAATCCACCTTGATGCACAAAGCACAGTTGTGATGATTTGTACAGTTTTACTAACATTCCAAAATTTGGCATAGACATTAAGATTTTTTTACCCTTAGGCACGAAGGGTTTAATTTCCCATTAGAATAATGTAAGCTGTTAACTTTTCTGGTGCTATGGGTGAATCTGCTTTGCAAATTCATACTTCCTGACACATTATTTACATAAATAGGGGTGTCAAACTGGTGGCCCTCCAGCTGTTGCCAAACTACAAGTCCCATCATGCCTTTGCCTGCGAGAGTCATGTTTGTAACTGTCAGCCTTGCAATGCCTCATGGGACTTCCGCAACAACTGGAGGGCTATTAGTTTGACACCTGTGAGCTGGATTATATCACAATAAGTTGTTTGTTCGGTAAAAATGCTTAGCAACAAATTAGTCAGTGTAGTGTCATCCATGTACTTTAACATTTGTTTTAGCCATCAGAGTATTTAAATGGTCAGTCCATCCAGAAGTGATAGTTCAGTTGTTTGTAGATGCTGAATAACTGAACTACCTAACGATTTCTTGTGGGTTTGATTTACTAAAAGTGGAGTGCAAATTCTGGTGCAGTTCTGCAATGAAACCAATCATCTTCCAGCGTATTTGAACAAACTGAAGTTAGAAGCCGATTGGCCACAATGCCCAGCTGCATCAGATTTTGCATTCTCCATTTTTAGTAATTCAAGCCCCTGTATGTCTTAAGATGCAATAGCCATTATAGACAGGTCATAGGGGCAGATTCACATAGAAATGGATTATCGTAGCGTAGCAGAAATACGCTACGCCGCCGTTTTTTACCTTGCTCTACGTGGAATTCAGGTAGATTTTCTACGGTAAACGACGGCGGCGTAGTGTATTTCTCCCGTCGCAATCCATATAGACGAGTAGGGGGCGTGAAACATTTAAATTAGGCGCGTTCCCGCGGCGATCGATCTGCGCATGCTCCGTTCGCAAATTTCCCGCCGTGCATTGCGCGAAATCACGTCGTGACGTCATTCGTTGTTTATGTAGCGTACTTTACGGGCGATCCACGTCCCGACGAGTTACGTAAATAAAAAAAAAAATTAAATACATTCGAAGCGGGAACGACGGCCATACTTAACATGGGCTACGTAAAGTTAGAGCAGCAAAAAGCTGCTCTAACTTTACGTATAAAAAAATAGACGAAAACGACTGCGCCGCTCGCTCGTTTGTTCGTGAATCCCCGTAAAAACACATTAGCATATCCCGACGCATTAAAACGACGCGAACTCCTCCCAGCCGCCGCAAATAGATGGCAGCGTAGATCCGAAGGCTTACGAAGACGTAAGCCTCTCGGATCGAAGCCCGAAGCCGGCGTATCATGGTTTGAGAATTCAAACTAGTGATACGCCGCGGGAAATTTGAAATTACTCCTGTCTAACACCAGTTAGACAGGCGTAATTGTTTTGTGAATCTGCCCCATAGTGTTTAGTTTAACCTTGTATTTATTTAATTTGTTGGACAATGCAACAGGAGAGGCTTGGATATGCAAGGGTTGGCTGGAATGCCCCAAAACTCCCAGGTAGACAGAAACCAAGTAAAAACAATCCAAGGAAGATTGTACCATTGAAGAATCTTAAAGAGGGGGTTCACCCTTAACCACTTGCTTACTGTGCACTTACACCCCCCTCCTGCCCAGGTGAAATTTCAGCTTCCGGCACTGCGTCGCTTTAACTGACAATTGCGCGGTCGTGCGACGTGGCTCCCAAACAAAATTTACGTCCTTTTTTCCCCACAAGTAGAGCTTTCTTTTGGTGGTATTTGATCGCCTGTGCGATTTTTATTTTTTGCGCTATAAACAAAAAAGAGCGACAATTTTGAAGAAAAATACAATATTTTTTACTTGTTGCTATAATAAATATCCCAATTAAAAAAAAAAACACTTTTTTTTCTCAGTTTAGGGCGATACGTATTCTTCTACATATTTTTGGTAAAAAAAAAAAAAAAAAATCGCAATAAGCGACTGGTTTGCGCAAAAGTTATAGCGCTTACAAAATAGGGGAGAGAATTATTATTTTTTATTATTTTTTTTTTACTAGAAATGGCGGCGATCTGCGATTTTTATTGTTACTGCGACGTTATGGCGGACACATCGGACACTTTTGACACATTTTTGGCGCCATTCACATTTATACTGCGATCAGTGCTATAAATATGCACTAATTACAGTATAAATGTGACTGGCATTGAAGGGGTTAACACTAGGGGGTGAGGAAGGGGTTAAATGTGTATGCTAGGTGTGTTCTAACTGTAGGGGGAGGGGGGGGTGACTGGGGGGGTGACCGATCTGTGTCCCTATGTAGGAAGGAACACAGATCGGGCTCCTCCCTTCCAGAGACAGGACATTGTCTCTGTGTGAGCCGGCAATGAGAGATGATCTATGAGAGATCATCTCTCATTCGCCCACAGATCGCATTGCAAACGGCCGCTCTGATTGGCCGTTTGCCGCGATCTGTGATTGGCCGTGTCCAAGGGACACGGACAACACAGGGCTTCCCCGCAGCGCGCTGTACAGCGCGCGCTGGGAACGCCAGAAAGACATGCCGTCAAATGACGGCATGTTGGATATTGAGGCCCGCGCTGTTGCCGTCATCCGACGGTAGCGCGGGCCTCAAGTGGTTAAAACCACTTTCTCCCATCCAGCATACTGGCGTCAGCGCCAGTGTGCTGTCTTTTTTTTTTTTATCGGTGTACTTACCTCTTAATAGATAATTAAATTTTCGTCCTACCGCGGGGTATGGCGCCGCTATATCGCGTCACGCCTTCCGACTAGCACTCGGCTGTTCTCGGCGCCTGCGCACAGACCCAGGAGCTGACTGCGCAGGCACCGTATACAGCCGAGTCCTATTTCGGCTTTTTTCGGAGGGCGTGACGCGGCTATATACGGCGCCTGTGCAGTCAGCTCCTAGGTCTGTGCTCAGGCGCCGTATAGCGCCGAGAACAGCCGAGTGCTAGTCGGCTGTTTTCGGAAGGCGTGACGCTATATAGCGGCGCCATACCCCGCGGTAGGACGAAAATAAAATTATCTATTAAGAGGTAAGTACACCGATAAAAAAAAAAAGACAGCATACTGGCGCTGACGCCAGTATGCTGGATGGGATGGGAGAAAGTGGTTTTAAGGATGAACCCCCTCTTTAAGTTGAATAACTTTCTTTAGATTTTTCCTTTAGATTTACCAAAACCATATAATATGAGGTAAAACCTAAACACAATGGCCCGGATTTAGATACATCGGCGCATATATATGCCGCCGTAGCTTATGTCTTTTACGTTACGCCGGCGCAGTGCGGAGAGGGAAGCATAGAATTCACAAAACAAATGCTCCCAACTCTGCGCCGGTGTAGCGAATATTCGTTGGCATAAGTCAGCGTAAGTGTACGTGGGCTGGAAGTGGGCGTGATACATTTAAATGAAGCGTGACCCCATGCAAATGATGGGCCGAGCGTCAGACAAGTACTTAAAATGAACTGCGCATGCGTCGTGCCTTGGACGCATCCCAGTGTGCATGCTTACAATCAAGTCAAAACAAATGCCTAAGATACGTCGAAACACTGCCTACGACGTGAACGTAACCTACGCCCAGCCCTATTCACGTACAATGTAAACTACGTAAAATTAGACGGCATTCGATCCCTAACCCATACCTTTGCATGAGTTGCGCCTCCTGGGGATTAAATTTACGCCGGACGCATGACTTATGCAATCCGCGTATATTATGTGCCGGGCGCAAGTACGTTTGTAAATTGACGTATCTCCCTCATTTCCATATTTAAATAGGAAATCAATGGGAGCGCCAGATGCATCCAGCGTAACTATGCGCCCACGATACACCGGCGTAGGCAAATTACATTGGTGGACTGAAGCCAGTTTTTAGGCGTATCTTAGTTCTGTGGGCTCGGCGCACAGATATGACTGCGCATATTTACACTTACGTGGCGTATCTCGAGATACGTCGGCGTAAGTGCTTTGTGAATCCGGGCCTTTGAATTTGTATGCAATCAGGCAGGCCTTTCCACTACATAGTTGAAGGTAAATCTAAAGGAAATCGAACAACAAAAGTTGTATAGTGTGTATCCAGCTTAAGACATATACAATAATCTAAAGACTGACTTGGCCCACCATGTTCCACCTATTTTCTAAACATGAAAATTCATGGTTTGCTGTTAGACCCAAATCAGGTTTTGGGCTGGATTCACACCTATGCATTTTTAGTGCTTTTTGCATTTTGCAAATTTGTACCATCTGCAAACTGTCTATTTACCATGGTTTCCTATGGAACACGTTCTGTAGTGCAAATCTGTAAAATGCAAAAAGCACAAAAACTGCATAGGTGTGAATCTAGCCTTGGAACTTATTTCCTAACCTGCTCCTAAAAACTAGGATCTGTTTGGATGTTAGGAGTAACTGTTTAGCTTGTATATCTATGCCTGAATCTATATAACAAAACATGCAGCTGTATGTAAAAATAATCATCATTGTGTTACTCTTCAGGATGGACATAACTTGTATGGTGCACAGACATTTTTCCTGTGTTTGGAAGATAAAACGGGTTCCTCATTTGGAGTCTTTCTAATGAACAGCAATGCAATGGGTAAGTATTACGTGTTCTTCTTTGATGGTAATTTAACTCTACTTATCTGATTAAACATTCAGCAAGTTGACATAGTATTAATATTGTATTGTTCAATAATTATTGATACAAGAGGTATTTTTAGTACTATAATAACCATACTAATACAATTACTGTTTGTCTTAGTTGAGGTAGCCAAAAATATTGCATGAGCCACTTTTTTTCTTGATGCACACTGATTCTTCAAAAAGTGCATAGAAGAGAAACAAAAAAACAAAATATAGCATTACACATGTACAAAACACCAAATGTATCCCTGAGACTCCTCTAACCACTCTATTAAAGTGGAGCTCCAGTCTCCATAATCTATTTGTCTTAAAAAAGCTCCCCCCAGGTTTGTTATTACTTGTACATTATAATTAGAATGCGGTTAGGACAGTATTCATGCTGGTTAGTTTTAAATCTTTAAAAATGTACATGATCTCGGAAGCAGGCAGGTGGCCATCTATGAAGTGGGTATCTGAAGCCCGTTTGTGTATTTTTCTGACATTCGGTGCAACTGGCTACCCAGCATGCACCTCTTGATCTTGTGCCTGTGCAATAATGACACAGGTGATTGCCGAGTTTCATTTATAACAAATCCAAATACTGTGAGATTTTATTAGGCTTCCCAAAGACTCCTGGGATAGATGATGCCGATAGTCAATGGAAATCGCCTAATGAAGTCATCATCTAGGCGACCAGGACAGGGAGTGCTGACTTAAGATATATAAAAAAGGTATTTAGAAACAAAAAAAATTTCCAATTACCATTGTACAACAGGGGGATTTTTGGAGGGGCATTGGAAACATTGGAAGATTAAACTCTGCTTTAATGACAGCAGCTTAAGCTCACCACGCACATTACAGCCTGATTGTACAATCTCCGTTAGAGCTACCAACAACTATATAGTACAAGGGCTTGCATGTGACATATGCGGTTCATTTAGCTATCAGATGTACTGTATCTGAATCTCCAAATTACAATAGTAACAAATTTCAACTAAGCCAAAATAAGCTATAATAAAATTCATTAAAGGGGTGTTCCACCCAAATGTAATGTTTATTAAAAGTCAGCAGCTACAAAAAGTGTAGCTGCTGGCTTCTAATAAACAGACACTTACCTTCTCCACGTTCCAGCGACGCGCCGACTGGGGCTCCGCTCCTCTCCCCCCCTCCCCGGCTGGCATCCTCATTGCGACTGTGGGCACCCAGCCGCGACAGCCTTCGGCTTCACGGCCGGGCACCCACTGCGCATGCGCGAGCCGCACTGCACATGCGCGCGTGGCACGGCCCGCCGCTGATTGGACAGGCGATCGTCTAGGACCTGTCAGTGTCCTAGACGATCGCCAAAGGGAGGGGCTGCAGTAAGGCGATTAGGCCTAATCGCCTTACCAGCCCCTCGGCGGAAGCAGGAAGTGGGACAGGAAGTCCCACTCCTACTGAAGCCCCCACTCCCCCCCCAAAAAAATTACATGCCAAATGTGGCATGTAAGGGGGAGGGGAGGGGATTAAGCGGAAGTTCCATTTTTGGGTGGAACTCTGCTTTAATTTCATTTGGACCTGTTGTTAACGTTTGAAGCATCCAAAATAACGTTACAACATAACAAAAGATCCAAATACATTCAGATCCCATTTAGTTGCATTTACAGTTTTTTTTTTATTATAAAAAATGCACTACATATGAAATGGAAA
The DNA here is from genome assembly GCA_029574335.1 of Rana kukunoris. Lineage (NCBI taxonomy): Eukaryota > Metazoa > Chordata > Amphibia > Anura > Ranidae > Rana > Rana kukunoris. The sequence goes on along the minus strand of CM056052.1, from coordinate 184,596,369 downwards.
CACATTGCAATAAGTACAGTACGGTATAAAAGTTGAGATGATTCCTACTTATGCTGCTTTCACACTGCTCAGTTGTGATTTTGCCGCATTTGCATCAGTTTTTTCCCTGCACACGTGACTTGAGTACACACTTCCCACAGGCGTGTTGTATTTTGATGCATTATTGATGACTTTATGCACTTTCTATTTATTTCAATGGAGAGCTGTTTTTTTTATCCACACCAAATATGCACCAAAAATGCAACAAGCAAGACTTTTAATGCCGCGTACACACGATAATTTTTCGGCATGAAAAAAAACGTTGTTTTTCAGCATGTCCAAAAAACGAGGTTTTTCCAACTTCATCATTACATTACATTACATTTTTTAAAACGACGTGAAAAAATGCAGCATGCTCGAATTTTTTTTTTGTCGTTTTTGAGAAGGTGAAAAACGATGTGAAGCCCACACACGATCATTTTAAATTACGTTTTTAAAAACGTAATTTTTTTTTCATGCCGAAAAATTATTGTGTGTACGTGGCATCAGGGTTCTTTCACACTCATCAGTTTTGTGTGTACGCCTCATCGGGGTCCTTTCACACTGGTAAGAGTTTTTTTGGTGGGATTGCATTGCATTTCAGTTACGTTTTTAAAAGTCCTGCTTGCTGAAATTTTGTTGCGGTAAAAAAACTGCACCAAAAATGCACCTCTCCATTGAAATGCATAGGAAACAAAGCACAATGCATCAAAAATGCACCACACCTGTGGGAAGTGCTTTGTTCAGTCACATGTCCAGGAAAAAATGCAACGCAAGTACATCAAAAACATATTAAAAAGCAATGCATCACAGCACACAGTAAAAACACATATTTGCTTTAGCAATGGAGCAATGTCAAAGATGTCCAAAAACGCAACAGAAACTCAAATGACCAGTGTAAAGAGTTCCATAGAATTCAAAGGATTGCATATTTCATGCATTTTTCTTCTGCTTTTTTTAAATGAAAATTTGATCAAAAATTGGTCAGTGTGAAAAAGCCATTTTGGAGGTGGATCTGTCAGAATCTCCAAATTTCCACATAACGAATGACTATGAAATTAATTTTGCTCCATTCGTTATTTTATGATTTAGATTTTGATGAATCCATCTCCATCCAACCCAAACAGAGTACATAAGTAATCTCCTGAAATAACAAATTAACACAATAAGACAAATATAGCCGTTGTTCCAAAATACAAATCGATTCCAAACAACGAATATACGAAACGTCCGAAAAAGTATAATTTTAGCATAATGAATACAGTGAAGGGAAATGATTAACTTAATGAACAGGCTGCATTATTAAGTAGGTCTTCATAGTACACAGTGTTAGTAAATCTAAAGTTTATTGTATGGTCGGATTGTAATGTTTGTGGTGATCCATAGTTAAAAGCAAGTTTACATAAATACACATATTCTCAAGTTAGCCTATTTCATTAGAAAGAAAATGGTAGTGATTTATTCCTAAACTGCAAGTACATACTGTAGGTGTTTGGTAAAAAATCAAAACAAAAACAAAAAAGCCCAAAAACGACTATTTAGAGCTGACTGTATAGCCTATAGGAACATAGAATGGATGTAAGTGAAGAACAGCATTCAAAACCAAAAAATATATATTTGAGACTTTGTCGCTGGGACACTGTTTACATAACCTTATTTTACTTTTATTTTTTGTAGAGGGTGGAGGCTTAAATTTTTTTCAAATACTGTATATACTCGAGTATAAGCTGACCCGAGTATAAGCCGAGGCCCTAATTTTACCACAAAAAAATGGGAAAACTTATTGACTCGAGTATAAGCCTAGAGTGAGAATGCAGCAGCTACTGTAAGGCCGCGTACACACGATCAGACCGGTCCGATGATACTGGTCTTAAGACCAGTTTCATCGGACCAATTCGATGGTGTGTACGACCCATCGGACCGTTGTCCGTCAGACCAAAGTTTTAAAACTTGCTTTAAAATCTGTCCGACGGACACCTGTCCGTCGGACCAAAACGATGGTTAGTACACAAAAGCATCGGACCAAAAACCCGCGCATGCTCAGAATCAAGTCGATGCATGCTTGGAAGCATTGAACTTTGTTTTTTCAGCACGTCGTTGTGTTCTACCTCACCGCGTTCTGGCCTGATCGGCTTTTTGGCCCGATGGTGTGTACACACATCAGACCATCAGACCACTTCAGCGTGGTCCGATGAAAACGGTCCATCGGACCATTCTCATCGGACCGGTCTGATCGTGTGTACGTGGCCTAAGTGGAAAGGAGGGTCAACAATGCCCATTTGCAGCTTCACTGTGCCCATTTGCAACCTTACTGTGCCCATTCTGACTGTGCCCATTGTAGCCTTACTGTGCCCATTCTCACTGTGCTCATTGCAGCCTTATTGTGCCCATTGTAGCCTTACTGTGCCCATTCTCACTGTGCTCATTGCAGCCTTATTGTGCCCATTGCTGCCTTACTGTGCCTATTCTCACTGTGGCCATTGTAGCCTTACTGTGCCTATTCTCACTGTGCCTATTGCAGCCTCAGTGTACCTGTATTCTTGCAGGCTGTGGGCATCCATTTTTCAAAAGTCGCGGCTTCCTCCTGGTCCCATTCAGTCAGTGTACCTGTCGGGTCGCAGGCGTCCATTTTTCAAAACTCGCGGATTCCTCCTGGTCCGTGATAGACGTTTGACACTGTGTTCGGCTACAGCCTATCACGGAGGTCCTCTCATCCTCGGACTCAGTTTCCCAGCAGACACTTTGTTCAGTGTTCTGCCAATCACGGACCTTCTTTCATCCTCAGACAATAGGACGTCCATGATAGGCGGAACACTGAACACAGTGTCTGCTGGGAAAGTCTGAGAATGAGAGGACCTCCGTGATAGGCGGTAGCAGAACACAGTGTCAAACGCCTATCATGGACCAGGGGGAAGCTGCGACTTTTGAAAAATGGACGCCTGCAACCCGACAGGTACACTAATTTGAGTATAAGCAGAGGGGGCTATTTTCAGGCCTAAAAAAGGGCTAAAAATCTTGGCTTATACTCAAGTATTTATGGTAATTTACAGCTTTATAGAAGATTTGTCACAATAGCTTTCCTGGCATAGTAGTAAGAGTACAGCATGGGTCAAAATTCCTGTTGGTTTATTTTTGCTGTTCTGTACCATGTGGGAAGTTTCCCCTAACTTCCTAACCCAAGGACAGCTGTCCTCAGAACAGGTATCACCTTTTGAAGATTATCCTTACCTTTGTTCTGTGGACAAATCTATAGTGACTTTTTGTCTCAGTGACAATAGTCAGAGTAGTGAAGATCCCCAATGGAAAAACAGACAGCAGCATATACAGTAAAAAAAAAAAAAAAAAAATATATATATATATATATATATATATATATATTCATATATAAATATATATATAGAAGGTCTAACCCTTCCTCATACCATCCAAAACAGAAAAAGAGGTTATGCCTAGACTTATGCCGCGTACACACGATCACTTTTTGTGATGAAAAAAAAACTTTCAAACTTAATTTTCCAAAACGACGTTGCACGTACACACGACCGAGTTTCTCGGCAGAATCCAGCGAGAAGCTCGCTGGGATCCATATTCTGCCGAGAAGCTCGATCGTATGTACACTTTCGTCGAGCGTCCCGTTGGGAAGCTCGTCGAGCCAAAATAGAGAGCAGGTTCTCTATTTGCTCGACGGGCCATCGGGACTAATGGATCGACGCCTTTTTTGACAGCCTGGTCGACGAACTCGACGGCCGGCCGAGAACCTCGTCGGGTGGAACGATGGGTTTAGCCCGACGAGGTTCTCGGACGTGTGTATGCGGCCTTACACTTTAAGTTGAGGGCTGGTGTGTATACAAATAACTGTAAAGTCTTATATCAACTTGTAACTTCCAATCAAAAGTGTATTATTTTAGTGCAAATCCATACAATATGATAAAGTAAACAGGTAGTGCAGGCATCACCAGCATTGGATGCAATTGTAGGGGTCATTATTTGATACTTTATTGGTGTGACATACTGTATATCCTGGAAACAGAATTAAAAAGTATAATTTTGTACTTACTGACCTGTCATCCAAAAAGTATTGTGTAGTGTGAGCCTGTCTCTCATTGTTATAGTAGTGAATACAACTGTCACAGCCTATTTATGTAGGCCCCGTGCAACTGTCATGTCTACAGCTATGTCTACTGATTTACACAGTTCTCATGTTGCTCCGGTTATAAAGTACCATACATTAAAACGATTTTCTGTCAAGTTCTTAACTGTATACTACGCCTGGCGACCAAGGATACCCTTACTATTAAATCCATACTGGCTAGAACTGTTTTAGAGACCCATTTTCTCAGGCTTAGCAGATGTAATCCTACATAATCCTAAACAAAGAATGCATGCTTATCCTTGTAAATATCAGCAGTAACTCTCATTTTGATATACATCATCCATATAGTCACAAACTGTGCTATATGAACAGTAACAAAGTAATAAATGGAGTGTACTACCTCAGTACATTATTAGTTTTCTAAATAGTAATATATGTTCAAGACAGACCTTATAAATAGGTATGTGATGGCAATAAATGTTCTCCCTGTGCTCGAATTTCCAACTACACCCCAAAGTCATTCTGATTGAGTAAAACAATCTGCCCAGTACGTATGCATCTGAGATGAGTATCCTGGATTGGAAGTTCCTTGAGGGCAAGGACTGGTTTAAAAGTTGGGTGTGTAAAAGTGTTGTCATCAGGTTTATTGTTGAATTAATCAATTTCCTGAATTTATAAAATATGTCTGTTTAGTAATGGGCCTCTTTATTTATCAATACAGAGGTAGTAATTCAGCCTGCTCCAGCAGTGACATACAGGACTATTGGAGGAATCCTTGACTTCTATGTTTTTGTGGGTAACACTCCAGAAGAAGTAGTTATGGAGTACCTAGAGGTAAGAGTTTTTTGGTGATATTAAAAATAATTTCTATTTCGGGGGTTCTTTGAAGGTCAGAAATAGTCATATAGAAAAAATAAAATAATCAATTGCATATAAAATGCAACCCGATGACATTCATGAACCAAACTTTGCAAAGCCTAGTGAAGAAATAGTGATCTAATTATGCCTATGCAGTGTCAATATGTGGTATATATAATGAATGTGAAAGGCTTTATTCAAACTGCAATTAAAATTAGATCTGATCAAATACAGTAAAACTTTTGAGAGTAACTTGGTTTGAGAGAGCGTTTTGCAAGACAAGCAAAATGTTTTAATACATTTTGCCTTGAAATACAAGTGATGTCTTGATATAAGAGTAGCGTCATGTCACAACCTCTAAGTGTAGCAATATGGTTATATTTAATGAAGTTACAACATTTAGCAACATATTGCTACACTAAGAGGTGCCCCTCTTCTCTTTTATACCCTGTAAAAAAAGTGCTTTGGAATGGATTACAAGTGTGTTTCTGGAACGAACTATTTTTGCAAAAAAAGGTTTTACTGTATATGCTTCTGGTGCGCAAATATTGACTTTTCCTATAAATCTAGCATTTAATTCTATCTTTCCTCCTTGGGTCGTTAATGTGTCCCAAAAAGAGGGCTTGGGAGTAAGAAAGCATAGGACCAAGCTGGCATTATCAGGGAACTGTCGAGATTTGACAAGCAGTTTTACGAAAGGTGACCTCTGCTTATGCATTTGTATACCATATGCTCAGTTTGATTAGTCAAAGTTTGTGACAGGTTCACTTTACTAAAGTTACTGCATTGGATTCTAGGATAAAAGAAGCAGAAAAGAATTTCTCATAAATATTTATTAACATATTCCTTGTAAAAGCAGTAGTCTTTCAACTACAATAATTCAACCCATGTTCTTGCTTCTTTCCTCTTTTCCATAAATGTTTTAGCCCACTCCAGCAAGCTACATTAATGCCTTTTCATGCTAAATCACTGATCTGTAAAAAATGTCCTATGCATTTTATTATTATTTTAAAAGACAAAAGAATTGATCAAAGCATACTTTTAAATTCACCTTTTTTTTGTTTAATAGTTTATTGGTAAGCCGTACATGCCAGCATATTGGACTCTTGGCTTCCATTTAAGTCGATGGGGATACAAGACGTTGGCTGAGGTGAAAGGCGTGGTTGAAAGAAACAGAGCCATTAATATCCCATATGTAAGTCAGCCAGTTTTTACAGACACAGTACACAGGCATAGTCTTGCTCAGGCTTGTTACTAGGATTGTAAAGGAGAGGAATGAGGCTGTTATGCACGCTGCACTGAATGGACGGAGGGGTTTAAAGGGGCATGATTAAAAAAAATAGTCTACTCATTGTATATACAGAAACATATGCCACAATTAGTGTACCTCCAAATATGCTTTAATTACTGTTCTACAAGTGAGAGACTAACATGTGCAAAGATAAAGACAATCATCTGCATACAACCTACTTTGAAGAAGAATGTTAGCAAAATAGTCAGTGACTATTTAGCAGTTTTTCAGACAATAAACATGATGGTCAAACGTATGTAAAGTATATTATGGCATGAAAACTGCAGGGGTCAGATGTATATAATGTACTTAAAGTTAATGTAAAATCTTGGTTTTGTTCCCCCATAAAAATAACAAACAAATCCTGCTCTGTTGCAGTGGATTTGCAGCCCAGATCCTACTATTCTCAGGTCCCTCTTCTGTGCTCCTGGCCCCTCCCTCCCGTTCAGTGCCCCCACAGCAAGCAGCTTGCTATGGGGGGATCCAAGCTGAGTCACAACTCCCTGTGTCCATTCTATCCACGCCCCTGCCCCTCTCTCCCCTGTTTGTCTAGCTGACTTTGATTGACAGCCAATGGCGCCACTGCATTGAATCTCAGACAGCTGAGACACTCGTGGACATTGCTGATCAGAGAGGAACCTCAGGTAAGTATTAGAGGGGCTGAGGGGAGCTGCTTCACACAAAAGGCTTTTTATCTTAAAGGGGTTGTAAAGGTTTGATTTTTATTTTCTAAAGAGGTTCTTTTAAGCTAGTGCATTGTTGGTTAACTTACCTTTTCCTACTGGAATTTTTTCCTCTACAGAGCATCATTATAGTGTCGGTAGTCAGCGGATCGACTATGCAAATGCCCTCTATTTAGGACTTCCTAAATACCAAATCACTCGTCTGCAAGTCGTTCAAAATACGGCGGCTCGATTAGTGACTGGTAAAAAAACATGGGAGTCTATCTCCCTTTCACTTAGATCTCTTCACTGGCTACCAGTGAAAGACAGAATTACTTTTAAGGCACTCTGCCTTACACATAAGTGTATTCAAGGAAACGCTCCCCAATATCTATGCGAAAAAATAAAAGCCCATAACCCCCATCTCACTCTGCGATCCACAAATCAAAATTTACTGTACATACCCAAGGCAAGATACAAATCCAAAGGAGATCGGAGATTTGCTGTCCAAGGACCTTGACTGTGGAATGCACTACCAACCACCATCCGACTGGAGTCGTACCACTTGGCCTTCAGGAGAATGATTAAAACTCATCTCTTCTGAGGCAAAGCGTCTCCTTATCGAAGGAATGGAAACAGCGCCCAGAGGCGATTAAGTTCGCAGGTGTCGCGCTTTATATGTTTTTCACTCACTCATTAACAATATTTATTCAGTTTAAATAATTACAGAGGAGTAGGCAATAGAGCTGGCATTGTGGCTGCCATATGCCACCCAAATCTTGTCCAGAAATTGGAGCCCTGGGTGGTTCTTGTGTTACCATCAGGCTCAATAACTTTATTATTTCTTCTACCCTTGCCAATGTAGCCTGTTGGAAAAATGTGAGAGCAACAGTGATTTCATCTATTTAGATGCAGGCACTATTTGTGTATTGTGACATGGGTACCAACTGTCAGAATACAATGTATGGCAACTGAGATTTGTCCAACTGTGCTGTTTAGCACTGATGGAGGAATCTGTAAGGTTTCTTTATTTTAGCCTAAAACAAAAACTATGAGTGTATGGCCACCTGTGAAATTGGTTATCATTTCTGAGGAACGCTTCTAAGAATGTCTGCATCTAATTTTAGTTGATTTTCAGATCAAATGAAAAATTACATTGTTCTTTAACCAAATTTTCTAACGAATGTACTAAAAAGTCACAGATTTTGATTTTCTTTTTATTATATTTTTATTATATACTTTGTTGACTCTCTTTTGTCCACAATCTATTTCTGGATGTCCCTGCTCTTGTTTAATCTAAGCGAGTAGGCCCTTAGTCCACATTTCCACTATTGCGACCCCAAAGTTCTGAAATTTGGAGCGTGACTTTGATGCGACTTTGAGTGCATCTTTGATCAAACTTTACACTCTCTGGATCAAAGTCACATCAAAAGTCACATCAAAGTAGTGCAGGCACCTATTCAACGTTGCTGATTTTCAAAGTTGCATAGATTGGAAAGGGTGCAATTGAAATCAATAGGTTGTAACTTGTTATGCAACTTTATGTGTCCAAAGTTGCATGACAAGTCGCACTAGTGGAAACAGAGCCTTGGATATACGCTTGAACAATGCAATGTTATTTCAACAGCACAAGGGTATATTTACACCACAGCTGTATTAGCTGTATAACTGTTGTTTTGTTTTCACATATCAAATATGGCTGTTTTTGATAACACTTGATTATTTTCTTTGCAAACTTAATCAGCCTCCAATATAGAGCCAATCAATACTCAATATATAAATGACAAAGGGCATTAGCTTTACAGTAATTTATTTTGTTTTTAGGATGTTCAATTTACTGATATTGACTACATGGAACACAGAAAAGATTTCACCTATGATAAACAAAATTTTACAGACCTCCCTCAGTTTTCTCAAAATCTACATGCCAATGGCCAAAAATACATCATCATATTGGTAAGTACCTTTTCATTTTGGTAAGTTTAGAACATGGTTTAACAATATTAAGTGCATCTCTCACACCCAGTAAAATGTATAAATGTTATTTAAATTGTTTGTTTAAATGTTTGGAAAAAATAATATGGTTACGCTAACTCCGTAAAGGTGGCACAACTAAGTGCATAAAAAACAAAACATTATAAACAATGTGATGTGAAAGTGAGTAAAAGAAAACACACTAAATAAATAACTATTACAATTGGAATAACTGAATAAGTGAAACACCTAACTGGGTGGTATAGTGGGAATATAGAAATGTTTAAATGTTTACCAGGTATTCATATTGTTAGTATTCTATTCTTCTTTCTAGGATCCTGCTATTGCCAATACGCCTCTTATTAATGGTCCGTATGGAGCATATGAAAGAGGAAACAGTCTAGGTGTTTGGGTAAATGAATCAGATGGAAAAACGCCACTTATTGGACAGGTAAAGCCATATTTAACTATATTATAAGAAACATTCAAAATATGTTTAAAAAAAGAGGTCTGGAAAATGACTGGTTGCGAAATATCAGAAAGGAAAACAAAAACAATCCCAGATGTGACATCTCAATAAAGTTTGTTTAAAAAGAAATGGAAATAGTGCAATGCACAGAGATCAGCACATCATCTCAACAGCAACGCACAGCACAAGCTGTGAGCAAGCCCTAAGGGATTCCTCTTCCCAAATCAATGTTTGAGCCCAGATTGAATTAAGAAAGCAAGCCAGACAGGGGTTAAGTCCTGGGGGAAAAAGTGTGGGAACTCCCAACCAAGATCTACTCCCACACTAAAAAAAAATCTAAAAATGATACGCTCATATGCATAATTACTAAACTGCATGTTTTTTTTTTGTTCGATCCACTGTACATTAATAATCCTTTATGTTACTGGCCGCATCCTGTATATGGATTCATTGGGTAGTGTGCGGGTATTCCGTCACTTCCTCAATGCCGCAATGTCTCCTGGGAGCTTTTGTCATTGTTCCCAGGAGACATTGCGGAGGTCTCCCGCGATTTATCACAGGATTTAGAAAGAAGCAAGGGCAGACCTCCGCAATGTCTCCTGGGAACAATGACAAAAGCTCCCAGGAGACATTGTGGCATCGAGGAAGTGACGGAATACCCGCACACTACCTGATAAATCCATATACAGGAAGCGGCCAGTAACATAAAGTATTACTAAGGTTTGCCTGCCCCTGACAGTGACTCGAGCTTGGCATCCCTGCTTAATGAAGGATTGGCTCGGGCGGCTCGGCTGCTCTCAGCTGCTCTAGTCCTGCAAAGAGAACTGAGTTCCTGCTGTGAAAAAAGTGCAGGAACTCCGTTCCCACGCGTTCCCGCAGGACTTGAGCCCTGAAGCCAAACATGTATCAATTCTGTCACACAGCATAGCAATACTAAACAGGAGCATAGTGACAGATTGCGTGAGAGATATACTATAGGTTTGCATCTTTTTTCATACATTTTTTACCTCTGATGGTAACATATAAAGTCTGCCTTTGACTATTTCCTGTCTCAATTGCTTGCCTGGGAATGCAGGCTTAGGGTCACAAATACACAAAACACGGTTACATATACTATAAGACCCCTTTTACACTGAGGCATTTTTCAGGAGCTTTTGGGATAAAACAGCGCATGTAAAGTGCTTGACAAAGGCCTTCCCTGTAGCCCCAGTGTGAAAGCCCGATAAAAAAAAGTCCTGCAAGCAGCATCTTTCAGGCGGTGAAAGAGCGGTGTATACATAAGTGCATTTAACCCTTTATTTGGCCGCTAGCATGGGTTAAAAGCGCCCCACAATCGCACGAATAGCACTGCTAAAATGATGGTAAAGCGCCGCTAAAACTAGCTTTGTTGTCACTAGTTTTCCTAATAACCATTCATTCTTTATAATAATAATTTTACACATGTCTGGTCTTTGCATATTGAAAAGTGTTCCACTGTGATCTGAACAGTCTTAGTCATCTTTCTAGCTTGTTGTCTATGCATGTAATTAAAATGTAGCGAACAAGCTTGTTTTAAGACAGAGGGAATACCTGGCACTTCATGCATTTAGTACAGTAGATGATCTTTAACTTATAATGCTGTATCTTGGAATTAGACTAAATGCATACTAGACATAATACATGCATAATAAGTTTTTTTTTTTTTTTTTTTTTTTACAGAAAACATGGTTGATTGAGCATAACATAACAATATTATTCTTCTCTATGATAGGTTTGGCCTGGAGTTACAGTGTTTCCTGACTATACCAATGATGCTTGCACACAGTGGTGGATTGATGAGTGTAAGCGGTTCTATGACGAAGTTAACTATGATGGCATATGGATTGTAAGTGAAATATGATTCATACATTTATTTTTGAATTTGTGGCAAAATGAACAGAAAGTGATTGTAAACATGTCATACTTACTTGCTCTGTGCAATGGTTTTGCACAGAACTGATCATCCTTTTTTGGGTCCCCGTTGTTTCTCCTGGCTCCTGTTCCCTGCCAAGTGCCCCTCATAGCAAGCCACTTGCTATGGGGGCACTGGTTCGTGCTTGTGTACTTGTCTCTATCCAGAGCGCCAAGTGTAATTTTTGTCTGATGCTTCTTCCCTCTACTATCTGCATGAGTCACTTTGTACATGTTTTTCTGACATCAAGAGAAAACATGTGACTGGAGAGGGAGCCTAAGCACACAGTTTATTTGACAGCCTTAACTCCGTTCCTGTGTGCTGTGTGGTGACGGAAATGTTACTTCCCTCCAATCAGCTCTCACTGTGCTCTGCAGAGTGTAACTTTAGCTTCTCTCCTCCCCCTCCCCTTTTCGGAGCTGAGAGATCTTGTGTAAATGCTGCACAAAAAAAGTTTTAGTTGCTTTTGAATAGAGTGGGATATGGTTGAAATCTCTGCCAGGTGTTAAATGTTGCCTGTATCCCTGTTGGGATACTATTGTCTTATCCAAGGCCACATTCACACCTGTGAATGGGCCTAAAAACAATTACTGGCCTGGAACACCCAATCAGGTTTTTGCGCATAATCATCGTTTGGCCCATTCACAGGTGGGAAAAAAGTGTTTTTAATGCTGTTATATACCTCTTGGAGAGATATCCACCCATATTCTGTCCAGATAACATTAGTACAGGAAGTAAGTAACAATCTCACCAAGAGGGACACAGCAATGAAAACCTCAAAAGATCTAAACCTTCATGACAAATAACATAACATAATAAGATATCTTTTAAAGAAAGGTAAGTTTAAAGTTGAAGTCCAACCAAAACTTTTTAAAGTTTTGTCTAGATTGGAAAAAGGGTTTTGCTATCTGGTTCCCGTTTAAGAGATTTTGCCTCACATCATGTTGCAAAGATAAACCAAATTAAGACCAGATCTCTCCAAAGTTATAACCTCAGTACTGTGTAAAGCAGAGTACTGTAGAAAGTATGAAGCATGCAAAATTGGAATGAAGTCAGCACACTTCAGAAATGCTTATTCCTAGTTGTTATATCAGCTAGTATGAATTGGATAAACATGGCTACCCGTCAACTAGTATATATATATATTAGGAGAGTTTAGCAACAGCAACATACATTTTCTCTCTGCATAGGTTTTAAGTTCTGTTCAGGGCATTTGTGGTTATGCTTTGCCATGCAAGCATCTTCTTATGCACTACAGTCCTTCTCAGGCCTGAACACCACCAGCCCACATCCTGGAGGCTGGGAGATCTTCCATCTGAGTAAGCTCCCACACCTTCCAACACCAAAACTTAATCAGGGTGGACTCCTGAAACTTGTTGGTAGCAAGTAAGCATTGGTCAGCAAGAATACCTTTCTGAAGTAGGTGGAATGAGATATCAGGAGGCAATGCCATTTTCCCATCAGTGACAATGACAGTGTCCCTTTAAATATTGATATGTATACACCATTAATGCAAAATGAAAAAGTATTTAGAGCATATTTTGAATAGATTCTGACCATTACAGTCATTTGTATGTTTCATGTCAGAATATAGAATTATAAGTTATTCACTATTAAAATGTTATTAAATTATTATTGCATCCATAAAGTGTTTGATAAATGTTAAACAGGACATGAATGAAGTTTCCAGTTTTGTGAAAGGATCAAGCAAAGGCTGTGCTGTCAACAATCTTAATTATCCTCCATATACACCTGGTAAGACAGAACAAAAAGAATGAACAATAATGTTCTATTGAGCTTTACAATAAAATGGAAATGAGATGATATACATTTATGTCATCTGCTAACCTGTTAACTCGATATTTTTGTGCGTGGGTTCTGTGGAACAACCTTAGCAAATTTAATATAAAATATTGCTACTAAATGGAAATTAATAACTAATCGAAAATGTTATCTTACAGTTTATTAACTTTTTTTTTCTTGGGTCAACTAATATCAAATCTTGATTGTATATATATATATATGTATATATATATATATATATATATATATATATATATATATATATATATATATATATATATATATACACAGGATTTATTGAATGCCACCAGTTTGCAGAGGGGTTTACAGGCCTTGTATGTGAGAGCTTGCAAAAGATGATACAAGTGTATAAATGAATTGTTCAATAAGGTAAAATGTCAGTTGTGTGACTTGTATACTGATATCAACTTATATATTTTGTTCTATCAACTCTTTAAAACACTAAACGACACTGTAATACAGTGTGCAAAAACCCATATATCATAAATGTATTAATATAGTGCAAATAGTGTTAGAATATTTTATTAGAACAATAATCACCAATAGAAAATAGTGCAAAATTGCTTTCCAACTATGTGTCTGCTGCTTTACGCACTGACATTTTCATAAATTACAGTGTCCAAACTTTTTCATTTATAGTTAAAAATAATTATTGCTATGAGATCAAGCAAAAAATTAAAGAGTAAGAAGAGATTAATTTGTGATTAACATGTGTAACCACCAAGGGCATGGGCATCCGCCCCATAGGGCAAGGTGGGCAATTGACCCCTCCTGGAAAATCGAGAAGGTGTTGAAGAATCTCATGGCCACGGGCTGTCTGAGCAGTCCTGGTCCGGTTGTCACACAGGCACAGGAAGCAGAGTGAAGCGGCCCCCCCTCCGGTGTTTATGTGTACACAGGGGAGGGATCCTGCTGCCTGTGCCATGCTGATCTGAGGTACTGAATGAGATGGGGGAGGGGGGTCCGTCTGTGCTGAAGGGGGTTCCATCTGTGCTGAAGGGTGGTTCTGTACTGAAGGAGGGGGTATGTGCTGAAGGGGGGTCAATCTGTGCTGAAGGGGGGGTCCATCTGTGCTGAAGGGGGGTCTGTGCTTAAAGGGGATCCATCTGTTCTGAATGGAGGGGTCTGTGCGGAATGGGGGGGCTGTGCTGAAGGGGGGTCCATCTGTGCTGAATGGAGGGGTTTGTGCAGAATGGGGGGTCTGTGCTTAAAGGGGGGTCCATCTGTGCTGAATGGAGGGGTCTGTGCAGTATGGGGGTCTGTGCTGAAGGGGGGGTTCATCTGTGCTGAATGGAGGGGTCTGTGCAGAATGGGGGGTCTGTGCTGAAGGGGGGTCCATCTGTGCTGAATGGAGGGGTCTGTGCAGGATAGGGGGGTCTGTGCTGAAGGGGGGCCCATCTGTGCTGAATGGAGGGGTCTGAACAGAATGTGGGGGTCTGTGCTGCAGGGGGGTCCATCTGTGCTAAAGGTGGAGTCTGTACATTCTCTAGGCTATATTTATATGGGCATGGAGTGAAGCTGAATTATCTCAAGAGCTATTTCACACTGTCAGCTGGCCGCCTTATCGGTAACGTGCCGATAAAAATCGGCGCTTTACCATAATTTTAGCTGCATTATTCGGCCGCTAGCTGGGCGCTTTTAACCCCTGCTAGCGTTTGAAGAAAGGGTTAAATGCGATTGTGTATCGCTACTTCTGAAGCGCCCCCCCCCCCCAAAAAAAAAATGACAGCGGACACCCAAGGTCAAGGATTTCCTATCATTCAGCTGCAGGGGGATAAAATAACACTATGAGGAAGCTATTGGGGTGGAGACTATAATCTTTAAGGTGTCAGAGGTAGTGAAATGGATCCACACTAAACATAAACAAAGAGTTTTGAATTTATTGTAAGAGTCAGAATCCATTGTCAACAACTCCTCCATTCTCATAATGTCATTAAGCACAAATACCCATAGCGATAGGGAGGGGTACATTGGGGGACTTCCAGAACTTAGGTAAAATTTGTCTGGCTGTTGAGAGGAAGTGCTTCAGTAGACACCGTCTCTGGAAATGCAATGAACTGGGTAAAATGGATAACAATGCAATTTCAGGGGAAGGAGCTATGAAGTGCATGTATATGGATTATTTTTGGCAAATAAGGATATCATTTAGTATCACCTTAACTTCAAAATTGTTCTGACATAATTCAACATACAACATAGAAAAACGTATGAAACTACATCAGCATCAAATAATTTGAATATTATGAATAACTGATTACAAAAGGACTAGAGAATGTTCATATTTGTTCATGGTTAGTGAGCATGCTAAATATGGGTTTAGATCAGTTACTAATCCTATTCACTCAAAATACCTGTTTATTTATTTATTTATATGCTTGTGCATGATCAGGTCTTTAAAGTGAATGCATTTTCACTTTATTTAATAAGCTAAATGAACATTCACAACCTCTACTCCTTACTGTAAATCAACCTCAGTGTATACCTACATTTTATCTTGCTCATTATGGACTTGAATTACTAGCTTCCACACAAGTACCTATGAAACTTGCTCATGACAGTGGATATTGGCAGCCTGATTAACAAAGTAATAATGTGTGGATGCCCACTTTAGGTCCCAGAGGGTTGTGCACCTACATTCAGTCTTTCTTCTTTATTTTTATTCCTACCATTGCCATGGACAGTCGGAAAGTATATCTAGAGTGCTAAATGAATCTTTTTTTAAATGCAATAAATGAAAATAAGGCAAAGCAAGTATAAAAAATATAAAAATAATGCCAGAATCTCATTCTACTGTCTACCAGCACTAATAACTAGTCATTTATTTGCATAATTTTTTTTTTTTTTTTTTAGGTAACTGCTCACTTCTCACCACAATAAAAACACTGTTACTTAACCTGATTATTACAACTGATCTTAGAATGCAGCTTCATGCTTAAATAGTTTTTTTTTTTTTTTTTTTAAGGCAGCTAAACATGATCTAAACTGAACCACTATTTCTGTCACAGCACAAGTGTTTCCAAAATATTTTAATAGTGGCCGTAAAGGTTAATGGCGGAGTTTGTTTGTAGCTTGACTTATTGATCACTGTGAACTGCGGTGTTCATTAAACAGCATTTGTGAAAGCTACATGGCAGTGTGTCAAAGAAATAGCACATTTGTAACTCCTTTCTCCAAGAAAACAATCTTCATAGAAATTAGACAAACATAAAGTGCACTGAATTATTGTTCACAATGCATATTTTTGTATTTCCCACAAAGCAATTTTGGACAAAGTAATGTATTCCAAGACACTCTGCATGGATTCGATACAAGCCTGGGGCAAACATTATGACGTCCACAGCTTATACGGATACTCAATGATTCTTTCTACTGAAGAGTAAGATTTATTCACTTATTTGTTTTACCAACGTTACATAAATTATTTTATACTATGACATACAAATATAGTGACCAATATTTGTTTCAAAAAAGAGCTCCATTCATTAAAGTTAAGCTGAAGACTTCCACCATTTTATTGCCTTAAAGAAAAACTATAGGCAGCATTTTGTTTCCATTTTGGATAGAGTAAGGGATGGTTATAACCCATGTCATATTTTTTTTCACCATCTGTGTCCCATTGCAGAGATTTTCCTTCACCTCCTGTCCCATTTGTCCCAGCCAAACAAAAAGGGAGAGGAAATCCATGAAAATTATTGGAATTCCTTCGGGACCCCCAGCTCATCAGAACTAGTGTTAAATGATATAACAGTAGGAAGAACATGTTATACTTTATTTAAAAATCATGTCAAAGATCTAAGGCTGGTCATTCCCTTACTGTCTCTTGCACCTTCTATTGGCCACTTAGGCTACCCACTATTGAAATAGGTCAAAAGGATGGTGAGGGATAGTCCTGGCCAGCATTCAACATTAAGGCCGCGTACACACGACCGGTTTCCTTGGCAGAATTCAGCAAGAAACTCGATGGGAGACATATTATGCCGAGAAAAACGGTCATGTGTACACTTTTCGCCGAGAAAACTGTTGAGGAACTCGTCAAGCCAAAAAGAGAGCATGTTCTCTATTTCCTCGACAGGCAATAGGAAAATTTGGCTCGACTAGTTTTTTGACAGCCGAACAAGGAACTCGATGGGAAAAACGATGTGTTTTGCCCGTCGAGTTTCTCGGTCGTGTGTACGCGGCCTAAGAGAAATTGTCTAAGCATGCAGATTCCTTTTTTCCATATTTTCTTTTCTTTATTTTTGATTGGTGATCTGGCCGGCGTGGGCTTTTTTTTATACTTGTGGCAGGCCTTGTAACACCTCAGAAAAGAGATCTGCAATGAATAGTTTAGGGGTGACAGTGGGTGACAGAAGGCTGGGAGGCAGTATGTAACTTACTGCCCTTTTTTACCCTGAAAAGCTTGCAGCACTGAGCTGCCACCACATGCATTATGTGCGTTTTCAGGGTGGTTGCGTTGCAGCCCCATTCACTTGAAAGGGTCAGGTTCAGCAGTGGTCCTGCTTATTGAACCTGACATTCCACACATGCTTTGAATCAAGCAGAAGAGCCGCACTGCCTATTGAACTTAATTTTTTATGGCTCGTGTTCTTGACGTTCGGAATTTCCGACAACATTTGTGTGACCGTGTGTATGCGACACAAGTTATTATTTTGTAACTTCCTTTAGACAAGTTGTCCAGCTAAAGTTGCAGTTAGGTGGTTGGGAAAAATCATTTAATACTGACAAATGTGCTTACAATGGTTAGCTATTTGTCGTATATATATATATATATATATATATATATATATATATATATATATATATATAGGGCCAGATTCAGGTACAGTGGCGTATTTGTTGGCTGGCGTAGCGCATCTCATATGCGCTACGCCGACGTAAGACAGGGAGCCCAGAACAGTATTGTCAAAGCAGTCGCGCCTTACGTTGCGCCGGCCTAGTGTAAGCCCGCCTAATTCAAAGTAGGCAGGTAGTGGGCGTGCTTCATTTAAATTAACCGTGACCCCATGTCACCGGCTGAGCGAACGGCGCATGCGCGCGCATGCTCAGAATCACGTCAAATAGCATGCCTAAGATACACGTCGAACACTGCCTATGACGTCAACGTCACAGCCCGATTCATGTACGACTTACGTAAACGACGTAAAAAACGACGGCTGTTCCGACGTCCATACCTTGCATGGGATGCGCCACCTTTTTGGTGGTTTATCTTTACCCCGAAGAACGCCTTACGTAAACGTCGTAAATTACTGCGTCGGGCATACGTACGTTCGCGAATCGGCGTATCTTGCTCATTTGCATATTTATAATGGGAACGCCGAATGCGTCCAGCGTAAATATGCACCCAAGGTACGACGGCGTAGGAGACTTACGTCGGTCGTATCTTGGCAAAATTCAGGCATATCTGATTTAAAGAATCAGCGCATAGATACGACGGCGCACATTTGGACTTACGACAGCGTATCAGTAGATACGTCGGCGTAAGTCTTTATTAATCTGGGCCATAACCTTTATCCCAAACCTAAAAAAAAACATGGCTGTAGCTGCCTAAAAAGTGTTGGTTTTGTAGTCGAGTCTATCTAAACTTGCTAGTGCATCTAATACTACCCCTCTACAGGTTGACAATGCTATTTGTCCAAGGGTGTTTTTTTTGCTTCAAAAGGCCCATACACACAATCAGACTTTTTGGCAACAAATGTCTGACGGACGTGTGTGATCGGACAATCCGTCCGTGTGTATGCTCCATCGGACAATTGTTTTGGCTTTTTCATCAAGCAAATGTTCGCTGTGAATGCTCTCAAACTTTTCAAGAACAAAAATCTGATCGCGTGTACACAAGTCCATCGGACTAAAGTCCAAAGTACAAACACGCATGCTCAGAACCAATGCTAAACATTAACCAAAAATAGCAGAAGTTGCCCAAAGGGTGGCGGTAGAGAGCTGAAAAAACACATGATTTGGTGAAAGTTGGCTGAAAATTTTCTGCCGTGTGTATGCAGAACAAGTTCACGGCCAACACCCTTCAGACCAAAATCCAATGAAAAGTCAGATGGAAGTCCAGTCGCTTAAGACTGAAATAGTTTTACTGGTCAGATCACCTGGTCAAAATAAAGGAACAAGCCTAAAAAAATTAAATGAATGCAGCCAGAAACGTTAAGGATTGGTAACCCCACAATATAGTACACGTTTGGTGTTGGATTTATATACATGCTTCAGCTTTTTTAATTTCTTCTATAATGTACTATAACTCCAGGAATAACATGTTCACCAAACATACTGTATCTAGTAGTAGTTAGTCACATTCACCAGGACTTTTTTCTGTAATATTGAAGAGGTTTTGTAGTTTGTCCAAGCCTCTTCTTTGGTTCCAATGAGTGTCAGATAAATTATCCAAACAGGTAGCACCAATACCTTGATCCTTGAAAAGGCTTTGTTTGATTGGTTTCTATGCAGACTTGCACTAGATTTTGCAGTCTCCCGTTTTAGTAAATCAACTCCACATAGCCTAAAAACTAAAAACACAGGCATCTTAGGAATGATTTGAAAGTTTGTGGCAACCCAGACTGGCCACTTCAAATATTCACCAGATAAAGCAAAAACACAGGTCCGTCAAACAGAGGGAAGAAGCATAACACACATAGTAATATAGTCATCCGATATTTAAAAAAAGGATCTTTGAAAAAACATTAATCCCTGCGTTTTTTAAGCCCAACAATACCCTGAGACAGAAGCTTGTACATCCAAAAGACCCAACAACCAATCACAAGCATAGTAACATGGTATATGCAACACAATGAGAAATGCAAAAACCTGTCCACTGGGGAGACGAGGAAACCTCTAATGCCACGTACACCTGATCGGTTCATCCGTTGAAAACGGACCGATGGATTATTTTCTCAGATATCCGATGAAGCTGACCTTTCATCAGTCTTGCCTACACACCATCAGATAAAAATCTGATTGTGTCCAACGCGGTGACATAAAACACAACAACGTGCAGAGAAAAATGAAGTTCAATGCTTCCGAGCATGTGTCAACTTGATTCTGAGCATGCATGGATTTTTGACCGATGGATTTCCCCACAGACGATAGTTTTTTTCTATTGTTTTTTTAACCATCAGAAAATTTTAAAACAGGTTCTATTTTTTTTTACCAATGGGTCCATCAGACCGTTTTCATCAGACAAACCTCTCGTGTGTACAGGGCATAACAAAAATGAATAGTCCAATATAGGAGGACAAATTCTACAGGTCAAGACTCTGAGCTTTTCCCATACCTTAAATAAAAGGTACATTCTTTTGAGAATAGAGGTGCATAATTTTGACAGAGAGGGCATCTGGTTTGCAAGAGACCATCTACATTACATTGGAGCAAACCTATTGAACAGAGGTGGGACCTTCAAAGTAATCTGTCTTCACATTTCGTATAATGCCATGTTAACATCTGTACCCCAGGGTGTTTTCACAATTCACAAGTTTGGCCATGTAAATCAAAAACATAACAATTATGAAGCCTTCCTTACATCAAGAGTAGGATTATGTAACTAGCACATAGTGGTTTCATAATTTTCACACTACCCATCCAGTCCTTTTACTACTGTATAACATCTGCTTTTTCCATTGGAAATGGATTAAGGTGTTGGTGCTACCTGTTAAATCTAAATGTTGGAGTATTTTCTTGATGCTTATTAGTACAAAAGAAGTGACTACTACTAGATATACCGTAATCTGGATAAATGAGAACCTTTCCATAAATGTTTATCAATCCCACACTTACACTAAAAAATAGTCCAACTTCTAGTCCAGCTAACAGGTCTCTAAGACCCCTATAAAATCTATTTTTAACACATCGGTATTTCATCTTTATTATTTTGCAATACATTTGTCATCCTGTCATGGACATTAAAAGAGAAGAATGGAGTTTTTTTTCCCCCAATCATACTTACCTAGGTGGATGCAGCATAGATCCGATGCTGCATCTGTCCCCAGGCCAGCTCTAACACTGAGAACTGAGCGATCAAACACGGACGATTGCTCGCTTCTCAGAGCTCCCTGAGCAGAGAGCTGGTGACTGTCATTTACCGCTCTCTGCTCTGGCCCCCCTGCTCAATGGAGCGCTGAGCTGTGGATGGGGCAGGATCGGCCAGCTCAGGCTCTCAGCGGCTCACTGATAGGCTAAGATAAATGTTGGTCTAGGCATGTGGGCGAATCTCAACTTCATTGTTGTGATCTTTCCCAAGCCAGGACCAGCTCTGTGATGTCAGCCGACAGCGGGCTTCAGCTGAAAACGGGTCACAGGAGTGCCGAATGAACTGCACTTCTGTGATCTATACAGCTTTGGCTAATATTTACACTTTCGAGCAGGCAACCCAGTACATAATTTAAGCCGTTTGAGTTAAAACATTTATTGTAAAATTCATCCTTAAGAAAAATTTCACTGGATTAAATTTGCTTGCAATAGTAAAATATAGATTGTACTGTATTCATAAATTTGTAAACCACGTGGAGCCCTGAATGTAATTTCCGTACATGCATTATAAATCGCTAGCATTTTTGCTGCACTTGTAGGTTTCACAAAGGTTTATTGAAACTAAGGCATCATTATAACATAAATGTAATTAGGCAAACAGTTGCAGGAAACTACATTGTTCTAATGGGTTTTCAATTTCAGAGCCATCAAAGCTGTTTTCTCTGGAAAAAGAAGCATCATTTTCTCTCGATCTACTTTTGCTGGATCAGGCAAACACTCAGGACACTGGCTTGGAGATAATGCTGCCAACTGGAATGATATTAAATGGGCTATACCAGGAATGCTTGAGTTCAATCTTTTTGGAATACCTTATGTAAGCACATTACATAAATAAGCCTGTAAAACAAATGGTCATCCATGGGAATTAGCACTAAATTGTGTTTATTTGTGTAGAACAACATGATCCATTTCATTGCCAATTGGATGTTTCTGTGACAGACAACACTGAGAACAGCAGAAAAATAAGCAATGGTTAGAGCGAAAGATTTAAGCCTTATAACTAGACAGGAGACCTCATAAAATAAGTAACAAAGCCAGCCAAAACCAGAAAGAAATGAATTGATTATCTGGGCTCAAGTTTGTCATGGACTAAAACTTTGTGGCCAGAAAATGTCAACAAATTGTTCTAACACTTTTTTGTGCATCTCCTTTTTTTAACAAATAAATTTGGTCCTTCTCCCCATAAAATGGTAC
Source organism: Rana kukunoris (assembly GCA_029574335.1). Taxonomy (NCBI): domain Eukaryota; kingdom Metazoa; phylum Chordata; class Amphibia; order Anura; family Ranidae; genus Rana; species Rana kukunoris. The sequence continues at coordinate 184,574,031 of CM056052.1, read as the reverse complement.
CACATACCTAAGCATTCCTGTCCCCCTCTGTGCTAGTACCAGCTCCTCATCAGGTTGTTGCAGGAAGGGGATCCAAACAATGTATGGTGTACAAAACACAAACACTGGGATTTTAATGAGCTCTTCTACCACACTAGAGCTAAAGCACAAATGTTGTAGGGATTATACAAACTCATTCAACCAGTGAAGTAGTTTAACCCCTTGGCACCAACCACCTCCTGTGCTAGGAGTGTGCAGGGAGCTCGCTCTCAGCGCCGGAAGTTATTTATGCAGGGGCACATTTATGCGACAGCTTGGCTTTAAGGCCTGCTCACCGAGAGGTTGCATATATGCATGCTGCCAGTGCCAAGAGATTAACATAATGTTTAATCAGCCAAATGACCAGACAGAGTAACTATAAAGAACAAGGAGAAGCACACCGATCCAGGCAGAATCAGGTGCAAGGTAGATCACAGGTGCAGACCTCGGCTCACCACCGTGGAAGACGAATAAAACAAGAAATTGGTCGCACACTGGAACTCCAAATTATCTTGATGTCATCTTTATTGTCAAAAGGATCAGACAGATACGGCTCTCACATCTCTGCACCTAGCACCCAATCATCCACCGCTCTCACCTCTCTGTACCTAGGTTCCCCCCCACATCCACTGCTCTCACCCCTTTGCATCAAGCACCCCTCCGATTTACAGCTCTTACTTTGGCACCTAGTCCTAACCCATCCACAGCTCTCACCCATATTCACTTAGCACCTCCCATCCACACCTCGAACCCCAATTTATGCAGCTCTCACCCATATGCACCTAGCACCCTCATCCACTGCTCTCACCTCTCTGCACCTAGCACACTCAATCCACTACTCATCATTTTGCACCTAGGACCCCCCCCCCCACACACACAGGTCTCATCTCTCTGAACCTAGCCCCCCCCACCCCATACATCCACAGCTCTCATCCCTGAGCACCAAGCACCCCTTCATCCACATCTCCATATACATCTAGCACTCCCATACACTACTCTTACCCCTTTGTGCCTAGCACCCCCCCCACAGAGCTCCTACCTCTCTGCACCTAGAACCCACCTTTTCATCCACAGCTCTCACCCCTCTGCACCTAGCACCCCCCTCCAAGTACACAGCTTCAACTCCTCTTCACTTAGCATCCCCATGTACATAGCTCCTTCTTCTCTGAGACATATCATCCCCCCATGTACACAGCTCTCACCCATCTACACCTAGCCCTCCCCCTTCTTTCATCCACAGGTCTGACCTCTCTGTTACCAGATGCCTCCTTCCTTCCTATCTATAGCTTTCCCTCCTTTGTACAGCACTCCTCATCCACACCTCTCCAATCGTCAACACTGTACATTCCAAAACCCTTCTTCAGCTCCCCATGTGTCCTCCACACAGCAGCAGACAAGGCTCTACTAGGTAGCCACCAGTGCTGTTTTTTTTCCCAATCACACAGCAAGTTCCTTTTGCAGCAGCAGTTTGAAATGAACAGTGGTCAGCAAGTTGTGTTTGCACCCAGGGCATAGACCAGGACAGAATCTCAGGAGAGCTCTGCAGACAAGTGATCCCACTGCAAGATAGCCAGGAGCACTTAGCCCCACATAGCCTCCAGAAAATCCTGGGGGGGGGGGGCACCACTGAAATCTGGGCAGCCCCGCCTGAATCATGTAAAAAGTAGTGTAAGCATGACTTTCCAAAAAAAAACACACTGCATCAGATCGCATGATGCAATCTGGTGCAGGCGAATGCATTGTGTTCACAATCTGCGTTTAGGGGTGTTGTTAGAAACTCGCAGCAGATTGCACACTCGACACCCAGTGCATTTTGAATGTAGTGCAGGAAATGCACATGGAACGTGGGTTTCCCTCACCACTTTCCAGTGTAAATGAGCCCCTGCTTCGTTCATCATAATCAACAGAGGTGTGAACGAGCCCCAACCTGCCCCTGTTCTCAATTTCTTCTCTGAATGGAAAAAAAAGATCAATTGTATCTCTATCTCTGAAGCAGAGAAAATATAAACAAAAAGCTAAGCTTGTGTAAAAAGTAAATAAATAAATAAAGATAAAAATTGCTAAATCAGGGCTTAGTCTAGGAGGTTAATGCCAGGGTCAGTAGGTTTTAGGTAAGATTAAGAAAAGAAAAAATAAATACACAGTGTTGTCTCTTAGTCCTACTATGGGGGACAGACAAAAATACATAACATATAAGGTATAGATTAGGGATGAGCTCCAGCGTGTTCGCACACACCACGTGCAGAGCTCGCCAGGAAGTCTGCATGGCGCTGCGCTAATCACAGGCAGGGAGACATTGTCCCAATGCTCGGCTGCAGAGATCGGGAAATGTCTCCCTGCCTGTCGTTAGCGCATCGCCGTGCAGACTTCCTGATGGGCTCTGCACGTTGGGTGTGCAAACACGCTGGAGCTCCATACTAGTATTGATGCAAATGTCAATAGTATAACAATTCTTGGTTTGTTTTGATGGTTTGTCTTAGTAATGACAAGAAATATACAGCTAAAGTTAATTTTTTTTACTATTTAAAATTGTAAATATCCATTGCCATTTAACACCAAATGATGCCTCAATTTATCCTGAAAAAAACAAATTCACCCATGAGTAAAGTCATATGGATTTGCTGCTCCTGAAATGTAATGCTTGTCAAGGCTTTGCAAGAAAGTAGTGTGACTGCGGGAAGATTTTTTTATTTTTATTTTTTGCACATTTGTAAGTCTAGAATGAATCCCAAGATAACATATAGTCCTAAAATGCATGGGATAGAGCCCATCTTTAACAGTTATACCTTGCTCCTATGTAAACATGTGAAAATGCTGTACTCAAGCCTTGGACCAGACAAAAGAGCTCAATGATTGCTATACTGTGTTTGGATTTTTTATACAGCTGATGCATATTGTAACATATTGATGCATATTGTCAGGAATTAATCTATGCAAAGTTATTAAGCTGCTAATAAGTCTTTAACTTCACATCAAATATTTATTTGGAAATTTAGATAATTGTGGGTACATATACGTATCTTCCAGTAGTAAAATATCTAAAATCAATTCATAGATTGTGATCATATCTTAGAATATTCACAAAATATTAGCAGAATATTAGGTATTTAATATTGCAAGCTAAAGTGCTGTGAGTAGGTGGAAAAATATTAAGTAGTTACAGGTGATAATTACAATATAATATAAGTGTTTTGTCATAACTTTTTTAGATTGGAGCTGACATTTGTGGCTTTTTTGATGATAGCTCTGAAGAGCTATGCAGACGATGGATGCAAGTTGGCGCTTTTTATCCATTCTCTAGGAACCACAATGCTGAAAACTATAAGGTAATTCTGACTTTTAAAACAAATACCAAGTTGGATACTTTATATTCTTTCAGTCAAGCTTTCAATTTATTTTGGGGTTCTATTGTTGTGTGTCTTGCCATTAGGTGGATTTGTCATCACTAATCCTGGTGACAGAAAGTTGGGGTAATTCTTGTCCAATGTTTTTATTGAGATTTCAATAGGGGAACATAAGTTAGGGGAGGAGAAAATAAAACAGGAAATGTACTGAAATACATAAGTGTATATATATATAAATATATAGGTTACATTTGCAGTACCTAGTACAACACATTTAATCAATACATATGCAGTTAACTGTTCCCTATAATTAATAAATACACACAGAAAATTAAGTGAGTATATAAACTAAGTAGGGAAAAATAGAAGATGTATCAATCCAACTATTTGTCAAGGAATTATCATAATGTAATAGTACATGAAACCGTAATAAAATTATGAGTGAGTAACCCTAGAAAAAAATATGTTATATCGCCTCGCGATTATCCTATCGGTAAACAAAAAAAGATAAAACATAATAAGATAAATAAAAAAAATGTATATAATAAAAAAAAATAAAGGGTACAGGAGAGGAGAAAGTCAAGAATATGAGAGAAATAACAAGCACCCGGGATGGTGGTCTGACTCCTGGCCAACATATACATATACTTTGAAAAATTGTAAAAGATTCTAGTTTCGTAACAACAAAGACTGGTGAAAATTGGCGGGGAGGTAAGTTGGGGGAATTCTACTCAATGGGCCAATAAACAGCAATAAAAACAGATCTGTGTTTTTACCACTCTGTCCAAAACAAAGAAACATTAGTATTATATGGTATTATAACTTATAACTATAGGTTATAATTATAGTTGGCTGCATAACTATATTGCCTACAAAGCAATGTCTTTATCATATAGTACAGGACATGGATTTCCTTAAATCATTATGACTGGCTTATAGGCAGCTTCCTTTAGGTGACACACAAAGAAAAAGAGGCTTCAGGGACATCTACCTATACTGTATAATCCATCCCACTCCCAGCTAGCCTAGTTTTTTGTTAGTGTCCTTAAATAGACTCCGTCTTGCTGAGGAAAGTCTACTTTGTTGTATGGAAGTTTTTTATTTTCCATTTTTATTTTCTTTGAAGAGTGTCTCTTCATCACTCAGCTGCACCATAGACTTTGCTGCTTTTCATGCAGCTTTTGGATAAGTTGACTGGGCAGGGTGCTGGGAGACTGTACCCATATCCTGCCTGATTAGAAATGTGGTTCTTCCCTGTAATGTTGCTTCAGCACTAGATCCTGCTGTGAATGCTCTGCTTGACTTGTAGTGCAGTGTGTGGCGTTAGCTGCAGGGTGCTTTACAGGTCCAGAACTGGAAATAATTTGACAGCAAATTTTCATAGCACTGAAACTCAGAAACATATAGGATATATTATACTTACCTGCTGCATTCCTTTGTAAAAATAATTATTGTTCTCCCTTAAAGTAATATTAAACCTAAAAGCAAACATCTTTTAGCTTATCAATTCTTAGTCGCCTTTTATTTGTTCATTAATTTTACTTTGTTTTAACCACTAAGATTGTGTACCTGGTTTTATCTATAATCTTTGGCAAGCAATAGAGTCATTTTTGTTTTAAACTGTATGTTTCTCCTCATTACACTACTGAGCACTGTATTATGTATATGTCAATTTGCTTTAATGTATTATGATTTTGGATGTTTAAATTAAGATAGTTTTGGTATTTCAGCCACAAGACCCTGCTGCTTATGGTGCTGATTCTCTTCTTGTGAACTCATCAAGACATTACTTAAACATCCGTTACACCCTGTTACCATATCTTTACACGCTGTTCTACAAAGCTCACACTAGAGGAGAAACAGTGGTGAGGCCTCTGCTCCATGAGTAAGTCTTTCAAAAACTTCTTGAGCATTGTTTCAACTTCCAAGAACCTTCGATTTTTGACAAAAACGCAATATACCTTTGAATGACCATTCTGTAAATATATACAAATACATTTTGTATCTGCTAAATCCTAAATATGAAAATTTCCTCTCCCACCCAAACTCACAATTATATAATTAAAGTGTCAGTATTTATCTAGTACCCAGGGAAAGCAAAAACGCAAGTCACAGAAAGCACAGTTTGTTTACACTAGAATGATGACCTTGGTTTCAGGGTTTATGTATTTCTGTATTACTGACCTACAAGAAATAATGTGCAAAGCCCTCAAACATTATGTTAAGCTTACCTGTAGGTAAACATAAAAGCAGAGGGTTTTCTACAACTTTAACCACTTAAGGACCGCCTCCTGCACATTTACGTGGGCAGAATGGCACAGCTGGGCACATGCACGTACAAGTACATCCTCTTTAAGTGCCCAGCCATGGGCCCCCTATTTTGTAGACACTATCAATTTTGCGCAAACCAACCAATAAACGCTTATTGCGATTTTTTTTTACCAAAAATAGGTAGAAGAATATGTATCGGCCTAAACTGAGGATTTTTTTTATATATACATATTTTTGGGGGATATTTATTATAGCCAAAAGTAAAAAATATTGAATTTTTTTCAAAATTGTCACTCTATTTTTGTTTATAGCGCAAAAAGTAAATACCGCAGAGGTGATCAAATACCACCAAAAGAAAGCTCTATTTGTGGGAAAAAAAGTACATCAATTTTGTTTGGGAGCCACTTCGCACGACCGCGCAATTGTCTACTAAAGCGACGCAGTGCCGAATCGCAAAACCTGGCTGGGTCCTTTAGCTGCCTAAAGGTCCGGGTCTTAAGTGGTTGAGCAATTTAGCCAGAAATTTGAACATTTAGAGAGCTTCTGGATAGAGAGAGAAAATGGCACTTGTATACTTAAGCATCACTGAGAAAATAAAAGTGTTGGGCAAGTATAAACTGCATTTTTTAGGCATTTCTGTGCTAAGTGTTAAAGTTTATTAACCACTTAAGGACCTCCGCACGCACATTTACGGCCACAGAATGGCACGGATGGGCACAAGGGCGTAAATTTACGTCCTCGTCCAGTAGCGGGTCGGGGGTCCAATCGGGACCCCTCCGCGGCGTGCGGAGATCCCCGTGTCTCCGGGAGCGATCCGGGATGAGCGGGCGGATGTCCGTGTTTACCCGCCCCCCCGCGATCGCTCCCAGCCAATCGCTGCGCTCTCTTACCCTGTCACTTCCTCCTCCTGTGTTTACACAGGAAGGGGGAAGTGATGTTATCTCTCATCGCAGCGGTATTTCCAACCGCTGCGATGAGAGGAACACCTCACAGTAAGTGTGCACCAACTGACACACACACACGCATAGGCATACTTAACCCCTTGCGATCTGCCCCCCCACCCCCCCTGTCACAGTGTCACTGAATGCAGTGATCTAATCACTGCATTTAGTGTCAGTGTGACAGGCAGTGTAAAATCAGTTAGTGTTAGGTTCAGGATAGCCCCCCCACCCCCCCTAATAAAGTTTTAACCCCCTGATCACCGCCCTAGTTAACCCTTTCACTCCCTATTGCCAGCGTCACTAAGCGATCATTTTTCTGATCGCTGTATTAGTGTCGCTGTTCCCACTAGGTAGCTATTTTTTTTTATTGCGATTTTTTTTTTTTACTAAAGACATGTGGCTAAATAAATTTTGGCCTAAATGTTTGACTAAAATTTAGTTTATTTTGATTTTTTTTTAACAAAAAGTAAAAAATAGTGTTTTTTTTAAAAAAATGTCGCTCTATTTTTGTATATAGCGCAAAAAAATAAAAATCGCAGAGGTGATCAAATACCACCAAAAGAAAGCTCTATTTGTGGGAAGAAAAGATGCAAATTTTGTTTGGGAGCCACGTCGCACGACCGCGCAATTGTCTGTTAAAGCGACGCAGTGCCGAATCGCAAAAACACCTTGGGTCATTTACCAGCGTATTGGTCCGGGTCTTAAGTGGTTATTGTACATCTTTGGTACAGTCCTGATCAAAAGTTTAAGACCACTTGAAAAATGGCAAAAAATCATATTTTACATTGTTGGATCTTAACAAGGTTCCAAGTAGAGCTTCAACATGCAACAAGAAGAAATGAAAGTGAGACAAAACATTTTTTGAGCATTCAATTAATTGAAAATAACGATTAAACTGAAACAGGCTGTTTTTGAGCTGATCAAAAGTTTAGGACCACACCTCCAAAAAAAACGAAACCCCCCCAAAACAGAAATCCAACTTCCAAACATGAACTCAGTAATGAGTAGCTCCGTCGTTTTTGTTGATCACTTCAAAAAAATATTTCGGCATGCTTGATGCAAGCGTTTCCATGAGGTGAGTGGGAACATTTCTCCAAGTGGTGAAAACAGCCGCACGAAGGCCATCTACTGTCTGGAACTATTGTCCATTTTTGTAAATTTCCCTTGCCATCCATCCCCAAAGGTTCTCAATTGGATTTAGATCAGGGAACACGCAGGATGGGCCAAAAGAGTGATGTTATTCTCCTGGAAGAAGTCCCTTGTCCTGCGGGCATTGTGTACTGTAGCATTGTTCTGTTGAAAAAGCACCCCAGACTATTATGGCGCCCCCCTCCACTGTGGCGCAAAGAAAACATCTCAGGTGGGATCTGCTTGTCATGCCAGTCATGCTTGATGGTTTCCAACGTTACTAGTATGACAAGCATATCCCACCTGAGATGTTTTCTACGCGCCACAGTGGAGGGGCGCCATAATGGTCTGGGGTGCTTTTTCCACAATCAAAGTTTATTTATGCAAAAGTAGCAGGGTACAGAAATTAGTACATTTACAACTGGAATAAACAGTGAACATAATAAGCGAGAACAATGGTACAATACTCTTCGCATCAGACTCCGGGGTGCTTTTTCCTTCAGTGGAACAATGGAGCTTCAGGAAGTGCAGGGGCGTCAAACGGCCAGATGTTGCAGAGAGCATTCCTCATAACTGAGGGCCCTCATCTGTGTGGTAACGACTGGGTTTTTCAACAGGACAACGCTACAGTACACAATGCCCGTAGGACAAGGGACTTCTTACAGGAGAATAACATCACTCTTTTGGCCCATTCTGCGTGTTCCCCTGATCTAAATCCAATTGAGAACCTTTGGGCATGGATGGCAAGGGAAGTTTACAAAAATGGACAACAGTTCCAGACAGCTATTGTGCGGCTGTCTTCACCACTTGGAGAAATGTTCCCACTCACCTCATTTAAAGGCTTGCATCAAGCATGCAAAACAAATTTTTGAAGTGATCAACAATAATGGTGGAGCTACTCATTAATGAGTTCATGTTTGGAAGTTGGATTTCTGTTTTGGGGGGGTTTAATTTTTTTTGGAGGTGTGGTCAGAAACTTTTGAGGTGTTCTCCTTCTCCTCTCTGTCTCTCACTATGGCGCTGCTGCCTGAGCCTGTCACGATCCATTCTCCACCCAGGCGGCCTCGCTGTACACTGTCCCCTTCAGCTGCCACCCAGGTGTTCCATGTACCTGAGTTGCCCAAGCTGGTGTGAAAGTGGGCGGAGGGAGGGGGTGTCTGCTTGTACTGGGGGGGCTGTACTGATGGAGGGGATAGTTGGTCCTGGGGGGGCTTTAATGATAAAGGGGGTAGTTTGTTAGTTTGCCCTGGGGGGCTGTACTGATAAAGGGGGGGGTAGTTTGTTCTGGGGAGCTGTACTGATAAAGGGGGTGGTTTGTCCTGGGAGCTGTACTGATAAAGGGGGTGGTTTGTCCTAGGGGAGCTTTACAGATAAAAAGGGGCAGTTTGTCCTGGGGGCTTTACTGATAAAGGGGGGTAGTTTGTCCTGGGGGCTGTACTGATAAATGGGTGTAGTTTGTCATGGGGGACTGTACTGATAAAGGGGGGTAGTTTGTCCTGGGGGAGCTATACTGATAAAGGGGGTAGTTTGTCCTGGAAGCTGTACTGATAAAGGGGGTAGTTTTTCTTGGGGGGGCTGTACTGATGAAGGGGGGTAGTATGTCCTGGGTGGAGTCTGTACTAATGGAGGGGCGACACTTTGTCATGGGGAAGGGGTCTGGTCTAATAGAGGGGGGTGCTTTGTCCTGGGAAAGGGGTATGTACTAATAGAGGGGAGTGTTTTGTCCTGAAGGGAAGGATATGTACTGATGGAAGAGGGGGGTTTGTACTGAGGGGGTCTGTACTGATGGAGGGAGTTTATACTTAGTGGGTGGTCTACACTGAGAGAGGGGGTCTGTACTAGGGGGGGGGGTCTATACTGAGGGAGGACTATACTTTGTGGAGAGAGGGTCTATACTGAGGGGGGACTATACTTGGGAGGGGGTCTGTACTGAAGAAGGGGGTCTTTACTGAGGGGCGACTATAGTTGCTTTGAGGGGGAGGGGGGTGACACCATGTTTTACCGCACCGGGTGACACCAACCCTAGTGACGCCACTGATAATGTGCCCCAAGTACTTACACAGGGCAAGTTATAGTCATGTTATTGGTACAGCTGTACATACATAGAATGAACCTTACAGAGCTACTAAACCCACCTTAACCTTTGTCCTTTTTCAGATTTTATTCTGATAACGAAACATGGGCAATAGATCAACAATTTCTTTGGGGGCCCGGTCTTCTAATTACACCTATTCTTAATGAGGTATGTAAGAATTTGCTTGCTAAAAAATGTAAATAGCCATTGAACATCATTACATTTTCTATTTCATTGATATAAACACAAACACAATTTTTTGTGCTACACCTGTAAAGCCTAGGGCCCAGATTCATAAAGCAATTACGCCTGTCTAACTGGTGTTAGACAGGAGTAATTTCAAATTTTGCGCGCCGTATCACTAGTTTGAATCCTCAAACCATGATACGGCGGCTTCGGGCTTCGATCCGAGAGGCTTACGTCTTCGTAAACCTTCGGATCTACGCTGCGATATATTTGCGGCCGCTGGGAGGAGTTCGCGTCGTTTTGATGCGTCGGGATATGCAAATGTGTTTTTACGGCGATCCACGAAGATACGAGCGGTCTTCGCAATCGCTTACGTATGTTTTTTTTTATGTACTGTTAGACCAGCTTTTTGCTGGTCTAACGGTGCGTAACCTATGTTAAGTATGGCCGTCGTTCCCGCGTCGATTTTAATTATTTTTATTTTTTTTACGTAACTCGTTCGGGAATAGAAATGTCCGTAAACGACGCTACTCAAACAACGAATGACGTAACGACGTGATTTCGCGCAATGCACGGCGGGAAAATTTGCGAACGGAGCATGCGCAGTTCGATCGCCGCGGGAACGCGCCTATTTTAAATCCTTCACGCCCCCTACTCGCGTAGATGGATTGCGACGGGAGAAATACACTACGCCGCCATCGTTTACTGGACAAAATCTACCTGGATTCCACATAGAGCCAGGTAAAAAACGGCGGCGTAGTGTATTTCTGATACGCTACGAGAATCCAATTCTCTCTGAATCTGGGCCTCTGTGTATTGACCTGTTCAGGTATGCAAGAATATATTATCACTAAGGCAGATTTAAATATTTATACTCACATTGCTTATTGGCATTGTTGTAATTTACTGATGTCCCTTGCTGACTCATGATGACTCTAAACGCACATGCAATTTGGTGCAATATAATACACAAAACCAAATCATATTTGAAATGAGTATATTTTACAAAGCTAAACCATATATCTCTTAATCTGCATTTTTATTGTTTGCTAATTTAGGGCTCAGAGCAGGCCAATGCTTACATCCCTGATGCTGTGTGGTATGACTATGAGACGGTAAACAAACATTTGTTTTACTCATTTGCATTACATTACATTGGTAATCCATAGTCTCCTGCATAGAATATAATATTTTATATAGCACTGGTAATATCTGTCCTAATAGCACACACATGTACAGTGTTGTATTTGTACATATACAATGTTGAAGTTTTGTTCATTTGTTCAGTAATCATAAAATGACCCTATCTAAATTTAAAAACAAAAATGCAAATACTTTGATGTTGAAGCCATATTTGCTTTCTTTTTATACACTTAAGACCTGGACAAATATGCAGGATAAGGACCTTGCCACTTTTTGCGATTCGGCACTGCGTCGTTTTAACTGAAAATTGCGCGGTCATGCAACATGACTCCCAAACAAAATTGGCGTATTTTTTTCCTACAAATAGAGCTTTATTTTGGTGGTATTTGATCACCTCTGCGGTTTTAATTTTTTGCACTATAAACAAAACAAAAGTGACAATTTTGAAAAAAAATCAATAGTTTAAACTTTTTGCTATAATAAATATCCCCAAAAAAGATATAAAAACAATTACAATAAGCGTTTATCGATTCGTTTGTGCAAAATGTATAGCGTTTACAAAATAGGGGATAGTTTTATGGCTTTTTTATTAATATTTTTTTTTTTACTAGTAATGGCGGCAATTAGCAATTTTTTTTCATGACTGCGACATTATGGCAGACACATCAGACACTTCTGACACATTTTTGTGACCATTGTAATTTTCACAGCGAAAAGTGCTATAAAAATACATGGGTTACTGTTAAAATGACAATGGTAGTGAAGGGGTTAACCACTAGGGGGCGATATGGGGTTAAGTGTGCCCTAAGGGACTGATTCTTACTGTAGGGGGCGTGGCTGTATTTGTGACTTCACTGATCATCGTTCCCTATATCAGGGAACAGACGATCAGTGTCACTGCCACACTGAAGAATGGGGAAGGTGTGTTTACACACACCTCTCCCCGTTCTTCAGCTCCTGTGACTGATCGTGGGACACCGGCAGCGATCGGGGTCCGCGGGTCCCGCGGGCCCGGTCACAGAGCTTCGGACCAGGTCGCGAGCGTGCCGACGTATATCAGCGTGAAGGGGTCCTTAAGTGGTTAACCACTTGCTGACAACCGTACAAGTTTGTACGGCCGCAGCGCAGCCCTGAATCTCTGATTGAACGAGTTTTCTCGTCCGCCCCTTTTGGCGTTCACTGCGCGCACTCCCGAGCACGCAGCGGGGAACTCCTGTGCTGGCCTTGTCCCTCCGACACAGCCAAACACAGATCGCGGTAAATAGCCAATCACAGCGGCTATTTACAGCGCGATAGGCATGTGCAAAAGTGAAAAATTAGTTTTGTTTCGTTTCAATTCGTCATTTAATACATTTCGTTAAGTTAGGTTCGTTACATGTGTTGAATTCGTTTTCGGAATTCGTTCGTTTTCGACCCAATTTCGAAAAATCCGGTCGGAATCGAAAATATTTCGACCGTTTTTCGAATTCGTTCGTTTTCGACCGAATTTCGAAAAAAAAAACCGGTCGAAATCGAAAATATTTCAACCAGATTAGAAAACAAATAGTCTCTTTTCTAATAGAATTTTTTTCGAATTAAATCCGAAAATATTTTTTTTTTTTTTCGAATTCCGATCGAATTTAGTCCGCGGGTATTCGATTCGAAATTCAAAAAAAAATTATTTTCGAATTTAATTCGAAAAAAATTCTATTCGAAAAGAGACTTCTAAACCGGTTGAAATATTTTCGATTTCGACCATTTTTTTTTTTCGAAATTCGGTCGAAAACGAACGAATTCCGAAAACGGTCGAAATATTTCGCTAATATAGCAATTCGGGAATTCGTATGCATCCGAATGTCCGAATAATGGAAAATGTGTCCGAATTTCGATTCGGAACGAAATGCACATGCCTACAGCGCGATATGTGCGGCCAATGAGAGATGATCTCATATGTAAACATATGAGATCATCTCTCATTGCCGACTCTCCCTCCTCACACAGACAGCGCGTGTGAGGAGGGAGAGCGAACAGAGCTACAGCGCTGTGAAAAAAAAAAAGAAAAGTAAACAATCAGTGCCCCCAGGACCATCTGTGCCCCAGGACCATCTGTGCCCCCCAGTACCACAGTGCCCCTCCCCAATACCATCTGTTCCCCCAGGACCATCTGTGCCCCCAGGACCATCTGTGCCCCCCAGTACCACAGTGCCCCCCCAGTACCATCTGTGCCCCCAGGACCATCTGTGCCCCCCAGGACCACAGTGCCCCCCCAGTACCATCTGTGCACCCAGTACCATCTGTGGGCATTTGTACTTTTCTGGCTTGTTAGGGTCTCAAGAAATGAGAGAGGCCTTCAGGACATCAGGTGTGATCAGATGTGATCATTTTTTATGATTTGCACTATAGCTTGTAGACTCTAAAACTTTCACACAGATCAAAAAAATTCCAAAAACTTTGGGTTATTTTTATCAAAGACATGTAGCAGTATAAATTGTGGCCAAAATGTATGAAGAAAAATTAATAATTTGCAAAATGTTATCACAGAAACTAAGAAAAAATCATTTTTTCCCAAATTTTCGGTCTTTTTTCATTAATAGCGCAAAAAATAAAAACCGCAGAGGTGATCAAATACCACCAAAAAAATTTGTGGGGAAAAAAGGACAAAAAAATCATTTGGGTACAGTGTTGCATGACTGAGTAATTGTCATTCAAAGTGTGAGAGCGCTGAAAGCTGAAAATTGGTCTGGTCAGGAGGGTGTTTAAGTGCCCAGTATGGAAGTGGTTAAATAGTTTTCCTTGATATTCAATTGGTTATGCAGTAAGGCTGTGTAATAAGTAAATTATATGGCATTTTTTTTTTTTTTTTGTAACTGAAAAGTAAAATATAACTACCTTAAGTGACTAAAATGAATCCTGGGAGTAACATTCTGTGTATTTCCCTTACTTACTAGTCTACTAGGGACTTACTAGTATCCACACATTAAACTTGGGTCCCTCATGTACTGAACCAGGTTTGATGATGATTTAATTGTACTTTAGTCATATACATTCTCATGGTAGTTTTTGCCAATTGTGTGAACTATTTCTATGGCCAAAGTGATGTTGAAAAGAAGTTATACATAAATATACTGTCAATATAATTAAATCATTTATTTTCACAGGGCGCAAAATCCTCATATAGAAAGCAGGGCGTGTCTATGTATCTCCCAGCAGACAAAATTGGGCTTCACCTTCGAGGAGGCTACATATTCCCCACTCAACAACCAGCTCGCACTACAGAAGACAGGTATGAAAAACAAGCTTGATTGGCACGTGGTGGCTATTATTGGCACCACACTCAAGCAATAACACTCCTATTACCTAATTCAGTGACTGTCAGATGCAATCATCATCTGTGCTAATTGTGCACCTGCAGTAGAAAGGCCTCAGACCAGCTTGTTCTGCCAGTCTGTCGGTTATGTATCCTCATATAACTTTCCTCTGGACTCATTCTATCATTTTAATCACAGACTATTGTTGTCATTCTGTGGCCAAATTCAATTGCTTAATGCTCTCATCTGTTTAGAAAAGAAAGTACATAATGTAACCTAAATTTCAGATATGAGAGAACAAATGCTGGATGGATTCTTTATAATAGAAAATGCTGTAAGTTTTGTGGAACTCAGATTGTAACATCTGTAGTCATTAAGTTAGCAATACTATTTTTCTTAAATTTCTACAGAGTAGACTGTGTTAAAATAAGCAACATTGTAGTCGTTGTGTTCTGTGCATGCTGATATTAACAAAAAGTTGCAGCATAGCTTCAATATATTGGAGTTGATTTATAGAACAGTTAGGCCTCTTTCACACTGAGGAGTTTTTCAGGCGGTTTAGCGCTAAAAATATTGACTATATACCGCCTGAAAAACTCCTGCCCTGCAGTCTCAGTGTGAAAGCCTGAGGGGTTTCACACGGAGGCGATGCGCTGGCGGGACCATTCCAAAAGTCCTGCCAGCAGCATCTTTGTAGCGGTGAGAGGAGTGGTGTGTTTACCGCTCCTCCACTGCTACTTCCCATTGAAAACAATGGGACACCGCGGCTATACTGCTGGCAATGCGCCTCTGCAGAGGCACATTGCCGGCAGTATTAACCCTTTTTCAGGCCAATAGAGAGGGTTCAAACCGCTAGCAGCTGAATAGCGGCGCAATTCTGTGGCAATTACGACGATATAGCGCCGCTAAAAATAGCGGTGCTATACCGCCATGCACCTCCCGCCCCAGTGTTAAAGGGGCTTTAGAAACGAATGCTTTTGAAACCAGTGGCCACTTAGGCCTCATTCACATGGGGAGTATATAACTGTATGCCCATTGAAGGCCATGTTTACCCTCACGGTAATGCACAGGTGTTTTGTCTAGGCATTCCAATTGCTGTCAATTGGGACACAGAAGCTGCACGGACACAGCTGCTTTTCCCAATGTTTATCCATGCATGTGGGTGCATCAAACTCACCCACAGAGATGTCACGTTGGAAGCAGTGGTAGTGTCTATGCAGCCACTTCACCCAACTTGACAGCAATGTGACTTCCTGCACAGGGATGCAAGGGACACCTGTGCATTTCCATTCAAGTAAACAAGGTCCTCCAAAGGAGGATGGTTAGGTACTCCCCATCGGAAAAAAGCCTTACATTCCAGCTGCTTTTTTTTTCAAAGGAAACCTAGAAAATCAACCGAAGCCTCGGATTAACTGACATTGATATTGTTAACATTTTAATGGGAAACAAAGCAAATCAAGTGCCATTGAGCATCCATGCTTAGTTAACTTGGGCATCAAAGTCACAAATGTTATCATGGTTTGAATTTTTTTTTTCCTTTCTTTACATACTATTTCCAAACATATTGTGCTGCATTCCAAAACTTGTGACTGTTTTTGTGTTGCCTAGAGACAGGTATCCTGCAGATATTTCTATGTAATGCTTCTCAGGGGGAATAAATACTGATCACCCATTGCCATCTAATGTCTTTAGGGACCTTTTAACTTGTATATGACCCATTTCTTCCCACCTATAAACAGCTCTTTGCTGTATCTAAATACACCCAGTTTATTTGCAACAAGATGCAATGCAATAAGGGAACAGTAAACAAGACTGATGTTACCAGTTACAATGCAGATGGAATGTATGTTTAGTATGGATTAAAGTCAATTTATATTATGTTTATAAAAGTGTGTGTGTGTAATATATATATATATATATATATATATATATATATATATATATATATATATATATATATATATACACACACACACAAATTATATTTAGACATAAGATACATTAAACAGTATGTCAAGGCAAAATTACCATATGCATTTTTGTATGCATTGATGCGCATTGTTAACATGCATTGAGTGTGCAATTGGAGGGCATCACATTTATTTCTTGTGGGCCGTAGATGCATATTAGTGCAGTAAATAAAGTAGCTAAACCTTCAATGCACTAACTTATTGAACACAGCATTTGGTTTAGCCAAATCAGTGAGAGAGATAGGGGAACTTATACACATGAGTCAGGCTACTATGTCCTTATGCCTGTCCACCTGGACTAGATGGTTCCTATTTAAGAACTTGGACAGTGGCATGCCGTTAGGGGTAACAGTCCTGCTGCTTTTTAGCTGATGCATACAGGGAATCTGTTCCTCTAATTCAGGGGTGTCAAACTGGTGGCCCTCCAGCTGTTGCAAAACTACAAGTCCCATGAGGCATTGCAAGGCTAACAGTTACAAGCATGACTCCCGCAGGCAGAGGCATGATGTGACTTGTAGTTTCGGAACAGCTGGAGGGCCGCCAGTTTGACACCCCTGCTCTAATTCCTGCTGGCTGGCCTGATCACCCTCTCTGTACTCTCTGTGTGTCTGTGTCTGCTAATAAGTGCCAATCACTTACTGTGTTCATAACTGAAGCCTACTTAAAACGGTTTACTATGCTTCTGTTTAGCATAGTAAACATAGGAAGGTTGTGCAGAGCTCTTCTTGTTCATTCACTCTGTGCCGCTAAATCTGCAGAAGGGAATCGGGGCCCAGAATGCACAATGTCTGTGTTTGGGGCCGTATACATGTACCCACATGTCCGTCAAATTTGGACCTGCTGCAGTGGTGGAACTACCAGGATCGCAAAGGTCAGAAATGTGACCGAAGCCTTGCATTCCACCACTGCGAAGAGCTCCAAGACAGCCTGCTGCAGAACGTGTGAAAGGGTCCCACTGCAGGACCATAAAGAAGGACCCTACAATGGGAGTAAAGGACCCTGAAATCAGTGGGAAGAGCCCCGGCCAGACCTCAGGGGGCCCCTTGTGGTTTCTTGTACTGGGGTCCTAAAGGTTCTAGTTACACCTCAGATTTGTATAAACAGCACCCCTCTCTCATATGGCACACTATGGGACTGTTAATTTCCTGGGCACCTCATCCCTTTCCCCTCCCTACCCCTCCTGCCATCTGCTTCTCCCACACCCTCCCATTTTTTTCTCCTCTTTTCTCTCCCACACCCCTGATTGACCATTACTGGATACTGTGCCCCCTAACGTGGGCTTTGGATCCCCCCGACAATCATATTGCTGGAGCATTAAAAGCTACCACAATACAGCATGCCCTATGTTGCTTCCTACCTTCCTACCTGTTATCATCTTTTTTTTTATGTTCTCGTATAGCCATATGCCCATCTGGGTTGTTACTGTTTTGTTATAATTCACCAACCAGCTTGTAATGAATTCAGTACTCAATGTGACAAAAAAACAATTTTTTTGTAGTCGTCTTTTTTAGAACAGATTCAGATTCACAGAGCGATTACCCCGGCGTAACAGGAGATGCTCGGCGTAAGTCTAATTTTGCGCGTGCGTTTCGATGCACGGCATCCCCAAAACGAGATACGCAAGAAATCTACTTTATTTTGTCCAGCGTAATTTCGTTAGACCGGCGCATCCGTCCAAGCAAAACTAGACACACCATTGATTTGCTATTCAAATATGCTAATGAGGGAGTGACGGGGATCCACAAAAGAACGTTGGTGCAGCGCAGGCTATGCGCTGTGCGCAACAGCTAAATGACCTGTCTAAAATTAGACCATATAAAAGCTGCTCTAAAATTAGACAATTCGTTTACATGTCAGGTAAAGCAACACTGTTAGTGAGGAGCTGAGCAGTCACACATGTTGCCCAACAAACTGTATGCCAACATGCCAGTGGCATCCATGCTCATAGCTATACTACTGACTTTAGATGAGCAAAGAAGGAGGAGGGCACTGAGGAGGGCACTGAGGAGGGCACAGGATCTTTTTTTTTTTTTTTACTTTTTTTTTGCTTATATAAACGTTACTATTTGATCTAATCTAATACAAAATTCTTATCTGATACAAGCCCCTCACTCTTCACTCTTCACTCTTCACGGGAGAGGATATATCACACACGCATAGACATCTATGGCATGAGTGATTCTGAGGTGTCTCACATCTTCAGATTCACCCCTCATGCCATCATGGAATTAACCACAACCCTGCAGGAGGACATCACCAGCCCAACACATGACACTACCCATGACACCCATGACAGCTACATATACAATCAGAGCCCCATCCCCACAGATTTCGAACAGAACATGTATGGAGACAGCTGGCTGGTTGGTGAGTGACATGGGTGGCAGGCATGACTGCCCCCCCCCATGATGCACACATCACAAGGGGCACATGCACTACTAACATCCTCCTGTCTTTTCCCTTCCAGGTGACTCTGCATATGCACTGGGACCCCATCTCATGACCCCATCTCATGCCAGCTCACATTATGCATCTTTGCACGTTAAACACACACACACATTACTCATGGCACAATGAGAATGCATGCATGCACACCACTGTGGTCCCTAGCACACACACCCCACATCCTCATCAAATTGGATTGGCACCAGTCCACCATGCAGGACTTGTGAGCAGCAACGCCACGCCAAGGCTCCAATTATGTCACTGTACATTCATACACCATTCACACGGACCTGGGGATCACTTCTCCCTGGTCCTGGGAAACCCTTCTCCACCAAAATTGAGGGTGACACCCCTTTTCCGGCAGGAATGTCACCCCCACAATAAAACAGCATTCACAACCCAAAAAAAAAAAAAAAATGCTCAGCAAAAGCAAAAAATTTCCAGAACCAAAAAAAAAAATGGCCAAAAAAAAACCAGGCCGAAAAAAAAGGGGAAAAACAAATTAATGCCGTTGACGTGAGCCACGCCTGGGGCGCCCACGGCCCCGGCTCCTCAGGGGAGACTCATGAGGGAGGGGGTAAACCGGAGAAGGAGGAGCAGCCCCTGGTCTCTGCCCACCTGGCGGCCTGCCCTCCAAGGCCACGGCAATTCTGTCTAGGCCAGCACTTAATGATGCCGTATTGGCCTGGATAGCCTGGGTTAGGGCCCTCACATCCTGCCCAACGCCTGCTGTTGTAGTCTGCAGGTCGTTTAGGCAGTTTGTAAGAGCCCTGGAGTGGCAGTCCAGGTCCCCAAGTGTATCCTTTATGGAGGACAGGCTCTCCTCCATCCACCCCAAGGTCTGGCTGACCTCTCCCAGATGGCGGGTCTGAAGGAACTGGTCCTTTCTCAGAGTGGCGGGCAGGAGATCAGCCAGCCCCCTGGTCTTCTGGGTCACCTTCCTGCCTCCAGCTGAGGCTTGTGGCCGGGGAGAAGGGGAGGCCCTTGGGAGAGGAGCCCTGTTGGGGGAGGAGTGGGGGGGCTACCCCTTATGGAGGGCTGGCTGCTGCCAGCCAGAGGGGAAGAGTCCTCCAAAAACAAAAGTCCAGTGCCTGACATGGACTCCTCCTCCTCCTCAAACTCCTCCTCCTCAACCTCCTCCTCTTCAACCTCCTCCTCTTCAACCTCCTCCGAGGACTCCGGCCATGTCGGGGGGTCCTCATCAGGCTGGGATGGTGCGATCAGCCCAGATGGCCCAGCACCCTCCTGCTCATCTGTGGATGACACAAAACATTCACAGGTTGGAGGATCCACACACTTGCCACATATTCCATTTCACCCCCTCCCCCACACATGCTACACACCTGATAGGGCCAAAAAACCTTACCTGGCATCACGCCTTCATGACTTGAGTCATATCCGGGCAGGCCCTCCACTTCTTGCCTATGAAAGGTCTGGGCCACCGCATGCTCCTCCGCTGTCAGCCTAACAGGGCATGGTGGGCCCCCTCCTGTGCCCCTGGCATGGGCTAGCATTTTGGCCAGCTTCTTTTTGACCAGACGCCGGAGGTCATTGATTTTCTTTTCAATCCCCGACCATGTCCGGGTCTCCCCCACCGATGCATTCACCTGGTCAATAATCCTGTCCAAAATCTCTCTCCTCCTGGCCGGGGTGGTGTTGGCACTGTCCGGGCCGTGGAGGTAACGCCCATAATCGGAAATGGCCCGGGCAAGAATTTGTTTCTCCCCCAAAGTAAAATTTAGCTTCCTCTTTCTCTCCGTCATACTCAGACAAAAACTCACTCCCAAACAGTCAGCAAAAATCACGCACAAAAACAAGCAGGAAAAATCACTCACAAAAACAAGCAGCAAAAATCAAGCAAGAAAACAAGCAGGAAAAATCAAGCAAGAAAACAAGCAGGAAAAATCAAGCAAGAAAACAAACGAACAAAAAACTAACAACCAAAAACCACTTACAAATATCTTCTAACAAACACAAGATCACACGGTTCACAAATATCACAAAGACAAACCACAAAGCAACAACAGAACAAAAGCACCTTGCTGTAAAGGGAGGGATACAAAGGGATGTACTTTTGCAAAGGAAGTGCGTTTGTGTCTGTCTATTTATGCTGTCTGCGTAGTCCATGATTTTGCCCTAGTCCACTTCCAATTTCACTGATTGCGCTGTTCCCGAGTTGTGAGCATGCACACAGAGGTGCTGACATGGTCTGCTTCAAGCGCGCATGCGCGAGCCGGCCGGCCCTTCATTTGCATGGGGTCACTGCTCATTTCAATGTAACACGCCCACGTCCTTCCCAATTTGGATTACTCCGCCTTGCGCCTCAGAAATAATGTTGCTCAGGCGCTAATTTCTGCGTAAAAGCGACGAGAATAGGGTGATTGCGCCTGTACATTGCGCCAGTCTAACGTAAAGGCGGTGCGCTACGCCGGTCCAATAATGCGCAGATGTACCTGAATATGGCCCATTGTTTCTACCTCTGCTGCATGGTTTTTGTATTGGCTTACATATCGTTGAATACAATATTATAGGAAAAAAAACTTCAATGAACCACAATGCATCTATGTGGATACACATATTGTAGAGTGTTGCTTTGGCTAAAAATGGGTCAGATACAGTTTGTGTGTTGAATCTTGCTAAGAACCCATAGAAAATTAAATATGCAAACACTGTGTTTGCTTGCACATTGCAACTCACATTTCATGCACAGTTGTCTTTTTAGACTGAAAGTGAAATAATCACACCTATGTGTTGCAGCGCAACATGTAGATGAATAGGTGTGAATAGGCACTCAGTATTCTCTTCCAGTCTAAATTGCAACTATCAGTCTTATGCTCAAAATGGTTTTGGTGCAGCATTCTGGTTCCTGTGCCATGAGTAAAATGTAAATCCATTGTAAAAATTTGCATATAATAGTCAGTGTTTCACTTTTATAGTGTGTACATTTTTCCTAAATAACTCAAGTGATAGTGTGATAGTGTGTAAAAAGAACTTAAAAGATGATTCAGACTCATTACAAATTCAGCCCCATTAGTTAGTAGAATGCTAATGCATCGTATCAGTAATTATGTTAAAAGGATAATTCTCTTACAGTTATATAACATAATGCTTTAAGTATTCAAATGGAAGTAACATTATGCATTATGTCAACATCTCAGCATTACACCGTGACTTTTAAGCAAAATATGGTTTCCAAGCAGACTAATATTAATCATCCCCAGAGGTCTGTTAAGCATTTGCAAATAAAAAAAAACGACTTAATGGGCAAAAAAGGAGAAGACAAGTTTTGTTGACATGAATGTACATCCTCTTTGTATCGGTGTTGCTTGTGCAGCTTAACTTGATCCAGACATAATCCCAAAACACAACAATAAAAGAAATGTTACGTGTCAAGTCTGACATTTGGCCAGAGTTACATGTCTCTGAGAAAGGTGAACAGTTTTATTATCCTGTCATAGCCTGGTAAAAAAAACAAAAACATTTTACAGTTCATGAAAAGATACGAATTAGGTATGATCCTATAAAACATTGGTTTGGTAATTGGAAGATTTGGAAGTTGTCTTAGGAATTTTCCACTATCTCCTGCAACTACTAAGCACTCATGAAACAAAGGGTTTTGTTACAAATAATATTTTCTTTTCTTGCCTGGAAAAAATATATAACATTGCTGTCAAACGTGTTACGATATACAGTACATGTGCACATAGACTTAGAAAAATATACTGTTCTGTTATGTTTTTTAAGAAATATATATGCCTAAATAAAATGTACATTAAGCAATATAGTAACAGTAGTTATGGAATAGGATTTAAAATTCTTAAATAAAAGTATTATATTTTATTAGCCAATACAGTATATGCACACAAGTTGGTCTGTATACATATCAGGTTAGGTAAATCAGGTTGAGTTTGATTTTGCTCTTCTTTATGATTTAACTGTTATTACATGATTTTTTCTAAGCACAGGATGATAAAAAAATAAAAATAGAAACTTTTTGCTAGAGAAATGTGGTGGCTGCCATTGCCGAAGTTTAATTCTACCAAACCTGTCTTTCATGGTGGCTATCTTGCTTCAGTGCTTTAAAGCTGAACTCCAACCTCTTGCACAGTGGTACCGGCTCTTTTGTTGTACTACAAATGATTAGTATGATTTTTTTATCATGTGCATTAGATACTGCAGCAAATCAGATATAGCCCAATTTATTTTTGGACTTGAGGGCAACCAGAAAAATCTAGCCTATCCTGCCTAGCCTGACTGTCTCTTGTCCTCCTCTTTTATTCACTGGATTTCAGTTCTCTCAATTATGGAAGTGCGGCATCACCTGTGGGCGTTACTTAGGGCAGTATGCAAGCAGTCTACCTAGGAATGCTCACTCCTCCAGACTTGCACCCGTCCATCAAAGCATTTTGATATTTGCATAACTTCTCCCAAAGGATAAGTTCACCTTTTATATAAAAAAATATAAATGCACATATTCTTGCAGGAAAAAAATGTGCATT
Organism: Rana kukunoris; assembly: GCA_029574335.1. Lineage (NCBI taxonomy): Eukaryota > Metazoa > Chordata > Amphibia > Anura > Ranidae > Rana > Rana kukunoris. Next base: position 184,550,725 of record CM056052.1, on the reverse strand, counting down.
TATTATTTTTTTCTGCAGAGGCCTGTAGAGCATTGTAAGATCAGTGGATCGTAGGTGTAATGTCAGGCTTCCCCAGACAAGCCCCACAGCTTTCAGCCCATACTTCCATATGGTCTGTCAGTTTGAAAGCTGCAGGGCTTGAGGATAAATTTCAAGGATGTTCATCAGTGCCCTCGTAGTTCATTCAGAACTGCAAGCCGTCTGCTGCAGTGGCGGACAGGACTCACAGGAAAATGTGAATGACATGGGCAGCCACATTATTTTCAAAACGCGACAGCGGGTGCAAGGAGAAGATCCCTGCCCACTTTCACAGGGAAGGAGAATCGAGTGTAGAAGTGGCAGGAGCAAGATGTGTTACATGTTCCACCCTAACTACGGGTGGAACATGTAAAGTTTTCCTTTAAAGCGGAGGACTCTTGAGAGGAGTTCTGAAGCAGGGCACTGTAATGTTTTCAAGCTATAGAACCCTGTTGGCTTCTCCCACCTGTGACATCAATTGGCCTAAAACAATGAAAAGTTAATGATTTTATTTTAAAATTTAATTAGCATGTGGATGAAGGGGAAGTGAGGAACCAAGGACAAGCAAAATATGAACAGATTCAACTCTATTCTCATTTCACTAGAACAAAATAAACACACAAAAAAGGTTTTATGATCCTCCCTTACATTCTTGTTCCAGGTCAGTGAAAGTGTTAAAGCTACTGTGTAAGTGTAATAGCCAGGCAACTATTATTTTCAAAAGGAAATCAGATCTGGAAGCCATCATACTTATTCAGCAATAATCTGTCAAACAGTCTTTCTATTAACATAACCTTGCAAATTAACAGCTATATTCAAAAAGAGTACTTATTCTCAAGTGAAAATGATAACTCTTAACTATGCAAAAACACAGTAAACCAGCCAAAAGATCCATGTTGTACTGATCAGACTATGGCAAGTAAAATGCTTAATTGTGTGTTATTGCACTTGTTCATATAGGGACACATACATTCAGAGACCATTGGGTTGTACTGTCACCTGCAGCATAAAAAAAGCCTTGTATAACCCTTCCTACTCCTAGTATTCCTTTGATAGTGTCCTCAAAGGATGGCTCAGCTCTACTGAGAAAAGTCTAACCATTTTTATTAGCTATTAATTAATCAATATTTCATTATAAACTGCTAATCTGGTCTCTCTATGTAACCAGCTGGATTGGAGTATGCTCAGCAATAGCTTTTGAGGCCATGCCTGGACCTCTCTGGACTGGGCAATTGTGGGGCTTGCTTGGAAGGTGACCTTTGGGTATTGAGTTCTGGGTTTTGGCACTTTCCAATGGTCTCTGAAATCCTGTGTCGCTAATAAACACAAAGTAATGGATTTTACAGTAAGTACAAAATCTTATAGTATTGAATAAAAAATACCAACCAATATGTGCAATATTTTTTTATCAAAAACTATACATGCATTTATTGCTTTCCGGTCATTACAATTTAAATCCTATTTATTCTTATTTAAATGCAATATTGCTTGATACAATTGTTTTTAAAATGCAAATAATATTAACACCTTTTTATTGTCAATTTGTTTTAGTCGTAAAAATCCTCTTGGCCTTTTAATTGCTTTGGATGGTGAACAGAAAGCCAAAGGAGAATTCTTCTGGGATGATCTAGAGAATAGAGGTAGATGCTACAAATAATTTAGTTTTTCTTTTTTCTTTTTATTGTGGTCAGAGCATACATGTATTAAATGATTCATTGGTAATTTTAATGTAAAGTTACCTTGAGGCTAGTCACCAGTTAAAACAGTGGTTCTTGCAGTAATACTAAGCAACTTGCTGAAAACGTATTTTCCATATAAGTATTCTGATATCTGTCTTAGTTTCATATATTGAATATTAGGGATGGGCCGAACACCCCCCCCCCCTTGAACAGGCAAAGAGTTCTATGGAACATGAACATGGTCCTCGTTTTAAAGGCATATATGCATGTTATTGCCATATAAAAAACTATGGGGACCTAAGTACTGCCTTAGGGGACATGTATCAATGCAGGATTTTAATAATGCTTAACGTGAAACAATAAAAATGTAATATTCCTTTAAATATTGTGTCTGGGGGTCCCCTTAGTCTGCCTTTAAAGTGGCACATATGTGCAATGTGTATGACAGTGCCGCAGGAATAATGACATTTGTAAAGGAATAATGTAATCTAAACTTGCTTGCAACGGTAATGTATTGCTGGCTCCTGGCAATATAGATGAAAGATCAATGAGAAAAATGGTGTGCCCCCCCCCCCCCCAGTCCATACCAGACCTTTTGAGTCTGGTATAGATTTTAAGGGGAAAATCCATGCTAAAACGCTTTAAGGAGGAAATACCATCAGTGGCTACAAGTATTGTATTCATAATTTGTCATTACTATTGTGTACAGTCAGGGCTTTTTTTTCAGCTGGAACGTGGGGTAATCTAGTTCCAGCACCTCCAGCACCTAATGTATGTAATGGCAAGGGATACTGGCGTGTGCTGGAGGGTCTATTAATGCTGGCTCCATGGGAAACTATTATTGCTGGGGTGAATTGGAAAGAGGGAATACCTGCACTTATTCTCTGAGGATAAAAAAGTCCTATGTACAGTATACTCGTTTGTATTATTTGAGTTTTCAGTGCATTGCAGTCTGTTTTAATCAGGATTTATTTTATTCTATTTGACCTGTTTCATTAAACAGTTCAGATATCCTACCTCCTTACCATCATTGCCTTCCCTCTAACTCCCAGTCCCAGTTAGAACAACATAATATGGTATAGTCATAAACATCATCATTATTTGCAGTGGAGTCCCATATGACTCTTCCTCAGTAAGCATAATTGCATAAAAAAATATTTTGTAAAAATGAATCAATAGAGTTCCAAATATATTAAAATAGCTGTTTACAATACTGGCTTTTACATTTCTATTTTTTGCCAGTTCATATGACATTTTTGGCTGATTTCTTTAATAGTGTGGAGGAAGGCAGCTAAACATTTTTATTCGCAAAGGGTATTTAAGCCTGAATAGTCTGCATGTAATTCAGTTTATGTATGTATGAAGCATTGCTTTTTTCACACTACAGAGCAGAATAATTAAATTGATTTACTTAAATGATACCCATACTGCATGATGGTAGCACAGTCTCACTAACTTTACAGGGAGGAAACTTGTAAGCTTCTTATTTAAATTCACTAACATTCACTTAAGGTAGCTACATTTGAATTTTATTATGTATAGCCTGCAAAAGAGGTCATATTAATAACAGATAAATAAAATATAAAATATTGTACTATATTATATATTATATTATGGTTTGGCTTTAGTGTTCACTTTTGCGTTTAGGCATATGGATACATTTACTGTGCAAAGTTTTTTTTTTTAAAGAACTACAGTCTAAGGAAAAGGTAGAACAAGTTTTTAAAAATGAGCTGTTGAAAGAATTACAAAACCAAGACACAATACAGTTTTCCTTCCTTTCCGTCAAGCATAACGTTTTTAATGAGCAGTTACCTGCCTGAAAGTCTAAACATTGTGTGGATGTGTCCATCCCCTTCTACTAGTCATGTAGACTAACAATATGTTATACAAAGGGCAGAATAAATGAATTTCCTATTTTGATCATTTTGGTTGGGACGTGCTCAACCACAGGATGCTGAGGGGAAATTGTAGCCACATACAGTTCCTAATAATTTAAGTTGTCTTTTCTAAAGTGTGTTTGTATTGTTTGTTTTCTTTCATAGAAACCATTGAAAAAGGCAACTACATTTTATATGATTTTTCAGTATCCAATGTAAGTATTCATCCCTGATTTTCTACTAGTGAATTAATTATATCAAAGGTCAGACTGTGGGATTGTGAATTAAGTAGGTTAGAATAGGTGAGCTAAAAAAGGATCTGCACATCTAAATGTGCGCGTGCGTTTCGTTGCGCGGCATCCCCAGAACGAGATACGCAAAAAATCAACTTTTTTTTGTCCCACGTAATTTCGTTAGACTGGCGCATCCTTCCGCGCAAAAGTGCGATAGACACACCATTGATTTGCTAGTCAAATATGCTAATGAGGGACTTACGGGGATCCACAAAACAACGTTGGGGCAGCGCAGGCGATGCAGTGTGTGCAACAGCAAAATGACCTGTCTAAAATTAGAGCTTATAAAAGCTGGTCTAAAAAAAGAAAAAAAGTCTACTTGTTAGATAAAGCAACACTGTTAGTGAGCAGCTCAGCAGTCACACGTGTTGCACAACAATCTGTATGCCAACATGCCAGGGGCATCGTCGCGCATAGCTATACTACTGACTTTAGATGAACAAAGAAGGAGGAGGGCACGGAGGATGGCACGGAGGATGGCACGGGAGAGGATATACCGTACCCGCATATACCTGTTTGGCATGAGTGATTCTGAGGTGTTTCGCATCTTCAGATTCACCCCTCATGCCATCCTGGAATTAACCACAACCCTGCAGGAGGACATCACCAGCCCAACACATCGCTCACATGCAGTGCAGCCACTGGTCAAGGTACTGGCAACACTCCATTTCCTTGCCAGTGGCTCTTTTCAGCGTACAAGTGGAGTGGTGGCTGGGATGTCACAGTCCTCCATGAGCAGATGTGTGCACCAGGTTGTCCCTGCAATCCTCAGATGCATGGCCAACCAAATCATCAAACCCACCACTGAGGAGCTGCGACTGAAGGCAATGACAGATTTCTACAGAATTGCCAGATTCCCACGCACTGTGGGGGCCATTGATTGCACACATGTGGCACTCCAGCCCCCCCAGGAGACAGAGCACATGTACCGCAATCGGAAGCATTGGCATTCCATCAATGTACAGGTGATAGTCGATGCCCAAGGCCTCATATGGCACGTCCGTGCCAAACACCCAGGGTCCAGCCATGACAGCTACATATACAATCAATGCCACATCCGAATGGAATTCGATCAGAACGTGTATGGGGACACCTGGCTGGTTGGTGAGTGACATGGGTGGCAGGCATGACTATCCCCTCCCATGATGCACATCACAAGGGGCACATGCATGACTAACATCCTCCTGTCTTTTCCCTTACAGGTGACTCTGCATATCCACTGGGACCCCATCTCATGACTCCTATCCGGAACCCCCAAACCCCAGGAGAGGAAAGATACAATCAAGCACATGCCCAAACCCGTGCAGTGGTGGAGCGCACCTTTGGCATCCTAAAGTCACGTTTCCGTTGCCTGGGGGTACCCTCTTGTATTCCCCAAACTTCGTGTGCCAGATCATCGGTGCATGTTGCATGCTGCACAACTTCGCAGAAAGAAAGGGCCTGCAGATTGACCTACGAGATGACCTGAACCAGACAATCCCCCCCTAACCGAGGTTACCCCGTCTTCTGAGGGAAGAGCAGCCAGGATCCACAAAACAACGTTGGGGCAGCGCAGGCGATGCAGTGTGCGCAACAGCAAAATGACCTGTCTAAAATTAGAGCTTATAAAAGCTGGTCTAAAAAAAGAAAAAAGTCTACTTGTTAGATAAAGCAACACTGTTAGTGAGCAGCTCAGCAGTCACACGTGTTGCACAACAATCTGTATGCCAACATGCTAGGGGCATCGTCGCGCATAGCTATACTACTGACTTTAGATGAACAAAGAAGGAGGAGGGCACGGAGGATGGCACGGAGTATGGCACGGGAGAGGATATACCGTACCCGCATAGACCTATTTGGCATGAGTGATTCTGAGGTGTTTCGCATCTTCAGATTCACCCCTCATGCCATCCTGGAATTAACCACAACCCTGCAGGAGGACATCACCAGCCCAACACACCGCTCACATGCAGTGCAGCCACTGGTCAAGGTACTGGCAACACTCCATTTCCTTGCCAGTGGCTCTTTTCAGCGTACAAGTGGAGTGGTGGCTGGGATGTCACAGTCCTCCATGAGCAGATGTGTGCACCAGGTTGTCCCTGCAATCCTCAGATGCATGGCCAACCAAATCATCAAACCCACCACTGAGGAGCTGCGACTGAAGGCAATGACAGATTTCTACAGAATTGCCAGATTCCCACGCACTGTGGGGGCCATTGATTGCACACATGTGGCACTCCAGCCCCCCCAGGAGACAGAGCACATGTACCGCAATCGGAAGCATTGGCATTCCATCAATGTACAGGTGATAGTCGATGCCCAAGGCCTCATATGGCACGTCCGTGCCAAACACCCAGGGTCCAGCCATGACAGCTACATATACAATCAATGCCACATCCGAATGGAATTCGATCAGAACGTGTATGGGGACACCTGGCTGGTTGGTGAGTGACATGGGTGGCAGGCATGACTATCCCCTCCCATGATGCACATCACAAGGGGCACATGCATGACTAACATCCTCCTGTCTTTTCCCTTACAGGTGACTCTGCATATCCACTGGGACCCCATCTCATGACTCCTATCCGGAACCCCCAAACCCCAGGAGAGGAAAGATACAATCAAGCACATGCCCAAACCCGTGCAGTGGTGGAGCGCACCTTTGGCATCCTAAAGTCACGTTTCCGATGCCTGGGGGTACCCTCTTGTATTCCCCAAACTTCGTGTGCCAGATCATCGGTGCATGTTGCATGCTGCACAACTTCGCAGAAAGAAAGGGCCTGCAGATTGACCTACGTGATGACCTGACCCCTGAACCAGACAATCCCCCCTAACCGAGGTTACCCCGTCTTCTGAGGGAAGAGCAGCCAGGAGACAGCTCACATTGGGCATCTTTGCACGTTAAACATACACATTAATCATGGCACAATGAGAATGCATGCATGCACACCACTGTGGTCCCTAGCACATACACATCACATCCACATCAAATTGGATTGGCACCAGTCCACCATGCAGGACTTGTGAGCAGCAACGCCACGCCAAGGCTCCAATTATGTCACTGAACATTCATACACCAATCACACGGACCTGGGGATCACTTCTCCCTGGTCCTGGGGAACCCTTCTCCACCAAAATAGAGGGTGACACCCCTTTTCCGGCAGGAATGTCACCCCCACATTCACACAGCATTCACAACACAAAAAAAAAAAAAAATGACCAGCAAAAGCAAAAAAATTCAAGCAAAAAAAAAAAAAAAATGACAAAAAAAATAATAAATTTTTTTAAAAAAATAATGGGGGAAAAACAAATTACTGCCCTCTGCGTGAGCCACGCCTGGGGTGCCCCCGGCCACGGCCCCGGCTTCTCAGGGGAGACTCATGGGGAAGGGGTAAAACCGGGGAAGGAGGATCAGCCCCTGATCTCTGCCCACCTGGTGGCCTGCCCTCCAAGGCCACGGCAATTCTGTCCAGGGCAGCACCAACTGTTGCCGTGTTGGCCTGGATAGCCAGGGTAAGGGCCCTCACATCCTGCCCAACGCCTGCTGATGTCGTCTGCAGTTCGTTTAGGCAGGTTGTGAAAGCCCGGGAGTGGGAGTCCAGGTTCCCCAGCGTATCCTTGATGGAGGACAGGCTCTCCTCCATCCGCACCAATGTCTGGCTGACCTGTCCCAGATGGCGGGTCTGGAGGAACTGGTCCCTTCTCAGAGTGGCGGGCAGGAGATCGGCCAACCCCCTGGTGGTCTGGGATGACATCCTGCCTCCAGCTGATGCTTGTGGCCGGGGAGAAGGGGAGGCTCTTGTGAGGGGAGCCATGTTGGGGGAGGAGGGGGGGGCTCCCCCTTAGGGAGGCCTGCCTGCTGGCAGCCAGAGGGGAGGAGTCCTCAAAACCCAAACGTCCAGTGCCTGACATGGACTCCTCCTCCTCATGATTCTCCTCCTCCTCATGATTATCCTGCTCCTCATGATTGTCCTGCTCCTGTTGAACCTCTTCTGCAGACTCCGGCCTTGTTGGGGGGGCCTCATTAGGCTGCTGTCCTGGGGTTGGTGCGGTCAGGCCAGATGGCCCTGCACCCTCCTGCACATCTGTGGATGACACAAAACATTCACAGGTTGGAGGATCCACACACTTGCCACATATTCCCTTTCACCCCCTCCCCCACACATGCTACACACCTGATATTAAAAAATAAAACAACTTACCTGGCACCACGGGCTGCGGACTTGAGTCAAAGCCGGGCAGGCCCTCAACTTCATGCCGATGAAAGGTCAGGGCCACCGCACGCTCCTCCGCTGTCAGGCTAATACGGCATGGTGGGCCCCCTCCTGTGCCCCTGGCATGGGCATGCATTCTGGCCAACTTCTTTTTGACCAGACGCCGGAGGTCATTGATTTTTTTGTCAATCCCAGACCTGGTCCGTGTCTCCCCCTGCCCTGCTGAATTCACCTGGTCAGTGATCCTATCCAAAATCTCCCTCCTCCTGGCCGGGGGTGGTGTTGGCACTCTCTGGGCCGTGGAGGTAACGCCCATACTCGCTAATGGCCCGGGCAAGAATCTGTTTTTCCACAACTGTAAAATTCAGCTTTCGTTTTCTCTCACTCATCCTTCCAAAAAAAAACAGTCCCAGTCAACAAAATTCATGCACACAAACAAGCACAACCAATCACAAAAAAACACACACACAGAGAGAAAACTACTCACCAAGAAACAGTCCCCAAAAAACAAAACAAAAATACAGCAGGAAAAGAAACAAAAAGAAATATATCAATCAAACAAACAGTCTCTCAAACACTTATCAAAAACCACTTTCAAAAATCTACTAACAAACACCTGATCACACAGAACACTAATCTGACAACTACAAAACACACCGCAACGAACAACAAGAACAAAAGCACTAGGTTAAATGGGAAGGGACAAAGGGATGTACTTTTGCAAAGGAAGTGCGTTTGTGTGTGTCTATTTATGCTGTTTGCGTAGTTCACAACGTTGCCCTAGTCCATTTCCAATTTCACTGATTGCGCCGCTCCCGAGTTGTGAGCATGCGCACATCGGAGCTGACATGGTCTCGTTCAAGCGTGCATGCGCGAGCCGGCCGGCCCTTCATTTGCATGGGGTCACGGCTCATTTCAATGTAACACGCCCACGTCCTTCCCAATTTGTATTACTCCTCCTTACGCCTCTGAAAAAACTTTACGTATGCGCAATTTCCTGCGCAAAAGCTACGAGAATAGGGTGATTACGCGGCAAAATTGCGCAAGTCTAACGTAAAGGCGGTGCGCTACGCCGGTCTAATAATGCGCAGATGTACCTGAATCTGGGCCTTTATTTTTATTATAATTGTTTTGTTATATTTAAATAGCCCTTACTTAGCCTTTAAGCTTGCTAATTAATGGTAGAGGTTAAGTATCCACAGTTTTCATACTGTATAACAAGCTGCTCAAATCACATCACAAACTTGTTCACATTAAGACTGTGAACTAAATGGATTTGATTAGGTGATGTTTAAAACTCCTGAGTTTTTAATCTTTAAGTAATATTGCAAAACTTTCTGTGTGCAATCTAATTATTATAACTAGCATAATGGGTGCTAGCAAGGTTGAAGTTTTTTCTCCATGCACAGTGTGCCACATATACGGTATACATAAATAGAGCAACAGCTCCAGGATAAATGCCGCTGTGACAGATGTGAGCAGGTTTCTCTCCTGGAAGCTCACATTTGAGATCTAGAACAACAAGTTGCAATACTGAGGGGAACCAAAAACCTTGCTCACTCAACAGTTAGTTAATGGTGTTAACTGTTGGATGATCTGGTAGGAAGCAATGTTATTGTAGTTAGTGGCAGGGACTCACAGGTAAATCAGGCCAATCCTGAGCATCCAAACAAATTTGTCAATTTGGGTGAAGATGTGCAGGTAGGTAACTAACCCAGAGGTAGGGTGGTGAGGGTAATGCAGACAGTTGGAGGTAATATGAAACTCTGAACAGGAGGACCCATTTGTCAGACAAATTTCTAAACTAAATTGCTACTGGGAGGGGCTGGGCATGACTAAGCTGTCTTGGTCCATGTTGGGACAAAAAAAGAATAATAAAAGATGGAAGATCCTCAAAAATCTATTTAGAGAATGACAATGCAAATTGAAGGGAAGAACCTCCAAGGTTATATACTCTGGAATATTTTTTGTGTCAAATGCAAAACAGAATTAAAACGAATTACAAGAACTATGTGCATAACTAAAGGCTTGGTATAAGAGTGAAGGATTTGGGTTTTTAGCACACTGGGCTGATGTACAACTTACTGTACTACTTACTATATGGTAAAGCTGATTTGTGCATCGATAAAAGGGTATCTGCTGTGCTAGGGTATACAGTTATGGGAAGATTGGAGAAGTCAGATTTTAATGGAGGGCGGGGGAGATGGGAGGAGGGCTATGGCAAGTGATGAGATTCCCATGATACAAAAAAACATTGACAATTGCAGTACTATTTGTTTTACAAAAAAGTTATGGTAAAGGTCTTCCGGGGCTGTCTTTGCATTTTTTTTTTGCACACATATTAGGAAAACAATTTAGGCCAAGAGATTGAATTAAAACTTCAAACAGTATATGTTTTCTGAAAGCAGAGATTCTGGAGAACAAAATTGTAGTATTTTTTTTTTTTTTTAGTCACGTGATATTATCACAACAGTTTATCATATAAAAAATTGTGAGTAAAAAATACACCACAATTAATTTAAGTGCAAAACAAATATATATATTAACATATTTTTAGTAAAATATAAAAGAGGAGGTTGTTGTGAGTAAAACAATACCAAACATGTCAAACTTTAAAATAGTTCTTACAGTAGTTCTTACTAGCTAGACATCAGCAAAAGGACAGCCAGAAAACAATACTATAAGCAATAGACAGCATGTACTGTATTCATAAAAAACTGAAGTTGTCTAACAAATCTGTTTTCTTTTTATGAGTAAGTAAGTGAAAACTTAAAATTATACTAAACACACAGGGCCAGATTCACGTACATCGGCACATTTTTGGACCGGCGTAGTGCAACTCCTTTAGGTTAGACCGGCTTAATTTAGAGGCGCAAGTGCCGTATCCTCATAGTATTTTCGTCCAAATTTGCACCGGTGCAATGTAAATTCCGAGGCGTAAGGCGGTGTAATTCAAAGTGGGAAGGACGTGGGCGTGTTCCATTGAAATGAGCCGTGACCCCATGCAAATGAAGGGCCGGCCAGACTGGGCATGTGCACATGAAGCAGACTATGGTCAGCACCTCTCTGAGCATGCTCAGAACTCGGCACAGCGCAATCAGTTAGATAGGAACTAGGCCAGTCAGACTTAGTGAGCTATGCACAGTGCTTAAATAGACCTAGAGAAATGCCCTTCCATTGCAAAAGTACATCCAATTTTTTTTCCCTTCCTACAGCAAGGTGCTTTTGTTCTGTTGTTTGTTAGTGTTTGTTGGTTTGTGACGTGTCTTTGAGATTTTTGGAGAGTGATTTGGAGAGTGTTTTTTGCTGATTTTTTTTTTTTTTTTGCTGTGTTTTTTTTTTTATTTTGCTGTTTTTTATTTTATTTTGCAGGGCATTTTTTTTTGCTGGGCATTTTTTTTAATTTTTTTTCTGTTTGTGAATGATTTTTGAATGTGGGTGTGACATTCCTGCCACCACTCCACTTGTATGCTGAAAAGAGCCACTGGCAAGGAAATGGAGTGTTGCCAGGACCTTGCCCAGTGGCTGCACTGCATGTGAGTGGTGTGTTGGGCTGGTGATGTCCTCCTGCAGGGTTGTGGTTAATTCCAGGATGGCATGAGGGGTGAATCTGAAGATACTATACACCTCAGAATCACTCATGCCAAAGAAGTCTATGCGTGAGCGGTATATCCTCTCCCGTGCCCTCCTCTGTGCCCTCCTCCCTTCTGTGCTCATCTAAAGTCAGTAGTATAGCTATGAGCAAGGATGCCCCTGGCATGTTGGCAGGGCCGCCATGAGGAAATATGGGGCCCCTTACACAGCTTCAGGCATGGGCCCCCTGGAGCAGAGAACTGGGGGGGGTGCTGCCGCCTGAAATTGAGAAGCGCGGGGGGGGGCTGCTGCGAATTGAGAAGCGAGGGGGGCCTTTACAAAAAAAAAGAAGAAATAAAGAAAAATAGATATAAAAAAGAGGGGGTTGCCATCTGGGGCCCTTGGGAACTCCGGACCCCTAAAACAAAAAAAAACAACAGAAAAGGTTTTTTTGTTTTTAGGGGGTTCCCATCCGGGCCCCTGGGGACCCCCAGGCCCCTTACAGGTGTAATGCCTGTACCCATCTGATGGCAGCTCTGCATGTTGGCATATAGATTGTTGTCCTGCAAGTGTGGGTGCTCAGCTCATCCCTAACGGTGTTGCTTTAGCTGACATGTAGACGGATTGTCTAATTTTAAACCTGCTTTTATATGGTCTAATTTTAGACTTTCCGTGCAGCTAATAAGCACATCGTGTAGACTGCACCGCACAAACTTACTTTTGTGGATCGGCGTACCTCCCTCATTTGCATATTTGCATATTTGCATAGGAAATCAATGGTGTGGACGGAGTAAATGTGCACCTATGATGTGCAGGCGTAGGCAAGTTAGGCCGGTCGGGAGTAGCCTATTTTGGTACGTATCTAGTTCTGAGGGTACTGTGCAAAAAATAGTGCTTTGTGAATCTGGCCCACACTGTTTAAAGCGGAGCTCCACCCTGATTTTTTTTTTAAATCTAAAAAAAAAGAAAAAAAAATGAAATGGAAAAAAAAAAAAAAATACTCACCCAAAATAGGCTGTTGCTATGCGGAAGTCCCGAATCTGCCCTCATGATCCGCGGTGCGGTTTTCTTCCTCCTCCTTTTCTCGGTGTCTTCTTGTGAATGGGCCGCGCTGCATTCTGGGAACTGTGTGTATCCCAGAAAGCAGCCAGACCATTCACAAAGCGCCGCGTCGCTCGCACATGCGCAGTAGGAAACGGGCAGTGAAGCCGCACGGCTTCACTGCCTGTTTCCCTGACTGTGGATGGCGGTGCCGGGATCGAGGATCGGCATCGGCGGGGGCCGTCAGCGCGGGCGCCTAGGACAGGTAAGTGTCCTTTTTCAAAGTCAGCACCTACACTGTTAGTAGCTGCCGACTTTGAAAAAAAAATAAAAAATGCGGGTGGAGCTCCGCTTTAATTTACATTGTCTCATCTATTTCTGTATGTGTATAATGGAACTGTAATTATTATAATAAATTTTAATAACAAATAAAGCCGTGAAGAATGAATGTGTTATCATAATCTGAAGGCATTCCTCTCGACAGTGCTGTCAAAGATATGACATCACTTTGTATATAAACAAAGAATTAAGGTTAATCATTTTGGTCTCAAATACCAGGTTCAAGATTGCTTTAAAGAGCTTCCTTAGACATTTAGAATAATTTAAACCCAACTGCACTCCTAAATATCCAAATAACGTGAAACTTCCTTGATTTTTACTTTTTTGCTGATGGCAAATGGCAAAATTTCAGCTAAATGTATTTAATATTCTTAAAATCGAAGAAGAATCTCTCATATTTGCTCATCACTTCTAGAAGCCACATCAGAAACAGTTGAAAAGTAGCGCATTTCCTAACAGTATTGACTGTATATATACACGGTATCATTTATATAACCATTCCAGGTTTATTATTTTCTTTTTTTTTTTGTCTTTTAGAATGTTCTAACTCTTGAAGCAAAGCAAGCTGTATATACAGACCCCAACAATCTAAAGTTTGAAACAATAAAAATAATGGGACTGCCCGCAAGTACCACAAGTGTCACAGTAAAAAAAGGTGGTGTCGTTCAGTCTTCAGGCCATACCTTCAGATATGATACGTACAAGGCAAGAAATAATTTACATTTTTTACACTGACTGGCATAAACATTAATATTTGGAGACCATTTAATCTTTCTTTATTGTCCAAAGTCCCCCTATTATTCTTGATCTTTTTATAGTGCACTTGTCCAGTTAGTATTTATACACCATACTCTGTGTATAGCATACTATTCTCAGTGGTGCTTAGCTCCTATCCTCGTATCCCACTAAGAGTGCCAATGTTGTCCAGCTCTCTTTATAGTTACAGGTAAGATTATTAATGCTGTTTTCTTACAAAGATTCAAAATTAATGTTTTTTTTTTTACACTTCCTGGAAGTAGGTAAATCCTGCACTGTTACTAACACTTAAAGGAGAAGTACAGCCAAAGCTTGTTTGGCTGTACTTCTCCTGTGGATCACAGGAGTGCAGATCGTTCTACACTCATGTGACCCATTTTCAGCAGCCAAGGCTGACGTCACAGGGCCGGTACAGGCTGGGGAAAGATTGCATTAATATGGTCGAGATCCGCCCACAACCCTGGCTCAGCCTCTCAGCAAGTCACTGAGAGCCTGAGCCAGTGGCTCTTGCCCTTTCCACAGCAAAATGCTCCAGTGAGTACAGGGGGGCAGAGCAGAAAGCCGGTTACTAACGGAGCTCTGAGAACCAAGGGATCAGCGACCTTTGATCGCTTGGTACTCAATCTTAGAGCTGGCGGGGGACAGCCTCAGCATCGAAACAACGCTGCATCGAACCGATGCTGCATCTACCTACGTAAGTATGATTTTTGAAAAAAAAGCCATACATATTTTTTTTAAGGATCAAAGTTCAGAAAATTTCCATAATAAACATTAACCCATTAATATAGCTCATGTATTAAACCACGTGGTTTCTTTATGTTAGTAACAAATATTTACAATACACAAATGTGCTATGAGAATAAACACTTTAAAAGCATTTAAAACACTTTTTCATTAACCTCCCTGGCGTTATGATTCTGTCTGGAATTTTGTACCAAAAGCGTTGCAATTGTTTTGCAAGGAAATGTGGTGTTATGTATTATAGGCATGCAATTCTTAGTAAGTACTTACTTAAATCTATCTAAACAAGAGTCTAATAGGCATCCCGGGTATGATTTTTTTTTTTTTTTTTTTTATTAAAAATTATAATATAATAATTATAAAAAATTATAACAAATAATAATATAATTATAGTAAAAATTATTCAATAATGTAATCAAATCAAAATCACTGAAATTTGCTCAGTTGCAGAATTTTTGCTGTCATAATTTTTTTTTTTTATGACGAATTTCCCCACAGATCGCTATCGCTAAATTCTGCAAGTGATTATAATTTATTATCGCTGTTTTTTAGCTGCTCTAAAACAATTTTTGCCATAAAGGGACACTTTTGGTTGCTATGGGCAATCTACAGTTTGCAGGGAGAAAGAAAAGTTTTTATTATATAAAATGACATGCAGGGCACTGGGCAGACCACTAGGGACATGGGGGGTGTGTATTTTTTACATACAGTACTGTAATCTATAAGATTACATTGTACTGTATGTAAAGTGGAGCTCGGCGGCACACGGGGACGCTGTGTGAATCGAGCGAGCACCCGCTCGCTCACACAGCGGGGATGCATCGCTGGATCCAGGGAGAAGGTAAGTAAACAGTCTCTGGATTCTGCGAGGCGAGCCCGTGTCTGACACGGGATCAACTATAGTAGCAGCAAATTTTTACCCCGTGTCAGACACGGGAAAAACGCCAAGGAGGTTAATGTCCCACTACACTGGAAATGTACTGATACGTTGTAGATGTCCTAGGAAGCAATTTCACATCATTGACTTTGTTTAGAATCAGTTATCCTAGTATAAATTGTGGATCAATACACACATCTCTTTGGCTTCCGATGCTCCTTAATCCTCCTTAATCATAAAGAATAAATATTAGATTTGAGATAAGAAACTATGCAATTTCTCTCTGTAGGTTCAACACATAACCGGTCTGCAACTGACACTTGGAGAATCATACACTGTGGAATGGGATCAGTTGGGTCCTGGAGGTATAACCGATTCAGAAAAGTTTGATTGCCACCCTGAATCCAATGCTGATGCAAAAAAATGTAGTGATCGTGGCTGCATCTGGGAAGTATGTATAATACATATTATAACTGGTTA
Organism: Rana kukunoris; assembly: GCA_029574335.1. Classification (NCBI taxonomy): domain Eukaryota; kingdom Metazoa; phylum Chordata; class Amphibia; order Anura; family Ranidae; genus Rana; species Rana kukunoris. Next base: position 184,534,855 of record CM056052.1, on the reverse strand, counting down.
TTACAGTACTAGTATTAAAGTGTGTGTGTTTAACCCCTCAACCCCTCCTACAAATAAATTGATTATATTGCAGCACACCAGTCCTCAGATATGTTGTTTGGTTCCTTCTTTCTTTTTTTCCCCTTAAATTTCACCTGTTGACCATCAGTAACATACTTTCTGTCCAGGAATGACCATATTCACTAACTGTGCTGAGAGAAGCAATGTTGTCATCCTAGGCCGCTCTCCTGATTTGGACTATAAACACCTTCCCTTCTCCTGGCAAAAACAATTGTATTTTTTGTGCTTGCTGAAAATATTCTCAACCTGAGGAACAATATTGCAGTAAACATATCAAAGAATTTTTTTTTTTTTGCGTTAAAGTGGTGGGAACACTGTTACACCACTCGTACCTACAGGCAAGCCTATAATAAGGCTTATCTGTAGGTACTGTAAATATGGAGATATTTACCCTATACGCTTGGGTCTACGTCATCGGCCCATGCGCACTGAAGAAACGGCTGGATCATGCCATTTCTAAAGGGCCTGTGTCATGACCAGTGGCTCCCATGCGCCTGTATGGGAGGGACATTATCGCGGCTCCTGCAAATCACAGCATCGGAGCCCGCAAAACCAGAAATAACTCTAGGAGACATGTCGCTGGTAACATCTGTGTACGAGGACCGCTACAATAGCTTTGATCTACGGTAAGTATTTCATAATGAGCTAGTTAATGCAATGTCTTTTTTTAAATATGGATTTACAACCACTTTAAGAAATTTTAATTTGTACGAAATATATCTGAATCTCCATATCACAATAGTAATAAATCTCATCAAATCGGAAATAAATTCAAACAAATCCAAAATAAATTATCACAAAAACAATTAAATCATTTGTATTTATCCATTTTTATTGGATGACATGATGCAATAGCTTGGGCCTTTTGTTAATGTTTGAAGCATCCAAAATAATGTAACAACATAATAAATGATCTGAATTGATTAGGATCCATTTGTTTTTATTCTAGTGAGTGTGGGGTGAATATTCTAATAAGATTTTTTTTTTGTATTGGGGTTGAACTTGAGAGTTTATTTTGTATGTGTGCAGCCCAACAAACAAAGGCAGTTGGGAATTTGGAAATTCTACATATTTAACATAACCAATGAATATGTATTATTTCAGATTGATTTGTTTTATTCGGATGAGAGCAGCACGGTAGTCTTTAACTCTTTTTGCATTACATTTATAAAAAAATGCACTAAATTTGAAATGGAAACATATTGCAATAAATACAGTAAGGTAGAAAAGTGGAATAAAATGATTCCTACTTATCGTGTTTGGGTTGGATGGAGGTGGATACATCAGAATCTCCAAATGACTCTTTAATTAGTTGTGTTCCATTTGTTACTTGTTGTGCCACAAAGTCCAAAAAGTATTTCACTATGATAGAAAAGGGAGCTTTACTTACATACAGCTCAGTGATCTGTTTCACAGCATTGTTTGCCAGTGTTCAGCTTCCTTTAGGGTGGAAGCATAAACCTACATCTCTGAATTGGAATTGCTACATGCATTTCAAGAGAGATTTTCTTGAACTGAGAACGTTTGTCATTGATTATACATGAGAAACTAGTGCTCTCTTATGTTGAAAATGAGACACATGGCATCTATACAATCCATCTGGTTCCCTACCTGATGCACTGCACCCACAAAGTGAGCTTGGTTGTAGAGTTTAAACACATTTAAGGTTCAGATAGGCATATATAACCAAGATAATCAAGAGGTTACCACATGGCCACTGTTGCTATTGATGGACCTTATGTTGTTTATTGATTTTTATGGAAAAGGCACATTAATATTTGCTGATTACCGTGTTAAAACATTCACATGCAATTACAGGCAATAAAAAGGAAACACGGTATGTTTCTTGCCATTTACTATATGAAATACTTCTTTGTTTCAGGAGTCTACTCTTGATGACATACCATGGTGTTATTATCCAGACGATTATGGCTACACTGTTGACAATGAGCAGATTACCGCAGATGGTATTATTGTGGACTTGTCTTTGCCTTCCAGAGCTGTGCAACGTTACAGGGCAGTTTCTACACCAATTAATAAGCTACGTCTTCAAGTAACATTCCATCAAAATGATATGTTGCAGTTTAAGGTAAATTTACTTTTTAACTGTTATGATAACACGATACTACTATGTAGGGACACATTCTTAGTCATGTGTTCTCCACACCATTTGTTTTACCCTTTATGACTACAGATCTTTGTGGCTCCACATGTTTGGATGTCCTAAAAAAAAGTAGATCCAAACCAAATCACTAAACTTTCATATCGACTTTAGCATGTTAACGATATGTCAACAGTTGCATTCAGTCTTTTACAAAAAGTCTTGAAATATTCTTCATTAAAACAAAAAGATATTTTCTATTATAAAGTGACAGCCATCTCCTAATTGTGTTCAGGTCCAAAGTAATGAAGCAAGTGCATGTAGCTAGGAAGTGCCTAAAAGAGGATGGAGGAGATTAAAAATACTTTTCTAAAACAGGATGCAAAAAAGGTCAAAAACAATATAACAAAAAATGGTTGTTTGCAATACAGTGCTTTGGCAAACTGTCATCCAGTTAAGGTTTAGATCTACTTTATTGAACATCAAAATGATACTAAAGTCTTGTTTTTTTCTATTAAAAAAATAAAAAACATGTCATACTGACCTGATCTGTGCAGTGGTTTTGCCCAGAGCAGCCCATATCATCCCCTTCTCGGGTCCCTTGTTGGTGCTCTTGGCCCCTCCATCCTGCCGAGTTCCCCCCACATCAAGCAGCTTTCTATGGGGCACCCGAGCTGAGCCGATGCTCTGTGCAGCTCAATTCTGCCCCCTCTCTCCTCATTGGCTCACTGACTTTGATTGACATCAGAGGCAACCTTTGTCACCTGCTGTGTGTCTCTGCCAATCAGGAGGGTCCCAGGCAGCAAACTCTCTTATGTAACATCGCTGGATAGAGTTGGGGCTCAGGTAAGCATTAAGGGGACTGAGGAGGGCTAATGCATACCAAAGGTTTTTATCTTAATGCATTAAGATAAAAAAAAAAAAAACTTCTTCCTTTAGAACTCCTTTAAGTGGTTCGCCCTTCAAAAATGTATTTACAGCAAACCTCTCAGGATACATATAAGGGAGTTATCACTGATAATTTAGTTTTTTAGGTGCAAGCATCACCGTTATTACACTTAAAGTGGAGTTCCACCCTGAAAAGTTTTTTTTACAGAAAATCTAAAAAAATAGAAAAAAATTTACTCCTCACTGTGTCTTCTGGGGAATGGTGTGCACTGCCTTCTGGGAACTGTGAGTATCCCAGAAATCAGCTGCCTATTCACAAAAGCGCTGTGAGACTCGCGCATGCACAGTAGGAAATGGGAAGTGTAGACTGCAAGGTTTCCCTCAGTAAGGATGGCAGCTCTTGGATTAAGCGTCCGGCCTCAGGAGGGCGACATCGCGGGCACCTAGGAAAGGTAAGTTTCCTTATTAAAAGTCAGCAGCTACATTTTTTTTATAGATATAAAAAACATTCAAAATAATTTTTTTTTCCTTTTTTATAAGTGATCACATTCCCTCTGTTCTCAGCTGCATAAGGCCTGGGGGAGGAGAATCAGCAGCAGCTTCCCAGTGAATGGCTGTGCAGCGGGGGGGGGGTGTCAGGACAAGTCTGATCATTGGAGCAAAGTACACTGAGTTCCAAGCATAGCTAGAAAACTGACCATGTTGTGTTCTCCTGCTTAGTGTGGTCAGTTTTTAATAGGAAAGCAAGAAGACTACCAGGAACATCAGGGATTTCACACAAGGGAAGCAATACAAAGAGAACAGGATACTTTATCATGTACATGTATAGCAGCCACATATCAGGATTATAAAGAGTTGGGGTAACAAACGGTTTAACTTTTCTCTACTACTGGCTAGGACACTGATATAAAACAATCATGAAGCATGCAGTTAATGAAATGATGGGAATGATGGGAAACCAGATATATGCATACTTTTCTGCATCAGTGTAAACGAAACGCTGTTAAACGCAAGTTACCGCGTTTAGCAACGTTTACAGGCATTTGGCATTTTTAAATGCCTCCGAACATCCGTCTGAACCCCTTTTATTGCATTCCAAAAAATGCTTCTAAACTCAACTTCTTAGAATTGACTACAAACGACCCTTTGTACATGTACTGATAAGATAACATAGAGGAGAGTTCAGGGGCAGTTGCAAAAAATGCCCAGCTGCTCCTAAACCTCCGTTTACCAGCAGCAGTGTACATGAGGTCTTACCAACAAGGCAACAATCATACCTTCTGTATTTATATTTTACAAGTTCTTTCTAGGCTCCTAAGAGAGATTATTCCAAATGGGATTCAATGGATTACTGCATACAGCTGTTCTTTGCACAATATTATAAAATGATCCCACTATGTAACTATATAATTATATATTTAATGGCTCTAAATTGGAAAGATATTAAGAATTTGATGCAGATATATGTCAGGGCATATGTCTTTAAATTTAACATTGCTTCCTTATCAACTTTTCATAGATCTTTGATCCCAATAACAAAAGATATGAAGTTCCAGTACCACTGATTCTACCTAGCAGTCCAAGTAGTACAGATCAACGAATGTATGAAGTAGTTGTGGTTAAAGAGAGAAGATTTGGACTTCGCATTATAAGGAAGAGCAATGGTGCTGTCATGTAAGTAAACCTGCTAACTAGAACTTTATAAAAATGATGTCTTCAGTATACGGTTGGGATACCTGCTGGGTCACATAAGTTCAACTCAAGTCCACTCAATCCAAAGTTTAATCCTGGGCCTCAAGGCCTTCTTCAGGGCCACTAGTGTTGCGAATGTTAAGCCCCAAGGTATAATTTATGGAGAATCTAGCCAACCAGCAGAAAACCAGGAAGAGTACCAGATCAGAAGATGAAAACATATAGGGCCAGATTCAGGTAGAGTTACGCTGGAGTATCAGTGATACGCCAGCATAACTCTCACTTTGAGCCGGCTTATCTGTTTTCTGTAGTCAGAAAACAAGATACGCCGGGATTGAGTTTAGATACGGGCAGAGTAATTGTATTTCGCCGTCGTATCGGAACTGCAATTTTAAAATGGGCGCTCGGGGCGTTCCCGCTGATTTACGCCAAGAATATGTAAATCAGCGAGAGACGGCAATTCACGATCGTACGCGGGCCCGACGCAGTGACTTTCCGACGTTTCCGTAAGTGATACGCGGCGTAAAGAAAAACATGCCCCCTAGGTGGAGTATCCTATGTTAAGTATGGCCGTCGTCATCGCGTCGAATTGAAAAGGTTTAACGTCATTTGTGTAAAACGTCCGTGAATGGGGATTGACATCATTGACGTTCACTGACAAAATTTGGAGCATGCGCACTGACAGTTGACGCATGCGCAGTACGTTCACCACGGGATCGCACCTAGTTTAAATAATACACGCCCCCTACCCGCCCAATTTGAATTCTGCCGGCTCATTTTCGCTACGCCGCCACAACTTTAGGAGCAAGTGCTATGTGAATAACAGTACTTGCTCCAAAAGTTTTGGCGGAGTAACCTAAATGCCAAACATTACTCCAGAATAAAGATCCGCTCTCCTACCTGAATCTGGCCCATAGAGGCAAACGGTTTGGGCACTTAAAAGACAGAATAGTAGTCAAACATGCAAAAAGGCAAGGAAGACAGCAAGTAGAAGGCTGGATCCAAGTTCAGACTAAGGCCCGGTTTAGCACTAAAAATAGCGCCTAAATACCGCCTGAAAAACTCCTGCCCTGCAGTCTCAATGTGACCGCACCAAAAGTCCTGCTAGCAGCATCTTTGGAGCGTTGAGAGGAGCGGTGTGTTTACCGCTCCTTCCCATTGAAAACAATGGGACACAGCGGTAATACCGCCGGCAATGCGCCTCTGCAGTGGCGCATTACCGGCAGTATTAACCCTTTTTTGGCCACTAGCGTGGGTTTATACCGCACCGCTAGTGGCTGAATACCGCTGCAATTCCGCGGCAATTCCAACGGTATAACGCGGTAAAAATAGCGGCGCTATATTGCCCCAAAAAATAGTAGCGCTATACCGCCACCGCACATCCCGCTCCAGTGTGAAAGGGGCCTAAGATTGAATATCCAGAGCAATCCAAATGCTATATAGTCATGCATATGTGGAGGCACAGAGTTTCCTTAATTGAAAATAATGAGGGACAGGTGTGCACACTACAGTCATAGGGCCAGATTCAGGTGGATGGGAGTATCTTTCCTCTGGAGTAACGCTTCTCATTTACGTTACTCTGAAGACCCTTTCGGCGCAAGTACTGTTATTCACATAGCAGTTGCGCGTAAACTTGCGCCAGAGTAACGATAATGCGCTGGCGTAACCCGACGCAAGGGGAAGTGGGTGTGATCATATGTAAATAATGGGCGGAGCCCAGCGCAGAGGCTTACGTTCAGCGCATCAACCACGGAGCATGCGCAGTGAGTGAGGCTCCCCTCGCCCCCTTTGTGCGCATGCTCACAACTTCTGTCGGCACCACTTCACAGGAAACGTCAGCGCAATGCCTTCCGTTGGGCGTTTAAATGCGCCCGTAGAAGCGCCATTCCGGCGCTAAAGTATATCCTGCTCCCCCTCCCCGCAGTGATGTTACTTTTGTTCTGAGATGGCTGCTCCCGTTCCCCGCAAACACACAGGAGAAAGCTGAACTTTAATGGCCAGGAGCTGACAGCCGTCATCTCGGCTATGGAGACCTATGATGTTATCCTCCATGGCTGTAAAATTTGACAGACAAGCATGGACAGAGGTGTTGTCCTGCAAGTGGGGGTGCTCAGCTAGCTCTTATCGTCGGTAACGCTGCTGTGGCTGCACTCCTGCTGACCTGTGGCCGTCTGGAGTAAAGATAAAGCAGCCTTTTGTAGAAATAACTTTGCGCCGGACAGACGAGATACGCGCGGCGCATGTAGCCAGCGTATGGTGCTAATCCGTTCGTGAATTGGGAAAAATCCCTCATTTGCATATTTGCAGGGGAAATCAATAGGCGCGACTGATGCGCCAAGCGAAATTAAGCGCTGACGATACTCTGGCGTCGGAACGTTCCGCCGGTCGCAAATGGCCCGTTATTGGGCGCATCTAGTTTGGTGGGTACATGCACATAGAAACGACGGCGCATCTTCACAGTTACGCGGCGCATATCGAAATACTCCAGCGCAAGTGTTGCTGAATCTGGCCCATAGTGTTTCAGTTGCCCTGAACTCTCAATAGATGGTGATGGAGAGCAACTCCAACAACTCACAATCTAGCACACACTATAGCCATGAACGATGTGCAACCCAAGGACAGCCATGGGCAGATCATTATGCTATAAAAGTATAAGAAAAAATGTCTTGTTAGTTATTGCCAGGGAAAAAGTGTTGTCTAGTTGTGTTATTTAACTGAGTATACAATTTTTTTCGATCTTGTTATCCAGCAAGTTCATGTGTTCTTCTAAGCTATGAAAAAATATAAATATAATCTATGTATGTTTTACTTTTTAACTTACAGAATAATTGTCTTCTGTATTGAACATCAGGGTAACATGGACCTATTTTTGACATTTATTTAATATGCTTTTGGAGTTTACTAGTTAGAATATTTACAATTTTCTAGAAATAAAAGTGTTTTCTTAAGTAAATTAATTAAGCTACTATTTTTTGAAGAGGTACAATATTTTAGGGGACCATTAGTAAGCTAGAGGGAATATTTTCAAGCACTTCCTAAGAAGCTCATTTGTGCTTTGAAATCAATTGATTCCTTTGCAAAATGTCAGGCTCTCGCTTTCACTCAAATTCAGAACAAAAAGAAATTAGACTTCAATCCAGGGGGATTATTGCTTGTATCATCTGTCCTTTGAGTCTGAAATGTTTGAAACACTTGGATTAGAGATGTTGATAGAAATGCTTAGAGCTGATATACTTTACGAAATAGTCTTATTAGCACAGTCTAACCAGCTGAATCATACACATGTTATAAACAACATTTACTTCTGATGCTTTAAATGACAGCAAGATAGTACACAATTTGGCCCAGATTCAGAGAGCCATTACGCCTGTCTAACTGGTGTTAGACTGGAGTAATTTCCAATTACGCGCGTTTTCTAGCTAGTTGAAAACCTCAAACCATGAATAGACGGCTGCGGGCTTCAATTCGACTGGATTACGTGTTCATACGCCTTCGGATCTACGCTGCAATAAAATTGCGGCCACTGGGTGGACTTCCCGTCGTTTTCCGCGTCTGGGTATGCAAATGAGCTTTTGCCGGCGATCCCCGAAATTACGATCTTCATTCGCAATCTCTTACGGCACCTTTAGTCATCTTTTTTTTGCGTAACACTATACCAGCTTTTTGCTGCTCTAATATTAGACAGCCCATGTTAAGTATGGCCGTCGTTCGACGTCGAAATTTCTATGTTTTCCGACGTCTTTTATTTTTTTTGACGTAAGTCGTCCGGGAATAGGAATGTTCGTAAACGACACTACTCAAACAACGAATGACGTAACGACGTGATTTCGCGCAATGCACGGCGGTAAATTTCTGAACGGAGCATGCGCAGTTCGATCGCCGCGGGGACGCGCTTAATTTAAATGCTTCACGCCCCCTAATCTCGTATTTTGAGTACGCGGCGAGAAATAGACTACGCCGCCGTAGCGTACGGGCAAAAATCTACCAGAATTCGATGTAGAGCCTGGTAAAATACGGCAGCGTAGAGTATTTCAATTACGCAGTGCAATATTAAGTGTATGTGAATCTGGGCCATTGGGCCAGATTCACAGAGCGATTACGCGTGCGCAACTGCTGTTGCGCGTGCGTAAGTCTAAATGTGCGCGTGCGTATAGTTGGACGCGATTCACAAAACAATATACGCCAGAAATCTACGTTTTTTGGTCCGGCGTAATTGAGTTAGACATTCGCTTCCCTTCGCGCAAAACTGCGCTAGACACACCATTGATTTGCTAGTCAAATATGCTAATGAGGGAGTTACGGGGATCCACAAAAAAACGCAGTTGCTGCGCAGGCTACGCGATGTGCGCAACTGCAAAATGTCCTGTCTAAAGTTAGAGCACATAAAAGCTGATCTAACTTTTGAAAAAAAGTCTAATTGTCAGATAAAGCAACACCGTTATTGAGGAGCAGACCACACACACGTGTTGCACTACAATTTGACTGCCAACATGCTAGGGGCATCGTCGCTCATAGCTGCACTAGTGAATATAGATGACCAAAGAAGGAGGAGGGCACAGAGGATGGCACGGAGGATGGCACGGGAGAGGGTATACCGCACCCGCATACACCTGTTTGGCATGAATGATTCAGAGGTCTTTCGCATCTTCAGATTCCCCCCTCATGCCATCCTGGAATTAACCACAACCTTGCAGGAGGACATCACCAGCCCAACACAACGCTCACATGCAGTGCAGCCACTGGTCAAGGTCCTGGCAACACTCCATGTCCTTGCCAGTGGCTCTTTTCAGCGTACAAGTGGAGTGGTGGCTGGGATGTCACAATCCTCCATGAGCAGATGTGTGCACCAGGTTGTCCCTGCAATCCTCACACGCTTGGCCAACCAAATCATCAAACCCACCACTGAGGAGCTTCGAATCAAGGCAATGGCAGATTTCTACCGAATTGCCAGATTCCCACGCACCATCGGGGCCATAGATTGCACACATGTGGCACTCCAGCCCCCCCATGAGACCGAGCACATGTACCGCAATCGGAAGAATTGGCACTCCATCAACGTACAGGTGATAGTTGATGCCCAAGGCCTCATATGGCACGTCCGTGCCAAACACCCAGGGTCCAGCCATGACAGCTACATCTACAATCAAAGCCACATCCGAACAGAATTCGAACAGAACGTGTATGGGAACACCTGGCTGGTTGGTGAGTGACATGGGAGTCAGGCATGACTATCCCCTCCCGTGATGCACAACAGAAGTGGCACATGCATGACTAACATTCTCCTGTCTTTTCCTTTACAGGTGACTCTGCATATGCACTGGGACCCCATCTCATGACTCCTATCCGGAACCCCCAAACCCCAGGAGAGGAACGATACAATGAAGCACACATCAAAACCCGTGCAGTGGTGGAGCGCACCTTTGGCCTCCTGAAGTCACGTTTCCGATGCCTGGATAAGTCTGGGGGTACACTGTTGTATTCCCCAAACTTCGTGTGCCATATCATCGCTGCATGTTGCATGCTACACAATCTCGCAGTGAGGAAGGGCCTGCAGGTTGAGCTACGTGATGATCTGACCCCCCAACCAGAAAATCAACCCCTAACCGAGGATACCCCGTCTTCTGAGGGAAGAGCAGTCAGGAGGCAGCTCATATTGGGCATCTTTGCACGTTAAACACACACATTAATCATGGCACAATGAGAATGCATGCATGCACACCACTATGGTCCCTAGCACACACACCCCACATCCTCATCAAATTGGATTGGCACCAGTCCACCATGCAAGACTGGTGAGCAGTAACGCCACGTCAAGGCTCCAATTATGTCACTGTACATTCATACACCATTCACACGGACCTGGGAATCACTTCTCCCTGGTCCTGGGGAACCCTTCTCCACCAAAATTGAGGGTGACACCCCTTTTCCAGCAGGAATGTCACCCCCACATTCAAACATCATTCACAACCCAAAATATGCCAAAAAAGTCAAACAAACAAAAATGCATTGAAAAAAAAAATGCTTAGAAAAAACAAAAAAAAGCAGAGAACAAAAATAAAAAAGCTTTCAAAACAAACAAAAGGGGGAAAAAAAAATTATTGCCCTCTGCCTGAGCCACGCCTGGGGCGCCCCCGGCCACGGCCCCGGACCCTCAGGGGAGACGCATGGGGGAGGGGAAAAGCCGGGGAAGGAGGAGCAGCCCCTGAGATCTGCCCACCTGGCGGCCTGCCCTCCAAGGCCACGGCTATTCTGTCCAGGGCAGCACCAAGTGTTGCCGTGTTGCCCTGGATAGCCTGGGTAAGGGCCCTCACATCCTGCCCAACGCCTGCTGCTGTAGTTTGCAGGTCATTTAGGCAGGTTGTGGAGGCCCGGGAGTGGGAGTCCAGGTTACCCAGGCTATCATTAATGGAGGACAGGCTCTGATCCACCCGCCCCATAGTCTGGCAGAGCTGTCTCAGAAGGCGGGTCTGGGTGGCCAGGTTCCTTCTCAGACAGGCGGGCATGAGATTGGGCGCCCCCCTGGTGCTTGGGGATGACCTCCTGGCTCTTGCTGATGGTTGTGGCCGGGGAGAAGGGGAGGCCCTTGTGAGGGGAGCCATGTTGGGGGAGGAGGGGGGGGGCTGACCCTTAGGGAGGGCAGGCTTCTTGCAGCCAGAGGGGAAGAGTCCGCAGAAACCAAAGGGCCAGTGCCTTCCATGGACTCCTCCTCCTCATGATTCTGCTCCTCCTCATGATCGTCCTCCGCATGATCCTCCCCCTCCTCTTGTTCCTCCTCTGCGGACTCTGGCCTTGTTGGGGGGGCCTCATTAGGCTGCTGTCCTGGGGTTGGAGCGGTCAGTCCAGATGGCCCTGTACCCTCCTGCACAGCTGTGGATGACACAAAACATTCACAGGTTGGAGGATCCACACACTTGCCACATATTCCCTTTCACCCCCTCCCCCACACATGCTACACACCTGAGAGAAATAAAAACCTTACCTGGCACCGCGGGGACCGGACTTGTGTCAAAGCCTGGCAGGCCCTCCACTTCATGCCGGTGAAAGGTCAGGGCCACCACACGCTCCGTCTCTGAAAATCTAACCCGGCATGGTGGGCCCCCTCCTGTGCCCCTGGCATGGGCATTTATTGCGGCCAGTTTTTTTTTCACCTCACGCCGGAGGTCATTTATTTTCTTTTCTATCCCAGAGCGGGTCCGTGTCTCCCCCTCCCCCGATGAATTGACCTGCTCTGTGATCATATCCAAGATCTCCCTCCTCCTGGCCGGGGTGGTGGTGGCACTCTGCGGGCCGTGGAGAAAACGCCCATAGTCGGTAATGGCCCGGGCAAGAATTCTTTTTTCCCCCACAGTAAAATTGAGCTTTCTTTTTCTCTCAGTCATACTTCCAAACAAACTCACTAGCAGTCATTAAAAATCTGTCACAAATACAAGCACAACCAATCAGACAAGAACACACACAAAGAGAAAAAGAACAGCCAAAAATCACACTAGCACTCAGCAAGAAACACACACAAAAAAATCAGATGAAAAAATAAAGCAAGAAAACAAACGCTCAGAAATATATCAATCAAACAAACAGTCTCAAACACTTATCAAAATACACTTTCACAAAACTACCAACAAGCACAAGATCACACAGAACACTAATCTGACAACTACAAAACACACTCTAACGAACAACAGAGCAAAAGCACTTGATTCAATGGGAAGGGACACAAAGGGATGTACTTTTGCAATGGAAGGGCGTTTGTGTGTGTCTATTTATGCTGTCTGCGTAGTTCACAACATTGCCCTAGTCCATTTCCAATTTCAATGATTGCGCCGCTCCCGAGTTGTGAGCATGCGCACAACGGAGCTGACATGGTTTCCTTCACGCGCGCATGCGCGAGTCGGCCGGCCCTTCATTTGCATGGGGTCACGGCTCATTTCAATGTAACACGCCCACGTCCCTCCCAATTTGTATTACTCCTCCTTACGCCTACGGAAAAAACCTTACGTTTGCGCAAGCTCTTGCGTAAAAGCTACGTGAATCGCCGGATTACGCGGCTAGATTGCGCAAGTCTAACGGAAAAGTGCTGCGCTACGCCGGAATGATAATGCGCCGATCTACGTGAATCTGCCCCATTGTTTCTAGCTAATCTGCTACCTGTCAGTGCTGTCTTGTAATTTTTTTTTATATAATTATGGAAAAAGCACACTGTTTTCTTTATATTTTCCTATTTTTTAAGGATCAATACAAAATATCTAGACTTTCAATTAGAGAGAAATATGATATGCAAGCAAACCCCCCCACAAAAAAACAAAACATAAACAAAACAAAACAAAAAATATTTTTTTCCCTTAAGAAAAGCAATAATGCTTTGTGACACAGGCGTCATGGGTGCCCGCTACTTTTTTTTTTAAGTTTTATAAATAAAAGATCTTATAGTAACAATTAAAAAGAAAAATGTACACACTAGTTCAAATCTTAAAGATATAAAAAGCTTAATTTAATATTCAAAATTCAAGTATGTGACACTTTGCCACTTTTTGTATTCTTGGAGGATAATATAGAATAGTCCAGAATTCTAAGCAGGGGCTCATTTAAAGATATTATTTTTTTGTTTTGTTTTGTTTACAACTTTTTTATTGAATAAAAATCGGTGGTACAAGAAAAAAAACAACACGTGTAGAAATATAATGAAAATAGTATTTCCAAAAATACATCTAGAACAAATAATTAGGGTATAATAATTGGGTTCATAAAACATAAACGTAGAAGGTGAGATAATGCTATGAAATGAACAAAGAATGCCAATATCCATATAGAGAGCTGTTGTCACAGTGAATGACTGATCATTTAACCACTTAAGACCCAGAGCATTATTCCGGCTTAAGGACCTTGCCCCTTTTGCGATTCGGCAACGCTTAACTTAAACTGACAATTGCGCGGTCGTGCGACGTGGCTCCCAAACAAAATTGGCGTCCTTTTTTTCCTACAAATAGAGCTTTCTTTTGGTGGTATTTGATTACCTCTGCGGTTTTTATTTTTTGCGCTATAGACAAAAATAGAGCGAAAATGTTGGAAAAAAATGCAATATATTTAACTTTGTTCTATAATTAATATTTCCAAAAAAGATATAAAAAAAACATATATTTTTTCCTCAGTTTAGGCCGATACGTATTCTTCTACCTATTTTTGGTAAATAAAAAAACACAATAAGTGTTTAACGATTGTTTTGAGCAAAATTTTTAGCATTTACAAAATAGGGGATACTTTTATTAATAATTATTTTTTTACTACTAATAGCGGCAAACAGTGATTTTCTTCATGACGGTGTTATTTTGGCAGACACATCGGACAATTTTGACACATTTTTGGGACCATTGTCATTTTCAAAGTGAAAAGTGCCTTTAAAAAGGCACTGATTACTGTGAAAATGACAATTTCAGTTTAGGAGTTAACGACTAGGGGGCGCTGTAAGGGTTAAGTGTGACCTCATTAGTGTTTCTAACTGTAGGGGGCGGGGCTGGACGTGTTACTGTGAAAATGACTGTGAAAATGACAATTGCAGTTTAGGAGTTAACCACTAGGGGGCTCTGTAGAGGTTAAGTGTGACCTCATTAGTGTTTCTAACTGTAGGGGGTGGGGCTAGACGTGTTACGTCAGTGATCATCTTTCCCTATACCAGGGAACAGACGATCACTAACAAAGCCACAATGAAGAACGTGGAAGGTGTGTTTACACTCACCTCTCCCCGTTCTTCAGCTCCTGTGACTGATCGCAGGACACCGGCGAGATCGGGTCTGCGGGTCCTGCGGCCACGGTCACGGAGCTTCGGATCGGTTCGTGGGCATGCGACCCACAGCTGGGCACTTAAAGGGGATGTACTCTTACGTAATTGTGCCCAGCCGTGCCATTCTGCCGAAGTATATCCGACGTATATCGGCGTTAGGCGGTCCTTAAGTGGTTGTTTGTATTCAAATCAATTCAAATTTGGATTGATTCAAATGCATTTTGATTAGTTTTTGAATAAATTTGAATAGAATAGAAAAGAATAGACTAGAATATAATAATACATGACACAATAGTATAGAAAAAACAACAGAATAGAATAAAATAAATATAACCATCTTCCTATTCTAAGCTAGTGTTGTCTATTCTATTCAAATTCAAATTGATTATATTTGAATTTGGGGAATAGTTATATTTTTCTATTATATTCTTCTCTATTGTTTTTTTGTAATTGTTTATTTTCTATTTGTTTACTCTATTCTATTATATTCTTTTTTTGTATTCTATTCTATACTGTTATTTTCTATTCACATTTTCAAAAAAAAAAAGTTTGGGAAGATAGTTATATTATTTTTATTCTATTTTTTTGTTTTTTTCTATACTATTCTGTTATTTCCTATTCTATTCTAATCTATTTTTTTTTCTATTTTATTCAAATTGATTATATTTGAATTTGGGGAAATGGTTATATTCGTTTTATTCTATTTTATTCTATTGTTTTTTTTTTATTCTTTTCTTTTCTATTCTGTTAACGTCTATTCTATTTTTTTCTACTCTATTTATTTTCTTATGTATTAATTTTAAATTTATTATATTTGAATTTAGAATTTCAGAAGATGGTTATATTCTTTCTATGGTATTCTATTCTATTTGTTTCTTTGTTTGTGAATTTGGTACTATTTTAACACAAATTTGTCTGAATTTTAATTCGTAACTAAATGAACCGCAAATGTCTGGATAAGATGCCTGAAGGTAGGAGAAGGAAATAAATGTGTAATTTTTCATAGATATTATTCGAAGCAAGAATGTGATGTTAAGAATACAGGACTCATTTTCATTTTTAATGAGTTAGAAGAAAAGTGAAAATGATTAGCCCTGGTCCACACTGATACAATTTCTGATGCATTCCAGAACACATGGAATTGTACTACAAAGTGAAGTAACATACCTTTTTCTGGAGCTCTTTCAAATATATGCAGTGCAGCTGCGATCCTATTTAAAAAAGGGTCCTGTGCAAATTTGTTTTGATGCAGTGTGATTTAGTGGTCCATAGACTTCAATGGACATGCATCAAAAAAATTTTTTGATACGTTTTACTATGCGATTTGTGCTGGTTGTTAGGAGCCGGAATCCACCGGTATCCTAACAACCAGTGACCCATCCCTGCTGTCAGCTGTCATTAGTTGTTAAGAAGCCAGCACACACTGACTTCATAACAGCTTTGAGCCATCCCTGCTGTCAGCTGTCATTAGTTGTTAAGGAGCCAGCACCCACTAACTTCATAACAACGTTGAGCAATCCCTACTGTCAGCTGTCATTAGTTGTTAAGAAGCCAGCACACACTGACTTCATAACAGCTTTGAGCCATCCCTGCTGTCACTGTCATTAATTGTTAAGGAGCCAGCACCCACTGACTTCATAACAGCGTTGAGCCATCCCTGCTGTCAGCTGTGATTAGTTGTTAAGAAGCCAGCACACACTGACTTCATAACAACTTTGACCCATCCCTGCTGTAAGCTGTCATTAGTTGTTAAGAAGCCAGCACACACTGACTTCATAACAGCTTTGAGCCATCCCTGCTGTCACTGTCATTAATTGTTAAGGAGCCAGCACACACTGACTTCATAACAGCTTTGAGCCATCCCTGCTGTCAGCTGTGATTAGTTGTTAAGAAGCCAGCACACACTGACTTCATAACAACTTTGACCCATCCCTGCTGTAAGCTGTCATTAGTTGTTAAGGAGCCAGCACCCACTGACTTTATAACAACGTTGAGCAATCCCTGCTGTCAGCTGGATTTTCGTGCTGACAGCAGAATGTAATGTGTGAGGCCCCCCCTAAATCCATACCAGACCCTTACTGAGCATGCAGCCCAGCAGGTGAAAACACGGAGGGGACAAGTGAGCGCCCACAGAACACTGAAACTCACCGACTGACAGCCGATTTACCCCCAGCCACTAACATGGGGGTGAGGTCACCACCATCGGGTGACCTTGCTCTATGACATCAATAGGAGACCCCGTCCTATGATGACTTAACAAGGAAAAGAACCCTCTCCAGGTGTCTGGGTCACAAAATATTGTCTACACCGCAAATAATGGTGCTGGCTCAGTATGCAAAGTAGCATATAGAAAATAATTCATTCCGGATGGCCGCACTCCAACAACGATTTCTTTATTGGTTAAAACCCATACAGCAAAAGATGAAATCAACAGCTGTCATGTTTCACACTGTAACTATTGGCACTTACCGACAGCAGGGATAGGATGAATCACTGTTAGGATGCTTGTGGGTGTCGGCTCCTTAACAACTGATGACTTATCCCTGCCCTGGCTGCTGACAGCAGGGATGAGTCGCAAACTGCATCAATTCAGGAGTACAATTGCCCCTTAAAATCGCACTGGAAACCGGAATGAAATTGCACCGTATCAGTGTGAACTGGTTGCTCCATCAAATTTTATGTGGAAATAATAACCCAACACCTTGGCAATCACAGAACATTTTTGTATATGCTTTGCAAAATGGAGAGCCATCTGAAACACTCTTGTAACTTGCAGAGGGATTATGATATAGAAAAAACCCAATACAAAAAACTTTTCGTTGGCAAATGCCGATTTAGGCAGAGCTCTAATAGGAAATGTGCAAAGGTAGGCAGACATCATAGACAGACTTTCATTCCTGGGCTATGTTTAGGGTCTGCAAATACTTTTTTATTGTTTAGCAAGAGCATTGAAATCCATATGCCTATGATATATAACACATATAGTGTAATATTCATATTTTGTTGACCAGCTGGGACTCCGATTTGCCTGGAATGACCTTTGAAGATCAGTTTATTCAGATTTCTACACGACTTCCCTCTGATTATGTCTTTGGACTTGGAGAAACAGAACATAAAGAATTCCGCCAAGAAATGAAGCGGAAACCTATTGGTCTTTTTGCTAAAGATCAGCCTCCAATAGTAAGTGGATATAGTGTTGAATCCATGTTGAATAAAATGTTATATAAAGAAAAAAACATTATCTTTAGTGATCCTTCAACTCATTCCTCGCCCCCTAGTGGTTAACCCATTCCCTGCCAGTGTCATTTACACAGTAATCAGTGCATTTTTATAGCACTGATCACTGTATAAATGACAATGGTTCCAAAATAGCGTCAAAAGTGTCCGATGTGTCCGCCATAATGTCACAGTCACGATAAAAATCGCAGATCGTCGCCATTACTAGTAAAACAATATTAATAATAAAAATTCCATAAAACTATCCCCTATTTTTTAGACGTTGTGCAAACCAATCAATATACGCATCAATCATTTTAACAAAAATATGTAGAAAAATACATATCGGCCTAAACTGTGAAAATATATATATATATATATATATATATATATATATTTTTTTTTACATATTTATTATATGAAAAAGTTAAAAATATATATTTCTTTTTCAAAATTTACACTCTTCTTTTGTTTATAGCGCAACAATAAATTGCTAAGGTGACCACATACCACCAAAAGAAAGCTCTATTTGTGGGGAAAAAAAGTACATACATTTTGTTTGGGTGCAACGTCGCACGACCGCACAATTGTCAGTTAAAGCGATGCAATGCCGAATCGCAAAAAGTGCTCTGGTCAGGAAAGGGATAAATTCTTCCGGGCTGAAGTGGTTAATAGCAAATAATACAGTAATGTAGAATACTTAAAGTGTATCTTAAAGCAAAACCTTGTTTTTAAGTTTGGGATATAGTGGGGAAGGGTTATGTCTTCTGTCAAGTTTTTATTGCTGTCTGTGTCCCTATTGGGGAGATATATGCTATCATCTGGAAAGAAAGAGGAAATTAAACATGTTGTCCCCAAAACAAAAGGTAAGGGGAAATCTTCTTATAGGGCCACCTGCTCTGGGGACAGTCATCCAAGAGAGAAATTCCACTCAGTTTGGGACAGAAAATGAAGACAAATTTGTCCAATGGTACACTGACAGCAAAAAATAAACTGTCAGGCCGCGTACACATGTACGAGAACCTCGACGGGCGGAACACAACGTTTCGCCTGTCGAGGTTCTCGCCCGGCCGTCAGATTCAGCGACCAGCCCGTCGGGAAAGGCGACCAGCTATTAATCCCGACGGGCCGCCGAGAAAATAGAGAACCTGTTCTCCATTTTCTCTCGGCGGCTTTCCCGACGGGATGCTCGCCGAGAGTGTACACACGGCCGAGGTTCTTGGCAGAATGAGGATCCCAGCGAGCTTCTCGCTGGTTTCTGCCGAGAACCTCGGCCTTGTGTACGGGGCTTCAGGGGTTTAAACCCTTTGCTACTCCACTCAATACTAACAAATGTTTTGGCTATACATACAATCTAAGGAAATCTGGAAAACTATACTCTGTGGTATTACATAGACCTACTGGTTATCTAATCAAACAGCATAGATTTAATCTTAAGCCCCGTACACACGATCGGACCTTTGTCTGACCAAAATCACATCGGAATTCAGACGTAATTTCATCCAAGTAAAAGAGAACATGTTCTCTATCTAAACTAAGATGGAATTACTCTGATGGGGCATACACACGGTCGGAATTTCCGATGGAAAAAGTCAGTCGCACTTTTTCGATCGAAAAATTCCGATCGTGTGTACGGGGCTTTATTAAAACTCTAGCAGTGATTCACTTGATTTTGAAGGACATCATGCATTTTAACCCTCAGAAAGTAGGAAGTAACTAGAATGGTATTTTCAGTTCTAGCTAAATGTCAGCAGGTAAAACCCTACAATGAAAATCCTAGTGTATTTAAATAACATAGAGGTGATATTTTTTTCTAACAAAAGTGGAGATAGACTTACAGTGGGTGACTGCGATATTGTGTCAATCTCGCTCCCTTTCTCAGGGAGATTGACCACCTACGAGCCCCATCGCAGGAACCAGCGCCGAGCTGGCTTGCCGCGATGGGGACAATGCCGTCATAGAAGCAACGGGGATCCTACTTGGATTCCCGCCAAATCTAGCTGCCGCGTGTTGTATGAATCCTGAGGGGGAACTCCCCGCCGGATTTTATTAAATAAAAATCCGGCATGGGTTCCCCCCCAGGAGGCATACCAGGCCCTTAGGTCTGCTATGGATTGTAAGGAGACCCCCCTACACTGAAAAAATGGCGTGGGGGTCCCCCCACAATCCATACCAGACCCGTATCCAAAGCACGCCGCCTGGCCGGTCAGGAATGGAGGTGGGGACAGGCGAGCGCCCCCCCCCCCCCCCTCCTGAGCCGTACCAGGCCGCATGCACTCAACATGGGGGGGTCAGGTGTTCTGGGGCAGGGGTGCGCACCCCGCTTCTCAATTTCAGGCGGTGGCATCACCCCCCCCCCCCCCCCGTTCTCTGCTCCAGGGGGCCCATGCCTGAAGCTGTGTAAGGGGCTCCATAATTCCTGATGGCGGCCCTGGGTGTAATTATATACATTTTATCTCTGTAATCGATAAAGTTTTGTATTTAATTAGTAGGGATGAGCCGAACACCCCCGCGTTCGGTTCGCACCAGAACCATCGAACAGTCCGATCGTTCGCAGGAACATTTAGAACCCCATTGAAGTCTATGGGACTCGAACGTTCGAATTCAAAAACGATCATTTTAAAGACCAATTTTCAAGTTATTGTTGGAAAACGTCTTTCAGAACCCGGGTCTTGCCCCAGGGAACATGTATCAATGGAAATCAATGTATCAATGTATCAATATCAGGACTCCTGAAAAAATGACCGTTTTTAAAACTTTTTTTTCTATTGATAGTAGTATCAATTGAAAAAAAGTTTTAAAAACGGTCGTTTCGTTTCACTCGAATTTGCCGCGTATGATCGTTTTTGTTCGAAATTCGACGAACGATCGAACGGACGATGTTCGAGTCGAACATACGTTCGTTACGAACGCGAAGCTCATCCCTATTAATTAGCTAAAGCTGCAAGGATGTTTTCATTACCTACTTTTTTTGAGTATGTTCCTTACAGCTGATATTTGTTTTTGATTTGTTTGTGTTGGTATACCAACTCTCACCCTATTAGCGGTGAGACAGTGAGCACTAAGAATTAGCAACTCCCTTTAACCTTGTGCTGTTGTGATATTTTCTGTTTTAGATGTACTGTATATAAGCTCAAAAAGCAAAACATTTTGGTATTGTTTAACAGTAAATATGCAAACAATTGACAAATATATTTATTTTACTCTTTCTCCAGAATCATAAAAACTCTTATGGTGTTCAACCATTTTATATGGGGCTTGACAACACAGGAAATGCACATGGTGTTTTTCTTTTGAACAGCAATGCTATGGGTAGGTCTGCTTATATAATTTTAATAAAAATACATTGAATGGTTAGGTGAAAACATGGAACAAATGAAACTTAAAGCATAGGTTCCGCCTTTTTTTTTTAAAAAGCCAGCAGCTACAAATACTTTTAAAATATGGACACTTACCTGTCCAGCGCGCCCACGATGTCGGCAGCCAAAGGCCAAGCAATTGCTGCACCCGCCGCCATCCTCGGTGACGAAATTGGGAAGTGAAGCGTTGCAGCTTCACTGCCCAGTTCCCTACTGCGCATGCGTGAGTAGTGCGGTGCGCCGTCACTAGTCCCCGCTCTCTACCGGGAAGAGTGTGTTTCCCAGAAGACAGCAGGGCGTGTGGGTAGGGGCGTAACTGCCGAAAAGTTTATTCCCGAAAGTGGGTGCAAATACCTGTCATAGACAGGTGTCTGCACCCCCCTGAAATGTGCCAAATGTGACACCGGAGGGGGGGAGGGTTCCGAAAAGCGGAAGTTCCATTTTTGGGTGGAACTCCTCTTTAAGATGCAGCAGTTTAGATAATTGATCTATTTCACTCACTGACACATCTGTTTGGGAAATCACCATTACCATGATTACGAGGGTGGGAGGGAGGTGTGGTAAACTGTGCACACCGACAAGTGTACTGTAGAGCAGTGGTTCTCAACCCTGTCCTCAAGTACCCCCAAAAGGCTATGTTTTGTGAATTTCTTTTAGCTAAAATAGCTGTCCAAATTCCAAGCTATTGACTCTGATTTAAAGCACCTGTGCAAGATAAAGGAAAGCCTGCAAACATGGCCTGTTTGGGGTACTTGAGGAGAGGGTTCTACTACTGTAGAACATATGGATTGATCATATATTAGAGAACCTGAGATTATATTACTACTTGAATTGGCAATTTAATGTGGACCTTTCAAATAAATGGCATGGTTTCACTTGCTAAGTGTACCTGCTCACTTGCTACAGTGGTTAAATAAACCTCAGATATTATAATTACCTTTTCCACCTCTTCTGCTCCTAATAACTAGCCAAGATTGAAATCACTGACCAAATTTTGAAGGATGCTGAGTAGCCTAAATACCATGAAAATAATATTCTGCAATGTTGCATGGCTTCATGTGAGATTTGGACTATTTGGTATTCCCTGCAATCTTGCGGGCTGGTTAGTGATGTCATCCCTGGGACTAGGGAAAAGTAAATATATTATCTAATCCTTTCTCCCTGTAGATTTTTTTATCATTTTTCATTTAATGCTGCATCTTAGGCCGCGTACACACGATCAAATCTATCTGCTGGAAACGGTCGGCCCGACCGTCCCAGCAGACAGATTCGATCGTGTGTACGGGCGAGCAGACGGATTTGGCCAGCCGACAGATTTTAAAGCATGCTTTAAAATCTGTCGGCTGGGAATCCGTCCGCCCGATATGTCTGCTGGTTAGTACGCTAACCAGCAGACATATCTTCTCGCACATGCGTCCAATGGATTCGACGCATGCGCGGAAGTAATTTAGTTCCTGGTGCGGTGACGTGGCGGCGTCAACGTCACCGCCACGTCACCGCGCTGTCTGCTGGCGGTGATTTTGGTTTGATCGTGTGTACAGCGATCAAACCAAAACGGCCAGCAGACAGATTTGTTCAAATCAGTCGGTCCGACCAATTTGAACAAATCTATTTGCTCGTGTGTACGGGGCCTAAGCAGGGAGAGGGGAAACACGCTAGAAAGCTTAGAGTTATGCTTTAAGAGTCTACATTATCATAACCTACAAAAAGTGAAACTATATATATATCTATACACACACATATATTTCTGAATCTGTAACATTTACCTTTTTACTATAAGATTTGACACTACAGGACACACCTGCTCTAACATACCGTACTATTGGAGGAATTTTAGACTTTTATGTATTCTTGGGTCCCAAACCAGAAGCTGTTGTCCAACAATACACAGCAGTAAGTAGCCTTTCATTTTGACCAGAATAGTTGAGAAAATAAAAATAAACTTCTATACAGTAATTTTATTTTGTTTTTTTCTTAGCTTGTTGGACGCCCAGTAATGCCATCCTACTGGGCTCTTGGATTCCAGCTGTGTCGTTATGGATACAAAAATGATTCAGAAATTGCTGATATATATGAAAATATGAAACGGGCAAATATTCCCTATGTAAGTGCAGAACTTATGCATTAGCAAGCTGTTTTTCTAAAAACATTTAAGTTTTATTCGACCAAAAATCAATAATTTGTTTTTTTGGTAAATGCTGAAGAGTTAAACAACCCTAAGATCAAGACTGTAAGCTTTAGTTTGTCTGGCTCTAATAACAAAATTACACGTCCTATGTAACTAGATAATTCCAAGTGCCCAAAAATATTGAAAAATATTTGAAGCTCTGCTAAAAACTACAAGGAAATTCTTGTGTGTTAAATCTGGGATAGTCCAAATCCTAAAAGATCTAAATGTAATCTGACCCAGTGTGACTAAAAATATATGAGGTGTTCACATGCTATCACTAACTGTTACAATATTTGTGACAAATCTTATGGTTTATACATTTTACAGCAATTACAAGTCTAACTATTCCTGTAAAATATTGAACTTAATTTTATGGAGAATATAAAAGAATAATAGGAACTCTCATAACTCTAAAATTGATAGAAGAAAGTCAGTAACTGACGCTGAAAATGGGAAGTTAGCAGATAACTGCCCACTAAAATATCACATCTGGGTGCAATGCCCCCACACAATATATTCAGTATTCTCTACACAAAATATATCTTACAAGTGCTATAAATTTAGCATTTATTGAAATATATTGTCCCGTTGCTTGAGCTTTCAGGAAGCACTACCTCATATGTTCCATAAAGCATATTCTATAGAGATAATATGGTTGTTATGTGGTAGCCTGTAAAGAGTAAACTCCATTTTGTGTGCAATTATTTTTTTTGACAGTTAACCTTAAATCACATTTAACAAAATCTGCATATTCTAGATTTCTAACAAAATCTTACATTAGTAGATGATATTAGACATGTGCAGACTGGAATATTTTGTTTCGTTTTTTCGTTTTCGTTTGGAAAATAAATTTATTTAGTTACTCCCGAAAATCGTTTTGATTTATGTCGTTTTCGTCGGGAAATTTTTCATCCGAAAGCGAAGATTTTTGATGCTTTGTCGAATTGAACGACGAAAATTCGACAAAGCATCGAAAATCGTCGGATCTGAACGAAAACGAAAATAAAGCATCGAAAATTGTCGGATCTTTCGGTTTTCGTTTCTTGCGCTTTCGTTTTCGTTCGTTAAAACGATAACAAAAATACCCGATTTTCGAAAAAGCAGTAGGTGACGCTGAGTTTGGAAGTCAGGAGTAAGTAATGCAACGTTCAGAGGTCAAGAATAAGTGACACAAAGTTCAGAGGTCAGGAGAAAGTGTTGAAGCGTTCAGAGGTCAGGAGTAAGTCATGCAGAGTTCAGAGGTCAGTGATACAGACTTTGTGATACAGGCAAAGTTCAGGGGTCAGTATTAAGTGGCAAGGAGTTCAGAAGTTAGTAGTAAGTGACTCTGAATCTCACACTACAGCCACACAGCCCTTCCCTGCACAGCTTACCACCTGGACCCATGGCATTCCTCCTTTCCCCAGGTCCGGTAACCAGGGCTAGCAGGAGGACTCTAATTAGCCTTAGCAGTGGCCAATCACAGTCATCCTCCCGCTGGAAAACAGGGACTCTCCCCGCCAGCATTAGATTGGCACTCAACACTCAATCTCCTCCCCATACAGAGACACTGATGGATATTTGCTGTGGCTGCAAATTACCCAAAATGAAAAGGCATTTTGGTGTGCAATATGTGAGGGCACAGTGAGGTTACCTTTATGCCTTGCACACATTTCACCCATGGAGGATATGCCACTGCTTCAATTTCCTCCTCTGCTCCTTGTTATGCTCAGACCGGCATGTACTACTCTAATCTCTTTTCCTATGTGACTTTGGTCATTTAAAAGCCAGTGCAGATTTTATATATTGTTTAAATATAAATTAAAGAGTCTCATGGTCTTCAGTATGCACAGGGTGTTCTATTTTCTTTTCAATCCGTTTTCTTGCAATTTATAGAATCCACACAGGGAGGAAAGCTTAATTAGTAAATTGAGCAACTACCTATAGGAAACTGCATATTGTTCTGATATAGGATCTAGGATCCCTAAATTGTGTCTTTTCTAGCTCAAGCTAACACAGTAATAATAATATTAATATACATGATTAATAAAAAAGAGACAGTAGAGTTACAATGCAATTCAAGACAATAGGGTTAGTAGGACAAGCGCTTTCAATCTAAAGAGAATGTCAAATGATACATAACTGTGTGGGGAGGATTTATTCAAAATTTACAATTTCTTGCCTAAGGCTGTATTCACACCTATGCACTACAGCCCATCTGCACTACAGTCCATTTACCATGGTTTCCTATGGAACCCATTCTGTAATACAAATCTTCAAAATGCAAAAAGCACTAAAAATGCATAGGTGTGAATCCAGCATTAAGAATGTGTTTTCAAGGATAGCCTAAAGGCAGACAGAGTAGCAGTTAGCCAGACAGATTGAAGTAGGTAGTTCCAGAGAAGGGAAGAGATTTAGGAGAAGTCCTGGAGGTGAGCATAAGATGAATTTACAGGGAAACTAGAGAGCAAGCTTGGGAAAAGTTAAGAAAACTATTTGGATGATATTTTGAGATGAGGTAACATTCTCGGAAGGCAGGGTTGTGAAAGGCTTTGTATGTCATTCTTAACAGTTTGAATATTATACATTTATCAGAATAACCTCCTAGTTTAGATATATAAATAAATATGTTTAATAGTTAATTTGCTAGTCAAAAAAAGATTTGATGAAACTTTTTTTTTTTTATATAAATTATATATCATAATACCTGTTAATTCTTAATCTGAAGTGTTTTTATATTTGAAATAAAGTTATATCTTAGAAAGTGCATTTGTGTTTGACTCTACAGGATGTACAATATGCTGACATAGACTACATGGAGAGACAAATGGACTTTACACTTGGTGCCAACTTCTCAGGGCTGCCAGCCCTGGTTGACCGAATAAGAGCAGAAGGAATGAAATTTATTATTCTCTTGGTAAGTGATGTGCTTGTAAACTTAAATTAAGATAGTTGAGGATTAAAAAAATAAAAGAAATAACATAATATAAAAATTGTGGATGCACATGTTTTTCTATTTATTGTTTAAACCCAGGCTTAAAAATGGACAATTACCAAATTAATAAAAGACTTAAGATTATTATTGTAAGAAAAACTTGAACAATTGAAAATGAATAATATTAATAATAATAGAAGCACAGTTACAGAAGCAAAACTAGTCGAGCAGGCTACTTGTATCTTGAAAAGCAGAAAGAACACCTTCTAAGTTGGCTATTGTTACCCATCATTAACTACTGTTAGGATTTGACCTATTCAGGTTACCACATATGCTACTGTATTGGGTTGATTGCCATATTCAGAACTTTACAATTGTATCACCTACCCTGATTTAAGGGCATTGCAGGCAGTGACACATCTATGTATCTCTTTCCTCATACACTGCTCATCCCTGCCCTCCCAGTGTAATGACTATACCCCTAATATATTTGCTACATCGAGAAATCACTTAATGATGGTCCTGGATGTATTTCAATACAACATCACTGGTGAGTAGATGGCAGTGTTTTGCAGGATTTCCCTCAACTGTTGGTTATATCCCGTAAAACTGGTAACCAACTTTACCTTGTTGAAGTACTACAGGGTTTAGATTTAAAGATAAGCATATCCCAGGACTGACTCTTCACTCTTTGATATGATCTTTTTAGCAATGTTATGCTGTCCCTCGTACCATATGCCTCCCCATCAGAGTTGTTGCCTCCCTTTGAAAATCTTTTTTACCTTCTTTTGAACCTGCAGGTATTGACTGTATGGTATGCTCTGTATCAGGGGCCACGGATGTGCACAATGTGTGTGTAGAACAATGTTGCCATCTGTCTCTTTTCTATAGAGATTGGTAACCAAAGATTTATCCCTCTCAACATCCAATAACTATATGGTGAATTTCAGACTTAGATCATTACAACTAAGGAATTACATAAATTCAAAAAGATCTTGCTCAGTTCAAGTCCAAATCATTAGAATATTGTCTATGTACTTGTGCCAACACATGACACATATACGTATATGCCAAATTGTCCAAGAACAGTCTTCTCTCCCGATCCCCCCTCAGGTACAGGTTAAAAATTGGGGCACAGCACACCCCCATTGTCACTCCCTGCACTTGTAGGCAAAAGACATCTCAAAACACAAAGATGTTACATGCCAAGATGTGTCTAAGAAAATCCAAAGCAAAATCAATAAAAGGCCTACTAGGTTGGTACATTTCCCATAAAAAATCCTCAACTATGTTAACCCTATGATTATGTAGATCATGTAGGACAGGGATCCTCAAACTATGGCCCTCCAGCTGTTGCATAACTACACATCCCATGAGGCATTGTAAAACTCTGACATTCACAGACATGACTAGGCATGATGGGAATTGTAGTTCCTGAACAACTGGAGGGCCGTAGTTTGAAGACCCATGATGTAGGATCATAGAACTTCAGAGCAATTATATTCACTCTGCAGTGTTGACAGGGTCAACATGTTTTTCAGTTTTTTGGACTTAGAAGAACAGACAAAACTAAATATTTTCTAAAGTATATTAACAGACTAAAAAGAAAATACAAGACATTCATTTTAGGATATGCATTTACTCTAAATTAGTACTCCAGACAGTTATAAAAGACACAAATAAATGCAGTTCTGTATTCAGTAATACACCTTTACATTTATTATTTAAACACTACATTCACCTTAAACAAATCTGTGCAGTCAAGGGGTCCCAGTAGTATAAACACCATTGCCCAACTTAGAAAAAATTAGTTTAATTTATGACATACCTGTAGACCAATATCTCTGTTTTCTATACCTGGACTAAAAAGTACCATCCAGACAGATCTGCTCCATCCGGGCATAGAAGCACCTTGACCACTGAGTGCATGCCCAGCATAGCAGGAACGAATGCTGTTCTTTGTTCACAAACGAATGCATGTGCAGTGTACTCACCTTCACCCGACAAAAGGAGAAAGGGAGCACCAGTTTGTGAACAAGATAACACACTCTCAATGGTCAAGGAGTCCCAACTTCTATTAGAGGACAGAGCAAATCTGTCAGGATTGTAGTTTTTTATTGAGCTTTGGGAAGCAGAGGTGGCCTACAGATATGTTGTATAAGCTAAGCTCCATTTTACTAGACAATGGGGTCAATTCACAAAGATTTCTTTTCAGATTGCGGGTGTTATTTTAACGATTTTGCACGTTATTGAAGCTAGTTCAATTCACTAAACGATTTAACGATTTGAAAAATCATCAAATAACGTTTCACTACACAGAACCAATATTTTAAGGTGTGGATCCTTATTTAAAGATTTGATCGTTTTTTAAAGAGTCAAATCGTTATTTTAAAGAGTCAAATCGTTAAATATGTACAGAAGTGCAATTCACAAAGATTTTTTTGACAGTTATCGATCGTTAATTTGACACCTCCCTCAGGGTGTCGTTATGACATTTCCCAGGCGATATTTTGTTGTTAGAGGAAGCTTTTGGCAATTTTTGTAGTGTAGTGAAGTTTTTAGTAGTGTTGGGCAAGATGGAACCATGCTCTATTTGAACTTAAAATTATCCAGAGGCGAAGAAGAACACGTTAGAATGTTGTTCAGATTTATAAACGTGTATTTCGTTCACGTACTCTTTTGGATGACTTTTCTGAAACCCAGGTGATAGCTAAATTCTGATTATCATCTCCCATGATTTATTCTCTGTATGAGGAAATACACATGGCTTTAGAAAAACACACACTAGAAGTTTTGCACATCACATGCTCAATCTCCACGTGTGTATTGCTTGTGTCTCTCTCTCTCTCTCTCTGCATCTGCTCTTTTCCACATGCAACTGTTCTCCTCCCCTTCTGCTCCCAGAATGCATCTCTCCAGCATTATTTAACAATCTTAGACGTTATTATTACGATTTGGGACATTAAAATAAGTCTTGAGTAGTTAGCATAACGATTGGATAAAGAGTCAGTTGAAAACCATAACGACTATGTTGAATAACGATTATAGCTTTCGTGAATACCATGTTTGCTAGCGTTAAATAAGGAGTGCTAATTCAACAACTGAAGAAAACCAATAACGTTTCTCTTTGTGAATTGACCCCAATGTCTTTCACACTATTGGGGCACCTTGACTGCACAGTTTTTGCTTTAAGTGAATTTAGCCTTTCAAATCAAATTGTATAAGTATCACAATTTGATCTGAGATCCAACACAATCCTTGTACAGCAAAGCTCAGAATGGGAGAGCAAGAAGTGACATAAGGTTCCAATCAGTTGTGCTGTAGTGCAAGGAACATGCTGATAGGAAGAGAGAGCCAAGTGACAGAGAGTTAACTTGTCAGTCTGCTGCTTCTCTTTTCACTGTCAAGTAATGCAGTAATGGTGAGGAGGAGACTTTGGAGAATCTCAAAACTGTTACAGAAAATTCAGGCTTTTTGCCCTGCCAGACAGGGCTGGGATGTGTGCAGGGCTCTATACATCTCAGAACTGGATGGTCAGAAATGCAAATCCTTGAGCAGGTATGACAGCCCTCTTATATATATTTCAGCTGTGTTTTTAGTTGTTTGCCTGGAGTTCAGTTGTGACCCATAGTATATTGGCAGCAGCTATGTTTGTCCTTAGATGTACATATGTGTCCAGATTAAGAATATTAAATAACATTTCATTATTTTGAATTCACTTTAGATTTTTTTTCTTTATGGATTATTTATAGGACCCTGCCATTTCAGGAAATGAAACCAAACCCTATCCAGCTTTTACCAGAGGTGTTCAAGATGATGTGTTCATCAAATGGCCAAATAGCAATGATATAGTATGGGGAAAGGTATTTATGAATATGTCAAGTGGGAAGAAGCTCATGTATTATTATGTAATATTTCTGTGAGCTTGATTTGATTGTTATACTAAGTCATATTTTATTTGCTTTAAGGTCTGGCCAGATATACCTGACGTCTATGTTGATTTGTCTTTGGACTGGGACACACAAGTTAGGGTAATAAACCATTATTTTTTGTAAATTTATTAAGCTTTATAGTTTTTTGGAAGTCCTTATATATTTTATAAAAGGAACTGAGTTTGTATACATTATAATATGGACATAAAAACTAAATAAATACCTGAGTAGACCATTCCTTCCACCTGGTTTCGACTCTTCCCTCCTTGAGCCCTGTTTCTCAGCTTTGAATCAATGCTGTGGATTGTGACCATGAACCGGTCTGCAAGACCTCTCCTCTCTACTTTCCTTTTTTCTTCTTCGTTTCTTGCTATTTTCTTCTTTCTCGCTGTTTCTTTAGTATGATCCTAGGCTAGGGGTTTTCATCTGTGTATATCATATGACTTTCATTCCTGGCTAATTGTTCGATCATCACTTTTCATTACCTTGTTGGTTCATATGACTTATTGTTATGACTTTTGTACACAAATTATGTGTATCGCCGAAATATTCTCAAGTGTTAATAGTGCTATTGTTGTTAGATTGCATGTCACCTGTGCAGGGGGTGAAAGTTAACCGAAAGGCTCCAAACTGTCCAATAATAACGGATCCAAGAGAGCTACCACACCCTAATACATTTTTGCTCAATAAATGGCATTTATTTCCAGTGCCAATACTATTGCACAACAGTTTCAAGTGTTCCTGCTCCTTGTCAGATACACGTATGACTAATGCCCTGTACACACGATCAGTTTGTCTGATGAAAACGTACCGATGGATTTTTTCATCAGATATCCGATGAAGCTGACTTTCATTAGTCTTGCCTACACACCATTGATTAAAAATCCGATTGTGTCCAATGCGGTGATGTAAAACACAACAATGTGCAGAGAAAATGAAGTTCAATGCTTCTGAGCATGCGTCGACTTGATTCTGAGCATGCGTGGATTTTTGACCGGTAGATTTCCCCACAGATGACCGTTTTTTTTTCTATCGGTTTTTTAACCATACGAAAATTTTAAAACCGGTTCTATTTTTTATTCACCATATGGGAAAAAAATTGATGGGGCCCACACATGATCGGTTTGTCCGATGAAAACGGTCCGTTTTCATCAGACGAACCGATCGTGTGTACAGGGCATAACAGACTAAGAAAGTTTAATTAAATAACAGTTAAAGACAGGAATCCACAAAGCTGCAGCTAAAACAAGATCTACCCCTCTGGGCTCACAATCATTTATTAAAACAAATGAATGATTAAACATGCTTAAAATAGTGCAAAGTCATTGATTATACAAAATGTATTCTATGTTACACAAAATAAGAAGGGAGAAAACCTCACCATGCCAACATCAAAATATTAGAGAAAAATGATTGAGAGAGTAACTAGGACTCTCTAAAAAAAAAAGTGGACTTTATGGGCACAACTCGAGGCAGTAAATATAAAAAAAAATCTTTATTACAAAAATGTTAAAACCACACATAGATATAACAAACACAACACCCTCTACTAGACAAAGGTCAACAGATACCCAATTACAGACATGGAGGCATGGATTATTTAATTGAGTTAGGAGAGAAGTCCATCAATGTACAGAACAAAGGTACTGTATATGTAATTATCAAAAGGTCAGGTCACACAAAATAAAGAACAAAATAGTCACATATTCTTGTCTGCAACTTATGAGTGTAAAAAAAATCAGAAAGACAGTAGTCAGTGAGTGTAAAAATTTAGAATGTCAGAAAATCAGAAAGTCAGTGTGAACAAGCTGGTTCATGAAAAGTTGATTGACAGAGCTGAACCTGCTAAATTTTAAATTCATGTATGGTCAGCTTGAGAGGGGTGGTAGAAAACATATCCTGTACACTCCTAATGACCTGCTGGTATTCTTGAAAGCCTTTAATGTACATACATACTGTTAAGCTTAAAGCATTTGTAACCCTAAAAAAAAAAAAAAAAAAATGGATCCTGTTACTTTAAAGCTTGTTGCCCAACCCCCTCCTCCAGCTGCTAAAATTACAGTGGAAACAACATGCAATCCCCTCTGTTAGAAAGAGTCCCATGCTGCAGTGTCTTTGCTTTGTAAAAGATATGGCCATTTCTACCTGAATTTACAGCACCACTCGGCATTGACGTGACTCCCCACTGCTCCTGTACTCCCCGACTGGCGTCTTGGCTCACTCCTCCCCTCCTACCCCCTCCCGACTGATGTCAGCGGGGAATTATTGGCCCCTCTCGCTCTAGCTGTCAGATTGGGAGAGGTAGCAGCGGGGAGTCACATGAGCGCCAAGCTGCGCTGTAAATTTAGGTAGAAATGGGCATATTTTTTACAAAGTGTATACACTGCAGCATAGGACTCTTTCTAACAGAGGGGATTCCATGTAATTTACTAAATGCCTTAATAACCACTTTAAACCCTGGCCAGACCTGGTTCCCCATATTTGGCCTCCAATTTCTCTTCCGACGTCATGGCAATTAACATTCATATTGGGATGTCGCTTGAGATGGTGCAACAGGTATCTTTATTGTTTAACTGACTTACTCCATAGTTCATACTGTATGTTCAGACTGGTGGATTACTTTGCTTTTTGTTATGGCACCCCCACCTATCTTATTAAGTGAGTCAAATTGGCTCCTCTAAAGCTTGAAACCTGAACTCAGTTCTTTGCTGGTTTGATTGCCTGCACTCAGACCCTGTCCATACAAACTTAATTTGCACGGACAGATTCTGCCAATACAACATGTCTCTGCTTTTGTATCTCCCTGAACGGGAGATGCATACTTCCATTTACTGCAACTTCATAAGTCTTGCTTACATTCCTGCTCTCACATATCTTCCTACTTACCTAAATTCCACACAATCTTTGGGGGCTTTGGCCAATCTAAAGGCTAATACACACGATCAGGACTTCCATCTGACTTTTCTGTGGATTTTTGTCTGAGGGGACGTTGGTCGTGAACTTGGTATGCAAACACACGGCAGAACTTTTTCAGCCAACATTCGCCAAATCACATGGTTTTTCAGCTCTTTACTGCCACCCTTTGGGCAACTTCTGCTATTGTTGGCTGATGTTTAGCATTGGTTCGGAGCATGCGTTTTTGTACTTTGGACTTTAGTCCGATGGACTTGTGTACACACGATCGGATGATCCTCCATCTGACATTTGTTGTCGGAAAGTTTGAGAGCATGCACAGCGAACAGTTGTCCTTTGAAAAACCGACAACAATTGTCCGATGGAGCATACAGATGGTCGGATTAAGATACTGTGTGGGAAATCTCGCGCCAATTAGGGGGAGGGGTGGTGAAAATAAAATAAGTATTGAAAGCTGCTCCCTAGATAATACAGAGTGCTGAATTATAACTTTTATATGTGTGGAATAGGAGCGCTAGAGAAAAAATTTATATTGTGTATAATTATGTGAATAGGTGCTACCTATCTAAATATAGGCATCATTCCCATTACAAACTAATTGGTACACCAATTGTAAAATGGATAATCAAATAACTAAACAAATGTGTATTGATTAACAATGTCCAGTGAACCATAAATTGAGCAATAATACGCTGTAAAACATAAGAAGTGCTCCGTGCTCAAAAAATCTTCCAAGTGATAAGTTCCACCTTCACCAAAAAGGACACCTCAAGTAGGGATGGATGGCTCCTTACCAGATGATGTTGACCTATTAGTTAAAATAAGGTCAATAGAGCTTAGGTATCAACTGTTTCCCATGGAGATTCCAATACAAATGGCAGATGGTTGCGGATATCATAAAGGAAAGAAAACAGCTCCCATAGTGTAAAACTATTTAATTGTATTGTTAGATAAAAATCACAGTGCCAAGTGGCCTCTTACTTGAATAAGTGCCCGTATCCCGGAACTGAGGCTGTGAGCTTGTGTGGATGTGGAGAGAGATGAAATGCCGGCGTGCGTTTCACTGCTGATAGCTAGGAAACCAGAGAACCGGATGTTGTTGGTGAATGCGTGCCCAGGTACCGCCTCGACGTACGTTTCGATATTGTCGTCATCAGGAAGCGTACCTGGCGCACGCTATGGGCTATTGATATAGGTCTGTCAATCACCAGATGGGAGGGGCAATTCAATCGAAAAACAGCCTCTGTTCTGGTTACGGCAGCCATATTTAAAATTGCGATGTACAATCGTAACACCAGATTCGAAACACGATCGTAACAAACTCGATATACAATCGTAACAACAACAAATTCGAAACACAATCCTGACAAACTCAAATGACAAACGTATCCACAGATTCAAATGATGTATCGAATACATATATGTACAAATAGAAAATCCATAGATACAAATGAGTGATGACTGTCTCCGATCTGCAATTTTAGATGGAAGCAGATATGCATATACATACAAAATAGAGATGCATGAATGCTAATGGGTAATGTCTACCTACAGTATAAATGGAAACAGACCATTCTCATATACTGCTAATGTGTAATTAAAATATTCGTATAAATTAATAAAAATATTTTTTTTAATAATAAAAAACCAACCTAAAATTAAAATAGAATATATTTAAAATATATTTAAAATTTGTTTAAAATTTACAATGAGATGGGCAATGTTGAACCTGAACATTTGAATTGAAATGACCCACCCATCATTACTCATCAGTCAGGAAACAATTGAGGTCCAGCTCTATGTTGAGGCCCTGTGGCCTCATCGTCCTAAGGCGATGGATCCACTGGGTCTCATTCTGGGATACTGCCTTGGTCAGGTCTGTTTCGCGCCAATGATTGGTGATTCTATCTATCCCATAAAAAGTTAGTAAACTAGGATCTCTATTGTGATGGAGATCAAAATGTTTTGACACACTATGATCAGAAAAACCTTTTATAATGTTGGCCACATGTTCATTTATTCTAATTTTAAGTTCTCGGGTGGTGCGGCCTACATATTGGAGGTTGCAGGGACATACCAATACATAAGTAACATACCTAGAATGGCACGTAATCAGATGGTCGGATTGCCCGTTTAAACACGTCCGTCGGACCGTTGTTGTCGAAAAGTCTGATCGTGTGTATGGGCCTTTAGACTTGCTGAGTCTCCTATCAGTACCAAATGGTTATCCAAAGAGACCCCCTTCATTTTATATAGCTTTTATACTACTTACTTGGGAATTACTCCATTAACCTATTATCTTTTTCTTTAAGCTGCTTCGTATATTTTAAACTTTGTTTATCTTTCTGTGATTACTGCTTTCCGTGATCTCCTCATAGTCCTTCTGCTATTTCTCCCCGACCCCTGTACCTTCCTAGTACCCTGTCCAGCCCACCATCGACCCCTTTTCTCCCCCTCCTTTAAAGTGATTGTAAAGCTTGGCTTTTTTTATCAACAAAAAGTGTTATTAAGCAATTAAAAACATAGGCCCAGATTCATAGAGCAATTACGCCTGTCTAACTGGTGTTAGACAGGAGTAATTTAAAATTTCGCGCGCCGTATCACTAGTTTGAATCCTCAAACCATGATACGGCGGCTTCGGGCTTCGATCCGAGAGGCTTACGTCTTCGTAAGCCTTCGGATCTACGCTGCGATATTTTTGCGGCTGCTGGGAGGAGTTTGCATCGTTTTGATGCGTCGGGATATGCAAATGTGTTTTTACGGCGATCCACGAAGATACGAGCGGTCTTCCCAATCGCTTACATCTATTTTTTTTACGTACTGTTAGACCAGCTTTTTGCTCGTCTAACGGTGCGTAGCCCATGTTAAGTATGGCCGTCGTTCCCGCGTCGAATTTAATTATTATTTTTTTTTTTTACGTAACGGGAATAGAAATGTCCGTAAACGATGCTACTCAAACAACGAATGACGTAACGACGTGATTTCGCGCAATGCACGGCGGGAAATTTGCGAACGGAGCATGCGCAGTTCGATCGCCGCGGGAACGCGCCTATTTTAAATGCTTCACGCCCCCTACTCACGTAGATGGATTGCGACGGGAGAAATACACTACGCCGCCGTCGTTTACTGGACAAAATCTACCTGGATTCCACGTAGAGCCAGGTAAAAAACGGCGGCGTACTGTATTTCTGATACGCTACGAGAATCTAATTCTCTCTGAATCTGAGCCATAGTTTCCAGAATTAACAGTGCATCAAAAATAAAGACGGGTATGTATGTATGTTAACAGAAGTACAATTACAACCATAGAGCAGAATAATAATTTAACCAGAGCTCCAACCAAGGGCCCCACAAATATGCCGCAGCTTAAATCTACATACATAGATGCACATCTCATTCACCTTCCACTAAGTTCCACATACAGTTTAAAATAAACACAGAAAAAGTGGGTATCAGCCTAGCAATCTATCCGTTATCAAGTCTAAGCCAGGCTTGGTTTGGCCCTTTTATTTTTAATCAAAATAAAAAACATGTTATACTTACCTGCTCTGTGCAATAGTTTTGCAAAGAGAAGCCCCAATCCACCTCTTCTGGGATCCTCCGCCGGTGGTCTAGGCTCCACCCCACACCAAGGGTCCCAAAGCAAGCCAATTGCAATGGGGGCACCTGTGCATTCTTGCTCCTGAGCATCGCTCTGTGTGTCTTATGAACAGGGCTTAGCCCCGTCTCAGGTCCTCATTACTGACTGCTTGACTCCTATTGCTGTATCTGAGCCAATGAGGAGTGTGAGATCCGAGAGAAGCCTCTGCTCTTGTGTAAATAGTTGTATCAAAATCAGGTATGTATTTAGGGGGACTGCAAGTGAACCTGCATGCAGAAGGTTTTTTACCTTACTGCATAGAAAACCTTCTACCTTTACAACCACTTTAAGCCAACTTCCTCCTCTTAATGCTTCAAACTGTAAATTTGTCAACAACAAACTTTAACATTTGAGACAGAAAGTTTGGTGATATCAAAGGCTTTTCTTTTTTTCTCATAGCTTTATAGAGCTTATGCTGCATTCCCTGACTTCTTCCTTAACCAAACTGCAAAGTGGTGGCACCGTGAAATTGAAGAATATCGAAGGGACTACATTAGGTTTGACGGACTGTGGATTGTAAGTAAAACTGATAAGGACACCTTTTTCATCAAATTATCTGTAATAATATTATACTCAGCTACAGTAGTTCTATAAAAATACTTGTACATTTAAAATACACACCCACACCTAAATATCTAATGTACTGGTTACAAATATATGTAAATCTTTACATTTCACTTCAATCTTTAGCACTAATAGGAAAATAAATCTTCTAATACATTCTTGAAACTTTTTTTCTTTTTCTTCTTAATAACACTATTATATTAAGTACGATTTCTGCAAAAAGCATAGATATCAACAATCTCTGGGCTTTAAACAAGTCTTAACCCATATAAACATGACATGTGATACTCATATCTATTGCAAGGCATGTGAACATCACGTGGTGTTTGGACAGTTACTGTACTATGTTATCAAACATAATATACTTTAGGTTTACTGGGCCTTTAACTGGAAATAGTGGTAGCAGTACTTAGATATGGTGTGTGTCTGTGAAGCTTGGTAATAAAGAAGTCACCATATTGAGCTTTCTATATCATAAATCATAACGCCCCCACAGTTGTATAATTTCCTATAATTAGCACTATGTTCCAAGGGAGTATTAGAGTGAGAGTGAAGATGTACTGTAATTCTCAGATGAAAACATTCTCTGAAAACATCTAAATTAGAAGAAACTAACGAAGGAAAATGCTATTACAGAAATAACAAAAAACCTTATTGTTTCCGCAAATTATTCTTAATAGTTTATGTGCATCAGTCAGAGCTTTTATGATTAAAAAACTATTAGCATCCTGTGGTACAGATAGGCAGAATTCACAGAAGAAGAAAGTAATACAGAAAATTATAATCAACATTGTACAAACTTTGTTTAATTA
This sequence comes from Rana kukunoris, assembly GCA_029574335.1. Classification (NCBI taxonomy): domain Eukaryota; kingdom Metazoa; phylum Chordata; class Amphibia; order Anura; family Ranidae; genus Rana; species Rana kukunoris. The sequence continues at coordinate 184,496,819 of CM056052.1, read as the reverse complement.
CTCATTTCTTTGTTATAATTTGTATCTGACATTTTGCCACTGCCTATTTATAACAGTGTGTTAAACATACAGTATGAACAGTTAACCACATAGTGGAAGTGGGGGGAAAAGTCTGACAGTGAGTGCACATACAGAATACATTTACCCTGGATATCAGCAAACCACATTTGAAAAATCACATATGATGTGTACCACATGTCCCATCACACCAGATCTATACTGAGAATAATGCAAGTTGTTCTGTGATTTCGCCACAATAGTATTTTTTTATTACAAGGTTATGCTACCACATGACATTTTCAACTGAATTTACCCTGCTAGTGCTTAAAAAAAAATGCTAAGGAGAGAAATATGTAGGCTACCAAAGATAACATTTACCTCTTAAAATGTTAGTTGCCCAAATACATTCTATGAGCAAAACTGAAGCCCTGTACACATGGGCCAGAAACTCATCAGGAAAAAAAAAAACGTTTTTCCTGACGAGATTCCTGGCAAGAATCTCTTGTCGGCCAAGTGTACAGACACACCATTCAAAAGAACTGCTGTTCTTTTTAATGGCACGAACACGGTGACGTCATCGACAACGACAAGCATGCGCTCGTCACATTCGATGTTGTCGCCGCCATCTTGCTTCACCCTACCTATGCCTTGGAAGCTACCGCAAATGCGTCAAAGTCATTTCGAGAATGCACAGGTTTTCATGGAGAGGTAAGTATACACACGCTCGGGTTTCTCGGCAAGAAAACACTGCCGAGAATCTCACAACGAGAAAATAGAGAGCAGGTTCTCTATTTTTCTCATCTGGATTCTGGGCAGTTTTCTTGACGAGAAACCTCAAAGCCTCATACACACGCTCGGTTTACTCAGCAAGAAATCTCTGCCAGCAGTTTTCTTGCTGGTTCTTGCAGAGAAAACGGTGCGTGTGTACGAGGCTTGACACCTGACCCTTAGGCCTCGTACACATGATAGGGTAGCCGAAGGACAACGGTCTTATGGACCATTTTCATTAGTCAAAACCGATCGTGTGTGGGCCCCATAGGTTATTTAACCTTAGGTTAATGGATACTGTACTAGTTTCCAGTAAAGGGTTTTGGTAATACTACCAGAGCCAAAGCCATTTTCTGCTCCAGTTTGATTGTATCCCTGTGCACAAGCAGGTCCAAAAAGATTAAAATATGTCAACAAGTGTTTTGTGGAGGAACACAAATGGCTAACCTCAAGCTTACCAAACCTTTGGGATACATTGGCACACCATCCTTGAATCAGGTCTCCTTATCCAACATGGCCTCAAATTCCTATAAATCCCAAATCTCAAAATCTTGTGCAAAGCCTGCCAAGAATAGAAAGGAAGATGGAAAATAGAAAGTTGGTGGTGGTAGTAGTGTGGGGGTGGTTTTAGAATGGGATGTCCAACAAGCTAAAATAGGTGTGATGGTTAATTGTTTACACCTGGTCTCAAGTCAACATGAACTCCTTGTAATATTCCAGTCCTGCAATATGAATGATTATTAATGTCCCATCTCATGTAATATATGAATTATGATCCTATTAGCCACCCTACACCCAAAAGGGCACCAAGTGGACTTAGACCCAGGAGTTATTAGTGCCCTTGGCACAGGAGTATCTCTCATCCTTCCAAAGACTCTGGTTGTCACGGTTCATTCCGTTACACATACCTTTGTCCATATAGAGTATCAGGCTGTGTATCACTGACCTAGACCTAGCATGCTTCCCCAGATCCTGATTAGTAACTTATGACATTGAGGAAGTAAAAGCCATCTAAAGCCAAAGAACAAGCATATTCATAAAGGAGGTCAGTAACGTCAGCCCCTGAATTATTTTTTTGGTGCCCCTGAATACATTTTTAATAATGTAACCAAATGGGGGATATTTGGTGTCAAGAAAAAATTCTACATGCTTGTGAACTGATTATGTGTTAAAAAAATGCACAACCTGAGATGTTAAATAAAGTCTTAGAATATTTATATTCACATTTTCAATGTTTTAAAGCAGTTAAAAAGAATCTACAAAAACTTAAAAAAAAAAAAAATCTTTATTTGCTACTTCTCTCCTCCATCTGAATGTATGCTATTATGTGCTGAGACTGTTAAAATTAAACTACTTATATTTACAGCAGAAACAGGTAAAAGTTAGTCTTCAGAATTCCAATAATTCCCTCAAAAGATCAGACACTTGATTTAGCAGGGCACACAGGGAAGTGAATAATTGAAAAAGTCTTAGGTCCTGTGACAATCAGCAGCACAGCATGCTTCTGAGCAGCTTCAGTGACCTTATTAGTTTCTAGCAAGAAATTAGCCTTTCAGCATGAGTCCCATGTTGATGGTTTATAAGCATTAGACTCGTCCATGTGCTCTAGAGAAGTCATGCTGGTAACAGTGCAGTCACTAAGAATTTAGGATTTCACCAACTGAAGGTAAATTGTATTGTGACTGTAACTGTAAGCAGTACAGAAAAAATGCAAGATGAGTGTAACCCACATAGAAATTATTTGAAAAGAGCTAAAATAATACATCAGTGCCACTTTGTTATAAATTTGAAACAAAAACTGTCACTGATACACTGACACAAATGGAATTTGGTTGGTACACTGGAATGTGGAGTTCTATGGACAGTGACAATTTGATTTAAAGAACCATTCACAAATGTTAACATTAACCATTTGTAATGCCTTTGGAGCTCAGCAGAAAAAATAAAAATGTTTAACCACTTCCATACCTTAGGACGTCATATAACGTCCTGGACTTCAGTGGGGATATCTGAATGAAGCCTGTAGCTGCTACAGGTATCATTCAGATATCCTTCTTTTCATGTGGCGATTCTGCGCACCATAGGAACGATCATAGTGGCTTGATCGTTATTATAGGCTGCGGGAGGACACATCCCCCCTGCCATCCAGTGCTTCTCCGGGCTCTCCCATGCCATCGGAGGCCCGGAGAACGAATCAGCCGCCGCCAAATGAAGAGCATAGAGATTTCATCTCTATGACCGTCGGAGGCCCGGGCACGATGTTATAACGCCACGCCCGGGTACCCGGAAGTAAACAAAGCCACAATCGCAGCTGAAAGCATGAGATCAGTGAATTGTTTTCCCCAATCTCATGCTTTCCTGCCTGGAGGAGAGATGCGGGGTCTTATTGACCCTGCATCTCTCCATAAAGAGGACCTGTCACACACTATTTCTATTACAAGGGATGTTTACATTCCTTGTAATAGTAATAAAAGTGATAAAAAAGTGTAAAAAATAAAATAAAAAAGTAAAATAAAAAATAAAATATATAAAAAATAAATGCCCCTGTCCCCAGGAGCTTGCGCTCAGAAGCGAACGCGCACGTAAGTTCCGCCCACATATGTAAACGCGGTTCAAACCACACATGTGAGGTATCGCCGAGTGCGTTAGAGCGAGAGCAATAATTCGAGCACTAGACCTCCTCTGTAACCTGTAAATCAAATTAAAGTGTCGCCTATGGAGATTTTTAAGTATCGAAGTTTGCCACCATTCCATGAGTGTGCACAATTTTAAAGCGTGACAAGTTAGGTATCTATTTACTCGTCGTAACATCATCTTTCACATTATACAAAAAAATTGGGCTAACTTTACTGTTTTGTTATTTTTTAATTCATGAAACCCTTTGTTTTCCAAACAAAGGCATTTGACATTTTTTTGCGCAAATACTGTGTGTTGCAATGACCGCCACTTTATTCCCTAGGGTGTCTGCTAAAAAAAATATATATAATGTTTGGGGGTTCTGATTAATTTTCTAGCAAAGAAATTATGAAGCCAGAAGCCAGAATAGGCTCGGTATGAAAGTGGTTAATCATTCCCTTTTCCTTAAACACCTGTACCCATGCTCACTTTTAGGACTACTCAAGTGCCTTTCTCCTCCTTAGTAACCTGATTTCACTTGCACCAACAAGGTGATCACTTCTGGCAAGAATATAACCTAATTCAATATATATTATTTGTGCTACTGCTTATCCCTATGCTAATGTATATGATATGGCATATACTATTACCTGATATACAGCGTTATCATTACCTTATGCCTAATTTCTAGATATATGGATAAGTCAGTATGGTCACCATAGCTCCATACAAAGAGGTAAAAAAAAATGTTTTGTAAATTTCAATTTAGCTTGAAAAATACTTTTGGGGAGACCCTTATCTCAGATTGCAAGAAAGTTATCCAGCATAGCAACAGCATTTAAAGTGTAATTATGCAAATAAATGTGTGTGTGCTTGGGGTGAATCAGCTTGCGGAAACAAAGGACTGTCAAGTTAATCAGTCATTGTTATTATTCCTTTTTTTTGTGTAGGATATGAATGAGCCTGCTAGTTTTGTTCACGGATCTGTCAATGGTTGTGGAAATGATGCCTTAAACAGACCTCCGTATATGCCAAGTAGGAACAATATATGATTTTCTTTTTTTTTTTATTTGATTCTTGCAATATAGTGTGTACATCTTAGTTACAGTTTTAAACAAATGTTTGGTTCATGTCTAAAAATAAACTTATTTAGAATCAAGTCCAGCAGTCCAATTTGCTAGGATTTAGGTGCCACTTCTAGGTGTTGAGGTGCCACTAAACACAATGGCAACAGCAGTATAGGCCACCTGTATTACTAACAGCCTATATTACAATCAGTTTTAGGTCGGTGCCTGAAGGGACTGGTTTAAAAATATGAGCGCCTCCAACATCTCCATTCTTGTAGGCACTGGTCCCTTGTCAACCACTGGCACCAGCAAAGAGGTGCTTGGGTTAGGTATGTTGCTAGACCGCATACCTTTGTTCCCAGTAGAAAAAAAAACATGACTTAATATCACAGATTCCTAGAGACAATATTCTGGAGGTTGGGGCTAGGGTTGGGGTTGGGATTGATTTACTAAAACTGAAGAGGCAAAATCTGGTGCTGCTCTGCATAGAAATCAAAGGTTAATTTAACAAGCTGAAGTTAGATGCTAATAGGCTACCATGCACAGCTGCACCAGAGGTTGCAATCTCCAGTTTTAGTAAATCAACTCCATTATGTCAGTTTTTGTTATTATTTTTTTGTTTCTATAGAGACGTGTTAACTGTAATATACAAAGTCTCAAGGCAAAACAATATGCAACCCCTCTTAAAGTGGACCATATTTTCCACCTAAGATCTCCCTGGCAGTAACATGGCTCCAGGTATTCACTTTTTGTATGTGATTGCTTTACCAACTCAACAATTCATTACTTAATGTTAAAAATAAATGAAATCACACAAGGTTTATGAAAGAAAAAAAAAGCAATGTCTGAACCTCCTATGACTTTTCAGATTTGGAATCATCTCATATGGGCTTAGAACACAAGACCTTATGCATGGAAAGTAGACAGTACCTTCCTGATGGAGAGCCAGTTAACCACTATGATGTCCACAATTTATATGGATGGTCACACTCCAAACCAACTTTTGAGTGAGTCCTTAATAATGCAAACGACCAATCATTGTTTTGTTGTACTGAATGGATTTAAAGCACTGCGTGCAATGCTCACTGTTTACCATTGCCTCCACTCTTTTAGTTTGGCTAAAACACAAGACAAAATAGGTATAAACTAGACCTATAGGGGAATTAAAATATACACTCACCGGCCACTTTATTAAGTATACCTATTCAATTGCTTGGAAACACAAATTGCTAACAGCCAATTAAATGGCAGCAACTCAATGCATCTACACGTGGTGAAGGCAACTTGCTGAAGTTCAAACTAAACATCAGAATAGGGAAAAAAACTGAAGCTACATTTCGCACAGGCTCACCAAAATTGCACAATAGAAGATTGGAAAAACGTTGCTAGGTCTGATGAGTCTTAATTTCAGCTTAAACCATAGGCATGCGCATGGGGTGTGCCGAGTGTGCCTGGGCACACCCTAATCATGACATGTGCATTTGACATTTGTGGTGTGTAGTGCTTCAGGATTCCCTATCCCCGCCTAATGCCTATGAGACCCTTGTAGCACAGAGCCAAGTATTTTGTGGCTCCTTGGCTCTGTTTTGCATGGGTCTGGTAGGCGGAGCTGTCCAGACAAAGAAACGTGCACTATGTTCTCCTAATAGAGCTGTGCAGGTGTAGCAGCTGCTGCACCGCTGGAAAGCATTTATGAAAAGGTGAGAGCCATGTATGGAAGGTAGAGGGTGGGAACAAACCCCCCCTCCACCCTGGGATTGAGGTGCCCAGCTGCTGAACTCTTTCTCTGAGGGCCAGGACAAGGAGGGTGCAGTGGATAGAGGCAGGGATGCAATGGGAGCTCCAGCAGCTTCCTTTACCCTCTTATTCTAAAATACAACAAATGCACCACAATAAAGTTCACCTGATAACAGAACTCACTGCAAACACACATGAGGATGTGAACCCCAAAGCTTTAACACACATGCGCGTGTGTGTGTGTGTTAAAGCTTTGGGGTGCACATCCTAATCCATCCTATGGCTGCGACATTCAGATGGTAGGGTCAAACAACATGGAAGCATGGATCTGTTCTGCCCCTTTGGTTAACCACTTCGGCCCGATATGATTTGCCCCCTCAATAACCAGACCTTTTTTTTGCGATACGGCACTGCGTCACTTTAACTGACAATTGCGTGCAAAGTTGTACCCAAACAAAATTGACGTCCTTTTTTTCCCACAAATAGTGCTTTTTTTTTTTGTTGCACTATAAACAAAAAAAAGCAACAATTTAAAATAAAAAAAAATATATTTTTTACTTTTTGCTATTATAAATATCCCCCCCAAAAATATTAAAAAAAACGAATTTGTTCCTCAGTTTAGGCTGATATGTATTCTTCTACATATTTTTGGTAAAATCAGAATGAGTGTATATTGATAGACATACACTATATTACCAAAAGTATTGTGACACCTGCCTTTACATGTACATGAACTTTATTGACATCCTAGTCTTAGTCCAAAGGTTTAGTATTGAGTTGGCTCACCCTTTGCAGCTATAACAGCTTCAACTCTTCTTGGAAGGCTCTCCACAAGGGCGGCCTACCCATAAGACTCCAAGGAAGACCTTCTCGTCTACATCAGTGCCTGACCTCACAAATGTGCTTCTGGAAAAATGGACAAACATTCCTATAGACACACTCCTAAATCTTGTGGACAGCCTTCCTTCCCAAAAATGTAAAGGGAGGAGCTACACATACTGTATGCTGCTGACTTTTAATATTAGAACACTTACCTGTCCTGGATTCCAGTGATATCTGCACCCCAGCCAATGCTTTGATCGTCTGTCCTGTGCTGCCATCACCATTGTGGGTAGGGGAACCTGGCAGTGAAGCCTTGCTTCACTGCTGGATCCCTATTATGCATGTGCGAAGCGGGCATCTCTCTCATTGGCCCGGCAGCAGGGGAATGAGGATGAAAGAGGAAGAGCCAAACTTCTGACATACATCTTTGTCAAAAACAGGTACTCGCTCCCCCCTCTCCCTGAAAGGTTCTAAATGTGGCACCGGAGGGAGGATTTAGATAAGTTCTACTTTTGTGTGGAATTCTGCTCTAAGCTGTTATATCTGCAAATTGGGGGCCAATTCAACACTGAACCCTCTGGATTAAGACTGGAATTCCATTAAAGTTCATGTGGCTGTAAAGGAAGGCTTCCCAATACTTTTGGTAATATTGTGTATGTTTGCAGAATATGCATATAGGAATTTGGTATAACACAAACCATATAAATACAGGTTATCTATAATAGATGCAGTTTGAGTACACTATAGTGCTGTTTCCAGGAAACAAGGCTTACAAGGGAGCAGTAGTCTGAGAGATATTTTATAACTTTTGATCTACCACAGAATAGTAAAGCAAGGTAACATATTCTATTAAGTATAATTGTTACAGAAGATTTTTTCTAGAGTCTAATAGTATAACAGTTTTTTAAATGCATTCTGTTACAAGTTCAGAGATGATTTTGCACCCTTTGTGCTAAATGCAAAGTCTAATCCTAAGCTAGCCACCTGATTAAACACAACAACTAAAAACATTTCTATTTTCTAGCTCTCTACGCAGTATTACAGGACAAAGAGGAATAGTTGTCTGCCGATCCACATATCCAACCTCTGGACAATGGGTTGGGCACTGGCTTGGGGACAACACTGCTGCATGGAATCAAGTGGATAAATCTATTATTGGTAAGCATCCTGAAAATGAAATTCTGCCAGAACTAGATTTCTGTTATGTGCATTAGGAATATTCTAAATGTAATTTTAAATGTGTTGTTTATATATGCTTATTTTAAAATATATTTTATGTAATTTTTATATTTACAAATGGTTATTGTTAAAACATCTACCTAATAAATATATTTTTTATTTTGTGCTCATGTTGTAATGAGATCTAATTTGAAAATACATAAATTGGGAAAATGCATTATGACAGCACATTTCCTTGATTTCTTCTTCTTCCTTCTTTGTAGGAATGATGGATTTCAGTCTTTTTGGATACTCTTATGTAAGTAGTAAAAAAATTAATTTTGAGTGAGGCAAAGTTCCAGCAAGATCATTGATTTGGTTCCATAGTTTCTGAAATCACATACACATTGAACCAGATATTGAGTTGTAGAAACCAATTCTGTACTATTACTAAAAAACATAACTTCCTGGTCCGTCTTTTTAGAAAATGGCTCATTGGGGCTAATAAGATCACATAAAGTCTACACCAGGGCAGGAAAAAGAAAAAAAAAACATATGGAGTACATGCATGCACAATTCTCATGTTTTTTTCTTTTCAAGATTGTCCAAATCCAAAACAATACCATTGTTTACAATTTCAAAATATACCTGTTGATTTTGACAGAAACACATCCAGTTTCTAAATTCCTCTTATGGACTGACCACACAATGGGATTTATTTACTACAACTGGAGAGTGCAAAATGTGGTGCAGTTCTGCACATAAATCAGTAGGCTTTCAATTTTTTTTCAGAGCTTAAAGGATCACTAAAGGAAAAAATGCTAAAATGACTGTTTACAGGGTATAGAGACATAATACTTAACTGATTCCTTTTAAAAAATGATTACAAATTGATAAAAAAAACAATCATATAATGTGCCTGCAGTTTAGTTTCGTTTAAAAAAATAGTTTCATGTTTCTGTGAAGTAAAGAGACACACCTAAAAAAAAAAAAAAAATACGGGGAAATGTTTGTTTTTAAAATGAATCTAATTGGTTCTGAGGAGTTTTAGACACTTAGTAATCACACCTCTTTGATCATGGACCACAGTGAAAAGCTAGCATAAGTTTTTTCATAAGGAGCCAGACCAGCAGGAAGTGTGGAGATCAGAGAAGTATTACAGCTACTTCAAAGCAAAAACTAACAATTAGGACATGAAACCAGGACTGTAGTGAGGTAAAGGAAGCTATTTAGCTGATTTTTTTTCCTATAGTGACCCTTTAATTGACAAGCTGAAGTTAGAAGCTGATTGGCTACCATGCGCACCATGCACAGCTGCATCCGATTTTGCGATCGACAATTTTATTAAATCAACCCCACTGCTTTTGCTTTACTGAAATCATAAGGAATGGTATTAGTTCTGACCAGATCTCTTTTTGCTGAGCTACAGGGTATCTAAACTATGGACCTCATACTCTAGTGCAGATGTCTCTGTTCCACAGAGTAGAACTGGGAAGGCTGATTAGGCTTCTTCAGACGTGAAAGCTCTGGATTTTTGTCAAGATCAGTGGGTATTTTTGCACAGATAAAAAGTGTTTTTTTAAATTGGACCTATTCTAACTACCCTGGAAAGGAAAAATGTCTATCTACCTATGCTGAAGGTAATCTGATATGGTCACATGATTTCTCCAGCAGCCAGCTTCAGTGAAGAATAGCGATTGCTGTGAAACAGCTGCGGAGCCTGCTTACTGGCTTACCATGGGGAATTCATTATTAACTGTCCTTCCTTCTCGTTCAAATAGTTTATTGAAGATACACAAATGGAACAGAGTTCAGATGACATAACATTGAAAACAAAACACAAGGGGACTAGCCTCATAGAGTATTAAGGAGGGTTACAAACAATATGTTAATAACAATGAACGAAAATGGTGAGCATGCTCAGTGCAAAGCTAGTGAAGGAACAACATAACAATGTAATACTACAGAGAGCAAGTATAAACTGCTAAATACCTTTTCTCATCAGCAGTACAGTATGTAGCAGTCATGTGACTTTGATTAGTTCCTAGTAAAGCTTGTAGGAGTTTTTATACTGCACTGGCTGTCTAATCAGGATCCAGGACCCCTGACCCTCTGTCTGGACAGTGCTGATTTGCCCTGTGCTAATCATATATACTATCGCCAAAAAAAACTCTCTAAGCACATAAGCGTAGGGTGTTTCCAGACCCTCAATTTGTTTCTCTATATTATATAGAAGTGGTTGGTACTGTAATTGCTAGAATAAAGGAGCTTGAAATCCAGAGAGATAAACATACATAATTATGACCTTTCCAAACAGAGCAGACCAGTTTTAAAGTACAGGTACACTGTTAAAATATACAGTATTTTGTTTACATTATGTTCTTTAATTAGCAGAACTGTTAAAAATAACACAGTTTAAATTTATATTTGTAGACTGGAGCAGACATTTGTGGTTTCTTTCAAGATACCACATATGAATTATGTGCCCGTTGGATGGAGCTTGGTGCATTTTACCCATTCTCACGGAACCACAACGGAATAGGATGGAAGGTATACTATACTTCAGATCTTTCCTATAAATAGAGATATTGATCACATTTACTGTTTCCCAGCTCAGAAGTGATGAAGAAAATCGCATCATCTTTCAAGCACTGAATATTATCTATGACAGCAGTCACTATTTCATTAATTCAGCGCAGACAATTTTGTGATGTATAAACAATAGTCAGGACCGAATGTCAGATAACAGTAAATGTACAGTACTGTAAAATCATACTTCAAATATTGCTTTCATTTGTGATAATTATAGTAGGATGTAGCTGATACCTAGAGAACTTGTTACAGTGTCTGGGGAATGTGGCTGTGATGGGACATTCACTCTTATGCCCTGTACACACAATCAGAATTTCCGATTGGATAAAATCTGATGGAATTTTTCGTCAGAATTCCATTCAAGCTGTCTTGCATACACATTGTCAGACCAAATTCCGTCCATCCAAAACACGGTGACGTAAAACACTACAACGAGCCGAGAAAAGTTAAGTTCAATGCTTCTGAGCATGTGTCGACTTGATTCTGAGCATGCATCGGAGTTCCACACAGACGATCAGAATTTCCGTTTTTTTTTCATCGGAAAAAGATAAAACATGTTCTGTTTCTAAACTCTGATGGAAAAAAGTCCGATGGGGCCCACACATGGTCGGAATATCCGATGAAAAAAGTCAGTCAGACTTTTTTCATCAGAAATTCCGATCGTGTGTACAAGGCATAAGTCTTTATTTGTAACATTTAATATGACAAACAAAATTAGTGAAATTTAACAGATGACCCTATGTGTGCCAAAAAATATATATTACCATAACGAAAATGGTTTCAAATTAGCTGGAATAGCCATGTGGGCCTATTCACTAATAAGCAGGCCAGAAAATAGTAAGGATCTTATTTTCAATTGGAAAGATTTTAGATTGAAGCAGATAAATTGTTATGGGGCAACACAGGAGGTTCTTAAATGAAGTTGAATTATGTTTTGTTGGTCCAGCTAGAGGGCATTAAAGTGGATGTAAACCAATTTTTTTTTATGTCACAATGTACAGTATAAGATTTCCTATCATCTGTGCCCAGTCTTGCCACACAGAGTTAATCCAGTTCTGAGCAATCCTCTTTAATTGTTCAGTGAAATAAAATGGACAGAGAAAAACCTTAGTCTGTTCCGTCCCCTTGCTGTGAGTAACAGGTTATTTAAATATCTCATTCATTAGCCTGGAGACAGGCATTATTTTTTAATTCCCACCCCCACTCCTTTTCTGAAGTCATGCGGTTACTTTTCTGGATTTTGACTGGATTTTGACTGGATGTTAGTGATCATAGCAGAATTTAGTGCAGGGAATACATAGGAAAAAAATGCATGTTGACAAGGGGAGTGTAGAGGAGGGCGGGAAGTCTACTGATATCACGACTCCATCCACAGAGCTCCAGACAACAGATCCACCCACAGAATCTGCAGTTTTTCAGTTCTTATAACAGACAGAGGGGAAACATTTGACAGGTAAGGATACATGCAGGAGGTGTCTATATTCTTATAGATCAGCATTATGGCAGTAGTTTAGAAAGCATGAGAGTGGGTTTACATCCACTTTAATGTAGCAATGCAAAATACCAGATGTCAGCTTACTAGGTCAGTTTATTAAATCAGATTTCTGATTAGTTGTTATGGGTTCACTTATGCATCTCCAGCAATGAATTAGAGGGAATGTGCACACTATACCCTTATGATTTCTGTGTAGACCAGGGCTCATTGTATGAGGCTCGATAGCCAGAAATGGTATGGGTCACCTGATGCAGGTAAAAATTAGAAATATAATACAAATGGTTTGAGAACTTAATGTGCCAATGAACTGTAAACAAAATGCATGCATGTATTTATGTATGTTTTAATTTATTTGGTAATATATTTTATTCCAGAGACAAGATCCAGTAAGCTTTGATGCAGCCTTTGAAGAATTATCAAAAAATGTCTTGAACATTCGTTATACTCTTTTACCTTATTTGTACACATTATTATTTGATGCTCACACTAAAGGATCCACTGTGGTGAGACCCCTTCTACATGAGTGAGTATCTGTTGCTGACAATGTTAATAATATTGATGACAAATAGGGAAACATTTGTTACCACAATGACAAATTATGTTTCCTTTTAGATTTATTGAAGATAAGATCACATGGGATGTGTATAAACAATTCTTATGGGGACCAGCTTTCATGATCAGCGCTGTGGTTGAGCAGGTGAGAATTTTAAACTTCACACAGACATTTAAAGGCTAAGGGGTCAATTCACAAAGCTTTATTTTCAGATTGCGGATGTTATTTTAACGATTTTGCACGTTATTGAAGCTAGTTCAATTCACTAAACGATTTAACGCTTTGAAAAATCATCAAATAACGTTTCACTACACAGAAACAATATTTTAAGGTGTGGATCCTTATTTAACGATCCGATCGTTATTTTAAAGAGTCACATCGTTATTTTAAAGAGTCAAATCGTTAAATATGTACAGAAGTGCAATTCACAAAGATTTTTTTGACAGTTATCGATCGTTAATTTAACACCTCCCTCAGGGTGTCGTTATGACATTTCCCAGGCAATATTTTGTTGTTAGAGGAAGCTTTTGGCGATATTTGTAATGTAGTGAAGTTTTTAGTAGTGTTGAGCTAGATGGAACCATGCTCTATTTGAACTTAAAATTATCCAGAGGCGAAAAAGAACACGTTAGAATGTTGTTCAGATTTATAAACGTGTATTCCGTTCACATACTATTTTGGATGACTTTTCTAAAACCCAGGTGATAGCTAAATTTCCGATTATGATCTCCCATGATTTATTCTCTGTATGAGAAAATACACATGGCTTTAGAAAAACACACACTAGAAGTTTTGCACATCACGTGCTCAATCTCCACGTGTGTCTTGCTTGTGTGTCTCTCTCTCTCTCTCTCTCTCTCTGCATCTGCTCTTTTCCACATGCAGCTGTTCTCCTCCCCTTCTTCTCGCAGAATGCATCTCTACAGCATTATTTAATGATCGTAGATGTTATTATTACGATTTGGGACGTTAAAATAACTCTTGAGTAGTTAGCATAACGATTGGATAAAGAGTCAGTTGAAAACCATAACGACTATGTTGAATAACGATTATAGCTTTCGTGAATACCATGTTTGCTAGCGTTAAATAAGGAGTGCTAATTTAACACCTGAAGAAAACCAATAACGTTTCTCTTTGTGAATTGACCCCTAAGTGTACATTAATGTAAAGTTTACTTCTACAGCAGACACATATTTCTAAATAATTGTTTTCAAAGGAGTTTAACTTAAATATAACATGTAATGATCTGGCAATTGGCTTGCACTCTAATGCCGCGTACACACGATCAGGCTTTTGCCCAGGCAAATCACATCGGAATTCTGATGAAATTCCATATCGGAGAAAGATAGAACATGTTCTATATCTAAACTTTGATGGAATTCATCAGAATTTCTGACGAAAAAAACTCAGATGGGGCTACACAAGATAAGAATATCCAATGGAAAAAGTCTGTCTGACTTTTTCCATTGGAAATTCCGATCGTGTGTACGCGGCATTACTGAGTTTGTAAGTGATGAATTTAAAGAGCAATTGGCTTTTTTTATCCAAAGGCCTCGTTCACATGGATGTTTTTAAACTTACACCCATGTGGGATGTGCAGGTGTTCTGTGTTACATGGGCGGACAGTCCCATTCACCCGCATAGGCCTGCACCCACACAGATGCCAAATTGGCAACAGTGGCTGTTTCTGTGCAACCACTGCTCCCAATTGACAGGAATAGGACTGCCTCCAAATGAATGTAGGGAACACCATTGAATCCTGTGTGGGCAAACACGGCCCTTGGACAGGTGTACGCTTAGGTACACCCATGTGAACAAGACCAAAAAATGTATTCAAACACATATGAAGCACATTGTAAAAGAAAAAAATGGCAATAATAGATAATACATTATAAATAAACAAGTATACTTACCTACTATATGTTCAAGTTGCTCAGGTTGCCCCTATTTAGTCGATGTCCCTTCTCCCACACCATTTTGAAAATTATGTTATCCAGTGCATACAGGAAATGGAACACATGATGTCATGTGCTTCATGTTGTGCATGTACTATGCGAAATGGTGCAAATTACTGTAATGCCTTACGGTGCATGCAGGAGATGAAGAGCATTATGCTTCATGTCACACATGTGCAGCATCAGAATACTGCGAGATCTCATGAGATTAAGGCATTGCCTTCCCAAGGGGGTATCTGTGCAGCCAGGGCTACTTCACTACTGCCTTCTAGGCCAGGGCACAAGGAAGTGGAAGCAGAAAAAGGTAAGTAAGACAAAATCTGTGTTTTTTTTGTCAGCTCTGCATGCTGATATGACATTTAGTAAGACGAAATGGCCTGGTCTTATATAAATGACTGCCTATAAGTTGTTGTCAGATGGATTTTTTTTACCCCACTTCTTATTTTGTTATAGTTCACCTTTGCTATGCCTTAATGATGCATGCTCACTGTAAAAAAGAAAAACAGATTATAACAGACTGATGATGATTTAAAAAAAAAAATGTGCAGGATTTTAAAGAATAGAAAAAAAAAAAAACACATTCATATCCACCTATGATGCAGAATCAATCCAATGCTTTTACTGTCCCCTATTCTACATCAAAAACGTAGCATTCAAAGACCATTGATCGCTCAGTTCTCGGTCTTCAGTGAGCAGAGAGCTGGAGACATCGGAGAACCAGACTGTAGAGGGGGGCAGGAGTGGCTGGATTAGGCTCTCAGCAGTACGCTGACAGGCTGAGCTAGCTGCCTGTCAGGCATGTGGGGGGATCCCAACATTATTGGTGCCTGTTTCCACTCTGTAACATCAGCTGACAGCAGGGCTTTAGCCTGCTGTTGGCTGAATCTAGGTAGCAGGAGTGTAGAACTAAGTGCAAGGTATGGCCAAAAGAGCTGTGGCCATACTACTCCTTTAATATAAGGGAAGAGCATGTTCACATTTTGTAATGGATTTACGCTTGGCAAAGTGAATTTTCACTTATCTTAGTGAAAGTCACAGAAAAGACAGAAAAGCATTTTAAATTATGTCTGGCTTACTGTATAAATGAAAGTTGCAAAGAATCCCCAATTATGCAATGAGAATTTAAAAAATAGACTTTTTCATTCACATACTAGATGACAACATGTTTGTGGCTTTACAGGCTTATCAGATCTACCATGCTTATGTTTACATTTTCAGTAAGTACATTCTCATAGTTGGTTATAGAACACTGTGTAGAGCAGAGGTGCATAATCCATGGCCTGCGTGGCCCCAAACCAGGAAGGTGCATACCCAGGGTCGCAAACCCATTGATCGTGATCTGGGCATGTTATAAAATATACTCCTAGGACCATCATAGCCAGTGTAACACTGACTATAATTGCACAATCTGCTTCGTGCACACAGTTCACATGAAGATAATGCAGGCCCCCACGTCTCCTGTGGGTCATTCTCCACTCCTGTGACCCGTTTCTCACCTGACAGTGGGCAAACGTCTGGATCCACGTAGATGCCTGGATCGGCAAATGGCTATACTTCTCAGGGAGCTTCTGAGAGCCTGAGACAGCTGTTTCTGCCCACCCCACAACCCGGCATTCCAGTGAGCGCTGGAGGGGCAGTACAGACAGCCAATAACTAACAGTCAGCACCTCTCACCTCAGTTCTTGGTCTTAGAGATGGCGGGGGGCAGTTGTAGCAACAGACCAATACTGCATCCACCCAGGTCAGTATAAATGTTCATTTTTCAACTCCCAAATCTCTCTTTTATTTTAATTTTTTTTTACAAAGTCACATTGTAGTGTATTGTAAATATCAAGTCAGCACTAGTAATAGATATTATAGGAAACAATATATTGCCTGACTTTTTTCTACAAAGGCACAATGCAATACAATGCAATACTGTATATTAAGTTACAGTCAAATTGTTGTAGATGCTTCATTCATTTATGTCTTTATTCCTAGAATGCAAGAACTGTAAATGTCTATTTTCCAAACACAGTCTGGTATGATTATCACACGGTAAGTGGGTACTTAAACATAAAACATACATGAATTTAATTCCAAAGCCTTGTTTTTCCAGGTTGAAAAAAAAACATGCTTCCATAGAACTGTGTTAAAATAATGGATATTATGAGAATGATTAGGCTGTTTAAATTAGATTGTCACATTTCCCTTTTGCTGTATCTGTACCTGTATGTGACCCAATAAATCAAATACAGGAGTAAAATATTATTAACATTGCACACTATGTCATACTTTTAAAAATAAAAACAGTAGTGTAAATGAGGTGTCTCTTTTCCATGAAAGGGAGAGTAACAGAATCTTCTTTAAAACTAGGTCTGCAAATATGGTAAATATGGTCATTAAATGTTACCATGCCGTCAAAAGTCTCCAGTATGCTAAAAGTACTTTTCAGCTTTAAAAAAAAAGGAGCTTGTTTAAGTGTCTGCCTGTAAGATGTATGCAGTCTCTGCCAAGCAAGTCAGAAAAAAAATCTTAGCACCTCAGAAACAAGTGCTCTACCACATTCCAAACCTGTGCATGTGCAGTGTACTCTCTCTCCCTCTGTCACACAACACTGAACTCAGTTACTGTTGTAGACAGCGCTCATAGTTATGGTGCTGAGAACACATGCTCAACATACTGTTTGGAGCTTCCTGCTATTTAGGCAGCACAAGGAAGCTTTCTCACACTAGAATGCTTTCTGATAGACTTGGGAGAGGCTGTGCATAGCATAACGGTATGACACACTTGTTTTTTCTAAATCTACTGAGGGCACTTGAATCATGGTTAAAATAGGATGAATGCGCTAAATCAACCCTTGCTATTGTATAGTACACATCATGTGTATTTATATATATATATATATATATATATGTGTGTAAACACTTATTTTATCTAAAGGGTGCCAGAGAAGAAGTCCCATCAAGTAATCAGTGGAAAACACTGCAAGCCCCTCTTGAGCACATTAACCTTCATGTGCGTGGTGGATACATTTTACCACAACAGGCTCCTGCTTTAAACACAAATTATAGGTAAATATCTGTTTTAACTAAATCTGGAAAATGAATGTGTTGGGTTTAATGTTCATTTGCATGGTATATATATATATAGATTCAGCTGATCTCAGATGTGTTTCTTACATAGCTTCAGTTAAAATGTATATAAAGCTATTTTCGACATTTTGGATCAAGTGAGAAGGGCTAAAACCGCTGTGACATAGGTTACTAGAACAAATAGACAGATTGAAAACATTTGTGTAGAGATGTGAAAATCATTATATACATTAATATTAATAAAATTAATAAAATTAATATCATTTTTTGTATCAGTGATCACATAATCTCTGTTTTCTGCTGAATACGAGCTGGGGAGGAGAAACAGCAACACACTGATCTTCCCAGTAAATGGTTGTGCAGGGGATAAGTTTCAGCAGAAGTCTTATCACTGGAGGAGAGCAGGCTGAGTTCCTAGAATAGCTAGAGAGCTGACCATGGTGTGTTCTCCTGCTTAGTGTGGTTGGTTTTTAATAGGGAGGCAGAGTGATTGTCAGGAATACCAGGGATTTCACACAATGGAAGCAATACAAAGAGACCAGGATATTTTTTCCTTCAAGTACATAATACAGCACGCACATATCAGAAACATGAAGTGTTGGGTTTACATATTTGTTAACAGGGTTGGTTTCCTACTCTTATATTTTAATTAATTGCAAACCAGAATAGTTTCCAGCTATGTGCTCCTGGTATTATTCTTGCGTAGTATGAATACTATGCATATTTTCAGTGAAGTTTGCAAATTACCTCTGGGCTTGTGATTGGATAATTGATAAAAATGTGTGCAGGACCATTTTTGATCAGAATACTTTATTCCAATGGCTATTTTATGTGCCAAGCACAAAAATACACAGTTCTCTACTTAATTACGTTCTTTGAATTTACCCTTTTCTGTTTTCTGTTTCTTTTTTTCAAAGTCGTTTGAACCCAATGAAACTTCTGATTGCTCTGGATGGTAGTGAGACTGCAAATGGACATCTTTTCTGGGATGATGGTAACAGCATTGGTAAGTTTCAATCTTATCTGGCATTTGACATTAAAATGAAAAGTTTAAGTCATATATTAGTGTGAAAATCAATGTTTCTGTCTTAACTGGTCTGACACAAGTCAGTCCGACTTTGAAAATGCTCCCTGTACTACTTTGGTCTGACTTTGATCCTTCTTCAGCCCATTAAATATCATTGAAGTCGGATCGATGTCGGATCGATGTCGGATCGCCGTCTTGACTGATCCGACTTTGGCATTAGACTTGTACCCTGATGATCTTGAGGGAGAGCTCCATGCCAAATAAAAAAAACAAAAAAAACGGTATGGGTCCCCCCTCCAAGAGCATACCAGGCCCTTGGGTCTGATATGAATTTTAAGGGGAATCCTCTATACCAAAAAAACAGCATGGGGGACCCCTTAAAGTCCATACCAGACCTTTATCCGAGCATGCAGCCTGGTGAGGCTGGGGACGAGCAAGCTCCCCCTCCTGAACCATACCAGGACGCATGCCCTCAACATGGGGGGGTGCTTTGGGGCAAGGGACACCGTGCCCCCCCCACTTTAAAGCACCTTCGCCCCATGTTGATGAGGACAAGGGACTCTTCCCAACAACCCTGGCTGTTGGTTGTCGGGGTCTGCAGGCGGGGGGCTTATCGGAATCTGGGAGCCCCCTTTAATAAGGGGGCCCCCAGATCCCGGCCCCCCACCCTATGTGTATGAGTTTGGGGTACATTGTACCCCTACACATTCATATGGAAAAAAAAGTGTCAAAAATAAAACACACTACACAGGTTTTTAAAGTAATTTATTAGGCAGCTCCGGGGGTCTCTTCCAAATTCTTCTCCCCTTTCTGGCTCTTTTCTGCTCTCTCTCTCTGGTTCTTCTCCCTCTGTGTCTTCTGCCAGGTCTGCTCCACTATCTTCTACTATCTTCTGCTCTTTTGCTCGCTCTTGCCCGGTCTTCTAAGTCAGTGTTTCCCAACTCCAGACCTCAAGGCACACCAACAGGTCATGTTTTCAGGATTTCCCTCAATTGAAACAGCTGTGGTAATTACTAAGGCAGTGAAACTGATCGAATCACATGTGCAAAATAATGGAAATCCTGAAAACATGACCTGTTGGTGTGCCTTGAGGACAGGAGTTGGGAAACACTGTAAAGTTGTCCTCTTCTCTCTGCTCTTCTTCTGATGTTGACAAAATGCTCTCTCCCACTCTAATGTCTGATGATCCATGTGGCACTACTTATATTGGCATGGGGCGGGGTCACCATGTGACGTCACCTGGAGAATGGGTGAATGGGTAGGGGAATAATGGCGGGGGGGCTGGAATCTGAGGCCCGCTTTTTAAAGGGGACTCCCAGATTTTGATAAGCCCTCTGCCCGCAGACCCTGACAACCAATGGCCAAAGTTTTCAGGAAGATGCCCTTGTCCTCATCAACATGGGGTCAAGGTGCCCACCCCCCCCCCATGTTGAAGCATGCGGCCTGGTACGGTTTAGGAGGTGGAGTGCTCGCTTGTCCCCACCCCCTTTCCTGACCGGCCAAGCTACATGCTCAGATAAGGGTCTGGTATGGACCTTAGGGGGACCCTATGCTGTTTTTTCAGTGTAGGGGTTCCCCTTAAAATTCATACCAGACCAAAGGGCCTGGTATGCTGTTAAAGGGGGAACCCATGCCATTTTCATTTGGCGTGGAGTTCTTCCTAAAGATTCATACCAGACACAGTGCCTGGTATTGTCGGGGATCGAAGTCAGATCCCTGTTCATTGAAGTCGGGTGCATGTCATGTCATACCAGTGTGAACCCGGCCTTAAAGCTAAGGTTCACCATAAAACAATTATATACAATTACATCAAGCATACTTCGGATATGTACAGACAGTATGCTGGACTTTTTTTTTTTCGCTGTACATACCGTTTAAAAGTTATTTTTCACCCGGCTTCCGGGTTCTCTCTCCCGCGGGGAATAGGCATTCCTAGGAAGAGGCATAGATGATTGACCTGCAGTTAAGGCACGTCACGCATTCTGAAAATAGCTGAGCTGGGACTCGGCTCTATACGGCACCTCCACAGTGAGCTCTACATGGCAGGCGCAGGCCTTAACTGCACGTCAGTCATCTACGCCTCTTCCTAGGAACGCCTATTCCCCGCGGGAGAGAGAACCCGGAAGCCGGGTGAAAAATAACTTTTAAACGGTATGTACAGCGAAAAAAAAAAAGTCCAGCATACTGTACATATCCAAAGTATGCTGGATGTAATGGTACATACATGTTTTTTAGGGTGAACCTAAATTAAATTAAATTATTGCTGATAAGAATGATGTAATGTTTATTCTTTGTTTTGCCAGTAACACATTTTCACTGCAAATAAAAAAACATGCACAGACTATAGTCCGTAAGCTGAATGTACACATTCTGGCTATTCTACCAAAATGTTTACACAAATCACTACCTCTGTGTCCATGCCACATTTTTTATCCCAATATCTCTGTTCTCATTTTACTCTGTTAGTTATTATTGTTGTTTACAATATACCTTTTAAATGTAGATATCTATTTTTTTCTTTTTAGACTCAATTGAACATGGCATTTATGTTTTGTATGAATTCCATGCAAGACCTGTAAGTATATGAGATATTAATATTTTTTAAATTAAGAATAAAACAGGAACAGGCACCTTTATTTCTCCTTTCAAGAATAAATACTTTTTATAGATTCATTTAAAAGGGATATATTTAATGTAAATTAACCAACTAAAAATTGGGAGATGTGAGATTTATCAGGATTGGTTGCTACAGCCTACAGGCCAATAGGGACTGTACCATGTACCAGACCCCAGTGGCGTAACCAGAGTCATGGGCGCCCGGGGCAGATTTTTTTTCCCGCCCCCCCCTTATATAAACATGATATCAGGGCTGCAGTGTGGAGCTCCCTATTAAGCTATGGACCGGGCCGGGCCAACACTCTACTCCAGCGGAGTCCCAGCCTCAGCCTGTGGCAGAGGCAGGGTGTGTGCTGGGGAAGACTTGGGACAGGCAGCCTGTCCCAGGTCTTCCCCAGCACACACCCTGCCTCTGCTAAACCATTCTCTCCCTGCATCACATCCCAGCGACACTTACTTGCTTGGCTGAGCGGGAGTCCCTGCAGGCGCCACCGGACTGCAGAGCGCTTCGCCATCTTGGAGCCTCCGCAGTGCGCGCCGGTGTTATGCCAAACAGGGCAACCCCTGCATCCTTCCAGGCGTGCCCATGCCGGCCGCTGGGAGGTACCGGCGGGGGGCTGTGCGCTCAGTGGAGGAGCAGAATGGCACGGCTGGGCACATCAACGTATATATACGTTGGTTTTAGTACCCAGCCGTGGGTCGCGGGCGCGCGCCCCGCGGGCGCGCGCCCGCGACCCGGTCCGAAGCTCCAGGACCGGGACCGCGGGATTCGCGGACCCGATCGCCGCTGCAGTGCGGCGCTCCGTCCCTGGAGCGGAAGAACGGGGAGAGCCGTGTGTACACACGGCTTCCCCGTGCTTCTCTGTGGCCGGAGCATCGATCGCGTCATCCCTGTAATAGGGGGACGCGATCGATGACGTCACACCTACAGCCACACCCCCCTACAGTTGTAAACACACACATTAGGGCACACATTCCCTACAGCGCCACCTGTGGTTAACTCCCAAACTGCAACTGTCATTTCCACAGTAAACAATGCAATTTAAATGCATTTTTTGCTGTGAAAATGACAATTGTCCCAAAAATGTGTCAAAATTGTCCGAAGTGTCCGCCATATTGTCGCAGTCACGAAAAAAATCGCTGATCGCCGCTATTAGTAGTAAAAAAAAAATAATTAATAAAAATGCAATAAAACTATCCCTTATTTTGTAAACGCTATAAATTTTGCGAAAACCAACCGATAAACGCTTATTGCGATTTTTTTTACCAAAAATATGTAGAAGAATACGTATCGGCCTAAACTGAGGAAAAAAAATGTTTTTTTATATATTTTTGGGGGATATTTATTATAGCAAAAAGTAAAAAATATTGCATTTTTTTTTAAATTGTCGCTCTATTTTTGTTTATAGCGCAAAAAATAAAAACCGCAGAGGTGATCAAATACCACCAAAAGAAAGCTCTATTTGTGGGAAAAAAAGGACGCAAATTTTGTTTGGGAGCCACGTCGCACGACCGAGCAATTGTCTGTTAAAGCGACGCAGTGCCGAATCGCAAAAACCCCTTGGGTCATTTGCCAGCGTATTGGTCCGGGTCTTAAGTGGTTAAAAAACTTCTGCTAATGAAATGTCTGCAATCATTATATTGTGACAAAAGAGAATCAAACTGTATTTTCCATATACCTTTTTGTTTTCAGGCATACATTTACGTTTGGTTTGTTTTTTCTTTATTATAGAATTCAATAGCACTCACGGTAACCCATAAAAATTATACCGATCCAAATAATCTGAACTTTGATGAAATCAAAATATTGGGATTGCCAAAACAAATAGAGAATCTTGTTGTGAGAAAGAATGGTGTTGTACAAATGTCTAACCATGTGATTTCCTATGATGCTGCCAAGAAGGTAAATATGTACTGCAGACTACAACAGAAATGATTAATTTCCATAAAATACTTTTTTTTTTTTAATCTGTGCATATATTTTTTAATGTTATCTTTTCTAACCTAATAAAGTTTATTGAATTTTAGCAAGATGACAAAGCAGCCAATGCATGCATTTTTTTTGTGAACAAGGTGTTTGAAAATGACTGATAAAGTTCTGCATTAGCAAAGTTCTGCATTAGCAATGTCAATGCTTCTGAGCATGCGTCAACTTAATTCGGAGCATGTGTGGATTTTTCTCCGATGGAGTTCCACACAGACGATCAGATTTTTCTATCGATTTTTTATCCATAGAAGAAATTTGTTCTATTATGTTCTATTTTTTAACACTGATAGGAAAAAGACCGATGGGGCCCACACGCAATTGGTTTGTCCGTTGAAAACAGTCCATCGGTCTGTTTTCATCGGACAAACCGATCGTGTGTACAAGGCTTAAGTGCCATTTCTCTCTGCTGCCTCCTTCCTCTGCTATCTGTATGACTCGCTTATGACAGGTTTTCCTGACACCACAAGCTAAAAAGTTGACAGGGGAGGACGCTCCAGCACACAGCCTGTGATTGACAGCCTCAGCTTTGACCCTGTGTGCTGTGTAAATGGTGTGTGTCCCTTTCCTCTTCTCACTGAGCTCTGCAGAGTTTAACGTCAACTCTCCATTCCCTGCTTTGCGTGTGTATGCTCCATCGGACTGTTGCTGTCCAAATTTCCGCCAACAAAAGATTGAGAGCTGGTTCTCAAATTTTTAGCTGGAAAAAAATCCTATCGGGCAATCGAATCGTCTTTAGCAATTCCGATGCGTAAAATCACAACGCATTCAAGGAAACAATTCAACACATGCTCGGAAACATTGAACCTAAAGGGTTTGTAAAGGATTTTTTCATGTCCTCACTGTTTGTTTTTGCTCTCAAGTTCCTGTAATCCTTCTCTGATCTCCACACTTCCTGGTTGTCTATTTCCTGATCACCACAGTACTGGGAGCTTTCTCACTGTGGTCACTAATCAAGGAGGTGTGATTACTGTGTCTAAAACCCCTCAGCACCAATCACTTTTGTTTTCCAAACCATCACTGCCCTGTATTGGCTCTGTATGCTCTGTAAGGCAGAGAGACAGGAAACATGCAAAAACTAAACTGAAACTGCAGGTACATTATATGATTGATTTTTATCTATTTTGAATCGTTTTTAAAAGGAATCAGTTAACTATTATGTCTCTCCACCCTGTAAACAGTAATTTCCGCAAAAAAAAAGAAAAAAACTCCTTTAATTTTCTTGGCTTGTTGTAATGTTGTATATCACCGCGTTCTTGACGAACGAAAGTTCAGAGAACATTTGTGTGACCGTGTATATGCAAGCCGAGCTTGAGCGGAATTCCATCCGAAAAAATATCCCAGGTTTTCCGACGAAAAATCCGATCGTGTGTACGCGGCATTACAGAAATCTGTCCCAGCTTTGCTTCATTAAAAGGATGCCTAAATCACAATACAGAATTCTTATTTGTTGTTCATAAAAGCTCTTAAAGTGGATGTAAACCCAATTTTTTTTTATGTCACAATGTAGAGTATAAGAATTCCTATCATCTGTGCCCAGTTTTCCCACACAGAGTTAATCCAGATCTGAGAAATCCTCTTTTAATGTTCAGTGAAAATGAACAGCCTTCCAGATAAAAACCTGCCTAAATAAAAAGTCAGTTTTCTCTCTTCTTGCTTTGAGTGTCAGGTTATTTACATATCTAGCTTGGACATGTTTATCATATGTTATGTTATGTTTATCATAACATGAGATGATTCACAGTATAAAAAGTGAGAAATCTATCTCTCCCCCACATAACACATCCTGGTAATATACAACTTTGGATCACCTCATGTTATGATAAACATAACATAACATAAGATAAACATGGCCAAGCTAGATATGTAAATAACCTGTCACCCAAAGCAAGAAGAGAGAAACAGACTTTATAATTTGGCAAGTTTTTATCTGGAATTCTGTTAATTTTCACTGAACATTAAAATAGGATTACTCAGCGCTGGATTAACTCTGTGTTGCAAGACTGGGCACAGATGATAGAAAATCTTATACTCTACATTGTGACATATATATATATATTTTTTGGGGGGGGGGTTTACATCCACTTTAAGTGTAAATTTGAAGCTGTGTGAATGAAGTTTAGTATGTAATTCAGTTCTCAGACCTATCTGAGACCTCCAAATAGAATGCATACAGTTATGTTGTGTACTTATTTTTTTCCCCCTTTGTTATGTCAATAGATTGTGGTAGCATTTTTGATTTATGTTATTGAAGAATAACTTGAGATGAAAATAATAAAAATGTTTGTGTGTGTTCTGCAGATTGGTCATATCACTGGACTTAGTTTGGCATTTGGAGAATCATATACTCTAGATTTCAATGATAATGTGAGAATTGACTGCCATCCTGAAGAAAATGCCAGTCAACAATTTTGTGAAAGTCGTGGTTGCACCTGGAAGGTAGGTATTTATTTAGCAAGTGAAGCCTTGAAGATGGCTGGTAAAACAATAGATTTACCATTGTTTTCCATGTCTGTCAACTTTTAACTCATTTGCTGCCAGAGCTATTTTTTTATTTTGCGCAAACAAACACTAAAATGTATATTCCTTAATCATACATCATAGGACATAGGCCACATCATAATATTAACTACTTAGGTTATGCTGCCACTTTCAGTTAAATGGACACTGGCCCAAAAAACAAAACAAAGGTTAATCCTTAGGTGATGTGTCTATAGATGTGTCTCTGAAGATTTTCCTTTGTGGGCTTAATCCCTTTTTTCTAGCCTATTCTGAACATCCCTGCTGGGGCAGAGAAGGGCTTTATTTGGATTGGTTGCCTATATCAATCTCAAGAAAGTCTGACCCAGATCTCACATTGTACATATGTAATACACACTACGTGGATCACTTGCATGGAACCACTATTGATGTTGATGCCTTATAATTCTGATGTGTTTGTAAAGGTGATTTTATTTTTTTAACATATTTTATCTGATTTTAGCAGAATGCTATAAATGATGAAAATGCAGCAGATGCATTACAGGATCAACATTACCTGGTATACGTTACAGTAATACTTGTAAGATATATAAAAGGTAGTGCCAGCTGGAGAGGAAGAAAAGAGAGGGGAAGAGAGAAGGGGGGGGGGGTGTGATCTTTGACCAAGGATTTTGTATAAGGAAACTTGTATGGATGGGTGAGATCTCTGTATCCTTCTCTCCTCCGGAGTCTGGAGAACCAGGATACGCATCTTAAATGCTAACTTACTGTACATAAGTCAACAGAATCAGACCAATAAAACTATATATAACCGTAAAAAATGTAGAAATAAAAAAGTTTTTCTTAGTTTCTGTCACTGATGTGTGCTAATGAGGCAGCACTGATGGGCACTGATAAAGTGGCATGTATGATCACTGATGAGGCAGCACTTATGGGCACTGATGAGAAGGCACTAATATTCCACACTTATGGGCACTGATGAGCATTGATAGGCACCACTGATGGGCACTGGGTGGTACTGATGGGCGGCACTGATGCAGAAGTGAGTATAGATTGTCTATAAAGTGCACAAATGATCCAGAGATGCCACACTTTTCAAAAGCTAATGCAAACCATTTCAACAAACATTATTAAAGGCCTTCTCAGCATCTAAAGTTACAATCGCAATGTCTTTAAATGGGTGATTTTCGGCATATTCTAGGATTGCTAGTACTTTTCTGATGTTCGAGGAGGCTGAGCCCTTGACAAATTCTACTTGTGCTGGGTGAATCATGGTGGAAAGAATGGTGGCCAATCAAGCGGCTATCATTTTAGAATTGGAATCAAAAAGGAATGAGATATTTTATAGAATTTGCCTGATAAACCATCTGGTCCTGGTGATTTATTACAAGGGTTTTAATGGCTTTCTCAATTTATTTCCCTGATGTAGGGTCATTTTGGGAAATACATTGTTTCTGAGAAGATTTGGAGTAGTTTGGCAATTTCTAGAAAGTGTCTAGCTTGTGTGGTGTCAATGGTGTCAGCCGCGTAGTGGATCGTGTAGATTTTATTTATTTCTGAGGGGGGTGTTGCTACATGGCCCTCCTAGTCTTTTAAGGATGTGATATGCATTGGTTTATGTGGCCCTTTACAGAGAGGAGCTTCCCTGCTTTGTTGCCATATCTGTGAAAATAAAGATCTGCATGTGCAAATTTGATGCGCTCTTGCTGTTCTGCCCAGGTGTCAAAAGAGCACTTGGCTTTATGCAGCTGTGTTTACTGCAGAAGGGCTACATCTGTTTTTAGGTGTCTTAGGATTTTCACACATTTAGATGTTCCAAGAGACTAATCACATATAAATGTGTGGGGATGGTGTGATTGAAAGGCTGTAATATTATTTTGGCATTGAGTAAGGACAAAAGGAGGCTGACATTTTGGCGGATGATGATGTCGGTGAGAGGAGTGCATATGAATCAAACCCTGCAGGGGAGAAAGAGAGAGGGGAGGAGGGGAACATAAATTGTTAACAACTGGAGAGTAAAACATCAATACAGTAGTCATTATCGCCTTCACCCTTTTTCCGTATGTGATCACCTAAATCACACAGCGATACTGTGAGCCCAGAGCTGAGTGAGAGATAGAGACTGGGTAACAGCTCTCTCTGTGAGAGTAGGTCAGATGAGGCATTCATCCGACCCTAGTGGCTAGCCATTGTCAGCTTCTAGGGAAATGGTTATATCAGACCAGGTAGTAAACCATAGTTGAATAGAGTGAATTTCCGCGCCAAAAAAATGTAAACAATGGTAATTACCCTGAATGGTAATTAGTAAATAAACTATAATTCTAAAAGCAGTTCCTCAAAATCAATATAGTTATACGTAAAAGACCATATAGTGAACAATGCAAAAAGGTGAGGATAGAGGGCGCTAGTGAGACTATCCACAAATATACAAAACAATGCTGAGTGGCCCCTTACTTGGAAATGTGCCTGCCCGGCACTAGGACTGCATGCATTCCTGCCTGAACCTCCTCTAGGCTGGGGTGTAGTGCCGTGAACTAAGTGTCCGGGATTAGGCTGCGGTATCCAATAGCGGGATCAGCTGGGGAAAAGAGTGGTCAGACCTTGGCCACCGACATATGTTTCGTTATGTAAACGTCATCAGTCTCTTATACTTTGCAATCTGGGGACCTTCCTCATAAGATGTCTCAGTCATTAGGACTTATTCACACTAGGTGGATAGTCTCACTAGCGCCCTCTATCCTCACCTTTTTGCAGGAAACCATAGTTACCTAAATACCTAAATGATGACATTGGAGAAAAGGAAAAAGAAAAGAGAATCTTGGAATATTTGGTTGCTCAGTTACAAGCTGTGGGGGGGGGGGTTGTTTGTTGTAATGAGGGACTTAAGCGCTGAGACTGAAAATTGTGCATATCACTTGTCAGTCTAAGGCATTTGTGGGATCTTGAATGTGTAGGCTCTTGCGCCACCAAATAAATAAGGTGAAAATAAATGATAGTGCTGCTCAATCTGAATTGTGATAAATACTCATAAATATAACAACAGTGAATGAAATAAAATTGATTAGCGCATAAATCATTTAACTACGAGATATTAAATAAAAATAATAATTTGTGCAAAAGTGCAAATGCATAAAATAAAATAAAATAAAAAGTCCCAGCTCATTAATAATTCAACTAATAAAGTCCATATAGTGAATCACAATCTGTGCAAATAATAAAGTGAACTGTCCCATCCGTGGTGGTGTAGCAGGTTCTGTGATATGGGTGACTTTTCTTCAGGAAATGTGCTCACATTGCGCTTACCTTAATAAGGCAAAAGTAAAGCCTTTCTATGTGTGTTGCTCTGGTTCTCCAGCAGGTGTCACTCCGTCCTTTTCAATGGGTTGGTATGATAAGGTTATGAAAATCTTTTATTCCACGGTTGGACGAGAGGGGGAAGTTCCAGAGTCACTCAAATAAAGAGGAATTGTGCCATGGTGAAGTACGTATGAACGTTTAATAAAAATATTAAGAGAGACTTACATCAAAGTAAAAACAAACAAGTACGATCGTGTTCCGCGTCTATCTTCCTGTTTCGGGTTCAGATCTTAAATGTTGCGCTGCGTCACGCAGCTTTATCTCTGATCTCTGAGGCTTTACTTTTGCCCTATTAAGGTAAGCGCAATGTGAGCACATTTCCTGAAGAAAAGTCACCCATATCACAGAACCTGCTACACCACCACGGATGGGACAGTTCACTTTATTATTTGCACAGATTGTGATTCACTATATGGACTTTATTAGTTGAATTATTAATGAGCTGGGACTTTTTATTTTATTTTATTTTATGCATTTGCACTTTTGCACAAATTATTATTTTTATTTAATATCTCGTAGTTAAATGATTTATGCGCTAATCAATTTTATTTCATTTGTGGGATCTTTCCTGGGGCTGGGTTATTTCCTTTGGCTCCATAAAAGCATTTTCCATGTGTGTAGCTACGTTTTCTAAGTAGAGGGTGTGATCAAAAGTATGAAACTGCCTCCGCAAGAGTATGGAAGGTGAGTTGATATCTTATGCTTGTAGACGCAGGATGTCAGAATAAGCCAAAGTGAAGTGGATGTCTGTTTAAAAATCTCTGCGTAAATGGGCTGGAATTACTTTCTTCTCCGAGATACCTCAGCCGAGTAATCGGCGAAGATTAGGAGACTATGACCATTGATTTTGAGGAAATCGCTAGTCTGTCTGCATAGTTCAAGTATTTGACAATTACAGGTCTGGGCAATTTGTGGTTGGAGTCTGGTGCACCTATTCTCTGAATGTGCTCATTCAGCGATGCATTCGTTTGTGGGGCCCAACGACTGGTAAGCAGGATGCACATAGATGTAATAGTGTGTTTGCTTCTGGAAGACCTATAATCTGTAGATTGTTGCATGATCGATTCTCTAGGTCTTCCAGTTTCTCCTGTCTGATGGTATGTATTTGGGAGTGTTGCTGGAGGGTGTCGTTTTATTGGTATAGCTAATTTTCTAGGGCAGAGATGTGACAATCTGCCTCTGTCATCTTGCGTGTTTGATCTGTTAGCTCCTTGCGGATCTATGATTGTCTGCAGCCACGGCTGTGCTTGGGCTTTTATTTCAATCCCCCTGAGGAAGACGTGAACCCTTTGTCGAATACGGGTAGGGGAGGGAACAGGGCGGTGTAGTCGGCAGCAGTTTTGAATGCTGCGAACAGACAAGCTATCTCATTGTTTTTCTTCTTGTATCTGCTATAGAGTGGTGCGCTTTAGCACCTGGAAGATGTGAGTACCCAGATTTATGTTTTACAAATAAAATATGTTTTTAAACGACAAAACACTATTTAGACTTTATTTTTATATATGGACAAACTCACCAGCTCTGGCGTGAGCATGTCCACATTCTGAGGCTCTGTAGCGCTGTCTGCAGCCATCTTGGATCCTTCTGCCAAGGGACTATGTGTCTCAGCACTGGTGGGAGAGAGAGACCTGGAGCGGGAGTTGGTGAGATACCGCTCTGTAATGTAAATTGGGGGGTCGGATCATGGTGCCTGTGTCTGAAAATGGGAGCTGTTTCCGGCTTTATAGCTGATTTTTAGCTGGGCTGACATGGAGCCTCTGCATCCCACTGTCCTCACATACGGCGCTGCAACCGTAAGTGTGATTTTATGGGGGATAGTGTTAATTCATGTAAACTGGATTAAGCTATGTGGAGCTGTTTTATTTGATAAGATCAGCGATCCTTGGAGGGACCAGTGAATATTGGGAGCCATCCTATTAGTGATCTGTGATTAAAAGGCTGTATATTAAGGAGCTGTGGTGAGTGATAAACCTCAGGGGAGCGGGTCTCACGTGGTGTGGTGCTGGTGTGTGAAATTTAAAACCTTTGAAAAGGAGCCCACAGACTTTCACATTAAAGAGACTGGGGTAGATTCTCGTACAGAGGCGTATCTTTGTGTGGGCGTAGTGTATCTTCTTTACGCTACGCCGCCGCAACTTAGAGAGGCAAGTGCCATATTCACAAAGCACTTGCGTACTAAGTTACGGCGGCGTAGCATAAATGTGCCAGCGTAAGCGCGCCTAAGTCAAATGTGGAAGAGGTGGGCGTGTTTTATGTAAATTACTCGTGACCCCACGTAATTGACGCTTTTATCGAACAGCGCATGCGCCGTCCGTGGATGTATCCCAGTGCGCATGCTCCAAATTATGCCGCAACTACTCAATGCTTTCGATGTGAGCATAATTTACGCACAGCCCCATTCACGGACGACTTACGCAAACGACGTAAAACGTGAAAAATTTTACGCTGTTCCGACGTCCATACCTAACATTGGCTATACCTCATAGAGCAGGGGTAACTTTACGCCGGACATACGCTTACGCAAACGATGTAAAAAAAATGCGCCGGGCGCAAGTACGTTCGTGAATCAGCGTATCTAGCTCATTTGCATATTCGACGCGTAAATCGACGGAAGCGCCACCGAGCGGCCAGCGTAAATATGCAACTAAGATACAATGGCGTAAGATACGACGGCGTAAGAGACTTACGCCGGTCGGATCTAAGCAAAATTCCAGCGTATCTTGCTTTCTGAATACAGAAAAAAGATACGCTGGCGCATCCTAGAAGTTACGCGGTGTATCTCGAGATACGCCAACATAACTTCTTTGAGAATCTGGCCCACTGTCTTTATTAATATCACTGACTGTAATAAGATCAAAGTGGATAAGATACACATCTAATAGAAATGTGGTGTCACCCAGATTGAGCGCTGCTAATGTTGCTAACCGTAGTGTTGCTAATAACATGTAGTTTTTGCGTTTTTTTATTTAATGTTTATAGTAGTCTGTTATAGAGAACACTTGCTTGGTTTCACTGCAATTGTGCGCTGAACCAAAAAGATCCTCCCATTGAGGAAATCTTTTAACATGTTTCTCCTATTCAGGCTTCTTCAGGAAAATGCGTGGTGATACCTCTGGCAAAATAAACAGAAATAAATCAAAACAATATTACACAAACATTATTATATCCACATAATTGGTTTACTATACATGTGTGACAACACATCCACCTATCGAAAAATAGTTTAGTAAAAGAAAAAAGTAAAAGAGGACCCCTACCTCCAAATGATGAAGCGGCAAGGAGTTATTGTAAAATATGAGATGTGTCTGCCAAGAAGAGCCAATGTGCATCCACCAAGTGGGGCCAAAAGCCCAACAGACATATTTCCTGCAGAGAACAGTATAGAACCACAACCATTATAATATGGATCTAGAATAAAAAATACACATCTCATAATGCATTTTCACAAAGAGTCCAAGTATTTTCTCTATTGTATAATACTGCAAGCATAAGTTCATGTGTTTATCAAATTAAGCAATAATGAGCACTCACATCTTACATCTGCATTGAAAAGCATGCAGGGAGCCTGTATGTCCACAAGATGGCAGCCAAGGGGTCTAATAAAGGTGCACACACATCACATCCATATAAGTTGAACAAACTTGCCTGCAATAAAGTCACCTAATGAATTTAAGGCAGTATATCATTTATATGATTTACTTCCACATTAAACATTGTGGACAGAGCAAAAACAAAAGTTATATTACGATTAACAAATGACTCTGCAAGAGATAAGCAGTACCTAGTGACACTCCACTAGTTGGGCAATCCAGCAGACAATTCAATAATGGTGCAGAGACAAACCACACTCTGTGTACAAAGCAACAGCACAGCATCACCATGTATGCTCAAATACACAGCCAGACTGGCCACATCAGACAATCACATCAACTCCAGCAACTGACCTTAAACATGTATGTTTAAAAGCTCCCTGGGCTTCAGCAGCCAGACTGTCGTCCTGCAGGTCTATATATACTAATTTCCACCCTGTGCACATAATACGAGTCAGGGTGCATATGCTAATTAAGGGGCTGCGCCAGCACAAGGTGGACCACATCAGCTCAGTGACTCTGCCACAATCCCATATTACTCCTCCCCATACAGGCATGGTCTAAACAGAAGGCTCCATTCATCCAAGGGAGGGGGCCATGGCTCCAAGGGATGAAGCAGCCTGGGACAGAACCCTGAACCTAGGCACAGGGAGTAAGGGGTCACAAGAGCCAGAGAGTGGAACACACCACTGGACTGCAGCAGTCCTCTAGAAAGAGGGGCAAGGGCCACCTCCCAGGTGAGAAGTTGACACACTCCAGGCCAGCAAATACCTGGCCACGGTGCAAACCCCATTTACCAAAAAGCTTTCCAGATGCCCTGGGTGTCCGTACGAGGCTCCCTGGCAGTATGGGCAACCCTACCTGAGGGAAAGCCTCGGACAGCCCGGCAGACAAAAACTGAAAAGAGCAACTATATGAAATTAAACCTTAACTGGCAAGTGGACAACAGCCTCATAATTACAAGAGCAGAAACCAAAACTGATATTTACATGAAAAAAACATCAAAAATGTGTAAAGAATGTGTAAACATCAAAAATGTGTAAAGAATTTTTATGCATACAACAATCAATATGAAGCCTGTTTCAACTAAACCGCAATACCTTAGAGCAGTGGTCATCAACCTTGTCCTGCAGGGCCCACTAACAGGCCAGGTTTGCAAGATATTTGAAATACATGACAGGTGATATAATTTGCTGCTCAGTGATTGCAGTATTCTAGTCTGCATCTCCCCAAGGTAATACATAAAACCTGGCCTGTTAGTGGGCCCTGCAAGAATGGTTGGTGACCACTGCCTTAGAGGGAAAAAAATAGCCAAAAAAACTAAAGAGGGGAGATGCAAGGTTACAAAAAAAGGTTTGTAGCTACTCCCTTCATTGAGCCCGGCAAAACGGCTAGCCTGTAAGGAGTATATCCACCTGGTCTTGATTTGTAATAGTTTTCTGTCTATTTCCCCTCCCTATTCATGCAAGCGAATGTGTTCGAATTGCAAAAAAAGCCTTTAGATCAAAACCATGATATAAACCTACTTTTTTGGAAACCAGGGAAAAGTGGTCCCTGATCCACTTAAAAAAATGGGCATTTAGTCTTCCCAAAATAAAAGGCACCACATTTACACTTATACCCCTTTCCTAACCAGGCCAATTTTCAGCGTTCAGTGTGCTCACATTTTAATGACAATTACTCAGTCATGCAAATGAAATGTTTGTCCTTTTTTTACACAAACAAAGTTTTCTTTTGGTGATATTTAATCATCACTGGGGTATCGGTTGATTGCTACTAGTAACAAATATCCATTAAATCATCCTGCTGCCAGACTTCCATCTATCACCTCAGAGACAATGAACAGTCATTTGTGTTGTTTTGTTTATTGGGGATATAAGTTGGGGTAAGGGGGGGTATGGGATGCCCACATAACATGTTGCTTTGCCATGATATTTAGTGAACATTGATAAGTTGGTTTAGCCTTGAAGAACTGATGTACTTCTAACATTTACAGTCTTTTCCCCTGCATAATCACCATGCAGACTATTGCTTCTCCTCCTCTGCATCAACAACATGCAGAATGTTGCACCCAGCACTGTAAAACTATTAGATCCCGTCCCATCATCTTCATTATGACAAAAGAGACCACTCTGAATAATCCCAGTTGCTGTTTGTCTTTGCTGTGTGGAGACATTAGGCCAGAGGCTTGCCGTATCTCTCTTCGGAGGCCTAGTAATTTGACAGCTTGTACTGGTTGATGGACTACTGAACCTAGCTAGCCCAACTTGATTTGACACAATTCCCCACCGTCTCTCCTCTGTTCCATCAATGACCTTGTAAAGATGAGGACTTCATCCATGACCGTGTAAGGATGAAGTTTTCTCCCAGACTTCCTGGCATGCCACAACATCCAGAACCCCACTGTGATACACTTACTGACCTTTTCCTGCCCCGAGTCCATGATGTAGAACTTTAACTGGACATACGTTCCGACAGCCTCCAGCCCCTCTGATTCAGGACTCCTCATCTATGACTGTGTAAAGATGAGGAGTTCACCCATGACCGTGTAAGGATAAAGTTCCCTCACAGCTCTCCCAGGCTCCTCCGCAATCAGCACAACCCACCAGATGGGAATGGCCTCCTGCCACTGTCTAGTCCATTCTCCACTTCTCCCAGCTGACAACTCCTCCCAGTGGCCTGTTACCTTAGCTTATATACGGGAGGCCTGTCCCCTGCCAATACCAAGTGGGGAGTGGTCGGGGCTCCTCCCATGAGCTGCCTGCCAATTTCTTGATAACCTATCACACTTTTCAAGGCCCTGGAGCACAATTAAAACACCACAAAATCACCACATTTTTGGAAAGCAAAAACCCCAACGTATATTCTGTGAGACATATTGAGTCTTTTGGACATGTATTTTTTTCCGCAAGTTTTTGGAAAATGTGGAAAGAAAATGTAAACACATTTTTTTTACACAAAGTTGTCCATATATAAGATATTTGTAACACACAGCATGTACATACCACAAACTACACCCCAAAATACATTCTGCTACTCCTCCTGGGTATGGCAATTCCACATGTTTGAGACTTTTGCCCAACACGCAAGTAGCACCTCCAGGCGTTCTAGGAACATAAATTACACATATAATTTCCTGACAACCTATTCTACTTTTGAAGGCCCTGGAGCACCAGGACAATGGAAACACCAACAAAATTACCCAATTTTAGAAAGAAAGCATCCTACTGTATATTCTATGAGGCATGATTAGTCATTTGAACATGTAATTTTTTTCCACAAGTTTTTTAAAAATGTGGAAAGAAAATGAAGCCCATTTTTTTTTTTTTTACATAAAGTTGTCCGTTTAGAAGATCTTTCTAAAACACAGCATGTGCATATCACAATTTACACCCCAAAATGCATTCTGCTACTCCTCCTGAGTATGGCGATCCCACATGTGTGAGACTTTTACACAGCTTGGCCACTGTCACAAACTATGGTGAACAAGAGTGAACCACAACTGCAGTTAGCAAAAGATTTCAATGCACCTCTCTATGTTATGCGAGATTTCAGTATTGGACCCCACAGGCGTCACTCCAATCAGAACACAGGAGTTGGGTTTTTTTCTACATCATATCACTTTATCATAAAGAAATGCATTACTAATGATTTGTACAGGGGCAAAATTATATCTCTCTCTCTGGAGTCCATACCTCTCTTAATATATTTCCGCATTCCACTGTGGAACGCACGCGGCGCCGGGCGATGACATCATCACACGGTCGCCGTATGTGTTCTAGCGTGGAATGCAATACGGCAAAGAGGTCGCCTGTTACAGTACCCCCCTCTTAAGGGATACCCACCTGGGGATCTTAATAAGTGAAGGCTTATCAAGATAAGGGGTTTCATGAGTAAGAACATTTTTTATATATCTTCTGTAAGAATTAGGGAACCCCCCAAAAAACCTTTGTTTCTCCTTTTGGAGAATTAACAAAGGCAAGAAAAGGAATAGTGGTCTGTTCAAAGACACAATTTCTGAAACTTGGCGTAGAGTGAATGAGCTCTGAGTCTTGCAAGCAGCCATCTGACATGTTTCCGATGTTGCAATAGGTCGTCTGAGCAATTAAGTATGTCATCTATACACATTACTACGCACAAGTCCAGAAGGTCTCTTAACATATCATTCAGAAGGCTTTGAAAGGCTGCTAGAGCTTTGCACGGTCCCAATGTCCATTTTTTCATCAAAAGGGGACAAACAAAATTTTTGAGGTGTAGGGATAGGTGCTGTGGAACTTGATGGACATTCAGCTTGTCTCTCTCTTAACCTTCGATCAATAGTGATAGCATGTTGTATGGTATTATTAAGAGATTGGGGAGATCTGTTCTAGCCAACTCACCCTTGAGTGGTTCGGAAAGGCCGAGACAAAATTGGTTACGGAGGGTAACATCATTCCACTCAGTCTTAAGAGCCCACCTCTGAAATTCCGCTAAGAAGTCCTCAACTGGTCCCATACCTTGTTTAAGATTCTTAATAGCATTTTCTGCAGTGATTTACTTGTTGAAGTCATCATAAAGCAAGGACATATTTGCCAAAAATTGTGGACATGAATTTAGGATTGGATCCTCTTTTTCTAGATAGGTATTTGCCCAAGCATGTGGTTCTCCACGTAAATGGGATATAAGGGTAAGCACCTTAATCCGGTCATTGGGGAAGGTACGAGGGCATAATTCAAACATTAATTTACATGCATTAATGAATTCTCTATAGGTCTTTTGATCACCAGTAAAAGGTGCAGGCGGATTGACCTTAGGTTCAGGGGGAAAACGAGGCACATTTGGATTTTTGCAACTAAATCTTGCAGTATTTGTTTCTCCAACTGCAGGGTTTGTACAGTTTGAGCAAGTGCGTCTACCTTTTGAGTACGGGCGACCACATGGTTGGCAAATTCTGCTGGGTTCATTTTAAGGTTCTATTATTCTGTCACAGACTATGGTGAACGGCAGTGAACCACAACTGTGGTTAGCAAAAACTTTCAATGCACCTCTCTATGTTATGCAAGGTTTCAGTATTAGACCCCAGGCGTCACTCCAATCAGAACACAGGAGTTTGGCGGTCCGGTACTGATAATCACTTGCATACAGAAGTGCATTGGAATCTTTATGTGCATTATAATCTTTTAACGCTAAGGATTGGACGCATGTCGTAAAACATCCTCCCTTAGTAGCTCAACGCATTCCTTTGTGTGAGAGAGATGATGTAGAGAACCCCCAAACTCCTGTGTTCTGATTGGAGTGACGCCTGGGGTCCAATATTGAATGCTCACATAAAATAGAGAGGTGCATTGAAATCCTTTGCTAACCGCCGTTGTGGTTCACTCACGTTCACCTTAGTTTGTGACAGCCACATACCGTACAGAGGCCTAACATGCAAGGAGCACCTCTAGGCATTCTAGGAGAAAAAATTACACATATACTTTCCTGAAAACCTATCACACTTTTGAAGGCCCTGGAGCACCAGGACAAGGGAAAAAACACAAAATTAACATATTTTGGAAATCAAAAACCCCAACGTATATTTTTTGAGGCATATTGAGTCTTTTGAACATTTTTTTCCCCACAAGTTTTTGGAAAATGTGGAAAGAAAATCAAAGCACATTTTTTTTACACAAAGTTGTCCATATATAAGATATTTCTAACAAACAGCATGTACATACCACAAATTACACCCCAAAATAAATTCTTCTACTCTTCCTGGGAATGGTGATATCACTTTTACACAGCCTGCACACAAACAGAGGCCCAACATCCAAGGAGCACTGTCTGGTGTTGTAGGGACATAAATTATACATATAATTTCCTGACAACCTTTGACATTTTTGAAGGCCCTTCATATTTCTAACAGAAAAAAGAAGAGCATTGGTCCAGGGCAGCAGGCAGGGACATTGTCAGTGACAGTGAACTGAATTGTCAAGGCAACAGTAGTAGGCATGTACATGGTCCATAGTACAGGTAGCAGGCAGAGGTCAGGAAAGAATGCGGACATGGGTAAAGACTTCTCCCACCCACAATTTTTTTGAAGCCTACATTCTCTAAACCCTAATCCGGGATTGACAAAACCCCAAAAATAGTTTTCTTCATTCAGAAAAAAGATATTCGGAAGCCCCTCACATATGTGAGACCCATGTGTCTCAGTAGCAGGGTACAAGATCAGTCCAAGGGGCAGGCAAAAAATGTGGTCAATAAACAGTCCAGGGTCAGCTCCAAAGCAGGCAGAGGCATATACAGTTTAGCGTTAGGGAGAAGTATGGTCAAATAACAGGCTAGGGTCAGTTCTATAGAAGGCAGAGTTATGAACAGTTTAGTGCAGTGGCCTGGTTGGGAAAGACACTGGGGACAACAATACATGGTGTCTCTTCTAAGTTCTCCTCTAGAGCACACCTCCTCTGGAGCGTTTGTGGAGTCCGCTCACTGAATGTGAGTGAATGCTTTCTGGTGGGCCTTCATGGTACAAAAGGGTGGGGATAATTTATTTTTGATAATGAAGATAGGATACAGGGGTCTTGGTGGATTTACGATAAATCACATAAGTATTATAAATGGTCAAACTGAAAAAATAAATACAGACTTTTTTATACCAATGGAGGGTTCTTCTTG
The DNA here is from genome assembly GCA_029574335.1 of Rana kukunoris. Classification (NCBI taxonomy): domain Eukaryota; kingdom Metazoa; phylum Chordata; class Amphibia; order Anura; family Ranidae; genus Rana; species Rana kukunoris. The sequence goes on along the minus strand of CM056052.1, from coordinate 184,457,291 downwards.
TGGGAAGGTATGGTTGGATCATTTGATCATTGAAGTCGACTCCCCCCATTGCACAAATTATAATCATGGGCACATGCTTGTTTCTGGATTGGGGCATACATTCTGGGGATTTTCATGTCTGTGTCATTACGAATTGATCAGAGCATGTAGAAGTTTTTTTGTCCCTCCACTTGATAGCCAATATCTCCTCATTCCACAAAACCACGACTCTCCTTGTCATGGTCGTTCATTAATAAGCCTTTGTGGGAAGCCCTTTCTATTGGCTCTTACTGCACCACATGCTGGAGTCTTTTTCCATGGAAGATTGCGGAAGAGGGGTAAACTTGTATAGTAATTATCCACATATAGGTGGTAACCCTTTTCAAGGAGTGGATATATAATCTCCCAAACAATGTTTCCGCTGGCTCCAATGTACTCTGAGCATTCAGGGGGTTGCAGCTGGGTGTCATTCCCTTTGTACACCAGGAATGCATAGATGTACCCTGTGGCTCTGTCACATAATTTGTAGAGTTTAACCCCTGTAAACTGGGGAACAGTTAGCAGGTACAAATCCCCTGGGATAAGCAGTCGCTCAGGCACAGATACCAAATGCAAGAAGGTACTGTAGTGACAAAACAGTGCAGTGTTTATTTTTGATATTTACAATTCTATATACAGGTGCTGTACAGTATCTTAGAAAACAAAATTGGCCCAATTGTATATGTTTGTCATATGCTAGGTCATTTTGGGGAGGGCACTGGGTGTTGTCATTGTAATAGAGGAAGCATTATGTATCTTGATCTTGGCATAATGGATGAGGAGACTGGCATGTGGTGAATAGGGCTGGTGGACTAGTAGGAGTATATTTTTTTTATGACTGCCACATTGAAAGTGAGGCCCAAAAATATTCTAAATTCCATCACAGTTAGTTCTCTTCACTCATAGGGATGGGGATAACTTGAACCTGGGTTGCTCAATATGAATTGTTGTGCATAGAGGTTGCACTGGGCCATAGGTCTTGGGTAAAAATTAAATAAACAAAAAATCAATAGGGACAACATTCTCTGTGTTCACCTGGCTGGGTAGTAAAAGGAGGAATGTCTGCTGTTCCTTAGTTAGGATGAAGCCATAGTGGGTTTTAAAGAACATAGGGAAGATTGGCATGGGTCCTAATCATTTGAGGCTGAGATGACCCCCCCCCCCCTCACTAGTGCTTAGCCTTTCTTGCAGTGATACTCCATTTCTCGTGGATGCCACTGCTCTAATGGTGGGTGGCACAGAGCTGCTGGTTGATGCCACTGCTCTACTTGTGGTAGCCTTCTCCTCGCCAAAATGCCTGTGGTTCATGGGCACACTTTCCTCTTCTTCTGATTCTGTGGCAGACCCACTGCTTAAAATGGGTTCAAAATCAAAATCAGAATCAGAATCAGACTCAAACACAGAGAGCTCTCCGCTGCTTTCATTGGTTAAGCTAACAAGTTGGTATGCCACCTCACTGGAAATACATTTTTTCGCCATACTGGTGACTGTGGTCAGTGGTAACAATACGGTTGTGAGACTGCACTGCTGAGTGCTGAAGTGGCTATGCTGCTGGGTTCTGATGAGGGTTCCCTTATGTGCACTGATGAGGTTGCACTAATGTGCACTGAGGCTGCACTGATTAGCTGGAATTGATGGGGTGGCACTGACAGGCGCTGATGAGGATCCACTGGAAGGGTGTCATTGATGAGCACTCACTAATGGGCACTGATGGGCACTGTAGTGGCACTGATGAGCACTGTAGTTCACTGGTGGCACTGATGGGCACTGTAGTGGCACTAATTGTACTGTGGTGACACAAATGAGCACTGATGGCACTGTAGTGGCACTGATAAGTGTTATAGTGGCACTGATAAGCACTGTAGTGGCACTGATAGGCACTGATAGTCACTGTAGTGGCTCTGATGTGGCATGGATGGGCACTCTAGTGGCACTGTAGAGCACTGTAGTGGCACTGATGGCACTATAGGGTCACTGATGTGGCACTGATGGGTACTTTAGTGGCACAGGTTCACTGATGTGCACTGGTGGCACTAATGTGGCACTGTAGTGGCACTGATGGCACTATAGGGTCACTGATGTGGCACTGATAGGTACTTTAGTGGCACAGGTTCACTGATGTGCACTGGTGGCACTGATGTGGCACTGTAGTGGCACTGGTGGCACTGTAGAGCAATGTAGTGATGTGGCACTGAAGGCACTGTATGGCACAGATGAGCACTGTAGTGGCACTGATGGGCAATGTAGTGGCATGTGTGGCATTGTAGTAGCACTGATGTGGAACTGATGGCACAGATGAGCACTGTAGTGGCACTTCTGGGCACTGTAGTGGCATAGGTGGCACTTATGGGCACTGTAGTAGCACTGATGTGGCACTGTAGACCACTGATGTGGCAATGATGGCACAGATGAGCACTGTAGTGGCACTGATGCGGTGCTAATGGGCACTGTAGTGGCACTGATGGGCACTGTAGTGGCACAGGTGGCACTGGTGGGGCACTGTGGTGGCACTGATGGCACTGTAGGTAACAGATGAGCTTTGTTGTGGCACTGTAAGACACTGCTTAGCACTGTAGGGCACTGTAAAGCACACAAAAAGCAATGTAACTCACGCTGCTGCACTAAATCTCTATCCTCTCCACACACGCTGTATCAGTGGCTATGGCCTGGTCGGCAAGTGGTTAAGGAAGATCTATCTTGTATTTTAACCTTATTAAAAGCCTTTCTGTGACAGGACTTGCTGTATCTTCTTAATAATAAGTGTTACCCTAGGGCATCTGCCTATCTCAAAAAAATCTGTCTGTGGCACAGTTACATTTAATTCACAAAAAATGACTGCAGGGAATACTCTTGACCAAGGGCTCAGGGTGTTAGCTGGTGGCATGTAGAACTGTGTTCCCCACATAGGGTTTGCTATACAAAGTGGAGCACAAGACAGGAAAGTTATGTGTGAATTTCAGATTATATGTATTGTGCTTCAATCCCTCTATAAAAAGTACTAATTTATCCTTTGACCCTGCCCAAATCATAAATATATCATCGATATAATGATACCAAGAAATTACATTGTTCAGTTCATCTACTCTGTTCTCATCTGAAAAAAGTTTACACTCCCAGAAAAAAATTGTATCCGTAGAACCCAAGGGACAACTTTATTTTCAATGTACTTGTTGGTGCCAAAACCCCTACGTATTTTTTTTAAACCTATCTATGAAGTTTAGCGAAAAACATATTAACATCCGCCCCAGAAAACGCAGTGTTGGAGTGGAGTGGGCCTGTTAAACCTCTGTTACAAACCTCTCCCATGTCTTCCCACAATAGTCAGTCATGGTGAGCTCCCTCCAAAAAAAAAAAGGAAAAGGTGTTCCCGAGAAAATGAAAAAAAATAATAATATGTACATTTTTAAACAAACGTGAGTTATATTAACCCCTTCCATACAGGGCATTTTCACCCCCTTCCTGCCCAGACCAATTTTTAGTTTTCAGCGCTGTTGCAATTTGAATGACAATTGCGCGGTCAGGCAATACTGTACCCAAATTAAATCATTATGTTTTTTTTCCCCACACAAATAGAGCTTTCGTTTGGTGGTATTTGATCATCTCTGCGGTTTTTATTTTTTGCGCTATAAACAAAAGAAGAGCGACAATTTAAAAAAAAAACACAATATTTTTTCCTTTTTATTTAATACATCTCACAATATTTTTTTTAAAAAAACTTTTTTTCCCCTCAGTTTAGACCGATACGTATTCTACGTATTTTTGGTAAAAAAAAAAACGCAATAATCGTATATTGATTGGTTTGCGCAAAAGTTATAGCGTCTACAAAATAGGTGATAGATTTATGGCATTTTTTTTTTTACTAGTAATGGCGGGGATCTGCGTTTTTTTTTTTTGTGACCGTGACGTTGCGGCGGACATATCGGACACTTTTGACACGTTTTTGGGACCGTTCACATTTACACAGCGATTAGTGCTATAAAACTGCACTAATTACTGTGTAAATGTGACTGGCAGGGAAGGGGTTAACACTAGGGGGCGCTGAAGGGGTTAAAATGTGTCCTAAAGTATGTTCTAACTGTAGGAGGAGGGGGACTCACAGGGGGAGGAGATCGATGTGTGTTCCTCTGTACTGGGAACACACATCAGTCTCCTCACCGCTGACTGGAGGTGGATCTGTGTGTTTACACACACAGATCCACACTCCTGCCGTGATTGCCGGAAATCGCGGGTGCCCGGCGGCAATCACGGCGCGCCCTAGAACGCCGTGAAGACAGGACGTTGTGCAACGTCCTGTCTCATCGGCGAGGGGATCACCATGACGTGATTCCCCTATGGGCTGGTAGGGAAGGGGTTAATAACAAAATCTCAAATAACATACTCAAATATGAAACCCCATTTTCCATCACAGAAAAGTACTGGTGTTGCCCATAGAATAATTATGGGTGGTTAAACCACCCTAGGAAACAAACCTGGAAATTGAATGGATATGACCAGTTTACACAAAGGCACCAACATCCCTTAATAATGAACTAAAAGAAAATGGGTGAAATATGGGACTTTTCATGTGCATGGACACAAAAACACACAGACAAATTCAGTATACAAATTTGTTACAAAATTTGATTTAATTACAACAATTTTGATTAAAAGCATACTGTACACTCATATAGAAGTTTATTTACTAAAGTTAGAGAGGGCAAAAGTTTGTCACAATTCTGCAGAGAAACCAATCAACTTCAGGGTTTTATTGCTAAGGCTTAAAGGGGTTGTAAACTTTCGAGCTTTTTCACCTTAATGCATCCTATGCATTAAGGTGAAAAAACACCTTGCAGTCACCGCCCAACCCCCGAGCCCCCATTTTACTTACCTGAGCCCCGAATCTCTGTGGGCGGGATCCTGCGTTGCTTTCCCCCAGCTCTTGTCGCCTCTTCATTGGATGATTGATAGCAGTGCAGCCATTGGCTCCCGTTGCTGTCAATCAAATCAGTAACACAATGCGACGGGGGCCAGGGCCGGGTCATACACTTGGCAGCTGTGGCCGCCGAGTATATTACACGGGAGCACACCTGCAAGGTAACCCCCTCAGGAGAGAGCTTCCCAGAGACGGTTAGCTCTTGAGGGGAGGAGCCGCAAGACCTGCCGTGGGACCCCAGAACAGGAAGATCGGGCCACTCTGTGCAAAACAAACTGCACAGTGGATGTAAGTATGATATGTTTGTTTTAAAAAAAAAAAAAAAAAAAGCAAACCTTTAGTATGCCCTCTCTAGCTTTAGTAAATAAACCCTATAATGTAATTCATCACGCATGTTACTCAACATGTTTCACCTATTCAGGCTTCAATAAAAAAATGTGTGGCGATGCCTCTGGTGAAATGAACTGAAATAAATCAAAACAATATCACACAGACATTATTATATCCACATAATTGGTTTACTATACATCTATCGGAAAATAGTTTCCCAAAAGAGGATCCCTACCTCCGAATGATGAAGAGGCAATGAGTTATTGTAAAATATGAGATGTGTATATCCAGAAGTGCCAACGTGCATCCACTAGTAAGTGATGCCAAAAGCCCACCAGCCAGATCTTCCACAAAGAAAAGTATGCAACTGCAATGATTATATGGATGTAGATTAAAAAAAATAAACAGGTTATAATGCATTTTCCAAAAGAGTCCTAGTATTTACTCTGTTATATAATACTATAAGCTTAAGTTCCTGGGCCAGATTCTCAAAGCTGTTACGGCGGCGTATCTCCAGATACGCCGCCGTAATTTCAAATCTGCGCCGCCGTATGATTACGCCGATTCTCAAAGGCAGATACGTTAAAAAATAGGCTTCTTCCTAGGGATTTGCGTAAGTTACGTTCACGTCAAAAGCATTGACTATTTGTGATGTGATTTGGCGCATGCACATTGGGAAACCTCCACGGACGGCACATGCGCGGTTCAAAATAAACATCAAAAACGCGGGGGCACAACACATTTACATAAAACACGCCCACCTCTTCCACATTTGAATTACCCGGGCTTACGCCGGGCCATTTACGCTACGCCGCCGTAACTTAGGATGCAAGTGCTTTGAGAATACAGCACTTGTGTCCAAACTTTCAGCGGTGTAGCGTAAATACGATACGCTACGCCCCGCTGGCATTTACGCCAGGATACGAGAATCTGGCCCCCTGTGTTCAATTTAATCTATAATGAGCACTCACTTCTTAGATCTGCATTGGAAAACATGCAGGGAGCCTGTATGTCCACAAGACGGCAGCCAAGGGGTGTAATAAAGATGCACACACATCACAGCCATATCAGCAATATAAGTTGAACAAACTTGCCTGCGATAAAGTCACTTAATGTATTCAAGGCAAGATATGATTTACTTCCACATTAACTGCTTGCCGACCATCTTCCACAGTTATACTACAGCAGAAGGGCTCGGATGCGCAAATCGCTGTACCTGAACGGCAGTCCCTTTAATGGCTATATCAGGCACGTGTGCCCACAGCATGTCGCCGGCGCCGATACACGTGGCCGGTAGCTGCAATGACTGCCGGCCACCCGCGATCACTTCACAGAGAGCCAGTTCTGTCAGGGGAGTAGAAAAAGTTTGTCTGTTCCTAGTGATCACGAACAGCAAACTCTCTCCTCCTCCAATCCCCCTACTGTTAGAAACACCTCCCAGAGTGCACTTAACCCCTTGATCGCCCCCTAGTGTTAACCCCATGCCATGTGTACAGTAATCAGTGGCTATTTTTAGCTTTGATCACTGTAATAATGTCAATGGTCCCAAAAAAGTATCACAAAAGTCTGATCTGTCCACCGCAATCCTGCTAAAAATCGCTGCTCACCGCTATTACTAGTAAAAATAAAATAAAAATAATAATGCCATAAATATGTCCCCTATTTTGTAGACACTGTAAATTTTGCACAGACGAATCAATTTACGCTTATTGCATTTTTTTTACCAAAAATATGTAGAAGAATACATATTGGTCTAAACTGATGAAGATTTTTTGGGGGATATTTATTATAGCAAAAAGTAAAAAATATTGTTTTTTCTTTCAAAATGTTCGCTCTTTTTTGTTTATAGCGCAAAAAAATAAAAACCGATGAGGTGATCATATACCACCAAAATAAGACTTTATTTGTGGGGGGGGAAAGTACCTCAGTTTTGTTTGAGTACAGTGTTGCATGATTTAGTTAAAGCGACGTAGTACCGTATCGCAAAAAAAATGGCCTGGCCATTAAGGAGGTAAATCCTTCCAAGACTGAAGGGTTAAACATTGCACACCATTGCACAACATTAACAAGTGACTCTGCAAGAGATAAGCAGTACCTGATGACAGTTCACTAGTTGGGCAATCAAGTCTCCCAGCAGCTAGTCAGACAAGTCAAAAATGATGAAGAGACAAACCACACTCACTGTATACAAAGCAACAGCACAGCATCACCAAACATACTCAAAAAACACAGTCAGACTGGCCACATCCAGACAATCACATCAACTCTAGCAACTGACCTTAAACATGTATGTATGGTTCAAAGGCTCCCTGGGCTCCAGCAGCCAGACTGCCAATAATCACCCCATCTACATAATACAAGGTAGGGTGCAGATGCTAATTAGGGGGCTGTGCCAGCACAAGGCAGATAACATCTGCTCATTGATGCTCCCACAACCCCAAATCACCCCTCCCCATCTGGCATGGCCAAACAGAGGGCTCCACCCACCCCAAGAAGGGTGCCATGGCTCCAAAGGATGAATCAGCCTGGGACAGATCCCTGAACCTGGACACAGGAAGCAAGGGGGCATGAGGGGCAGAGAGAGGAACAAGCCACTGGCCCACAACTTTAATGTAAAGCACTGGAAACAGGCACTACAAATCACAGCAATGGAACCTAGGACAGCTGACGCATTTCACAATAGCTTCAGCCAAAAGAAAGCTCTATTTGTCAGAAAAAAGGATGCAAATTCAGTTTGTGTACAGCGTCGAACGGCTGTGCAATTGTCAGTTAAATTGATGCAGTGCCAAATTGTAAAAAGTGCTCTGGTCAGGAAGGGGTTAAAATCTTCAGGGGCTGAAGTGGTTAAATTTGAAATTTCCTCATATCTTTTCAGTTACATTAAAATATTAGGAGGTGTTTGTCCTGAATTAGACACATATAGCATAATATCATCTGCAAATGCAGCTGCCGTATGTTTTTGCTCAGCTATTTATATATCCTGTATATCTTGAATTTCCTGGATCACCCTTAGGAGGTGTTATAGAGGCAGCACAAATAGCAATGGAGAGGGTGGTCAACTTTGTTGCATTCCATTGTAAAAAGCAAATGGGCACGACGGGGTCCCATTCACTCAAACTTGAGTGGTTGACCTTGAATATAATGCCTCTATCCATTTATTCATACAGGGACCCAACCCGAGAGTTGAAAGCGTATAATCCCAGACCAATCAAAATCCTTTTTGGCATCTATTGACAGGGAAAGGACTGGTTTATTGCTTTTCTTAACTCCATGCATTAAAAGGATGGTTCTCAAAACATTATCTCTTCCCTCCCAGGGACAAAACCTATTTGATCTTTATACAGTCTGACATATAGCGCTTCTGCCTCTCAGCCAATATTTTTTGCATTTAGTTTAATATCTTTGTTTATTAGTAATGGCTTGAAGCTGGAACACATTGCTCCTAGGGCTTCCGCGTACTGTACTTTCCCCAATGGCATTCATGATTGCCTGGAAATGAGGTATCAAAATCTCTCTACATTTTTTTAAAGTATAAAGACGTATACACATCTGGGTCTGGACTTTTACCCACTTTGGCACTACTCCTTAAGCCAGGCATTGGAGGAGGCGACGAGGGAGCTAGAGAGCAGGAGGTTTTTGGATGAGAATGGTTTGGTTGGTATTTTGAGACAAGATAATTGATGTAGCTGGGGGCAGAGTTGTGGATGGCTTTGTAGTTGGTTGTTAGTATTTAGAATTTTATTTGTTGAGTAAGCAGAAGCCAGTGATTGGATTGTAAAAGATGGGTAGCGGACACTGAATGGTTGGTAAAGTGGATGAGTGTGGCAGCAGCATTCATGATGCACTAATGGGGGGGATAGGCCAATGAGGGGGTTGAAATAGTTAAATAGTTGCAATAGTTAAAGCAAGATATAACCAGGAAGTGGGTTAGAATCTTTGTTCTGTCAATTGTTAAAGTGGTAATAAACTGCTGTTTGTGTTTGTTTGTTTTTTTAATCCAGCAAGGCAATGTCATAGTGTGCTAGTATGCATTTAATACTAGCATATTATGTGAAACTTACCTTAAAATTAGGACGCTTCAATCTTCACCCAGGGTCTGAACAAGCAGATCTATTCTATTTGGGTAGAGCTCCACTTTAAGAGCAGCATAGATTATCATGAAGTTATTCATAGCAATAAGTCAGTTTCAGCTACAAGTAGATGTCGAGAGCAACATGGATTACCTGTGAGGGGACAGACAAGAGATGCTCAAATGATGCTGTTTTGAATTGTGCCAATACATAATCCAAGATAATACTTTAGCCAAGACCATAATTGCCAGTGTCAACCCTAACTTGTGCTACCTCAGACTGTTTACAAGGAATAGAACAAGAAATTCAGAGGAGCAATCAGGGAAGCTAAAACAAAATACAGACTTTTTTTTCAAATACATCACTAGTAAAAAATACATCACTAGTAGAAAGGTTATGGAAGAACATATAGGCTGCATAACACATGAACATGGGAAGTTGGTCACAGATCACAGGAACATTTTAGAATGTTAGATATTTTTTTCTTTTCAATTTTGGAAGTTTTTTTGGCAGGCCAAATCACCAGGTAAAAAATAAATAAAAATGCAGCCGAAACATCTAAGGGCTGGTGATGTATTACATTTTTATTATTGGATATAGATACACTTTAATGCTTTATTCTCTAAATCTGTAGAGAGATGGTGATCCTTTGTACAGCTTTGGCATGGAATCCATGGGGTTCCACAGGGATGGATTTGAGTTTCAGTTGGGTTCTGAATTCAAACAACGTTGGAAGTCAGGGAGATCCAAGTGTTAAAAAAATTGCTGACCATTTCCTGTTCCACTACCTACTTCCACCTAGGGACCACCTAGGCGACTCCTCCTCTGCCCCTAGGCAGCCCCTAGGCAGCCCCTCCCCCTAGGCTATCTCCTGGGACACGTGACAGGTCCCAGGAGATCTCCTGTCCATATTGGGAGCACAATGCCACTCTCGCATGCGCAGTGCGAGCCCGGCCGTGAAAACGAAAGCTGTCACAGCCGGGCACCCATTCACATGGGGAGAGGAGCGACGTTCCGGGTGGCCGCATCGCTAGACCGTGGAACAGGTACTGTAAATGTATGTTTATTAAAAGTCAGCAGCTATACTTTTTGTAGCTGCTGAGTTTTAATGATTATTAAAAGGATGGAACTCTGCTTTAAAGTAAAGCATTACAAATGCAAAAATCCATTAAATAACATGTCTAGGGATTACCCTGACACTTCCTGTGAAGTGGTGCATCTGACAAAACAGCTGCTGACATGATCTGTGCTTGTAATCACACTAGAAGAAATACTTTTAAAGATCATGTGCACTTTTAGGTGTTGCAGCCGGGACGGGGGACCTATCCATGCCATGTGACACTGATGTGATGTCAGCCTCAGAGCGGAGAACTCGAGCCGCGCTGGGGGGGTCCGTCTGCCATAGCAGGGCTGCTTGACATGATGTCAGGGGGCTGGTGGATTGTGTGTGGAACCTGAAGCTCTGTGGAGCCTGGAGGACAGTGCGGGAGTAATATAACTAGTGGCCGTGCGCCCTAGGCGGCAGTGCGCTCTAGGCGGTCGCCTAGTCCGCCTAGTGGTAGCGCCAGGATGTGGCACTTAAATTTAGATTTTTTGTTACATTACATTACAAGCCAAGGAGACCATGGACATCCTCTTGGGTGTAGAAGCTGTCTGCCTAGGAACCAGATTACTTACATCAGTATTTTAGGATAGCAATACTAAAAACCTTTTGAATCCAGCAATATTCCAGCAATAATGTACCACATCTGTGCGACATATAAAACGTTATACAGCAACAATGACATTTATAAAGAAAAAAGTGCTTAAATTGCTAGCAAAATTACAGCTCTCAGGCACTTCATTTGGCGAAGAAAGCAGTTGGGAATTCCATACATCTACACCAGACCCATATCTTAAATAAGAGTCTGGTATTTGTTAATCGGGGACCCCCACACATAAATAAGAAAAAAAGGTGTTATTTACACCAGGTCCTTCAGGTCTGATATAAATATTAAGGGCAAAATTCAAGAAAGAAATCCACACCAGAACCTTTTTCAGCATGCAGTCTGGTAGGTCAAGAAAGGGAGTAAGCCAAGCGTGCACCCCCATTGGGTCCCCTTTTATTCATATCAGATCCTTCATGCCTGGTTTAAATGTTATGAGGAAACCCCATGCAAAATTCAAGAAAAATATTAGACCCTTTTCCAGCATGCAGTCTGGGAGGCCAGGAAATGGAGTAAGATGAGTTTGCACCCCGATTGACATCAGGAAGCTGCTATGTATAATAGCATAAGTAATAACATTATTATACATGATGTTCAGCTCCCACCAATCAGATTACCAAACTTGTGTTTAAGCTGTACTTTAAACTCATTCGTAGTTCCTACACCTCAATGGGGTTTTTACCTTTTACACTTGCTTTTGGGTCCTGTGCCGAGCACCAGTCCCACTGCATTCTTTTTTTTTTTTTTTATAATTCTTTATTTTTCAGTTTTTTTTTCCTTTCCAAAGTTTCAAGTTACACATTAACATATTTCTTAACGTTCATTTGAATCGATTATAACCATGATAGAGAGATATCGAGAGAGAAAGTAAATAAATAAATAATTGATAATTAGCTGAAAAAGGAGGAAGCAAATGAGCCCCCTTCCCTTCAGCTCCTCTCTCCCTCTCTCTAACTTCTATGGATTAGTGTACCCTCTTATTTCTTACCGGACTAGTCCCCCCCTATTTCACCCCCTCCCCAGAGAAAAAAAAAAAAAAAAAAAAAAATTACAAAAGGGGGCTTCCTTGTTCAGCCCCCCCTCGGCCATCTCTACCCCCGTTACTCATCTAACCCCACTACTCCTCCCTATACCTTAGATATGGATCCCATATCTTCCGGTATCTCTCATCTTCATCTTTCAATGTCAATGTAAGATTCTCCATTATTTGAATCTCCGCCACTCTCGCAATCCATTGAGCTTTAGATGGGGAGATCTCTTGCTTCCACAGAATCGGGATACATGCTCTCGCAGCTATAATGAGATGTCTTAACAGTGAGTTTTTTGTATTTTTCTACTGACATTGGGATATCCAGTAATAGCACCGCTGCTGGTCTATCTTCTAGGTTAACCCCTGTAATTTTTTGGATCGTTTCTAGCACCGTTTCCCAAAATTCTTTTATTTTTGCACATTCCCAAAAAATATGCAGTAGTGTCCCTTCTGCTATATGGCATCTCCAACACCTATCTGAGGTCTGCGGGTATATACGATGTAATACTGTTGGTGTTCTGTACCACCTTGTTAAGATTTTATAGCTCCCCTCCTCATATTTGCTTGCCACCGAGGCTTTATGAGTAAACCGAAGGATCCTGGTTTTTTGCTCTTGGGAGAATGTTAATCCCAGCTCATTCTCCCATGCTTGCATGAACGGGAGTTCTTGTGGTATCTCTAAGTTAATAAGTGTTGCATAGAAGTGAGATAGCATATGTCTCTTAGGCTTCCCTTCTAGACATATCTGTTCGAATTTAGAAAGGTCTCTAACTGCTGTATAGGTCTTTGCTAATATCCGTAGAAATGCTTCTAGTTGCAACAATCTTAGAGAGTCCAAGTCTGGTGTAACTTCTTTTTCAAGCTCTTCCCTTGTCATTATTCGGTTATTTTTTGAAAAATGAATAATTCTACTCATACCTCTATATCGCAGGGCTTTGAATCTTAAATCTGCCACACCTGGTTGAAATGTCTTAGTACCCAGGATCGGAGTCATTGGGCTGGGATATTTTGATATGTTTGTTTTTTCAAAAAGCTTTTTAATTATTTGGATAGTTGCTCCTACCAATGGATGTCTCTTTACATCTGTTGTTAATTCTACTTCAGGGATCCAGCTTAGACCATCCAGTGGTATTTCCACTGTTGTTTCTTCTATTTTTATCCATGGTTTCCTATTTTGCCCGCACCATTCTGTTACTCTGACTAAGTGAGCTGCTTCTTGGTATTTTACCAGGTCTGGGAATCCGATTCCTCCTTCCCCCCTCGGGAGTGATAGGATGGTTCTACGTATCCTTGCAGGTTTTCCTGCCCAGATAAATTTCAGGAAACTTGATCTCAGTTCCCTTAGGAAGCTTTGTGGAATCTTGATTGGCAGGGCCTGAATTAGGTATAAGACTTTTGGTAGCACATTCATTTTCAGTATGTTCGTTCGCCCAAACCAGGTGAATATTTTCTTATCCCATCTCACTAGGTCTAGTTTTATTCGCCTGGCCAGTGCTACATAATTAACTTCATATAATTTGTTTAAGTTCCTTGTTATTTTTGTTCCCAAGTAACTTATATAGGAGTCTGTCCATCTAAAATTAAATTGTGTTTTTATCTGTTCAAGTAATACCGTATTTGTTTCTATCCCTATTGCCTCTGATTTCCCGTAGTTGACTTTGAAATTTGAAAGTTTTCCGTATTCTCTAATTTCTGCCAGTAATACTGGTAAAGAGATGACTGGGGAGGTTATAAAAAATATTAGGTCGTCCGCATATGCTGCTACTTTATGTTCATCTTTTTCTATTTTTAGTCCCCTAATGTTTTGATTTGCCCGTATCTTCAATAAGAATGGTTCAATTGTTAAAATGAAAATAATAGGTGACAATGGGCAGCCTTGCCTTGTCCCATTCCGAATAGAAAATGGTTTAGATATCTTACCCGCTATACTAACTTTCGCACTCGGTTGTGAGTATAGATTTGAAAACCAGCTCAGCATTCCCTCTCCCAGCCCTATATGTTGTAACAAAGCTTTTAAAAAACGTCCACTTTACTCGATCAAAGGCCTTTTCTGCGTCACTAGAGACTAATATCATTGGCTTCCTTTGTTTTTGGGACAGATATATCGCATTTATCACCCGCTGCGTATTTTCTCTTCCCTCTCTTCCTGGTGTAAATCCCACTTGATCTGGATGTATAAGATCTGAAATGTATTCTACAAGCCTTAAGGCCAAGATTTTGGTAAATATTTTTAGGTCTACATTCAATAATGATATAGGACGATAGCTGGCACATTGTGATGGGTCCTTACCATCTTTTAAGATAACTATTATATGTGCTAGCAGTGATTCACTTGGTATTTTCTTACCTTCTCGTAGTGAATTATATGCTGCTATAAATCTTTGGGACAATTTCTCGGAGAACAACCTGTAGTATGATAGAGTAAACCCATCTGGTCCTGGGGCCTTACCCAGTTTTAATGTTTGTATTGCTTCCATAAACTCCCCTGTTGTTATGGGTTCATCTAATTTTCTCGCTATTTCTTCTGGTATTTTTGGCATCTGAGTTTCTTTAATATATTCTTTAGCTCTTTCTAGTTTCTCTTGTTCCTTCTCCACCGGGATCTTCTCATCTATCTGGTATAATTTCTCGTAATATTCCTTAAAACCTTCTACAATCTCTTGCGGGGTGTTTACTATTTTATCTTTAACTGTCTTTATTTGCGTAATGTATTTCACTGCTTGGGTTTCTTTTAGGGCATTTGCTAGCATTCTACCTGGTTTATTACCATACTCATATAATGTTCGCCTTCCCCTTAATAATTTGGCTTTGGCTTTGTCGATCAACAGCAGGTTCAGTTTTTCTCTTATTTCCTCTAGTTCTTTTTCTACTGATTGTGCTTGGGTTTTTTTATGTACAGTTTCTAGCTCTCCAATGTGCTTAAACATCTGATCTATCTGTTCATTTAATTTTTTTTTTCTATGTGTTCCCATTGCGATAAAGTTACCTCTCATTACGCACTTATGCGTTTCCCATAAACAAAAAGGGGTTGTTTCGCCTACATCATTCGTTCTAAAAAAAAATTCTAGCTCTTCATTTAGCTTCTTTTTATAGTCATTGTCTTTTAATAAAGTCTCATTAATCCTCCAGTGCCACTCTTTCTTATTTACCTCTTCCCATTTTATTGTACAATCAATTGGAGCATGGTCTGAGAGCGTAAAGGTTCCGATAGAAACATCTACTATTGCTGAGACCGAGTTCTGAGGGAGGAAGATATAATCAATCCTAGTGTATGTCTTGTGTCTGGCTGTATAAAACGTATAATCCCTTTCCTGTGGATGAGTCATCCTCCAGCTATCAATCAGCTGCAGTTCTTGTAGAAGTTTTTTAGCTTTTCTTAATTTGATATATGATAGATGAGAGGTACCTTTAGAAGTGTCTTTTATAGGGTCTAGGGCCATGTTCAGATCCCCCCCTATTATTAAAATACCTTCTCTGTGTTGGTGGACCTTTTGTAAACATATTTCCAAAAAATTTATCTGGTCAATATTCGGTAAATATATGTTCACCACTGTGATTTTTTGTTGGTTCAAAAATCCTTTGACTATTAAAAGACGTCCTACATCGTCTCTAATCACCGCTGTTTCCTCCCAGACCATTTGCTTAGATATTAACACAGACACTCCACACGTTCTAGAACTCTGTGATGTACTGTGGTATACTGTAGGAAATCTGTGATTCTTAAGAACCGGGATTTTATCCCCTTTAAAGTGTGTTTCCTGTAAAAGGATAATCTGTGATTTGCGTCTATTAAGTCCCACTGCATTCTGAACACAGGAAGTCAGCCGATCAGCATGGTCAACATTCAGAGAATGCTTTGCATTCTCTGAATGAATGCAAAGTGTTCTCTAAATAAACGAGGTGGAGACAGTGACATCAACAATCTGCTGCTTCACCTCGTCCAATCATAGAATTTTTCACATTCATTCATAAAATGCAAAGCTTTCACTGAATAATGCCTATCTTGAGTAACTGACCTTTTCTGTTCAGTAAACAATAAGATCAGCCTCTGTACGGGATACAGAAGAAAATGAAGATCACTGGAATAGTTGTGTCTATTTCAGTGATTTCCAGCCTCCAGGGCATCAGCCAGTTATGGTATGCATAGTTACATTGGTCTAAGGTGAAACAGTGTAACTAGGGCTTTTTTTCTCAGGCATAAGGTGCAGGAACTCCCCTTTTCCAAGTCACTTGATTTCTCCGCCCCTACCCACCTCCCAGCAATGTCCCTTGGTTACATCCCCTACCCACCTCCCAGTACCTCCCTTTTAGACAATACAGAACCAAGTATCATTTTGTTGTGCTAAGTAATTTGTATGGAATTCAGTTTCTCCTTCAGCCAGCAACAATAGATCCCCCTAACAATGTACCACCCACAACAAAATCCCCCCCAGCAACAATAGATTCCTGGCACCATCAACAGATCTCCGCACAGCCAGCATTAATAGACTCTCTGGCAGCCATCAACAATAGACCCACCCCCCAACAGTAGATCTCCTTCAGCAACAATTGACCCCTTGCAAAAAAAGATCTCCTCCAGCTAGAATAGATCCGCCAGCAGTGAGCATCAATACCCTGCAGCACACCCCAGTACCCCTTAACATTACATACAGTCAGTCCAGGAGGTGCTGGAACTGCGTTCCCCCTCTTCCAGCTGAAAAAAAGCCCTGAGTGTAACTATGTGAAAAATATCTTTATCAAGAATTCCTCTTTAACATGTTTGTAACAAGAAGCCACCAGAATGTCACATGTGTATTTACTACTTATTTTTTTCTGTTTTGCTTATAGAGCGCTAGTGATCCTAAAGCTCCAAGCTGCTTCTATCCAGATGACTTTGGATATCAAGCCACCAATATTCAACACACTGCTACTGGAATAACAGCAGATCTAGGGAACCCAACAACATCTGTACGTTATGATAGCTCTCCATCAATAAATGACCTTCGTCTGACTGTCACCTTCCATGAAGATAATATGCTTCAGTTTAAGGTAATGTTGAGTTACATTATTATTATTTTAGAGAAACAGTTGAAAGAGTCATCACATATACATTTTACTAATTTTGTTTACAAATTAACATAATATAAACTCCTTAAAATTCTAATGTCAATGCATTTTATTTAATATGTGTCTAAATATTATACTATAACTGGAGCAGACAGATTCAGAGTAGCAAATCAGCTTCTAGTTTCAGCTTCTTCAGTTAAAGGAGTTGTCAGAAGGCTTTTTATCTTAATGCACTTATGCATTAAGATAAAAAGCCTTTTGTGTACAGCAGCTCCCCCTAATACTTACCTGGGCCCAGTAATGGCTGGTGTGTTTTTTGGGGGGAGTGGAAAACAACACCCCCCCCCCCCGAGTGGCCATCGGCACCTCCCCCTGCTGTTTTGTAGTCAGTCTGGCACGTACCCCATCTAGGCGGGTAGCGGGTGGCTTCCAGCGTGCACCTCGTCCACCTCCTCTTAGGCATCCAATATGATCGCCTGTCCTTTCAGCCAATTGGGTGACAGGTCTTATACCTGCTTCCCTATTGTCTGGGAGGAGAATCAGTGTTAGAATAGCGAATATTCATTGCCTATTCTAACACACCTGGGTGGGCTGTGAGTGCACTCTCTGCGCCGGGAGTCCACCCTATTTTGAAGCCTATTAGAGCATCTGGCTTTAATCAGTGCTTCAAACAAACACTCCTGCCACTGTAATTCAGGCACCTTGTGTCCTGCAAGGGGCCCGGACGAAGAAATAGGAGGGGTGGCAGCATGGATGGGGCAGGTGCCACACATGCGCACTTAAAGTGGCTGTTAACCCATTGCCTCCAATTAATCAGGTACACAGTACATGGTTCCCTAAGAATTGCAGCTTCTTCTTCTTATTATTATTATTATTATTTTGTTGTATAAATGCCTTTTTTTAGCTTTTTTTTTAGCTCTGTCAATTGTCCTATTTCATCTTCATATCCGAGCCGAGGGAGCTGAGTAGGAGGGACACAGATTCCTTCTGACCTGACGTATGCAAGATACGTCAGAAGAGGAATCTCTTATCTTCCTACCTTTGACCGGGTAGAGGGTAGAGGGCAGGGAGGAGGAAGGAGGGGGGAGGAGAGAAGAGGGGTGGGGAGGGAGGGGCAGGAAGCAGAGGAGGGAGGGGCTGAAAACAGGCAGAGAGAATAGAGGAGACCTGTGGATGGAGCAGACACGCATTTAGACCACAGGATCTTGGCTCAGCAGCCATGATAATTGTGGTCTGTTCTAAGGGGGGAAGACGGGAGCTGGCAGGATCAAACAGGTATTGTAAGAGATACAGAGAAGTAAGGCAAAATAGCAAAAGCACCATGCTGCAGCTTTCACATTAAAGGGACAAGCGCGGCAACATTTTTGCTTTGGGTTAACAAACGATTTAATAGATTGGCCGCCCCTGCCTGAGCCCCATCTCTGTCCATGATTCCCATACAAAACACTAAAGTAACAGTGACAAAGAAAAATTGCTGCGCTTATCACAGTTATTGGAAAATTAAAACACCTGAAGTGTTGCGATAGTGAGTCCAAATTGAAAATGTAAAAAATAAATAAATATTAAACATAAAGCAAGTTCAAAGAAAGTTTTGTAAAAAAGTGTAAATTAGTCTAGTAATCCAGTCACCCAGTGCGACCTCCATTAATGCCAGTAAAACGCACTCAACAAATGTAGTTGTAATTAGAACAGCAAAAATCACATGTAACAGCATCTTCAGTAAATAGTCATTCTTAGCTCACATTATCTGCCTCTATCCAAACCAATGGACCTTCTTTCAGAGTGTATCAGGGTATATGGATCATGACCAGAAAACTTTATTTTTCATAGTAAAAACAACTAATCGCATCCCATCCAAAGCAATAAGTCACCGATAACAAAAAGAAAAATATCTCAAATGGTGGCAGGACCTCAGGCACAAAATATTATATATAAATAGCAAGCTTGCACTTACATAGAGCGCCCATAATCTGAAGCAGAGTGGCGGCCAGGTCCTCAGGTGTTGTACAATAAAAAACCTCAAGGTAGAGAATTCATCCATGTAAGGGCAAGCTGAATGTACCCAAGACAATCCATCGATTGACTTGGGTGCAACCAGCATGTCGAGTTTTTAACATATGAGTACTGTTGGTGGCTTTAGCTACTAGCAGTAATCATTGTGTTCTGGTGGTCAGGAAGGCTCCTTGCTCCCGACCTCCCCTACCCCGCCATCTTCAGAACACAATAGCTATACAGGAGGCATTCCACTATCAACACTGGCTGTGTTGATGGGGAAATCAAGCAATTGTCTTTCGTTCCACCCATGGTTGAATGAAAGAGGATCAAATCATCTTTGGGCTGCTTTAATTCTTGACAAAGATAATGAAACAATATAGATAATTAGATGTCTAATCTCTTAACAAGTGTTTAAAGATGTTTATCTACTATTATTCAAATTCTACAGATATTTGATCCGAACAACAAAAGATATGAAGTTCCAGTTCCATTAAATATCCCAAGCAGTCCAACAAGTACACAGGAAGGAAGACTGTATGATGTAGAAATCGCCAACAATCCATTTGGAATTGTGATTAGGAGACGGAGCACTGGAACAGTCATGTAAGTATTTATTATTGCAAATTACACATTGTAGTTATTGTATAAAAATGCATTGGCCATACTTTAAATGTTTTTTTGTGTCTTTATTATTATAACTGTCCCATAAATTATTTGTATCCCCTCACGAAAAATGTCTTACTTTTACTTTTTTCACATCATTGGGTCAAAGGTTATCTGAACTTTGACAGTTGTTACCTGAGTGCTTACATACTGCACTTTCAGAAGATGGGAGACTGATTTACTGAAGTATGAAGTGTGGAGAAAGGAAATTAAATACAGTGATCCCCCAGGCAGGTTTACTAAAGTAACAAGCTCATGCATTTAATACAGCAGGTTTTCCACTTTAGGTCTTAAGTCTGGCCCAGGATCAGTTCACTTCTTCCTATCTTTACCTCACTTTACATATAAGTAAATTAGGTCCACTATGTGAGCTTAACCACTTCCATACAGGGCACTAGGGATGAGCTTTGCGTTCGATCCGAACGTATGTTCGACTCGAACATTGCCTGTTCGTACGTTCGACAAAATTCGAACAAAAGCGGTCGTTCGCGCCAAATTCGAGTGACGCAAAACGGCCCATAATTCACTGCGGCTTTGCGCACTGATGATTGGCCAAGCATGCTGTATGTCCCGCATGCTTGGCCAATCACAGCGTGCAAAAAAATGAAGAGCCATAATTGGCCAAAGCCTGGGTGGCTTTGGCCAATTATAGTTTAGGGCTTTAGCACACGCCCCACAGTATAAAAGGCCGCCTGCTGGGCAGCCTTGTGTTGTGTGTTCCGGCTTGTTAATGAGAGCAGTCAGAGAGACAGAGAGATTGTCTTTTTATATAGCTAGATAGAGCAGGCAGGCAAGTCAGTTTAGCTTAATTTACAGTGTGTAGAGAATATATATACATCCCTAGGAGTTGTATATATATTTATACACTGTATAGCTTAGATAGATCAGTTCTTCCTAATTTACTGGCAGGCAGTAGTGTTGAGCAGAATATGCCATATTCGATTTCGCGATATATCTCGAATATATAGTCAAATATTCGAGATATATTCGCTAAATACGAATATTCGTGATATTTTTTGGAAATGAAATGATTGCGATTTTTCGCTATTGCGATTTTTTGAAATTTCGAGAAATGCGGAATGGAGCACTCTGATTAGCTCAGAATATTCGTGATATTTTATAATACAAAATAATTGCGAATATTCGAGAAATGCGGAATGGAGCACTCTGATTGGCTCAGAATATTCGTGATATATTACAATACAAAATAATTGCGAATATTCGAGAAATGCGGAATGGAGCACTCTGATTGGCTCAGAATATTCGTGATATATTACAATACAAAATAATTGTGAATATTCGAGAAATGCGGAAGGAGCACTCTGATTGGCTCAGAATATTCGTGATATATTACAATACAAAATAATTGCGAATATTCGGCAAATGCGGAAGGAGCACTCTGATTGGCTCAGAATATTCGTGATATATTACAATACAAAATAATTGCGAATATTCGGCAAATGCGGAAGGAGCACTCTGATTGGCTCAGAATATTCGTGATATATTACAATACAAAATAATTGCGAATATTCGGCAAATGCGGAAGGAGCACTCTGATTGGCTCAGAATATTCTTGATATATTACAATACAAAATAATTGCGAATATTCGAGAAATGCGGAATGGAGCACTCTGATTGGCTCAGAATATTCTTGATATTTTATCGTAATTTCGCAAAAATGCGAATGAGAAATTGATTGTGGAATTTCGACAGTAACACTCTGAAATCGAATATATGTGTTATTTTAGCTAAAAACAATATTGCGAATTTCTCGAAAATAATCGCGCGATATCGCTATTGCCGAATAATCGCATTGCGATTTATCAGCAATATAAATTGATCGCTGCAGCTACTCGGCCCAAGGTCTCTAATCATACCAGCAATGCTTTTAGACGTCGATGGGGATCTCTAGGATGTGATCTGTTCTAAAAAAAAAATAAAAAAAATACGAATATTCGAAATAGCGAATATTCACCGCGAAATTCGCAATATATCGCGAATACTCGAATATGCCATATTCGAGCCGAATATTCGCAATACGAATATTCGTGAGCAACACTAGCAGGCAGGTGATTGTGCTTTTAAAGACGTTATCGCATGTATAGACACCCAGCAGGTACAATATTTATATGAATTTTATTTTTATTTTTTTAATTTAAGCATCATTAAAATCACTGCTCCTGGAGCAGTGATTTTAATAATGTTTAAATTAAAAAAAAATTCCTTTAAATATTGTACCTGCAGTGCTGGGTGTCTATAGTTTGCCTGTGAAAACGTCTTTGAGAACCCGGGTCTTGCCCGAGGGAACATGTATCAATGGAAAAAAGTGCCGAAAAAGTCCCGAAAAAACTTCAGTTTTTAAAACTTTTTTCCATTGATACATGTTCCCTTGGGCAAGACGCGGGTTCTTAAAGATGTTTTCACAGGCAAACTATAGACACCCAGCACTGCAGGTACAATATTTCAAGGAATTTTTAATTTTTGTATTCTTTTTTTATTTAAACATTATTAAAATCACTGCTCCTGGAGCAGTGATTTTAATGATGCTTAAATAAAAAATAAAAAAATTCCTTTAAATATTGTACCTGCTGGGTGTCTATATTTTGCCTGTGAAAACGTCTTTGAGAACCCGGGTCTTGCTCGAGGGAACATGTATCAATGGAAAAAAGTTTTAAAAACTGTCACTTTTTTAGGAGTCCTGTTTTTTTAAACTATTTTCCATTGATACATGTTCCCTGGGGCAAGACCCGGGTTCTCAAAGACGTTTTATAACAATAACTTGAATATTGGTCTTTAAAATTAGCGTTTTTGAATTTGAACGTTCGAGTCCCATAGACTTCAATGGGGTTCTAAATGTTTGCGCGAACGGGTGGTCTGTTCGACGGTTCTGGTGCGAATCGAACACGGGTATGTTCAGCTCATCCCTACAGGGCACTTATACACCTTCCTGCCCATGCCTTCAGTGTGACTCTACAATTTTCATAGTCATGAAAATAAAGAAAACTCTTGGAATGAGAAGGTGTGTCCAAACTTTTGGTCTGTACTGTATATATACATATATATATATATATATATATATATATAAAATATATATATATATATATATATATATATATATATATATATATATATATATATATATATATATATATATATATATATAGATATATATATTGTAGCAGAGCGTTGCCCTGCTAGTATCTAGAAGGAGGTTGTGACCCAGAATTCTTAATCAGACTGGTTGAGGGGCTCCAGGGAGCTTGCAACAAAAAGAGGAAACTGGCTTTTAAGTCTCCTCCTTTCTTAGAAAGTCCAATGGTACCTGGAGCCCAGGGATTTCTGAGAGATCCAGGTGGGATGGAATACCCAGTCCTGGGTCCTCATTTTGAGAACAGCCAGCATACTGATTGGTCAGGTGTGTGCTGGGCTTTTAGTAGTCTCCTGACCATAGATCAGCAGATAGGAAGTCTGATTACCAGGAGTCAGGAGGGCTTCACAGGGGAGCCAGTGCAGCAAGAGCCTGCTAGCTGTGTGCACCAAGGTGGTCGGTGAAACAGTCTGTATGAGACAGACAAGGGCCTGAAATGTAAGGCCAGAGCAGCAGTGCTGCAAGTGAGAGCCAACTAGGCTGAATGTCATTTTGTTGATGAAACCCCTGCAAGGGAAACCTATTTTGTTTGTTGAACATTCTTTTAATAAGAATGGGCAAACAAAGCCCTTAAAAAGAAGAACCAGTGGGTGAGTGAGTAAGTGAGAAGTTGTATAGCGCTGCAAATGCAAACTAAATCGCGTCAAGGCGGTTTGCGCCCAGAATTGTCCTGGTCCTTTTAGAGTGGCGGTGTCCTTTAAGCTCTACATTTGATGCAAGTCCTTTACAATGTGTATATATATATATATATATATATATATATATATATATATATATATACATTTATCAGAAGACAATATTATGACCAATTACTACTCCTCCCGCCCACACCGTTTCCAACGAAAATATAAAATACAGAAATATTTTGAAGACCCCTCGTATATATACATATATATTTTATTGATAGATATTCTACTACAGTAATTGTACTTTTTTTTACCATTCGACTCTTGTATCATTTAAAATTTTTGTTAAGTTTTAGGCTGTTTTCTATAATTAAACCCTTCATATCAGGTAAAATCTGCCTAGGTCTGATTTGCCAAGGGTTTGGGGAATCCTGTTTAACCACTTTCTGACCATGCTATACCTAAAGGAGGGCTACAACGCAGCTGACCAGTTCTGGGAAGGCATCCTCCTGTGATCGTGGCCACCTGTGCGTGCTCTGTGATCACTGTGTCACCAGACCACAGCTGATCACAGACCAGGGTAAAAGGCCAATCACAGAAGCCTTTTACCATGTGATCAGCCATGTCCAATCACAACTGATCACAAAGTAAACACAAATCGGTAATCGCCATTCCTTTCCTCATGCTGACAGGGTGAGGAGAGGAGAGAAGAGCCAATAACTGGCTTGTGTAAAAGGGACATCTACACTGATAATCAGGGCACTGATTATCAGTGTTGTGATTACCAGTGCTGCCAAGCAGTGCCTACCAGTGCTGCCAAGCTGTGCCTACCAGTGCTTCCAATCAGTGCTCATCAGTGGCTCCTCATAAGTGTCACCTATCAATGTCGCCAATGCGTGGCCATCAGTACCACCTACCGGTGCCCATCAGTGTGCCTACCAGTGCTCATCAGTGCCACCTATCAGTGCAGCCTATTCAGTGCCCACCAGTGCCGCCTCATCAGTGCCCATTAGTGCAGACTATCAGTACCCATCATTGTCACCTCATCAGTGCCCATCAGTGCAGCATCATCAGCTCACATTAGTGAAGGAAAAAAAACCTGTTTGCAAAATGGTATAACAAACTGAAAAGCATTTTCGGTTTTTTAGATTATTTAGCAAAAAAAAAAAAAAAAAAACTGTGGAGATTAATTACCACCAAAAGAAAGCTCTGTTTGTGTGAAAGAAATAGCAGCAACACATGCATTTTTATCAAGTGATAATATTCACTGAGACCATCCTTTACTAATGCAAAACTGTTCTGTCAAACTCCCATTTTATCAAATTCTCACTATGAATGAAGAAACTGCAGATTATAAAGCAGTGTAAAATTGGCCAACAATAGGAAATTTTTAATTTGGGAGATTTTGCTGAGCTAGACAAAAATTGTTCAGTTTGAGATTTTACTACAATAATTAAGAAACCACAAGTGACGCAGGAGTCTAACATTGTCCAGTAGCAGGATCATTTTAAAGGATCACTAAAGACATTTTTTTTTTTTTAGCTAAATAGCTTCCTTTACCTTACTGCAGTACTGGTTTCTTGTCCTTATTGTTCGTTTTTGCTTTGAAGTTGCTGTAATCCTGCTCTGATCTCCACACTTCCTGCTTGTCTGTTTCCTTATAACCACAGTGCTGGGAGCTTTCTCACGGTGGTCTAAGCTGTCATTATGGTGTGTCTAAAACTTCCCAGAACCAATCAGATTCATTTTAAAAACAAAACACTGCCCTGGATTTGTTTGTTTTTGTTCTGTGTGTCTATTTCTACTTCACAGAAACATGAAGCCAGTTCAAAAGTGAAACTAACCTGTAGGCACATTATATTATTGATTTTTATCTATTTTTAATCATTTTGAAAAGGAATCAGTTAACTTTTAGGTTTCTATACCCTGTAAACAGTCATTTAAGCAAAAAAATGTTTTTCCTTTAGTGACCCTTTAAGGGTACACAAATAATCCCCTAACATTAAACCATATATGAGGTGGAAGCTAGCCCACTTAAAATAAGAAGGGGGGAAGAAAAGAAGGGATGAAGAGGGGGGAAGGAAAAAATAGGGGGGGAAAGCGGGAAGGGTGAATGGGGAATGGTCTGCCTGCGGTCGGAGCAGGAATCACCATTTTACTTTAAATTTGATACATAATGCATGTCTAAGATTAAAGAACTAAGTTAGTCAAATTTGTATTAAAATATCTTATTACATATCCTATAACAGCACATACGTTATAAGACAGAATATAAATAGTTAAGAGGTTCAGGTCTGACGTGAATCCTGTGGGTTGGAAATTTGCAGTCCTGGTGAATTTGTGTAGCACAGCCCCTGCTTGTGCGACTTTGTTTGCAAATTTGAGCCTTGAATGGCTACTTAAAGGGTCACTAAAGGAAAACATTTTTGCTGAAATTACTGTTATGACTACAGGGTATAGAGACATAAAAAGTTAACTGATTCCTTTTCAAAATGATTAAAATAGATAAAAAATCAATCATATAATGTGCCTGCAGGTTAGTTTCACTTTTGAACTTTCTTCATGTTTCTGTGAAGTAGAAATAGACACACAGAACAAAAACAAACAAATCCAGGGCAGTGTTTTGTTTTTAAAATGCATCTGGTTGGTTCTGGGAAGTTTTAGACACACAGTAATGACAGCTTGGACCACAGTAAGAAAGCTCCCAGCACTGTGGTTATAAGGAAACAGAGAAGCAGGAAGTGTGGAGATCAGACCAGGATTACAGCAACTTCAAAGCAAAAACGAACAATAAGGACATAAAACCAGTACTGCAGTAAGGTAAAGGAAGCTATTTAGCTAAAAAAAAAATAATCCTTTAGTGATCCTTTAAGTTCTTTTCTGATTTGTGATTGTAATTACATTGTTATGGACCCTGTTTGGGGAATTAATATAAAGCTTTCCTACTATGTCCCTTTATTTTTTTATTTATTTTTTGTTTCTGTATTATATCTTGTTTGGAAAATATTTTATTTTCTCTCAATAAAAACTAATTGCATTTTTTTTTTAAGTAAAATGGAAATGGTCATTTTAACTTAACCAAGATGTAATTTTTAATGCTTTAAAGTGGATACCTAGGGCCAGATCCACGTACATCGGCACATATATAGACCGGCGTAGCGCATCTCCTTTACGTTACGCCGGCTCAAATTAGAGACGTAAGTGCCGTATCCACAGAGTATTTGTGCCCAAATTTGCGCCGGCGCAACTTAAATTCTGAGGCGTAAGGCGGTGTAATTTAAAGTGGGAAGGACGTGGGCATGTTCCATTGAAATGAGCCGTGACCCCATGCAAATGAAGGGCCGGCCAGATTGGGCATGTGCATGACGCTGTCTATGGTCAGAGCCTTTCTGCACATGCTCACTACTCGGCCCGGCTCAATCAGTGAGATAAGAACTAGGCCTGGCGTACTTAGTGAGATACACCCAGTGCATAAATAGGCCCAGACATACGCCCTTCCATTGCAAAAGTGCATTCATTTTTTTCCCTCCCTGAAAAAAGGTGCTTTTGTTCCGTTGTCTGTTGCTCTTTGTAGGTGTGTGTCATGTCGGTGTGTTCCATTATTTTGAGGGCCATCACCCAATTTATATACACACATACATACATATATATATATATATATATATATATATATATATATATATATATATATATATATATATATATATATATGTTTATAATAATAAGTAATATATTTATAATAATATTTAAAATATTAAATATATATTAGATATAAAAAATACAATTATATATTTATTATATTAACTAGTTTAAAATATATACTAAACAGAAAAAATGTATATAAAATATATTTTTAGCCAATAGGGTGAAAAGAGCCACTGGCAAGGAAATGGAGTGTTGCCAGTACCTTGCCCAGTGGAGGTCGGCAGATCCTCTCCCGTGCCCTCCTCTGTGCCCTCCTCCGTGCCCTTCTCCTTCTGCGCTCATCTAAAGTCAGTAATATAGCTATGAGCAAGGATGCCCCTGGCATGTTGGCATACAGATTGTTGTCCTGCAAGTGTGGCTGTTAAACTTGTCCCTAACGGTGTTGCTTTAGCTGACATGTAGACGGATTGTCCAAATTTAAACCTGCTTTTATAAGGACTAACTTTAGACCGGACGTGCAGCTGATGTGCACAGCGTGTAGCCTGCGCTGGACAAACTTACTTTTGTGGATCGCCGTATCTCCCTCATTTGCATATTTGCATAGGAAATCAATGGTGTGGACGGAATAAATGTACACCTAGACGGAATAAATGTGCGCCTAGGATGTGCAGGCGTAGACAAGTTAGGCCGGTCGGGAATAGCCTATTTTGGTGCGTATCTAGTTCTGTGGGTATGGTGCATAGATATTCCGGCACAAATTTAGACTTAGGCGGCACATCTCGAGATACTCTGGCGTAAGTGCTTAAGCCAGTTACACTACGCCGCCGCTGGATCTGATTCTCTAAGCCCCAGGTTTCGCTTAGTCTTGATAAACCCGCGCAATCAAATGGGGCCATTAAATTAAGCAGACATTACTTGTTGTCATTGATATTGTAATGATAGATAGATTATGTAAGCATGTAAGCCTTGCATACATATTACATTTTTTTTTGTTAAAAATAACTCGTAAAAATGCCCAGGGATTCCACTTTCGTCTGGCGTATCTTTGTGGATCTGGCCCCAGCCAATGAAAAATGATAGATAGATTATGTAAGCAATGTAAAAATTTTTTTTTTGTTAAAAATAACATATTTCACTTTCGAACATACATACAATACATAATACAATACATAATGTACAAATTACTTTTTTATTATTTAGCTGGAATTCTCAACTCCCTGGATTCACCTTCTCAGACATGTTTATTCAAATTTCAAATCGCTTGCCATCTTCTTATATATATGGACTTGGAGAAACAGAGCATGAGTCATTCAGGATTGACCTGAATTGGCACACCTGGGGATACTTTGCTAAAGACCAACCTCCTGGAGTAAGTACCATTAAACATCCATCTTTAGTTCCACCCATAAAAAAAACACCCTTTATTATGTGGCTTATATTGACATTTCAATTTGCTAAATGTTTAGCTGTCAGAAACTACCTAACATACTATAATATTGCAGAATAGTACAGTTTAAAGTGATTCTAAAGGCAGAAGTTTTTTTTATCTATTTTATGCATTAAGATACAAATTCTTCTGGGTGCAGCAGCCCCCCTCAGCCCCCTCCTAATATTTACCTGAGCCCCATCTCGATCAAGCAAGGTGCATGAGTGCCTCGGCCATCTTGTACTTTCCCTCCTGATTGGCTGAGACATAGCAGCGGCACCATTGGTTCTCACTGCTGTCAATCAAAGGTAGTTAGCCCATCAGGAGAAAGAGGGTGCAGAGCCGTACTGCGGCTCCATGTCTGAATGGACACACAGAGCAGTGACTCGGCTCGGGGGCCCTATAGCAAGTTGCTTTCTGTGGGGGCACTCGGCAGGAGGGAGGGGCCAAGAGAGACGGCGAGGGAACCAAGAAGAGGAGGATCTGGATTCATATGTGCAAAACCACTGCACAGAGCAGGTTAGTATAACTTGTTTGTTATTTTTTAAGAAAAAAAATGAGACGTTAATATCACTTTAAGTTCCATTTGCTTCAAAAGTCAAAAGAGTTGTTAAATTTGTTTGATGCCAAGCAGACATTTCTCAGGTGACAGTAAAAGAGATGTCATCGGAAAATAGTATTCCTGAAAGCTCAGGCTTTAAAATGTGTCATTTATATCAATATTTATGCAACATTTTTAGATTCAGCCTTCTCTTAAAGGCAGTGTGATATTTTCTCATAGGTCACCAACAGCCATGGTCAGTAGGACACACATGCATTTTCATCAAGAGGCCCATGTCAGCATGTCAGATTTAAAAACCCAGTCTTGCTGTTACAATATTGAATACTTATTTTATGTTCTAAACTGTAAAATACAGCCATATTGTGACCAAATGCAAAAATATGTAGGGCGTTTAGGATATGCTTTAACACATCTGTTACAGTGTGTGTGTGTGTGTATTAAATTGAAGCATTACACCATAGTGTAATGGATTGGAATAACTCTGTTTTGTCATAGTGGAGTTGATGACAGTAGGATAAGTTTATAACATCTAATTTTAAAATTGGAAATCAATATGACTGCAAGCTGATAGTCACAGTCAGATTTTAGCTTTTCAGTCTTGCTGCAAACCACGTTAACATTAGATGTTCCCTTTCCAGTAAAATGAATGAAAAGTATTTTACTATACAGTTTGTAGGTAGTATTAGTTACTATTAGTTTGTTAGGCCGCGTACACACGACCGAGGAACTCAACAGGCGAAACACATAATTTTCCTCATCGAGTTCCTTGTCAGGCTTGCTTTGCGTACACACGTTAAAGACCAAACCTCCTCATTCTCAAACGCGGTGACTTCAACACATACAATAACAGGGGAAGTTTGATTCCATTGGCTGCTTTTGCTAATCTCATGTTACTGAAAAGTTTAGTAGGAGACATTTTCACTTTTCAGTCTGTTACAGCGTGACAAATGTGCTATGTCCATTACAAATGCTACTTTTACAGAAGGTGCGCAGGTTTCTTAGCATACACACGGTCGAGTTTCTCGCCGGAAACCAGCCCGACGAGAAACTCGAAGAGCCAAATTCGACTCCCGTTGAGAAAATAGAGAACCTGCTCTCTTTTTGGCTCGACGAGTTCCTCGACAGTTTTCTCGGCAAAAAGTGTACACACGATCGGTTTTCTCGGCAGAATACGTCTCCCATCGAGTTTCTTGCTGAATTCTGCCGAAGTGTTCTTTTAGACAGCCAAAACCTATTGGGATTCAGCAAAGAAAATGGGTTTTAGTTACTACATAACTAAGGCTACTAGGATGTCCTATGACTGCTAAGATTCCTCTGGATTATGGTGCAGCCATGGACCAGAAGCCACATTATTATAGCTTACAGGTACGCTCATGTTAACAGGCTGCTTCTCCTTTACATATACATAACAAGACTTAATTCTTAATTTTCAAATCAAAATTGGCAAGCTGAATAGTCGGGTTATGGCAGCCCAAAAGTTAAAATCTTATTGTATAAAAATCCTATACATTTCCAGTTACAGCACAAAAACACTTAGACCCCTTTCACACTGTGTGACTGTTCAGCAGTGGCATAGCATGGGGCGGCAGGGGGGCCCTGGTCCCTGCCGTGACATTTAGGGGGCGCAATTCCATGCCTCCTCCTAATTTTCACTTCCTGATGTCCCCGATCTCTGGACGCCATGTTTAGTGTCTGGCGCCCTGTGTATGGGGGTCATGTGTGGCGTGGGGCTGGCCGCAATCGCTCTTGAAGTCCCGCCTCCGCACATGATCGCCATACGCCCAATCACAGTGCGCCGGGAAACACTGAACATGGCGGGGGGGGGACAACCACCGGAAATGAGAGCCCCTGTCTTCCCCTTCGTCTGGCACCTGTCCCTCTCCTCTGGTTTAGCCACAGTGCTTCCTGTCTAGTGGAGCATGGAGGGGCAGCATGTTAGCTGACCTCCTGCCGAGCGGGGACACATGGTGTGGACTGCGGGTGGATGGCTTTGGCGGGGAGTCGAGACCAATTCTGCACATCCAGTGCTGAGGTCCTACTGAGGAGGGTCCTGTAGGCTGTAGAATAAAAGACTGAGATAAGGAGGAGGATGGCTTTGCAGTTTTGCACAGAGCTGTGTGGAGGGAGGGAGGGGGGTGAGCAGTGCAGGATGTAGTTCTCCTACATACAGGTGGGTCAGTGTAGGTGTAAGGTCGGTGGGTCAGTGTATGTGTCATGGGTCAGTGTGTGTCAGTCAGTCTAATAGTCAGTTTTGGTGTCTGGTCAGTGTAATGGTCAGGTGGGTCAGTGTAATGTGAGTGCAGGAAGTAGGAGTGAGGTGGGTCAGTGTAAGTGTAAGGTAGGTTAGTGTAATGGTCAGTGTAATGGTCACATGGGTCAGTGTGGTCACTTGGGTCAGTGTAATGTGAGTAGTGCAGGAAGTAGAAGTCAGGTGGACCATGGATCAGTGCATGTGTCAGGTAGGTGTGTCAGGGGGTCAGTGTAGGGGTCAGATAGGTCAAATGTGTTGCAGGGTAAAGTGAAGTCAGGGCGCAGCCGGAGGCCAGCAAAAATCCTTGCACTAGCCCTGGTGGTCAGTGTGCAGGGTGGTGGTGTGCGGGTAAGTGGTTAGTATATAGTGCTGTGTATAGTGTAGTGGTCAGTGTATGGTGTAGTGGTCAGTGTGTGGTGTAGTGGTCAGTGTATGGTGTAGTAGTCACTGTGTAGTGTAGTGGTCAGTGTGTAGTGTAGTGGTCAGTGTGTAGTGTAGTGTACAGTGTGTATTGTAGTGGTGTGCGGGTTAGTGGTCAGTGTGTAGTGGTCAGTGTGTAGTGTAGTGATCAGTGTGGTGTGGTCAGTGTGGTGTGTAGTGGTCAGTGTAGTGGTCAGTGGTCCGTGTGTAGTGATCTGTGTGTAGTAGTCAGTGTGGTATGCAGTGTAGTGGTCAGTGTATGGCGTAGTGGTCAGTGTGTAATGTAGTGGTGTGTCATGGTCAGTGTGTGCTGTAGTGGTCAGTGTGTGGTGTAGTGGACAGTGTGTAGTGTAGTGGTCAGTGTGGTGTGTAGTGGTCAGTGTGGTGTGTAGTGGTCAGTGTGGTATGCAGTCTAGTGATCAGTGTATGGTGTAGTGGTTAGTGTGCAGTGTGGTGGCCAATGTAGGAATCGGGTAGGTCAGTGCAGTGGACAGGTAGGTAAGTGTAATGGACAGTATAGGAATCATAAAGTGTCAGTGTAGAGGTAAGTGTAGTGGTCAGTATAGGAATCAGGCTGGTAAGTACTATTGTAGGAAGGGAAGGGACCCGGGCGTGCAAAAAGTCTGCAGGTTAGGGGGGGCGCAAATTTCTTGCCTTGCCCCGGGCACTGACAACCCATGCTACGCTACTGTTGTTCTGGTCCACCTGTCAGTTTTTTAGTCAGACCTGGTTGGACGCTCTGTCCACCTCTATGGAGCCACAAATGTCAGCAGTGTGGATGAAAACCATATTTTCCATAGGTCTGGCGGTTCTGATCGGATGAAGGCGGACTCTACAGTCCGTCTTCATCGGATCCCCCATAGGGGAGAGTGGCGCTCGAAGGAGCGATCCCCGCTGAGCAAAGCAGAGCCCAGACATGTCAGTGTAAAAGGGGCTTACAAGATAGAAAGAGGTCGTAGGCATATAATGATTTGTCCTTATTCGGATTGCTGTAATCCTTGTCTGTCTGTGGGAGACAGAAAGCCCACCACATTCCCCTGATGTCACATCGGCCATGTGCGTTCCAGCTTGGTTGCAGATCCCGGACGGCCTCATCCCATCTTCACCTCCTCACCAATCCACGTCACCAGGGACTCTGACAGCTGCAGGATGGCTCTCACTCTCCCTGAGAAACATGAGGATTACATCGACCTGCATGAGGGCAAAACATTATATGCCTATGACCTCTTCCTATCTTGTAAATGTTTTTAATCCCATTGTGCCTGTAATAAATCCGTTAACCACTGTACTGAGGCGCCTTTCTCTTTCCTTAATGAAGATATTGCACACACTTTGCATGCACTCTTGCTGATCTATTTAGGATGCCTACTTCTACGTATAGTAATGCAGGTGTTATATATCTTCCATTTCATCATCCAAGACAGTTTGTCCTACTGTGGAATATTGTACCCTCACCCTTTAAAAATTCTTAAATAGTATTTTATTAATTTATAATAATATTAAATAGTATTATGCATCAACACTAGTTTTTTTGTGAACCTTTGTCCAGACCATGGATGATTTACATAATAATAAGCAGTAAAGGACCTTTAAAATAAGTAATAACTGACTTCCTTAGCTTATTTTACTGTAAAATTACTTATTCTTAAATATTCGAGAACAGAAACATTAAAGTCTGGTTGCAGCTGGGGTCTGACAGCTTACAAGCACTTACCAGGGAATAAACTAAGCTTTCTGGGCCATTATAATGGTGCAGGAAACTGTCAACATGATTGCTCCACAGTGGATAGACCTGTTTAGCCACTTTGGCACTGGAGCGGTTTTTGCATTTTTTGCACACTTTTTGCTCAACTGTTTATCAATTTCATATTTAAAAAAAAGAAAAAGCATAATAAAATTAATTTCAGTGCAAACACACAATACAGGGTATCTCAAAAGTTGCTATACATTAGGAACATGGAAAATTGTAGCTAAATGTACCTTTACTTACAAAATATTCATTACCACATTTTACTAAATATTTGCTACACACAGCTTTCTTCTATACCTCATGTACACTGCTGCTGGTAAATGGATGTTTAGGAGCAGTTGGGCATTTTTTTCAGGTGCCCCTGAACTCTCTTCTATGTTATCTTAATAGTGCATGTACACAGGGTCATTTATAGTCAATTCTAGGCAGTTGAGTTTAGAGGCAGTTGAGTTTAGAGGGGACAGGGTCCCCCTCCCCCCAAAAGGTGCTAATTCTGGCACCGGAGGGGGGGGGGGTTAATCAGATGAGTGTAAGTTCCACTTTAGGGTGGAACTCCGCTTTAAGATCCTTTTAAAGGACCATACTACCAGAATTTTTTTGAAAATGCTTTATGGAATCCCCCCCATGTGTATTGTCTGAAAGTACAATAACATTTTTCTATAAATGCAGAATGATGCTGCCACATGGAGTTTACAACCCAAGCAAAGTTCTGTAATGTTCATATTATCTATACCTTTGTATAGCCCCCATACCGATACCATGTAAATCAATAGAGCATTTTCTCAGAGTTCATTTGAAGGGAAGTACATGTATTGTGTATTTTATAGACTAATTATATATCACATACCTCACTTCTGATGCTTATGTTTTCAGTACAAAAGTAATTCATATGGAGTTCACCCCTTCTACATGGGACTTGAAGAAGATGGAAATGCTTATGGAGTGTTCTTGCTTAACAGCAATGCTATGGGTATGTTTTATGACACTCACTTCTTATACCCCATAGTAGATTTGTTGTTCCTTTTGCAGCCATGTAAAACAAATTTCCCATACTTAGAGTTTGTTGCTATTGTTTAGAAATGCATTTTCCAGTTGTACTTTACATTTTTTTTCCACAGACATACACGGTGGCTAGCCTTTAGGTGATTTAGACCTGAAGTTTTGTTCATTGCTATATGCATAGGGATAATTTCAGGTGGTAAATAAAGTCATGTCAAATATCAGAAAGATAGACTTTTTCACAATATGGAACACATAGGTTGGTATATATAACCACTTCAGCCCCAGACCATTTGGCTGCCAAATGACTGGACCACTTTTTGCGATTCGGCACTGCGTCGCTTTAACTGACAATTACGACGTGGCTCCCAAACAAAATTGACATCCTTTTTTTCCCCACAAATAGAGATTTCTTTTGGTGGTATTTGATCACCTCTGTGTTTTTTTATTTTTTGTGCTAGAAACAAAAATAACAATTTTGAAAAATTTGGTACTTTTTGCTATATTAAACATCCCTATTTTTTAAAAAGGATTTTTTTTCTCAGTTTAGGCCAATACGTATTCTTCTACATATTTTTGGTAGGTTTATAGAATTTTTATAATTCATTTATTTTTTTACTTGTTATGGCGGTGATCTGCGATTTGTATCATGACTGTGACATTAAGGCGGACACATCTGACACTTTTGGCGCTATTTGGGGACCATTCACATTTATACAGAGGTCAGTGCTATAAAAATCCACTGATTATTGAGTAAATGCGACATGCAGTGAAGTGGTTAACCAGTTGGGGGGGCTGAAAGGGTTATGTGTGTCCTAGGGAGTAATTCTAACTGTTAGGGGGTGTGGCTTACTTTGACACATGACTGATCGCTGCTCCCAATGAGAAGGAGCAGATGATTAGTGCTGTGTCACTAGGCAGAATAGGGAGATGTCTTGTTTACAAAGACATTCCCCTGTTCTGCCGTTCCGTGACCTGATCGCGGGTCATGTGGGCACGCGGGGAAAGTCACAGAGACCTCTGGGGGGCAGTTTTAAAGCAACTTATATATACGTGCGTTGCTTTGCCTGCCCGTATCATTCTGCCGACGTATATCTATGTGAGGCGGACGGCAAGCGGATAATGATCAAACAGCTGACATGCCTTTCTCCACATGGCATATTGAAATGTGTCCTAATATTGTTTTCATTTTTATGACTAATATGACTAATTTGCAAATTAATATTGTATTTTTCAGATGTGACGCTGCAGCCAACCCCAGCTATAACATATCGTACAATTGGTGGAATTTTAGACTTTTTCATCGTACTGGGTACAACTCCAGAAAGTGTAGTTCAGCAGTACACTAAAGTAAGAATATAAAACCTAATAATTATTTGTACAGCTCTTTATCCAAGTAAGGTTTTAACTTTTTTTTTTTTTTTTAAGCTCATAGGACGCCCTGTAATGCCAGCTTATTGGTCTCTTGGTTTCCAATTATGCCGCTATGGATATAAGAGTGACAGTGAAATAGAACAACTGTATAATGACATGGTGGCAGCCCAGATTCCATATGTAAGTAATGCTAAGGTTTGGTAAGAAACTGTTACCAGTGGTATAACAAGAACTATTTTAAGTATTAGCATAAAAGTGACATATGCAATAGACATAGGTGGTTTACTAATACATAAGTATGTAAAATAGAGAAGCTTGATGTAAATAATCCTAAAAGTATCAGTTAATGTGAACAACACCTTGGGCCAGATTCACATACACTTAATATTGCGCTGCGTAATCGAAATACTCTACGCTGCTGTATTTTACCAGGCTCTACACCGAATCCTGGTAGATTTTTGCCCGTACGCTACGGCGGCGTAGTCTATTTCTCGCCGCGTAATCGAAATACGCGATTAGGGGGTGTGAAGCATTTAAATTAAGCGTGTCCATGCGGCGATCGAACTGCGCATGCTCCGTTCAGAAATTTCCCGCCGTGCATTGCGCGAAATCACGTCGTTACGTCATTCATTGCTTGAGTAGTGTCGTTTACGAACATTCCTATTCCCGGATGACTTACGTAAAAAATAATAAAAGACGTCGGAAAACGTAGAAATTCGACGCGGGAACGACGGCCATACTTAACATGGGCTGTCTAATATTAGAGCAGCAAAAAGCTGGTATAGTGTTACGCAAATAAAAGATGACTAAAGGTGCCGTAAGAGATTGCGATTGAAGATCGTAATTTCGGGGATCGCCGGCAAAAGCTCATTTGCATACCCCGACGCGGAAAACGACGGGAAGTCCACCCAGTGGCCGCAATTTTATTGCAGCGTAGATCCGAAGGCGTATGAACACGTAATCCAGTCGAATTGAAGCCCGCAGCCGTCTATTCATGGTTTGAGGTTTTCGACTAGCTAGAAAACGCGCGTAATTTGAAATTACTCCAGTCTAACACCAGTTAGACAGGCGTAATGGCTCTCTGAATCTGGGCCCTTGTTTCTTCTTTTGAGGGCTGATATAACGTATTATATCATAGGCATCATGCATGTCCAAAGATTGTAGTATTCTGGAGGGATGTTCTAAGAATATTTGCTATAGTAACATTAATAGTTCTGGAACAGGAGGCAGAGATATGTCTATTGGGATTGGTAAGGAAGAAGATTGTCCCGATGGGAAGGAGAATACAGGTGGCACTATTAATGTACTATGCTAGAAAGACGATATTCCTAAATTGGAAAAAGGAAGAGGCCCCCTCGGTGGCACATAGGAAAAATCTAGTCAACAACTGTTTACCACTATACAGGGAGACATACAGTAACAGAGGACAGAGGGAGAAATTTAAGAGCGTTTGGGCAAGCTGGATAGAAAATCCTATGACAGCTTCAGGATAAATAGGACACAGGGGAAGGGTAAATGCACCAAGAAAGGAAGGGAAGGAATGT
Organism: Rana kukunoris; assembly: GCA_029574335.1. NCBI lineage: Eukaryota > Metazoa > Chordata > Amphibia > Anura > Ranidae > Rana > Rana kukunoris. The sequence goes on along the minus strand of CM056052.1, from coordinate 184,419,776 downwards.
AAGAGGAATTTGTTAGATGGATGAAGATATGGAAGGAATGTTCGAATGGTAGGAATATGGTATATATATGTATGTTTACTGTTTTCTTTTTTTTTGTATGGAAATGAAAAAAATTTAATAAAGAGATTTGTAAAAAAAATAAAAAAATATCATAGGCATCGCTCCCAAGTAGTTATGAAACCTCCCCTGTGATAAGCTCTAAAAAACATTTTGCTTGCTATGCACTTTACATTTCTTCTGTAATCATTACAGTTTCACAAAGTGTTCATTAATGCTTATCAGAACCCTCTTATAAAAAACATGATCTGTGTATAAATACTATTTCCTGGTGCATCATGGCAGCATGCAATGGTTGTGCCTCCACCCCCACAACCTGAACGTGTTAACTATAAATCAAAGACAGACCCAGCTTGCAATATTCTCTTTCCTGAACAGCCTCTAAATGAGATATATGGTTGGAGCCCCATTCTGGTGGTGCACGCCTGTTAAAGGAAGCTTTAAACAAGCTTTGGTGTAAGTGGCAGCATTTTCCCCTTTCTTTCCATGTGCTTTGCACTTCTTTTCTCAGTTTATTTGTGCTTTCTGGCACCACTTGTCTGTGTCTGAGCATGAAAGTCAGGAAGTTATGCGGCCGCTGTGACTTTTCTGGCTTGTCCTTGTCTGGCTTGACCAAAATGGTGACCTGAGCATGCTATGATATCACTAATGGCCACATGTGCCAGTTTTAAATGGTTTTAGGCATTTTTGGGCAACACATGGTAGAGTTCTCAACTCATGCATGCTGGATACTTATGTGGTCATTGTTTTCAGGTATATTTTCCCTTTTATGGCATTCTGGGTTTTTCCTTTCTACTTCTCAGTGTTGCTCTGGGACCACTGTTTTATTTATGGCATTCACATTGGCTTGTCCTATCTCATTATGAATGCTTACTCAGTTACAGCAACAGGTTTTTTTTCTCCTTGTAAGACAAGGGTTTTACATAAATGAATAAAGCTGACTATTCTAAGCACCCCTGTCAGTGTTAAATGGTTTATCTCAGCTCTCTAACTGCCATGTTTGCTGGACAGTTTAGTCTGTTAACAGCAGGTAAAAATAACAGACTTCTCAAAATGAAAAACAATCTAAAAAAAACAACACATGCAACCACTGCTTCTAAAAAAATACATCTACAAAGAAAGAAAAATACAGTTTTAAATGCTGGCAAAAGCTTTGTGCTGCTTCCTTTTATTTGTAAACAAAGCAGCTTGGGATGTATACCAAACCATTATCCTAGATGAGAGTCTGGTATACAGTAGATATTGATGGGGTATCCCACACACACAAAAAACAGCATGGGGTCCTCTCAAAAATGCATGATGGTCCGGAATGAATTTTAAGGGAGAATCCCGCAAAAAAAAGATTGCTCCACCCAAAATTCATATCAGACCCTAGCATGCAGCCTAGTTGGCCAACAAAGGAGGAGGGCAAGCATGTGGTTCCCACCTCTTGAACTGTACCACCCCCCTAGCAAAGCATGATGATGAGGACAAGGGCATCTTCCCCACAACCTATCATCGTGTTTGTGGCTGTCTGCAGGTGGGGGAATGTAGAATCATAGTTTTAAAATAAAAGGGCCTCCAGGTACTCCTCCCTATGTAAATGAGTTCATATCACCACAAATTTTTAACACAAAAAAAGGAAGGGAAATAAAACACCACACACAAGTCCTATATAAAAAGGTCCCACATATACATCCAAACCTAGTGGTGATCAAACACTACAAACACAATTTGTGTGCTAAATAGCAAAACATGGCCTAGTCATGAAGTGAGTACAATCTTCCAGAGGTCAAGTGATTAAAGCATCCTCCAAATATGTTACTTGAAAGAATTGTGCATTTTTTTATGTAGTCCTCAAAGCCACATAAACAGAACCCTGTCTGCCCTGTAATTTGTCCAGTTTTATGGATCTTGCCATTACAATAGCTTGCCTATTAGTCTTTTAAAATGACCAGAATTCAGTATCAAGATTTTCCCCCCATTGATTTCGATGGGACTCGCTAATAGGTTTGAGTTTCACAACATTTCAAACAGAATTTAGTGACACATCCCCTGCACAAATTTAATCTGGGCATATTCACCCATTCCTATGAATTACTAAATTAAGTATTCTGCTACTAGGTAGCAACTATTGTATAGTGTTTATACTCTGTGTTTAAATATTTTTTATTAATTTTAGCAAACGATAACAAAACATATTTCACCCTAAAAAAGCCAAGTCAGTATTCATTCAATGAACTAACACAACAGAAATTCAATACAACAAAACATCCAGGTCTCATACACAGCTTTACCATAAATATTATTACAAACATATATAAAAGGCGTATCTCCTAGAACCTTGTCATAATGATCATATATATCATATTGATAATTATTCCCCAAAGAGAAGGCAAGAGGCATCCCACATCTAAATACAACCCCCCCCCAAAAAAAAACTACCGGTTACCAGGCTTTTCTACCTAATCTTTCGTTCCATCCTCCAATACATTTTCATTGCTCACATATCTCATGTAAGCCAGAGACTGTTGAATCTCAAACCAGCTTCTCCAAGTTCCATAGAACTTCAGATAGGAATCATTTTGTAGATATATCAACTTGTCCATTAATCTGGTTCTATATATCTCTCCAAACCATTCCAACATAGTATTTTCTTTGATTTCCAACATTTGGAGATTGACACGTTTGCTGTTTTCAGGGGAAATGGAATGATAACATTTTTTATTTGTTCCTTGTCTTGCTTGTAGCGTGAAATAAACATTGCCAGGGGTCTTCTTCAGTTTCTAATCATTTCTAATCATCTAATCATTAATTAGGCTTAAAACTTTTTCTCAGTATAGCTGGATCTAAGGGCAGTGCCACTAATTTCTAGGCATGCATTCTCCGGCCCCCACATTCTTCCCAACACTCAGACGACAATGCTGAGATCTTGTGTAACTTGGACGGAACATAATTCCACCTAGTCAACAGTTTATAGTTCATTTATTTTATCCTTATATTAATTGAGATATAGGGCCAGATTCAGGTAGTCCAGAGCATCTTTGCTTTGGAGTAACGCTTCTCATTTGCGTTGCGCTGCAGAAATTTTAGGAGCAAGTGCTGTCATTCACGAAGCACTTGCTCCTAAAGTTGCGGCAGCGCATCGCAAATGAGCCGGCGGAATTCAAATTGGGCGGGTACGGGGAGTGTAGTATGCTAACTAAGCGCGCTCCCGCCGCCAACGTACTGCGCATGCGTCGAGTGTCAAAACATCCCCGTGCGCATGCTCCAAAATCTGTGAATGAACGTCAATGACGTCACATTCCCATTCATGACCGTTTTACGCAAGCGACGTTTTTTTTTTTTTTTTCGACGCGATGACGACGCCTATACCTAACATAGGATACTCCAACCCCATGTAGGTATATCTATGCGCCGCGTATCCCGTCCGGAAACGTCGTATCGTCATTGCGTCGCGCCGGAATTCGATCGTGAATTGCCGATTTCCGCTCATTAACATATTTTTTGAGCGTAAATCGGTGGGAACGCCCCCGGCGCCATTTTTAAGTTGAAGTAACGATGCGATGGCGAAACTCAGTTACGCTGCTCGCATCGGAACTTCAACCCGGCGTTTCTTGTTTTCTGGTTACAGAAAACAGAAACGCCGGCTCAAAGTCACAGTTAGGCTGGCGGATCACTCGATCCGCCAGCCTAACTGTTCGTGAATCTGGCCCATAATGTACATAATCTATACATTACACTTTAAAGCTTCAGGGATAGGTGGATTTAATTCATGCTCCCATCCATTTAAGAGACATGAAGTCCCAGGTTCCATAATTGACATCATCATCTTATAAAAGTTTGAAATGCTTTGTCTAGTTATCCCTCCCTAATCTCTCCAATGGGTTGAGTTCACAAATTGAATGGAAGGGTTTAGGCAAAGAGTCCACAAAATGCTGGAGTTGCCCATACCTCCAGGCATCTGTAACCATCTCTTAGTTCTGGTAGTGAACAAAGTACATTCCCATTCAAGACAACCCTTAAAGTGATTGTAAAGTCTTGCTTTAAAAAAAAATAGCAAACATGTTATACTTACCTGCTCTGTTGCAGTGGATTTGCACAGATCCCCCTCTTCTCGGGTCCTTTCTCCTGACGAGTGCAAAAATAAAGTGTAGTGCATAAGAATTGAAAAAAAAAGTATAACCAAATTGATACAAAATAGTGAGGGCATATACCCCTGTGCTCACTGTGACAATAACCATGAATATATCTATATGGAATCTATAGACAACTCTTATAAATTACTTCAAAGTCCAAAAACATGATCAAAAAATAAATGTCCACCATGTGTCAATGAAGAAACTCTGAAGGGGGAATGACTTCAAATGTGTTCAAAAACTTCCAAATAATGAACTGTAGGTGTTGACTATAATGTGCAGACCCACCACCAGTATAAGTGTGGGCTTACCAGAAAAATTGGACTCAGAGGACTATATGTCTCCGTGAGCCTAAAAAGCTTATGTTATAAACCCACAGGCTGGACAGCTGGACACTTTAACAATTTCCAATGGTTATATCTTTAAGGCCGCGTACACACGATAGAATTTGTCCACTGAAACTGGTCCGACGGACCAGTTCAGCGGACAAATCCGATTGTGTGTATGGGCTAGCGGACATGTCTGACCGGCGGACAAATTTTAAAGCATGCTTTAAAATTTGTCCGCCGGAGACATGTCCATCGGATATGTCCGCTGGTTAGTACACTAGGCAGCGGACATATCTGCCCGCACAAGCGTCGAATGGATGCGACGCATGCGTGGAAGTTTTTTACTTCCTGGTGCGGTGATGTGGCAGCGTCAACGTCACCGCCACGTCACCGCGCTGTCTGCCGGCGGGGATTTTGGTGTGTACACACCGTCAGATGAAAATCCGGAGGAGACATTCCATCGGACCGTTTCAGCGGACATGTGCCTCCATGTGTACGCGGCCTTAGACATCCATGAGGACATGATCCATACACTCCGCAAAAAGGAATACTTCAGTGGTGCATAGTGGAAGCTCACACCAATGTTGGATTATTGATATTGAGAAATAAGAGAAGGGAAAGGCCACAACGCGCAATTCCATTTAAATAATACAAAAAATATTTATTTGCAGCTGTTAAACTTACATTTAGCAGGAAGATAAACAAGCACTTGTATAAAAAGGTGGCAGTGGAGTCCTCTTTTTTATACAAGTGCTTGATATAACCATTGGAAATGGTTAAAGTGTCCTGCTGTCCAGTCTGTCGGTTTATAACATACGCTTTTTAGGCTCACGGAGACATATGTTCCCCAGAGTACAATTTTTCTGGTAAGTCTACACTTGTACTGGCGGTGGGTCTACACATTATAGTCAAGAGCTACAGTTAATTATTTGGAAGTTTTTGAACACATTTTAAGTCATTGATGTTCCCCTTTCAGAGTTTCTTAGTCGTTTATTAGAGTTGTCTATAGATTCCATATAGATATATTCATTGTTTTTGTCACAGTGAGCACATCACTTTTAGGGGTATATCCCCTCACTATTTTGTATCAATTTGGTTATACATTTTTTTTAATTCTTGAGTGTTACACTTCATTTATTTACTGCTTTCAGCAATTATCCAACTAGCCATGTTAGCCGCTATTCTGTATACAGGCAGCACAGAGTTATTTATATAAACACTCCTGACAAGTGCCTCTATAGACCAGCAGCTATCTATGGGGGCACCAAGCCGAGTCAGAGACATGGAGCTCCAACCTAGCCCCCCTTCCTATCTCCCCCGATTGGCTAACTGACTTTGATTGACAGCCGTGGGAGCCAATGGCGCCACGGCTGTGCCCCAGACAATCAGTGGGAGAGGCCGAGGGAATCGTAGACATCACTGGATAGAGAAGGGGCTCATAGAATGCATTAAAGGGGTTGTAAAGACAAAAATATTTTCCTCTTAAATTAAAGTCTGACAGTAGCTGATAAAGTAAAAAGTAATGTTTTGCATTATAACTAGTTTGATAGCTGCTGAAATCGAGCTGTTTTATTCACCTCCGTCACTCCTGAATCGTTATTCTCACTGACTTCCTGGTTTGCGGTGCGCATTCATTCTTGCTACATCACGGCCTAATGGGAACTACAGTTCCCATTATGCTTAGCCTCAATGCCTGTGAGGGATAAGAGAGCATCTTAACGCAGGGCTGTAGCCATAGGGAGGGGGTGATCACATTCTGCTTTCCACCATGCAAAACGCCTCAGGTGCTGGTGGAAAGCAAGAAGAGGAGAGATGGGAAATGGCATTTTCAAACCTGAATTACTGTATTTTGGAGGTCAAAAGGAAAAACGAGGTAAGTGATATTTAAATGCTCTAGCTTACAGCAAACAATTGATCTAATAAAAAACGAACCTTTAGTGTTCCTTTAAGGTAAAAAACCTTTTACCTTTTAAACTCCTTTAATCTCAAACACTCTAAAGTTGTCCAATTAAAAAAGATTTTATTCTCCTTCCCCGGTGGGAGGTAGTTTGTACCTGTAAGGGGCAATAAGTGGCTATTATACTGCCATTTCATATTTTTATAGAGGTTGCCTAGGCTCTTAGGGTTTGTACTGTAATTAAGGGTAAATCCTTAGATACACCTCTGTGCTGTCTTGGCACTCAGATAGTCTGCCCTAAAGATGTTATACTTATTATTTCCTCCAATTGCACCCAATTTTTAAAAAGGGCACAATGCGTCCACTCAATTATTCCCGCCAGAACTGCTGCTTTGTGGTAATTCTCAAAGTCTGGTAGAGACAGTCCCCCACTTGACATAGATCTTTCAAGCATTTCATAAGCAATGTGGGGGCCTCTACGTTTTCGGATGAATCTCTTTAACAATGATCTAAGGGTTTTAAAATAAAGCTCCCAGTATTTTTATTGGGATGGTCTGGAAAATACACAGAGCTTTTGGAAGTGTCACTATTTTAATTATGTTTATCCTGCCCAGCCAGTAGAGCCTGCCGATAAGATAACCGTTCAAATCTTGCTTAATTTTATTGAGAATAGGTATATAATTATCCTGATATAAGTCCGTTACTGACGCAGACAAATTTATACTTATAAAAATGTCAAGTCCCTTTCCATTTAAAAGGATTCAGGGGTCTAAGGGCCCTAAGTTCCAATTGGGGGACAGAGATGTTCAATATTTCGGATTTCTCTACATTGACCTTTAAATTTGAGATTTCCCCTATCTTTTCAGCTCATTTAGAATATTACTGTAGGTAGCGTCTGTCTTGGTTTAGATACATAAAACATAACATACCTTATATTCTAGCTTAGATTTTTCCATGCCCTGAATATCTTGATTTGCCCGGATCGTCACTAGGTTCTAGAGATAAACACAAATAACAATGTTATGTCACTTTCCATTATAAAGAGCGAATGGCCAGCTAACCTAGAATATAATGCCTCTAGATCCATTTATACATACTTTACTTCTGTGACCTTTCAATAGCTTATTGTTTATGAGTTCTTGCACATTGTATTGTCGATATATTTTTGTTTTTCAAAACCTGTGCATTCTCATTCATAGTGTACAATGTGTCAACATCCTTGCATTACTGTAAAAACTCATTGCTGTGCACTGAATATATATTGTGTCCTCTCAGGATGTGCAGTATGCTGACATTGATTACATGGAGAGGCAAATGGATTTCACTTTGGGCACAAATTTTTCAAGACTCCCTGAGATCTTCGATAAAATCCGATTAGATGGAATGAAAGTCATCATAATGCTGGTATGACATATGTTAAGTATTGATGCATTGCTTAGGCAAGATTTGTAGCAATATTGTTTACACAACTATATAACCTATAACTCTCAATTCTACAAGCAATTATTGATCACCTCCTGCGGTTTTTTTTTTTTGCGCTATAAACAAAAATAGAGCGACAATTTTGAAAAAAATGCATTTTTTCTAACTTTTTGCTATAATTAATATCCCCAAAAAATATATAACATTTTTCCCTCAGTTTAGGCCGATACGTATTCTTCTACATATTTTTGGTAAAAAAATCACAATAAGCGTTTATTGATTGGTTTGCGCAAGATTTATAGTGTTTACAAGATAGGGGATAGTTTTATGGCAATTTTTTTAAAAGAAAAAACATGTTTTAATAGTAATGGCGGCAATCAGCGATATTTTTCGTGACTGCGACATTATGGTGGACACTTCGGACACTTTTGACACATTTTTGGGACTGGTTACTGTGAAAATGACAATGGCAGTGAAGGGGTTAACCACTAGGGGGCGCTAAAGGGTTAAGTGTGTACTAATGTGTTTTTCTAACTGTAGAGGGGGGCGTGCCTGCGCATGTGACGTCACTGATCGTCGTTCCCTATATCAGGGAACAGACGATCAGTGTCACTGTCACAGAGAAGAACGGGGAAGGTGTGTTTACACACACCTCTCCCCGTTCTTCAGCTCCTGTGACCCGATCATGGGACAATGGGTCCGCGTATCCCGTGGGCGCGGTCACGGAGCTTCGGACCGGGTTGCGAGCATGCTGCCGGCGTGCTCGTGACCCATGGCTGGGCTCTTAAAGGGGACGTACCTGTACGTTAATGTGCCCAGCTGTGCCATTCTGTCGACGTATATCATCGTGCGGCGGTCCATAATCACTTAAGGACCGCCTCCTGCACATATACGTCGGCAGAATGGCACGGCTGGGCACAGTAACTTACAGGTATGTCGCCTTTAAGAGCCAAGCTGTGGGTCACTGCCGCAGGACCCATGGACCCGATCGCCACCGTTGTGTCTCGTGATCGATCACAAGAGCTGAAGAACGGGGAGAGGTGTGTGTAAACACACCTTCCCCATTCTTCACAGTGGCACTGATTGAGGGAAAGACGATCAATGAAGTCATACGTCCAGCCCTGCCCCCCTACAGTTAGAAACACATATGAGGTGTGGTTAACTCCTAAACTGCAACTGTCATTTTCACAGTAATCAATGCATTTTTATAGTACTTTTTGCTGAGAAAATGACAATGGTCCGAAAAATGTGTCAAAATTGTCCGATGTGTCCGCCATAATGTCACAGTCACTAAAAAAATCGCTGATCGCCGTCATTAGTAGTAAAAAAAAATATTAATACAAATGCCATAAAAATATCCCCTATTTTGTAAACACTATACATTTTGCGCAAACCAATCGCTAAAAGCTTATTGCGATTTTTTTTAATAAAAAATAGGTAGAAGAATACGTCTCGGCCTAAACTGAGGAAAAAAAATTGTTTTTTTTTATATCTTTTTTGGGAAAATGTATTATAGCAATTATAGCTCTATTTTTGTTTATAGCGCAAAAAATAAAAACCGCAGATGTGATCAAATACCACCAATAGAAAGCTCTATTTGTGGGAAAAAATAGCGTCAATTTTGTTTGGGAGTCACGTCGCATGACCGCGCAATTGTCAATTAAAGCGATGCAGTGCCGAATCGCAAAAAGGGGCAAGGTCCTTAACCTGCACATTGGTCCGGGTCTTAAGTAGTTTAGTGGTTAAAGAACAATTGTATATCTGGTATAGGGCACTTAAAATGCAGAGATGTAAACAGGCCCTAAAGGTGAAATGAGAATGAATCTAGGGTGGGCTTTCTAGCTTTATGGTTCATAAATAAAACATCTTATATATTTCTTTAACCTTTTTTTAGGATCCAGCAATTGCAGGAAATGAGACTGAGCCTTATCCAGCTTTTACAAGAGGAAGAGATCAAGATGTTTTTATAAAATGGGATGACAAGAGTGACATTGTATGGGGCAAGGTATTTATGAAATCAAGTTGATAAAGCAGAATGTTCACAACTCTGTGAAAAAGAAAAGAAACATGTAGGTTTGAAGCATAACTTAGGGCTGAGTCACATTTTAAGGAACATTGCGTTGTGTTAGCATTTTAAATGGCACCCAACTCACTAAGGGCAGGTTCACATTGGAGCGATTTGTCACAGCCTATTGGCGGCAGTGGCACTGTTCCAATTGGTGCAACACTGATTTTGCGGCGCCGCACCGATTTGCAAAAGTAGTTCCTGCACTACTTTTGCCAATTTCAGGTGCGATTTCAATAGAAATCTGTGTATGAAGCCACACAGATGTCTTATCAAGTAGCACCTGAAATCGCGCTGACCTTGCTACTTTGAAATCGCGCTACTTCAAGTGAAGTTGCGCGATTTAAAAGTAGCATCAATGTGAACCAGTACTTTTGTTCTTGAGTGTTAACAGCCTATTCAAAATAAATTAGCTGTCCGAACACAAATCACATTATAGTGTGATGCAACATACATTAAGGCATTTTGATTAATGCAATGCACATGTGTGGCAAGGTGTGAAAGGGCTGTAAGTGTTGTGAAATATCTACCATAGGGGTCCGCTTCAAATAGAGCTAGCAAATAGTTGGGATTAGTTCACATTAATTGTTAATGGCACCCCAAATGCATTTTTCAAACACAGAGTGTTTCCAGCCACCAACTTGCATGGTTCCACAGCACCACATGGCTTGGCGCAGTGTGATTTGCACAAATAGTGTTTGTTTGGGAGCCCATTCAGATGACTGGACAGTCCAATTGGGGTTGTGAAGAATTGTTTGGGAATGTGTGTGTGTGCAAATGCGAGTTCCAATGTGAATCAGCCCTTAGAAAACACCCTGCTCATTCCAGTGAAAACTTAAATTATACTTCAGGATAGAAAAGGGTTTGGCAAGCATAACTCCCTGCATACTGCTGGATAGTTCTACTACCACCCAGTCTTAAAGTGGGAAGTTCCATTTTACAAAACCCTCTTTTATTTTTGGCAATTTTTTCTTTTGAGAGAATAGTGGGTACCTGGCTTTGACATTCTCTCTTAACCCCCCGCCCCCCCCCCTGCAGCTTTCAACCTTCTGGAACACATCACAGGTCTCAGAAGTTTAATGGAATATTGTGCATGTGCAGTGGACAGTAAGCTGTGAATCAGCTTCGAATCACAGCCAGTTGCCCAGAGTAAACATGCTCGTGGCAGGGTCCCGAAAATCAGTGAATAACTGGTGAGGATGGAGCTGGACCCCTGGACAGGTGAGTATCCTTTTATTAAATGTCAGCAGCCACAATATTTGTAACTGGTGACTTAACTTTTTTCAAACAGGGCAAAGAACCGCTTTAAAATGCACCACAGGAGGCAGGTAACCTCCATCCATGACTCTAACCTGGACCCACAGGGGCTATTTGTCACGCTATCTCTATAGACTTCACAAAAATTTTAAATGTATACCATGTGTGTAAACACTTCGGTGTTCTGACTTGTGCAGACACTCCTCTCAGCTGGATGGCCATGCTATTTTAGGACATAAAGCATTGCTAACCCTCAGCAAGCCATAACCTCATGCAGACACAGTGGTGGGATGAAGAATGATGGGTAGGCTCCCGTATCCCTCTATGAGGTAAGGATGACCCCCTGCACAGTTGTTCCTGTAATGGCTTCCCTAAAGTCACATCATCTCTGAATCCCTGCCAGTATCTAGTATTTACACTGTCTCAGGGGCACAATGCTCCAGTTCCTTTGTATCAAGGGAGGAATTTTTGTATACATTTCTGGTTTTCAAGCTCAGCTCTCAAGTGTTTACACTGGTTTGGCCCTGTTTAGGAATCCTTCTACTCAGCCTGTGGGGACTGTAGTGGAAGTTTGGCAAGCCTTCAATCTTTGGGAAAAGTGTATGCTTCATTACAGATAATCGGGCCCATCTGGAAGCGACCTAGAAGATTTTCTGAGAGCATTGAGGTTCTCGGTGCTTGCCATGAAAGACTGCATAAGGCAGGTTTCCCCAGTGAACACCATGTCTGTCCATATCAGAAAGATCCTATAACTCAAGTGTTAGTCGGCAAGACTTCTCTGCAAAAGCAAATCAAGAGGCTGCCTTTTGAGTGTGAGCACTTGCTTGGACAATACTTTGACACTTTTCTCCAAAAGGTGACTTTGAGTGAAAAAGCAAGCTCTAACCCCTAAAGAACAAGGCAAATGTGATAGGTCAAAAAAAGTGCCTTTGGAACTCAAGAATAGTTCCTTTCATAAGAAACAAGCCTTGGGCTCTACGCAGAAGCCCATATCTCAGTTCTGAAAGGAGAGCTGGCCTGCCAAGTCCTCTGCATCTGTAGGCTTTCATTTTCATATGGACTCAAGGAGTCAGATGATTGGCTCTGCAGCATGTTGTCCAGAGGTTCCAAGCTGGAGTTTCACTACTTTCCCCCTCTGTACATTATGCGCTCAAGAGTACCTTTAGAGCCACAAAAAAGCAGTATTCTTTTGAGACGTGCATTCATATTCTTCCCAATGCATTTTCATCCACATTTCGGGGGTTTTCAAGTTTGTTTTAACAAACAATAACGAACGCACAGAATCTGAAATCTGAAAGATCCGACATAAAAAATGCTTTATTTTTGTTTTGTTGCGACAACAGTTTGATATAGATAGAAGATTTAACATGACAATGACAATAATGATCTGTGTGTAATTATTACTAGTCATATAACATTAGAATTCTACTATAGCTTGTGGGCGGAACATTGGACCAGAAATGTATGATTGCGGTGTTGTACAGTTTAGGTGCTTTGTCGAATGTTCTTAGAACATTCAACAGACGCCATAAGCCTTCAATTGACAGATTCTACCTTAATTTGGATTTTCAGGCAAAACTAAAATAAAAACAAATTTCGGGAGTAACTAAATAAATGTATTTTTCAGACAAAAACTAAATTCTGAAACAAAATATTTCAGTGTGCACATGTCTAGTATTCTTTGCAGCTTTTGAAATGCTGCTGTCCTAGAGGGTCTTTGGAGGTTGGCAAGGTCTTTTATTCTAACCTGTTTATGGTTCCCAAGCCAAATGGAGAATGTCTACTATATTCTGTACTTAATAAGTTCCTCACCAAGGTTCTTACTAAGTTCCTTTGAGTTCAAAAATTCAGCATTGAGTCTACCAGGTCAATGATTGCTTTTCTTTACCAGTCCTCTACTTTGGGAATGTGCACCGTGGAAAGGGCCAGAATGTAAATTTCTGCCCAAGACATGATCAGGCTTGCTTCTTCCTGAGCATCACAAATTCCTTGATGGTTCATGTATGCCACAACTGTGCTGTTATCTGACTGCGCAATGATGGGAGACCCTTAAGGTAGACAAACCTGTGGAGAACGGCCAACTGAAGGGCCCAAGTTTCAGGATATTGATTGCAACTTCTGTTCTCTGATGACTACATTCCCCCAACCAAAAGGTTCTCTAAGACACCTTCCTAGGTAGTCTGGTATCTATCTGTCAGGGCTGGGCTCAGCCCTTCCTTCTCTGTGCTGTCAGCTAATTGCCAGCTCCCATCTCTCCACGGTGATCCACCTGTTGATGATCCTGCTCGTCAGTTCTGCCTACTTAAAGCCTTCCAGTTAATTTGCTCTTTGCCTTCACCTGTGTTAACATGACAAGAGACTTTCTCCTGCATTCCCGTTGAAGACCTGCCTGATCCGGTTACTGAACTCTGGCTATGTTTTGACTATGCTTACTCTGTCTCGGTCTGATTCACGGTTTCTGACACTATCATATTGATGTATCTAAAGAGATCTAACAAGAACCTAGACATACAGGACTGCACTGAATGCAGCAGCCATATTCCCCAACCATCGCCTGAGCCATGTTGAGGACTTAGAGTAAATACTAGGGATGCTATTTTGGAACCAAAGCAGAGTTCTGAAGCTTCATCTCCCAGACTGTTAAAGCTTATGCAAAGTTTCCAATTTTGTTTTGACGATTTGTTTTGTACTACCTAAGTATACTCACAAGGATGAGTCTGCCTCTCAATCCATTAGTTCTAGGTGGAGTCATTAGCTTTTTTTCTCAAGCCTATAGCATTAAGGGCAAGGTTCCTCCAAGGCCTATTACATCTGGAGTGTTAAGTGATTGTTGTTAAAGTTTGTAAGGCTGCTTGCTACCTGGTCATCATTTAATAAATTCTACTAGATAGATGTTCACACCTCTGTGGATGCTAAATGCCAGTTTTATAATGTGAAACTCTTGTGGTTATACTATCCTCTGAAGTTATACTTTTAATAGAAAAATACAAATTCTGTGAATTACAATTAAAAATAAATTTCTGTTACCTTTTTTTTTTAAATTAAGTGCATTTGTTTTTAAATGTACTGTACTTTCATTATTTTCATGAACTGATATATTTTATTTTCCATGAGAATCCCAATGAAGGTTTTACCCTTTATAAAATATAATTTTTAGATGATAGTTTAAATAATAAAAAAAAAAACTCTTGGATGTGTATCTTAGCGAGCAAAGTATATATTGATACGGGTAATTATTATGAACATGCACACCTACTGTACACAGGTTAAACTGTATGGACTGGTGTCTTTATTTAACCTTACCAACTATGTTACTATGATTGTTTAAATCTGTACAACAAGTGGACACTGTTTATTTGGAGCTTAAAGTCTTTTAGGACCCATTTAGATCTGAACGTATGCATGTAGGTGCGTTTTTTTTTCTTTTTTGTACGATTAGGCGTGTGCATTGTCATGTGTCAATGTGCATTTGTGTATTGATTGTTTTCATTTGTGGTGTTCTGTGTTTTCAATGCATTTTTGAATTTAAAATTTGGAGTGGATTGGGATGACGACCATTGTCATAGCCCAAGGCCTGTTAATACAAACATAACACACGTTATATGCCTTTAGTGAGCTTCCATTAACGTCTATGGAATTTTTTACAGCACCATAAACATGAACAAAATATAAATGTTGGGCCAGATTCAGGTACATTTGCGCATTATTGGACCGGCGTAGCGCACCGCCTTTACGTTAGACTTGCGCAATGTAGCCGCGTAATCACCCTATTCTCGGAGCTTTTGCGCAGAAAATTGCGCATGCATAACGTTATTTCAAAGGCGTAAGGCGGAGTAATACAAATTGGGAAGGATGTGGGCGTGTTACATTGAAATGAGCCGTGACCCCATGCAAATGAAGGGCCGGCCGGCTCGCCCATGCGCGCTTGAAGCAGACCATGGTCAGCACCTCTGTGCGCATGCTCACAAAACGGGAACGGCGCAATCAGTGAAATTGTAAGTGGACCCGGGCAACTTAGTGAACTACGCAAACAGCATAAATAGACAGACACAAATGTACTTCCTTTGCAAAAGCACATCCCTTTGTATCCCTTCCTATACAGCAAGGTGCTTTTGTTTATTAGCGTTTTTGTTTGTTTGTGACGTGTCTTTGAGATATTTGGGGACTGTTTTGCAGAGTGATTTTTGTCTTTTATGTGTTTTCTTTGTTGTTATTTTGTTTAAAATATATTTTTGCTGGGCATTTTTTATTTTTGCTCGTCATTTATTTAATTTTTTTGGTTCTGTTTGTGTGATTTTGGAATGTGGGGGTGATTTTCCTGCCGGAAACGGGGTTCCACCCTCATTTGTGGTGAAGTGATCCCCAGGTCTGTGTGAATGGTGTATGAATGTACAGTGACATAATTGGAGCCGTGGCATGGCGTTGCTGCTCACAAGTCCTGCATGGTGGGCTTGTGCCAATCCAATGTGATGAGGATGTGGTGTGTGTGTGTGCTAGGGACCACAGTGGCGTGCATGCATGCATTCTCATTGTGCCATGATTAAAGTGTGTGTTTAACGTGCAAAGATGCATATGTGAGCCGGCATGAGATGGGGTCATGAGATGGGGTCCCAGTGCATATGCAGAGTCACCTTGAAGGGAAAAGACAGGAGGATGTTAGTAGTGCATGTGCCCCTTGTGATGTGTGTATCATGGGGGGGGGGCAGTCATGCCTGCCACCCATGTCACTCACCAACCAGCCAGCTGTCCCCATACATGTTCTGTTCGAAATCTGTGGGGATGGGGCTAGGATTGTATATGTAGCTGTCATGGGTGTCATGGGTAGTATCATGTGTTGGGCTGCTGATGTCCTCCAAGGTTGTGGTTAATTCCATGATGGCATGAGGGGTGAATCTGAAGATGCGAGACACCTCAGAATCACTCATGCCAAAGATGTCTATGCATGTGTGATATATCCTCTCCCGTGAAGAGTGAAGAGTGAGGGGCTTGTATCAGATAAGAATATTGTATTAGATTAGATTAAATTGTAAAGTTTAGATGAGCAAAAAAAAAAAAACATCTCTCCTCCTTAGTGCCCTCCTTAGTGCCCTCATCCTTCTTTGTTCATCTAAAGTCAGAAGTATAGCTATGCGCGATGATGCCCCTGGCATGTTGGCATACAGATTGTTATGCAACATGTGTGAATGCTCAGCTCATCACTAACAGTGTTGCTTTATCTAACATGTAGACTTTTTTTCTCTTTTTAGACCAGCTTTTATATGGTCTAATTTTAGACAGGACATTTTGCTGTTGCGCACACTGCGTAGCCTGCGCTGCCCCAACGTTCTTTTGTGGATCCCCGTAAGTCCCTCATTAGCATATTTGACTAGCAAATCAATGGTCTGTCTAGCGCACTTTTGCGCGGACGGATGCGCCAGTCTAACGAAATTACGCTGGACAAAAAAAAGTAGATTTTTTGCGTATCTCGTTCTGGGGATGCCGTGCATCAAAACGCACGTGCACATTTAGACTTACGCCGCGCATCTCCTGTTGCGCAGGCGTAATCGCTCTGTGAATCTGGGCCGTTGTCTTTTTCAATATGTCCTATACTACAACACTGAGATAGAACCATACACTATTTTTTAATACAAAAGTTAAACTTGTATTATACATTATTATACAGTACATTTATTATACATTTTATGGAAAACTGTAGCTTAATTAATTATGTGAGTGTGAATTTTAAGCGTTTTAATAAAGGATGTTTCTTACTTGCTATACTATGAGGCTATGCTTCCCTTTTTGTTTCTGCTGTTTGTGAGTCTGGTATGCATATAGGGAGACATAAGCAGTACATGTTGGCTGCCTTGTATCAGGGGGAGGTGATTAAGACCATGAGAGTGTGTATTTCTGAAATACCATTGAAAATTTGCAATTCCCTAGTGACTCTAAGGTCGCGTACACACGAGGAGACAAATCCGATGAAAACGATCCGACAGACCGCTTTCATCGGACATGTCTCCTGGGATGTTTTGGTTTGATTAGTGTACACACGATCAAACCAAAATCCCCGCAGACACACAGCGCAGTGACAGTTTCAGCAGATATATTCGATTGTGTGTAGGCCGCCTTAGAAAACTGAAAGTACAGTGGATTTTCAGGTTTCTTTCTTAAGTTATAAAGTGACAAATTGCAAAAAAGTTGTAAATATCTCTGTTGTGAATCCACCATAAAAATAATTCTTTTAAATGTTTGGGGTAAAAGCGAGATGGGGTTAATTTACTTAAGAAATAAAACTGTTCAGTCTGCAGTGGATTTTTTACTAAGAGGATTTTCACTTAGCTTAGTGAATATAGTATATTTCACTTTGCAAAGAATATCACGTACAAGGAATTTTGTTTGAGTCGACACAGATACCGATTCACTAAACTAAGTGCGTACTCCCTTGCTATGGGAAAATGTCCTTGCAAAGTGAACACGTTCTTCTCCTTTAGTAAATAAACTTCACAAAAAGAGAGAGAGAGAAAATAAGGGGGGAAAAGCTAAAGTAAGAAATACTGTAGATAATCAATTAACACAAAAACCAACAAGGTTGTCTCATTTTGATTTTTTCTTATTTTATTTTCAGGTCTGGCCAGATTTGCCTAATGTTGAAGTTGATAATTCACTTGACTGGGACACACAAGTTCAGGTATGTATCCTAACACTGTTCCTCCTAAATAACCTAGCAACATGATGAATGTAGACACCTACCTAATTTGAGAGTTGACTAGTTGAAATTGTATTTGTTCCAGAAAACAATGATGGCATAACAATTAGATCTGCTTACTCAAATCGTTTTTTAATGCTAATGCTAAAAATGATCCTTATTTTTGCAAATATGTTTGTTTGGTGACACAGAAGGCTGAAACCCCCCTTCCGCAGTCCTCTTTTTTTTTTTTAAAGTTTTAAAGAGGAATTTATTGAAAGGCAGTACAATACAGCAAAAATTCCCCATTTCACTCTGGGGTTCATCACAATGAACAAAAAAGCAAAAGCACTCAGAGGTACCATCCGTCATCCGTAAACTAAAGGACCAAAATATGGTATTATGGTTCCAATATAGAACAAAGATAAAAATAAGGACAATAACATAAATGAAAATTGCAAAATAGAATATTAGTAACTTCCTAGGATCAAAACCTAGGTAACATATCGTAAGGAGGGGATCTCCCAGGGAGCACACTAATACCAATCGTCGGGACCAGACACCCCAAAAGGGGACACAACTGTCTGGAATCGACAAAATAAACCGAGTTATTAAATTTCCCCCCCCCTTCAAACAGGTTCACTCACTAGGCCCCAGAATACCAGCACTCTCCAGGACCCAGTAAGGAAACCACTGTCAAAAGGAAAAAACAAAAGAAAAAAAATAAATGAGAAAAAAACGAATTATTACTGTCCAATAGTTTTTCCAAAGAAACATATATACGGAGTGAGTCACAGACAGTATTAAACAAGACCAGGTCTAGTTAAAGCTTTCAGTTTGAACATATACCAGAGTGAGAAACAACGAAAAAAGAAAGAGAAGTATAGAAAAAAAAAAAACAGAAAAAAACAAAAGAGAGGGAAAAGAAGAAGATAGAGGGTGAGATAATACGAGCCAGCTCACAGCTTACACAGTGTTACATTCATGTGAATTGTCAATACCAGGAATCAGGGATATTCCCATATATGTAGCCCAGGGTTCCCATGTTGCCTCAAATGATTTGGAAGAGTCCGAAATGGAGCTAATTAGTTTTTCCTGTGACATAATCCAGGAGATCTTCCTTTTGGCAGCAGAGATTGAGACTTTCGGGAGCTTCCAGGCCCTAGCTATCACCAGTTTAGCCCCTAGTAGCATAAACATTATTAATTTACGGGTGAATTTGGACAGCTTAGGGATGGATGCGTTTAGTAAAGCTATTTGAGGGGACTGTAGTATAGGGGCACCTGAAACCTTCCGAATAAGGCTAAACATTTTGTTCCAAAAACTCCTAATCTTCGAACATTCCCACCAAATGTGCAACATGGAACCCTGGGCCTGACAACCTCTGAAACACAAAGGAGACAAAGAAGGAAACATCATCGCAAGCCTAGTGGGGACTAAATACCACCTCATCATGACCTTAAGGTTGGCTTCAATCAATGACACATTTATTATACCTTTATAAGATCTTGAAGCCGCTCTGTGCCATTCGTCCAGGTCCCAGGTGTCCCCTAGATCCCTCTCCCAAGCCTCCATGTAAGGAAATTTAGAAGTGGGTTCCACAAGTGCAAGGTAGATTATAGAAATACCTCCTCTGAATTCCATTCCCCGACCACACCATTGTTCGTATTTAGTGAACTCCGGGGGACTTGATTTAGTCCTCCAAATTGAATTAAAAAAATGGAGAATTTGATGATATCTAAACGTTTCTGAAACAGGTAAACTCAATTTTTCTAGACAATGCTTAAGCGAAAAAGGGCCAGAGGGAGTGAAAAAGTGTCCAATTCTGTACATCCCCTTGTTTAGCCACCATTTGAAGGCTTTTAAATCCATGCCTGGATTAAAACTCGGATTATTAAACAAATGAGAGAGTGGTCTAATGTCGGAGATCAATGAGGGAAGGTGTATCAAATCGTCCCATAGTTTCAGGGACTGAGAAAGTGAGGGAGCGAGGATCGAAGGCCTAGACTTGCGGGGACACCAAAGTAGAAAATCAACAGTATGCGACGGGACCGCCTGCCGTTCTATATAGACCCAGTCAGGTTTTTCAAATTTAGAGTAAATAATTGATAACTGTGCGAGCCTAGCCGCCTGGTAATATCGGAATAAATTGGGAAGGCCCAAACCTCCCCGAATTTTAGGACTGAAAAGAACTTGTCTGGAGAGCCTATAGCCCTTTTTCCCCCAAACAAATTTAATAATCTGCCCCTGAAACGAATCAAGTTGAGCTTTATAGATCGCAATAGGGAGAGAACGAAATAAGTAGAGATCTGAGATCATTTTCCAGAGCACGGAACATGGGGGGGAAATTTTCCTTATATAAGAATTCAATCTTAGGGGTTAAATTTATGCCTAAATATCTAATTGAGGACTCTCTCCATATATAAGGAAAATTGATTTTAAGTTGATCCACTAAAGCGGGTTTAAGTGACACATTCAGTGCATACGATTTAGTCATATTTACCCATAAACCCGAAATTGAGCTGAAGGCCTTTAGCAATTTATTTATAGCGGGTAGCGAAATGAGTGGTGAGGTGACGAAAAGGAGCACATCATCAGCGAACAGAGCGCATTTATGAACCGAATGGCCACAACTAACACCTACAATTGCTTGTTCTGAGCGTATTGCTACCGCCAGGGATTCAATTGCAATAGCAAAAATCAGAGGGGACAATGGGCAGCCCTGTCGTGTCCCCCTGGAGATAGAAATAGGCCCAGACAAGTATCCCTGCAATTTAATCCTAGCCTCCGGTGTAGAATACAAAGCCTTCAATAAATTCAAGAAGGACGTACCAAAGCCCCACCTACCTAAAATAGAAAACATATAGGACCAAGAGAGAGAGTCAAAGGCCTTTTGTAGGTCCAATGACAGTAGAAATCCTTCTTGCCTTGGCCCCCCGTCCCACCCCGATTGAAGAATGGAAATTATATCCACCGCTCTAAAACCTACTTGGTCCTTGTGAATGTAATGATTAATGAAAGAACCAAATCTATTGGCCAAAATTTTAGTAAGGATTTTCAAATCGTTATTAATCAGGGATATGGGCCTATAATTTTCTACTTGCTCAGGATCTTTGTCGGGTTTCGGGATTACTGAGATAAAGGCAGCGTTGAGTATAGGTGCCACAGGTTCTCCCGTTCGTTTTGAATTAAAAAAATTGGTGAGATGAGGGGCCAACACATCTGAGAAGGACTTGTAATACAGAGTAGAAAACCCATCTGGACCGGGGGACGAGCCATTTTTTAAACCTTTGATGACATCTAGGGTTTCTTGTAATGTAAATGGAGCCTCAAGCAAATCAACATGTTCCTTACGGAGGGAGGGAATAGGAAGATTATCTAAAAAGGCAGATGTATCTGCCAACCTGGAGTCCTCTGTTGCCCGGTATAAATTAGTATAGAATTCCTCAAAGGAGCTCAAAACCCGTTGGGGGTTAAGAGTAAAAGAACCGTCCCGTTGTTTAATCCTAGGGAGAGTGTGGGAGCGCATTTTCGGGGAAAGTCTATTAGCCAACATCGTACCCATTTTATTGGCCTGAGAATAGAATTTAGCACCTGACCAACGGATAGACCTCTCAGCCTTAACCGTAAGGGCTAAATTTAAGGCCAACTTAGCCTTTTCTAGTTGTGCTAAATGGCTCCCTGAGGGGTTTTTTTTGTGTTTTTTGCTAATCAAGGCAAAATCCTTTTCCAATTTCTCGATATTCGAAGCTCTCGCTTTCTTCAGATTAGAAGCCAATTGAATAAATTTCCCCCGAATCGAGGCCTTGTGGGCCGCCCAAAGAGTCTCAGCCGAGATTCCTTCCGGGTTATTAAACAGGAAATACTCCTTCAAAGCATTTTTGATCTCAGACACAATCGTAAGGTCATCCAATAGTGATTCAGAAAGCCGCCATTGGGGGGCATTAGGTCTAGCAAAGCATCTTTGTATGATCATAATCACCATGGAGTGATCAGACAAAGCTGTATCTTTAATAAAAGCCTTGTGCACTGCCGGTATGTGAATAGAAGATAAAAAAACATGGTCAATTCTTGAGTAACATAAATGTGGGTGCGAAAAATGAGTATAATCCCGCGTTGAAGGGTTAAATTCCCTCCAAATGTCGACTAACCCTTGTTGATAAATTAGTTTCGCTAATTTAGCACTGCAGCGAGAAGGGTGAGACAATTGTTTGGACGGGATCTTAGACTTATCTAGGGTTCGATCGAAGGCGGTATTAGAGTCGCCTCCAAAAACCACCGTACCCTCCAATAATTTGTCCAGGGTCCTAAACATTAAACTAAAAAACCGAGTCTGACCTTTGTTGGGGGCGTAATAGGAAACAAAAGAAAATAATTGGCCATCAATCAGTCCCTTCACCAAAATAAACCTCCCCTCAGGATCCCTATGAATTAAAGTCGATGTGAATTGACTCGATCTAGCAAACAATATCGCAACCCCTTTCGTTTTATCTACCGCATTAGCCAGGAAGAATTGAGGGTAATGGGAATGCAAGAAAGAAGGGGTAAACCGCAGTGGGAAATGGGTTTCCTGAAGCATGACTACTTCCAATTTTTGTTTGTGGTAGGATTGAAAAATTTTCTTCCTCTTAGAAGGTCAATTTAAACCTTGCACATTGTGAGAAACCACTTTCAATGACGGTAGTTTTGCGTTAATAACAGACATGGTGCATGGGAGAAAGGATCTTATCATTATCAGGACTCACCTCTAACCGCCCGGGGTGTTGTATTCCTGGAACCTGTTGATACCTGAGACCTGGAGGAACCCAAATACATGGAAGCGTCCGTGAGCTGGCAAAAGAAATAAGAAAAAAAGAAACAGTAAGAAAAAAGATAAGAGAGAAGGAAATACTTCGGTCCAAAACGGGCCTGAAAGGCCAAAGGGGGAAAAGACCTCCATTGACCCTACCAAAGAAACATTTTGTGTGGTCCTCAAAACGGACCATCGTTCCATCCCCCGAGCATGAAATAATCATGGTCAGACGATGGATGGAGGCGCATGATTGCTGCTCCAGCCAGAAACGTCCCTGAAATTTAAAGAGAAACAAAAGCAATCGAGAATGACGATTTAAAAAAAAAAAAAAAATAAGATAATAATAATAATAATAACTATCCCAATAAAGATTAAATGGATCCGTCCATTTATAGAGTTCGGTGAGAGTCCCCTAGATGACTTTGTCAAGGGTGATGTAGATTGCCAACCGGGGCCTGGCTCACAAAAACCAAGTCTGCCTGTGAAAAAAAAAAAGAAAAAAAACCTCACTAGGCGTTTGTGAACAAATGAAGCCAGCTATCCCTGAAAGGCATCAAAAACAACAGGAAAAAAAAAAAAATCTTCGGTTCAAGTATGAAGAGAGTTTTTTGTGCGTCTAGATTTAGTGGACTTCCATGTAGGAGAGATAGGACTGGAAGGGGTAGGACGCTTGGAGGTAGTCGCTAAAAGGTTGGAGGTGTCCATTGCTGAGTCCTGCGTGATAAATTTTAAGTCTAATAATAGTTGTTCCCCCTCTGGAAAAGATGAGAAGGAGTGGGTTTTGCCTTTGAACGAGAACTTCAAAGCAAAAGGAAACGCCCACCAATATTTAATTTCTCTTTGTGAGAGGACCGAAAGCAGGGGCTTTAGGGATCGCCGGCGTTGAATTGTAGAAGGAGAAATATCAGCGAAAATCTGTATCTCAGAGCCCTGGAAAGACAAGTGGGAATTTTGCCGTGATATTTTCATTATTTCCTCTTTCACGCTATAGAAGTGGGGCTTTACCACTATATCGCGGGGTAATCCGTCCTTCCTAGGGGGACCAAGAGATCTATGGGCTCTGTCCAGTTCCAATTTATTTGGGGTAATTTCCGGTATGAGGGATTTAATAAGATCCTTAACTGTTGCCGGGATATCCGTTAAGGATTCCGGCAGTCCCCGCACCCTAAAATTATCTCTCCTAGAACGATTTTCAAGGTCATCCAACTTGTTTAAGGCTGCGTCCAGTTGCTCCTGTAAAGCTTGAATATGTTCTGAATTTTGATTGGCCCTAGAAACTGTAATGTCAAGTTTGTGTTCAATGGATTCCATTCTGGAACCCAGGTTCTGAAAATCAACACGCATATCTGCTGTAATCTTATTGGCAGTGTTTGCTAGCCCCCTTTCAAGCAGAGCAGAACATTTTAGAAATAAATCATCAGCATTCAGATGGGGAGCGGTGCCCAGGCCTCCTGGAGTATTTACATCCTCTATATGGGGAGATATGGCTCCTAATGGAGTTAAAGAATAGTCTCCTAGTGTGCGCTCTAGAAGCGATTCAGTGGAAGCTGGAGAAGGAGTCAATGCAGGGAGAGTAGCGTGTGCAGCTTGGGGTGTGTATGCCAGGGTGGCTGGCGCAATCACTTGCCTGCTCCCTGCGAGTCCTCCGCTGTGCGCTTCACGCTGTTGGGTCGCGGCCGCCATCTTGGATTCAGCCTGGGCGGCCTCGGCGGTGAAACTCGGCCCGAGGTCCCGACGAGCAGAGCTGCTGAGCATGGGAGAGGAGCAGGGGCTGTCCCCGATCGATACCCGGTGTCCGGAGGGATCGTTCTGGCGCGGATCCTGCTATAGGGACGGTCGATGGCTGGAGCAGTGAGGAGCTCCCGGCTTACGCGGCCATCTTGGAGTCCTCGCGCATGCGCTCCCTCCGCAGTCCTCTTTTATTATTTGTATTATTTTGTAGGAAACTTTGAACTTTGGGGGTTGATTTATTACTAGTAATATTGCATGTTCATTGTGCAAGGGAACTTTCAATTAGCTTAGTGAATGTGGTTAAAATTCAGACATGATTGAATGATTGAAGTCAGCGCAGAATCACCTAATTCACTAAGCTTTGTGAAAATGCCTGTACAAAGAGAAAATACCCCATAAGTAAATAAACCCCAATGTCAGAACAGATTAAAACACAATCAGGGGCATTCAATAAAGCACTTTCCTGGTTGTATCACCATTTCAAATTACCTGCACCAAATTTAAAAATCCTTGACACTAGTTTCTGTATCTTTACTGAAGTGCATAAAAGAATCAGATATTTCTTA
Organism: Rana kukunoris; assembly: GCA_029574335.1. Taxonomy (NCBI): domain Eukaryota; kingdom Metazoa; phylum Chordata; class Amphibia; order Anura; family Ranidae; genus Rana; species Rana kukunoris. Next base: position 184,394,875 of record CM056052.1, on the reverse strand, counting down.
ATAGTTCAACTTTTACTTTTAGAAAGTTGCACTATGGCTGCAGTAATTTCAGAAAAAAAAATCCTTTTGTTCTTAGATAACAACCCTGTAGGTGAATACGACCACTTCTACATTGTCAAGGTTTCTGTTGGCTTGACTTCATTACCATCCTAGAAACTAGTGATGCTAAAAGTGGTCAGTGACTGATAGGGAGGGAAGTGGAGGCACTAGTCCCCCCCCTCTGGTCCCCTAAATTATTGTGACTGACAGCAGATGGTATGTGAATTATATATTCACTAGCAGGCTGTCTGCTGGCTATAGATCTGCCTAATATCTGCTGTCCATCAGAGTAACCGACCCAATAGAAAACTAGTGTCTCTGAATTCCTCTCAGGGCTCCAGCTACCCAACTACACAGCCATGGCACTGTCTGTGTGAGGCCTCGTACACACGACCGAGGAACTCGTCGGGTGAAACACATCGTTTTCCTCGTCAAGTTCCTTGTTAGGCTTGTCGAGGAACTCTTGCGTACACACGTTAAAGACCAAATATCCTTGTTCTCAAGCGCGGTGACTAATCTTGCTAATCTCATGTTACTGCGTGTTAGGAAAAATGTTGGTAAGGGCTTGTTCACACTATCAGTTTTCCTTCAGGTTTTTCTCTTCAGGTTTACCAAAACCATGTAGTGCAAGGGCCTGCCTGATTGCATACAAATTGAGACTCTTGAGGTTAGACCTCATATTAGATGGATTTGGTAAACCTGAAGAGAAAAACCTGAAGGAAAACTGATAGTGTGAACAAGCCCTAAGAGATATTTGCACTTTTCAGTCTGTTACAGCGTGACAAATGTGCTATTTCCATTACAAACGCTACTTTTACCGAAGATGCACAGGTTTCTTAGCATACACACGCTCGAGTTTCTCGACGAAAGGCAACCCGTCGAGGAACACGACAAGCCAATTTGACTCCCATCAAGGAAAAAGATAACTCGCTCTCTTTTTTGCTTGTCGAGTTCCTCGACAGTTTCCTTGATGAAAAACGTACACACGACCGGTTTCCTCGGCAAAAAAGCTCTGCCACCAAGTTTCTTGATGGATTCTGCCGAGGAAACTAGTCTTTTCATTGAATACACAGGCAATGCTTGTTCCAAATGCATGTAGTTGTACAGTACATGTATCTTTCACCTGCATCAACAGATGCAATCCCCAGATCTTGCTGTGTGCATGTCCTATATTGATTGGAGTGTACACTTAAAGTGGAGTTTCACCCATTTTTTTATGTTTGTCTGTGCTGCATGCCCTAATCTCATAGTGTTCAGAATGGACAATTTTTATTTACTTTGTTGCTTGTAAATTCTTTTATTTTGTAGTCCTTCATTACTGCCTCCCCCTTATTAGCCTAGGCTATTAAGTCACATGGGTATTTGCAAGGGTTTCTGGGATAGGCATCATGTTCCCAGTAGTCCTTGCAAACCTGACTGAAACCTATTACATTGCTTGTGCAGCACTGAGCATGTGCGAGATATGCAAAGCTGAAATCCAGGAAGTCATACAGTCTGGCTTCATGATGCCCACACTTAAGATGGCCACGGTCTATTTCTAGATTATAAACTATATAAATGCTGTAACAACCTAACAAAACGGACCTTAGTTTACATACTAACTTTACTAGAATACATAAAGCTTGTGTATTACAGGAGTATTTATATTTAAAAAGTGAAATTGTGGGTGGAACTCCCCTTTAACCTAGTTAACAGATTTTTGGGTAATGATTTTATTTGTGTTATCATTGTGTTTTGTTTTTTTGTTTTGTTTTTTAGCGATTTAGAGCCCACACGGCATTTCCAGATTTTTTTAAGAATGTCACTGCAGAATGGTGGAAACAAGAAATGCGGGAATTCCGAGAAAAACATATTAGGTTTGATGGAATATGGATTGTAAGTTTTGATTCTTTTAATTATATTTATATTGTTTGATTATAGTACAAAAGAATTTCCATAGCAATGCTGATCAAATTATTTTTCAAAGTCAGGAGGCTATTCGGTTGTTCCATAGTAATGGGTTTATTACTAATTTATTACTAATGGGTAACTCGCTCCACACAAAAAAAAAAAAAAAACAGTCTATTTTCAGAATCCCATACTATTTCAGTAGAACTTGCAGAAACAGAGAAAGATAATGCACAGATTTATTCTTTACTAATCATGAAAGTAGGGCTTTGTGTGACTTCTTATGTTCATGCTTTTGAACTGGGAAGCCAGAGCTAAAATGTTCAAGGTTTGATTAAAAAAATATATATATTACTAGCAATTTAGCAATTATCCAGTATCCTTTTTTATTATGTGTAGCAATTATCAGTAAGTTTAGCTACTCCAATATTCAGGTTACGAATCAGATGTGCTAGATTTTCATGGTGCACTTATTACTAGGAACTATGAGAATTCACTTTCTGTGTAGCAAGGTTTTGTTTTAACTTCAAATAACAAAGTTATAATTATTATCAAAAATGTGTATATCGATGTAATGAGCATTAGTTAGCAAATAGCATCAGTAGCAGCAAAGCCATCCTTTAATCAATAATATATTAGTACACTTGAAATAGAACACTGATGTGGTGGTATGCGTATATGTTGCACATATTAACCACTTCAATACAAGGCACTTACCCCCCTTCCTGCCCAAGCCAATTTTCAGCTTTCAGTGCTGTCGCTGTTTGAATGACAATTGCGCGGTCATGCTACACTGTACCTTGACAGAATTTTTATAATTTTGTTATCACAAATAAAGCATTCTTTTGGTGGTATTTGATCACCTCTGCATTTTTATTTTTTGCTAAACAAATAAAAAAAGACAGAAAACGTTGAAAAAAAGTTTTCATTTGTTTCTCTTATAAAATGTTGTAAATAAGTACGCTTTCTCCTTAACTGATGGGCACTGATATGGTGGCACTGTCAGGAAAGCAGCCGATCGGCTCTCCTCAGAAGCGGAGGAAACGCCTCTTCCTGTTTACATTGTGATCAGTCGTGATTGTAAACGGCTGATCACATGGTTAAGAGCCTTCGTACACACTGACTAACACACTGCACCACCGATCGCCGCGATGTGCCCTCCCCACGGGCGCGCAGCATCTGTTATCTGTTATAACACAACCACTGCCCGGCCGTCATTCTGCTTACTTTGTAAAGTAAATTCTAATGAATGTGGGGGTCTCTTACTCTATTACAAATTCAGCTAGATTGTTTTTCTGTGTCTATTGTATATATTTGTAAATGGGAGCTCATATATTCTAGTGTGTTTATGTATTTTTTATATATTTTGTTTTCAGGACATGAATGAACCAGCAAGCTTTGTTCATGGATCAGTCACTGGTTGCCGAAACCAAACTTTGAATTTCCCCCCTTACATGCCATGTAAAATCTTTGTTTTTATATTTTTTTTTTGTGCTTGCTTTAAAAATCATATATATGTTAATGATCTGGCAGTATTCATCATCTGAGCAAAAATCTTATGTTAAAGGGATTTTAAGGCACAACATGTCTATTAAAAAATATTAATTATTAACTTTATTACATCACAGATATCATAAATGTGTATTTCATCTTTAAAAATAGACATATACAAAACATAATCAGGTAAAACACAATACACCCTTTTTACATTTGTTCAATAATGGGATAATGCATCTTACTCATCAGATGATACATCTCAAAATAATGAAATTATAGTGTCTACAAACTATGGGATATTTTTTTGTTCTTATTGGTAATAGCGGTGATCTACCATTGACACTAATACAGTAATCAGTGCTAAAAAAATATGCACTGTCACTGCACGAATACCATTGGCTGGAAAGCTGTTAAACATCTAGGGTGATCAAAGGGTTAAATGTGTGCCTAGCCAGTGTTTATGTATACAGTAAGTGGTGTTTTTACTAGAAGAAGTAATCTATTTCGTTCCTTGCTTTGCTGGAAAAGTAAATCCATTACTTTCCCACTTACAGGACAGAGCTCTGTCTTGTTTACATAGGCAGAGCCCCATCCTGTGTGTGTTCTGGATTGTCAGCAAGCGGTTACATTTTTTTTCCTAAACAAAAATCAAAACTATGAATTATGGGACACGTCATCAAAAAGTTAATAAATATAGACAGGACTGTATTAACCCCATGTCAGGAGGAGGGGTAGAAGACCCAGGAGGTAGGCCCAAATAGTAAACCACACCAGCAGGAACAGCCCCAGCACACTAGTACCTCAACATAATGGCTAATTTACACTTTAATATACCTAACACTAAAGCCTTGTACACACGATCAGTCCATCCGATGAGAACGGTCTTAAAGACCGTTGTCATAGGCTAACCGATGAAGCTGACTGATGGTCTGATGTGCCTACACACCATCAGTTAAAAAAATGATCGTGTCAGAACGCAGTGACGTAAAACACAACGACATGCTGAAAAAGTTCAATGTTTCCAAGCATGCGTAGACTTGATTCTGAGCATGCGTAGATTTTTAACCCATGGCCGTGCCTACTAACGATTGTTTTTGACCTATTGGTTAGGAATCCATCGGTTAAATTTAAAGCAAGTTGGCTTTTTTTTAACCGATGGTTAAATAACCTATGGGGCACACACACGATCGGTTTTGACCGATGAAAACGGTCCATCAGACCGTTGTCCTCTGGCTATCCTATCGTGTGTACGAGGCCTAAGGCTAAATAGGTACTAGTTCTAAAATTATGAAACAAAACAAGACCACATGTCAGTTATAACTACGCAACATGGTGTCCATATTAAGAAGACTTGCATAACTTACTATGTAATTATCAATTGTATATCCACACTTGTTTAGTAATCCCCACAGTAGTTTATGACACAGTCACTAATTATCTTTACAAACATGAGCTACAATAATGACCTCTTGTTGCTCAAAGAGGTCTGAATGACCCTAAAGTTTGTCTCCAACAATTATTTTATTTCTGCAGTAGCTATATCACATTGTAGCACCACATTTTAAAAGCATTATCCCTCTATTGAACAAATGTAAAAAGGGTATATTGTGTTTTAAATGATTAAATTAAATTATTAAATCATGTCACATGATCCTGCTTCCTACTTCATACTACTGAATGGCTCACAAATTAGGTAGTATCTGATTTATTTCAAGATATTGATAAAATGTTTATTTTGGAAAATGCATGGCAAGTATAACATAGGAAAACCCTATAATGTTAATATGCCTCTTTTGATGAGGGAGTGTGGACTATAAATTTTATATCCAAATCAAAAAAATAATGTATTCTTTAGATTGGTGATGTGTTGAGACCTCTGTTGGATTTTTTTATGCCTGTGCTCCCACTTGGGAGATTCTTTTTAACTATTGTCACTGGAACAGAAAGTAATTGGAAATACCAAAGTTTACAGTAATCAAAGAAACAATAACAGAGCAGAAAACTGCTCTGTTCTGATAAAAGCCATTTACAAGGGTGTTTTTGAAACATTTCCTTTTACTTCCTAGTGTGTCTGTGGGACAAGGGTTTCAACTTTTCCCCACTGTACCCAAAACAATTTGGCATTAGTAAGCTTAAATAATTTAAGATAAAACTTAACATTGAACCTTAACATACTGTACAACCTATTTAAAACAATGCAATGTGCGTGCGCTCATGTAAAAATGATGATGTAATTTGTATTTTGTAATTTGTAGTTTTGGAGTCCAAAAATATGGGATTGAATCACAAGACAATATGCATGGACAGTCAACAATTCCTTCCTGATGGCACCCCAGTAAGGCACTATGATGTGCACAATCTGTATGGATGGTCACATGCAAAGCCAACATTTGAGTAAGTCATTTGTTTATTTTTTATTAATATTCCTATTTATGCTTATATATATATATATATATATATATATATATATATATATATATATATATATATATATATATATATATATATATATATATATATATATATATATATATATATATATATATATATATATATTTAATTATTTGTGATTTCTGCCTTCTTATTACTTTATTACCACTAATTTTCTCTATTCTGAAATATCACAATAACATAATATTTAGCTTTTATTGAGTTCCAGAACCAATATATAGTTGCAGAAAAAAGATGTGCTGTAAAATATCCGATGACATGCAAATATTCAGTCCACCATCACTTCCACCATTTTTAAGTAGCCGTTAATAGTTAGAAATAAAGTCAATGTGCTGTGAAATATAAATATAAATAGTAAAACTTCAATCAAAACAATGAAAAAGGCTGTAAATCCTCACCTTTCTCATTGTCCAGTGCTCCAAAAAATCAGAAGATTCAGAGATCTACGCAGCCAAGGTTTTGTACCAATCTTAACTTTTCCTGTAAAAGTCAAATGTAATCCTGTCTCTCTATTGCATTCTAAGCCTTCCTATTGTTGGTTTAATGTGATGGACAGTCTTTCTGAACAATAAAGAGCCTTGGAAAATCATAGGGGACTTTTTAAGGTTAAGGTTTTCAGAAACAGTCAAGATTTGGTTTTATTTTCTGGTGCCTATATCTACTGATCAGTTGTCATTTTCTTCATATGTTTACTAAGCTCTGGAGCAACTGCACTTGAAAAGTGCACAGTCTATTTGCCTTTAGTAAATTAACCTCAGTGTCTAGTTAAACTCTGGAGAGTCGAGGCACTTGCATAATTTTACCAGTAAATAAATCAATGTATACACGTGAGACAGAAATGAGTAGGGTAGAAAGGTTGAGTTTTATCATTCATCCATCAGGCAGTCCTTGTGTAAACAACTGTTGCATGCTTTTACTGAAAAGTCTTTCCTTAACATGGTAGAGATCTAGGCACTGTTCAAAATAGGTAATGCGACCATTTGGCAAGGTATGTGTCTTGAAAGAAGAAAATGTTTAAGACCTCCTGATGTTACCCAGACAGATGTTGTCTATAAAGACTTCACCTAGGTCCCGGCGTTGGGCATCTGGTGCTCCAGGAAGTTTGTTGATTTGTTGGCAAGTCTTGCATACTCTTGGGATGTCTCTGTGGAGAAGAAGGATATTGGCATTTTCTTCAAGAGCTTGTTTGTGATCAGCTATGCCCCTCAATTGAGAGTGATGAGAAGCAGCAGCAGAAGTAGGGAATTCCTCTCTGTTGGTGGAAAACTCGAAGATGGGGCAGCAGTGGTATTTCTACTCTACCATTCAGAGAGGCAATTACAAGACCAGTGGCTCTTCTACCTGTGATGCCATCACAGGTAAACAGGGTGTATGCTAAGGCATCTTCTGTTATGTTTAACAGGTCCAAAAAGCTTTGATCTTGCAAGAGACCTCTGATCATCTAGAACAGGATACAGTCCTAAAGCTTTTTCAGCTTAACCCTTGGAGTATACACAAAGTAAGCATATTTTGGCACAATATTTGTCCTTCCCCACAGACTGTACATGTAAAGAAATCTGAAGTATGAGGCATTGTTTGGTTTGTGCTTTACCTGTCATGCTTTGCCTCACAAAGGTTACCTATGGACAGATTGGGACTGCCTTGAAGTGAATGAAACACTTGCATGTGATCATCACTGTCACATTCTATGCACTTAGTAGTAGCCTTAAAGTCTTTAGCATGGGGATCTGTGTAAGCACAGCATTTGAAGCAAATCCCAAGTTTCTTTAAAAGCTCTTTGTGTACTTACATTGGTTTCTTTGTAAAGCTAATACACCTCCTAAGCGGGTGTTGTTTGTTATGTATGGGACATTGGCATTTTGGGTTCTTGCTTTTTTTGGTCTGATCAGTCTTTTGAGGGGCTAGGAGTAGGTTTCCGGTAGAATATCAGTCCTTTCCACAGACAGTGATTCTTTCTGGTCTCTATGCGGAATGCGTGGGCTTGGAGGCCTTAGGAAAGGAGGACTAAGAGGGTTGGACTTCCCTAAGGAGAAACATGGATAATTCTTAGTACCTGCAATTTCCCTAATGAACTTACAGAAGTAGAAACGAGAGGAAACAAAACTTTTTTTTCCTATCTGTACCTTAAGTTGAAGAAGTACAATAGAAGGTCACTGAGTTCTTGAAACTTTAGAATGTCCCTGCCAGATATTTTTAGGAAGGTTTGCAGGCAGAGCATCCTCAATGGCTTATGGGCTGACAAATCTATGCTAATGTCTGTCCCAAGCACCTACGGCAGGGTTGCCAATGTACTGTAAACAGCTTTGAGTTTTTTGATACGTTCAGCAGATTAAGACCTCAACTACCTGATATGCAGATCTAGGTCTTCTCTGGTTGTTACAGCTAGTTCACTGATTGTAGTTTGAAGGTGGATTTCTGACCTCTGGTTTTCTGGTTTGTCCTCAACGTTACTAGGACCTTTCTTATTGAGTTCTTTGTGAAACATGTATTTAGCAAACTGACATTTCTGTGTACATGTCTAAGTCAAAACTAACACTGACTTAGAGTTGATTGCCATGTTGGGTTGAAGCTGTGGAGCAGTATGCTTGGTAGAAAGTAATTGATTAACCTCATGGCAAGATGTATTGTCTTTTGCTGTAGTGCAAGAGCCTGGAGTACAGAAAAATGAGAAGACACATGTCTCTAAAACCTTTAGCCTTCCATTTCTCTTTCAGTCAAAGATTGCTTTAATTTTAGAAGCTTCAGCATTGGCATGGACTTTAATATGTAGTTGACTGAGAGTGGAAGATCTTGATTGTAAAGACTTGGTAGATCGGTAGGAGTGTCATGTAGATGCAGAGCAGTGAGAATTAGAATCATGAAGTTGTGTGATTCTAAAAGATCTCTCTCTCGATTGAGCTCATCAAATGCCTGTACTTCTTTCTATGACTTTTCAGTGTTGTTCCACTTTAAGAGGTTAGTATATGTAAAGCGGTATTAAACCCAATAGCAGGATTTTTTTTGTATTGTAGCATACCATATCTTAGATTTGATGGCTATATTTGTTTTCTTTTTTATTCTTTCTCTCTTCTATGTTCATCTGGTGATCCAGCCAGCAAGTCTGTCTGTTGCCAGCAGAATGTATTAGTTTACATGCATGAGACAAACCACTTAACATTGGCAGCGTGATTAAAGTAAAAATAAAAATCATGTGACTCATGCTAATACATACATACACTAACACCCCCTTCACAGACTGGCAGTGCTGCTGTCTGCTGTGCCTCCTGTGTTTATTCGTCCAGAGTTGTGTCTCACTAATACAGGAGGTGTGTTATTGGCAGAATCACCATGTAAACAGAGGGGAAAAAACATAGAAAAGAAAACTGAAGCAGCCACCACATCTAATGATTGGTAATCTTCAATATAATAAATGTTTGGTTTTAATACCATTTTAACCACTTAAATACTTGGCACTTTTACCCTCTTCCTACCCAAGCCAAATTTTAGCTTTCAGCGCTGTTGACAATCGTGCAATCATGCAACACTGTACCTAAACAAAATATTTATTGTTTTGTTCAAATAGAACTTTATTTTGGTGGAATTTAATCATCACAGTTTTTTTTTTCCTGAATAATGTTTTTTTTGTGGCTATTACTTTTTGACACTTCTTTGGTGAATGGGTAAGGGTATGATGTACCCGATACCCATTCACATAGGGAAGGGGCAGGATCTGGGGACTTTCAGATTCTGATAAAAGCCCCCCCCCCCCCGACAACCCCAGCCCAGGGTTGTCGGAAAGAGGCAATTGTCCCCATCAGAGCCCCCCTGCCCCAAAGCACCCACCCCCCATGTTGAGGGCATGTTGCCTGGTATGGTTTAGGAGCGCCCCCCCCCTTTCCTGCCTGGCTGAATGCTCAGATAAGGGCCTGGTATGGATTTTGGGGGGGGCACATTTTTTTTTTACATTTTGGCATGGGGTTCCCCTAAAAATACTGGAGGGGGAACCCCCCAAATATATATATATATATATATATATATATATATATATATATATATATTGTAACTATTGTTTTGTCAATAGCAGTGATTTTAATTATAGATATATATATATATATATATATATATTACTGATGCATGTCCCCCAGGGCAGTACCCAGACTCCATCCCCCTTTTATACCCAGTTTATTTCCCCTGTTCAAGAATTCTGCTGCAAACTGAACAGTGGGGTGTTCGGCTCATCCCCACTATTGATGCTATATAAATCCTGTATAATAATAAGCATCTGACATCTGTGGGTCTTGGTGGAGTTTTCTGATGCCTAATGAAATTATTTTAGAGCTATTTTACTTGTATCTGGTATCTGTTTACATAACAAATCCAAAATTCCCATTATCTTTTCCAGAATAAATTCACCCTCCTGATTGCTTAAAAAGGGCATAATTTGATTTCAGCTATGTTTAATCAATCTAATCAGGAAATAATAAAACCTAGAAGCCTACAAGTAAATTATATTATGACAAAATGTTCGACCATCATATCTCATCATATTATATAATCCAAACTTATGTTCAAATATTGGTACTCTTGGAGTGTTCTCCTGGTAAAACTGCCTCATGATTACCTTCTGATTACTTCAAGTAATCAAAACAATCAATCACTAAAACATTCTGCCTCAGGTAGTGTTATAATTAGAAACATTAATAATATAACTTAAGTTTCTACCAACTGAGTCATTTGGCTCATTCAGTTTCTTTTTTCCTGGGCACAATACATTTTGGACTGCAAAAAAACAAAAAAACAAACTACCTTTACATTGCTCTATGCACATACTGTATGCATTTTTTATACTGTGATTCTTTCAATTATTCATAAGCCTTTATTTCCATAGAAAATTTGAGTCACTGCTAATTTTCATTTCTAAAATTAGTATTTTGGCAGTTAATATGAGATTTAATGACTGTACATTAGGGATGTTTAATTTTCACTCCAATGAACAAGAGCTAAAAAAAAGAGCATTTTATGGGTATCCATGACCTGAAAATCTTTGCTAATTTAAATATAACTGTAATAAAAGAAAATATGAAGGTCACTTCCCTTTCTTGATTGAAAGAAGGTTATGTCTGGCACAGAACCAATGTTCAATTATCAGCCAAGATTTAGAAACGATGAGAGTGCAATAACCAGCCTCATTATTTCACCCATAGATGAATATTGAGCTGCTTTCTATTAATAATAATAAAAAAAAAGTGCATTTAGTAATTTTAACATTGATCTATAGTCAGTTTTTGGTGCAACTAAGGTAATCTTTTAAAATCAGCTCCAATGCAGGTCAGTCATTATAAATTAGTGGAATCTCGTACAGATTTGAAGCCATATGGTTTGGTTTACTTATATGCTGGAATTGATGAAAACATTCAGTAACTGAATAGATAACTAAACTATGCAGCATTCATGCAAATTCAAGTTTCAAAATGGAATCCTTAATGCAGTAACAAAAATTTAAGGAGAGTGAGTCTTTTGAAAAACAATTACTGTATTTATTGGCGTATAACACTCACCTTTTTACCCTAAAAATAGAGGGTAAACTGAGCCAGGGGGCCGTGGAATTTGTTTTTCATGAATCTTCCCTCTTAAAGTTAGGGTGCGTGTTATACTCCTGTGCGTGTTATACGCCGATAAATACAGTAATTTAAAACTCATTGTGCCTAATATAATTTTATTGGGGATTTTTTTTATTTGTAGTTTTTAAAAGCTAGACAGGACTTTTTTTATACTAGACTAGATAGGTAAATCTTTTCTCATTACTAGAATATTCCCCTAATCACTTATTGTTTCTAAAAATAGAAAATATTGTTTCCACCATACATTCAATTTCACATGAATATGTCAATATTCAGTCATTATGTAGTCACAGATTGCACAAAAATCTACAGTACAGTAGGTAGTTGTGACGGTAGTCGAACATATCCCCTTCAAGCATTCCCTTCTTCTTCCATAAAAGAGATCACCCAATATTCCATGAGCAGAAATATCCCTGGAATCGCCGAATAATCCATACATGAGCCAAGGCTTAATGCTGAATGTAAACAGGACACACTTTATTGAAAGTACACAGCACACTTTTATACAGGATTTGGAACATCCCGCCCCCACCAACCGCTTTCATATTGGTCCTTTTTACAGTCCCATCAGTTCCCCCTCAGGTCCACCTTCCATGCGAATGAGGACTTGAAAATGACACAGCAGGGATTGGTCACAACGGTTTGAATAGAAGCCTGTGATGTGTATTCAGACAAAAGCCCCAGGGGGCAATCAATGTACACAATAGCCAGCCACAGAACAATGGAACCGTCTGGAGAATTGAGACAGGGCAGAAGTCATTTACACCTGATAATAGAAAGGCTTTAAATAGGGTTATCACACAATGGACAATGAGTATCTCTTATGAGTCTATTGACCTGGCTGGGGTCCAGAATAAAATCTCCTGTAATACATGAATTAAGTGAACTGCTTTGTAAATTGATGCATATATCTATGATTCTGCCATACCATTTACAATAGCAACTGATGAACCTGTGGCTATACTGTGCTACTGTCTGATTTGTTTGCATTGGTGAAACTCATAAATAAACATTTGAAAAATAACGTTTAGTGCATAAAGTGTTCATTTTCATCAAGCACAATTTAATAAATGAAAATGCAAATCTAAGATTCATGGACCTGAAACAAAACTCTGACTGTATGCTGGCATTTTTCTATTGATGAAACCAAATATTATCTCAAAATGTAATACTCATATTGAATACAGTATTGCTACATATAGCTCCAAAGCAGTGGGTGCAAATGAGTAAACTGCAGATTTATTTAAGGCATATTAATAAAAAGTGCCAGCTGAAAAGCAAATTTACTGTTCTTTAATTAATTTGTTAATGATCATTGGCTTTATATGTCTGCTAATTTGTGTCACTCTCTGTGAATATAGGATTATACGCAATTTAACAGGAAAAAGAGCAATTGTTGTTAGCCGCTCCACCTTCCCGACAGTTGGGCAATGGATAGGACACTGGCTCGGAGATAATACTGCTGCCTGGAATCAGATAGATAAATCTATCATTGGTAAGCCATCAGAATGTAAAATTTATGTAAAATCCTCGATCTTTGAATGATACTGGCAATGGCTGCAAGGGAAAATAATCAAATAATGAATATAGATGATTTTGCACAAGCAATTTAGTTTATTACTACTGAAATTGTGTCTGTAGTTGGTAAGGCAAAGACAACAGAATGTTACCTGTATTTATGTAATTTAATTCAGTCACATTTTAAAATTCAATAAAATCCCACAAAAGCTTTAACATGTTAAAATGCCATTTGAAAAGTAATTTTCAATACTTTTAATGTATAAGTTCACCTTCTGAAGAATGTTACACATTGCACCCATATTTAGGGTCTAACCTATAACATGCTCCAGACCAATCCCCCTGGACCGCCAATCTCCCCTTCCCTATGACAGCAGACTTGGGAATCTCTCCCAACACCCGCTGTCACATTTTAAAAACTGCCCCGCTGTGTGGGGCTCTGCCCACACAGTCTTGTCATTGATTCACAGCAATCTGTGAATGAGAAAGCTACAAGTCCTTTCTGTCACGACGGGAGATGGACTTGTAGTTTTAATAAGCAAAGAGGCTTACTGATTAGTGAACTCGTAGTCCATTCACACTCACTTCAGTTTGAAAGCTGACAGCCCATACATGGGGAGGGTGTGCAGAAGCCTGAAATTTCCCCCATGATCAGCTGCTTTTTTAACCTGCAAAAAAAATTGCATTTATTGTTTTTTTAGTAAAAGGTGAACTTAGTCTTTAACCACTTGCGGCCCCGCATATGCTCAATTGACGGCAGCTTAGGGGATCTGAATATCCAAGCTGCCGTCAATTGACGTCATTGTTCATTGTCATTTCTCCGGCCACTGGAGGGCGTGCGCGCGCCGATGGCGGCGCGCTCGCACACCCGGCGCGTCCCCGAGATGCCAATGCGCGTGCCTGGCGGTCGCAATGTCCACCAGGTACCCGCTGATCGGCAGTTTTAGAGCAGGGATGTGGAGCTCTGTGTGTAAACACAGAGCTCCAGGTCCTGCCAGTGAGAGGAGACAGATGCTGTTTCTCTTGTACATAGGGAGACAGCATCGGTCACCTCCCCCAGTCACCCCCCTCCCCCCACACAGTTAGAACACACCCAGGACTCACATTTAACCCCTTCCTCACCCCCTAGTGTTAACCCCTTCACTGCCAGTCACATTTATACAGTAATTAGTGCGTTTTTATAGCACTGATCGCAATATAAATGTGAATGGTCCCAAAAATGTGTCCAAAGTGTCCCATGTGTCCGTCACAATATCGCAGTCCTGACAAAATTCGCAGATCGCCGTATTACTAGTAAAAAAAAAAAAAAAAAATTGTCAGAATTCTATCTCTTATTTCCTAGCCACTATAACCTTTGCGCAAACCAATTACTATACCCTTATTGCGATTGTTTTTTTTACCAAAAATATGTAGAATACATATCGGCCTAAACTGAGAATTTTTTTTTTTTTTTTTTTTAATTGGATTTTTATTATAGCAAAAAGTAAAAAATATTCTGTGTTTTTTTTTCAAAATTGTCGCTCTTTTTTGTTTATAGCACAAAAAAAAAAATGGAGAGGCGATCAAATACCACCAAAAGAAAGCTCTATTTGTGGGGAAAAAAAGGACGTAAATTTTGTTTGTAAGGCACGTCGCACGACCGCGCAATTTTAATTTAAAGCGACGCAGTGCTGAAAGCTGAAATTTCGCCTGGGCAGGAAGGGGGTATATGTGCCCAGTAAGCAAGTGGTTAAATCTCCTTCTTTTGGTCAAGATAGTTGCTGGTGATCCTACCATGAAGGTCCTCATTCAGACACCTTTAATAGGGTGACAGCTGTGTTATAATTCTTCTGCATTGGAACCCTGTCACATGCTTCCCTGGTGGGGTTTTAAGCAACCGCATGATGCACATTGCTGAGGCACTATATAGGCTTCAATATAGGGAGGCCGGTCCACAGCAAAGTTGTGCAGCTGACATTGGAATGCATGAAGAAAAGAAGTGTTGAGAGGGGATAAGCAGTATTGATATACAAAAAAGAGTGGGAAAAGAACAAAACTGTATTTTTTAAAGAAAAAAAAAACTTGGCAAAAGTTTGTTTAGCAAGCTAGGCATGGCATATATTCTTATATATTGATTAAAAATATATACCTTTATTATTCAGTATGTTAAACAAATAATCCTCTTTTTTTGCAGGTATGATGGAGTTCAGTCTTTTTGGAATATCTTATGTAAGAACATTTTATTTTAAGTTATAAATAATGACCTCTTGAAAATACTACCAAATGATGTATATGTAATTTTTTTTTTTTTTTGTAGACTGGTGCAGATATTTGTGGCTTTTTTGGAGACACAACATATGAACTGTGTGCTCGATGGATGGAGCTGGGTGCATTCTACCCATATTCTAGAAATCATAATGGGAAAGATTACATTGTGAGTCATTATTACATTATTTAAAACTGGTAACATAAATCTGAATAAGTATAAGATTTGTTTAAATATGTGTGATCTGGTATTTAAAGTTATACTTTTAGACCTTTATTTTTAAATCTTCAGTAACCTTTCTTACAATACATTTTTGCTTTTGTTCAGTAAAGCAATCCACTTCAGTTGATTTATTTAGATTGCAAGGCTTTTTACAAACATTTTTTGCAAACACATACATTTTACTGTTCTGAAATGATAAATTATAAATGTAGGTTTTTCTATGCTGACATACCAACAGACTGCTTAGTGGATGGGCATGCCTTGGATATCCTTATCTGAGCTGTATTAGCATAGAAAAACAGCACTGTCTGCATTTATTTAAGTGTGGAAATAAAAACTATCTCTGCATACTTAACTGCTCTAAAGGGTGAGCCCATCACATTACTTACAAATGAGACTCCTTAGAGTGTTTTGCATGTAGGCAGGGTACAGAATGCCCCCAGGTGGCCATATAAGCAGTAAGAAACATCTGAAGGTGTGGTGTGGACAGTTTTACCCATTTCAGCTCCGGAAGAATTTACCCCCTTCCTGGCCCGGCCATTTTTTGCTATACGGCACTGCGTTGTTTTAACTGACAATTGGGTGGTTGTGCGACGCTGTACCCAAACAAAATGTACTTATTTTTTTCCCACAAATAGAGCTTCCTTTTGATGGTATTTGATTACCTTGGTGGATTAAATTTTTTGCGCTATAAACAAATGAAGAGCAAGAATTTTGAAAAAAACACAATATTTTTTTACTTTTTGCAATACTAAATATACCCATTTAAAAAAAAAAAAAATGTCCTCAGTTTAGGCCGATATGTATTCTTCTGCATATTTTTGGTAAAAAATAAAAAATAAATCTGAATAAGTGTAAATTAAGTGATTTGCGCAAAAGTTATACAAAACAGGGGATAGATTTTAGGCTTTTTTTTTTACTTGTAATGAATGAATGAATGAAAACTTGTATAGCGCGGCACATGCGAACTGAATCGCCTCTGGGCGCTTGTTGTTCCTGTCTCCTTTGATATCAAAAGAGAAAAGTCTTGACCTTTTTCCTAAATGCTAGGTGGTTCTCCTCCAACCGAATGCTGGTTGGTAAAGCGTTCCATAGTCTGGGACCTTGGATCGCGAATCTTCTTTCTCCTTTGGACTTGAAGTTGGCTTTCGGAACCTGGAGCAGGTTCCAATTCGTGGATCGCAAAACGCGATTGGGATTATGCGCTTTTATTATTTCGCATAAATAAAGGGGGGCATTCCCATGGACACATCTATGCGTAAGACAGAGAGCTTTAAAAGCAATTCTGTCTTTGACTGGCAGCCAATGAAGGGCTCTCAGTGATGGTGAGATTGATTCCCAGGGTTTTTTCCCAGTCACAAGTCTGGCGGCCGTATTCTGAACGACTTGCAGACGAGCGATTTGGTACTTGGGGAGGCCGAGGTAAAGGGCATTTGCATAATCCAGCCTGGAGTTTACAATTGCTCCCACCACGACCGCTAAATCATCTTTAGGGATGAACGGAGTGAGTCTGCATAGTAGGCGCAGTAGATGGTGAGATCCGCTGACTACTGACCCTATTTGTGCGTCCATTGTCATAAAGGAGTCAAAAATGACCCCTAGGCTTTTGACTTTGGCGCTAGGGGTGATGAGCTTGCCCAGAATAGGCGGGGGGGTCCACGCTGTTGAAAGTTGATTCCTGCGCTTGGCGTGAAACAGGAGAAGTTCTGTTTTCGCTCCATTGAGTTTAAAATAACTCTTTGTCATCCAGTCCTCTATCAAAGAGAGACATGTCTCTAGATTGAGGTGGTGATCCTGACTGTTGCAGATGCGGAAATACAGTTGCGTGTCATCTGCATATGAGTGGTAGAGCAGTTTTTGGCTGCTGATAATCTCAAAGAGAGGACGAAGATATATGTTAAACAGCACTGGTGACAGAGGCGATCCTTGAGGGACTCCGCATGTTACTGTGCGTTTTTCAGACGTAAAAGGTCCTAACTTCACTGTTTGCGATCGGTTTTCCAGAAAAGAGGAGAACCAAGATAAATCGCCTTCTGCGACTCTGGCTACTTCCGCAAGCCGAGTCAGTAACAAAATGGCGATGATCATCGATTTTCATTGGGACTGTGATATTGCAGTAAACAAATCAGACTCTTTTTTAGGTCCATTGACATTTATACAGCGATTAGAGCTAAAAAAAAGCCACTGGTTACTGTATAAATGTCACTGCGGTGATCAAGGTGTTAACTGTGTGTTCTAACTGTGATAGGATCTACTGACTGGGAGAGAAGACAGAAAAAATAAATATCATATTATCTACATATACACACACTGAGCAAAATTATAACTCACTTTGTGGGTGAGCACCTGGGCATTTACTTCAATTATAGAGTGCTGTTCCTATCCTTCAAACTGTGTGTGTGTGTATATATATATATATATATATACACACACACACACATATATATATATATATATATATATATATATATATTTACAGTATCTCACAAATGTAAATATTTTATTATATATTTTTATGTGAAAACACTGAAGAAATTACACTTTGCTACAATGTAAAGTAGTGAGTGTACAGCTTGTATAACAGTGTACATTTGCTACCCCCTCAAAACAACTCAACACACAGCCATTAATGGCTAAACCACTGTCAACAAAAGTGAGCATGAAAATGTCCAAATTGAGCCCAGATAGCCATTTTCCTTCCCTGGTGTCATGTGAATCATCGTTACAAGGTCTCTGGTGTGAATGGGAAGCAGATGTTTTACATTTGGTGTTATTGCTCTCACTCTCTCATACTGGTCACTGGAAGTTCAACATGGAACCTCATGGCAAAGAACTCTCTGAGGATCTGAAAAAATAATTGTTGCTTACTGGAATCATGTCCTGTGGTCTGATGAGACCAAGATAAATGTATTTGGTTCAGATGGTGTCAAGCATGTGCGGGAGCAACCAGATGAGGAGTACAAAGACAAGTGTCTGGCCTACAGTCAAACATGGTGGTGGGAGTGTCATGGTCAGGGGCTGCATGAGTGCTGCCAGCACTGGGGAGCTACAGTTCATTGAAAAACCATGAAGTCCAACATGTACTGTGACATATTGAACAATAGCATGATCCCCTTCCTTCGGAGACTGGGCAGCAGGGCAGTATTTCAACATGATAACAAACCTAAACACACCTCCAAGACAACCACTGCCTTGCTAAAGAAGCTGAGAGTAAAGGTGATGGACTGCCTATTGAGCATCTGTGAGACATCCTCGAATGGAAGGTGAAGGAGCGCAAGGTCTCTAACATCCACCAGCTCCATGATGTTGTCATGGAGGAGTGGAAGAGGATTCCCATTGCAATCTGGTGAATTCCATGCCCAAGAGGGTTAAGGCAGTGCTGAAAAATACTGGTGGCCAAACAAAATATTGACACCTTGGGCCCAATTTGGACACTTTCACTTAGGGATGTACTTACTTTTGTTGTCAGCGGTTTAGACATTAATGGCTGTGTTGAGTTATTTTGAGGGTACAGACAATCAACACAGTTATACAAGCTATACACTCACTACTTTACATTGTAGCAAAGTGTCATTTCTTCAGTGTTGTCACATGAGAAGGTGTAATAAAATATTTACAAAAATGTGAGGGGTGTACTAAAAAATTATTTTAAGAGAATACAGATTATTTCCTTAAATACATATTTACATATGGCCAGATTCAGGTAGATGGGCGCTTCTTTACTTTGGAGTAACGTTTCTCATTTACGTTACTCCGCCGAAACTTTAGGAGCAAGTACTGTTATTCACAAAGCACTTGCTTCAGTGCGCATGCTCCAAATTCTTTCAGGGAACGTCAATGACATCAATCCCCATTCACGGACGTTTTACGACTCAATTTTTTTTGACGCGATGACGACGGCCATACTTAACATAGGATACTCCACTAGGGGGCTGCTTTATCTTTATGCCGCGTATCTCTTACGGAAACTTCGGAATGTCACTGCGTCGCGCCCGAATACGATCGTGAATTTCCGATTCCCGCTGATTAACATATTCTCGGCGTTAATCAGCGGGAACGCCCCGCGCGCCATTTTTAAAATTGAAGATTGCCGCTTGTATAGGAACTCCAACCCGGCGTTTCTTGTTTTCTGGTTACAGAAAACAAAAACGCCGGCTCGAAGTGACAGTTAGGCTGGAGTATCACTGATACTCCAGCCTAACTCTACCTGAATCTGGCCCATAGTAGGTAAGGTTGAATAAAGACAATAATCCAGTTCAACCCTTGTAGGTGTATGTGTGTCAGTGTTGACAATAATTTCCCCATATCCTGGTATGTTGTGTTCACTAAGATACACATCCAGGAGTATTTTAAAAATATCAATACTTCCCACTAGCACCACCATGTGTGGAAGAGAGTTCCACATCTATATCGTCCTGACAGTGAAACCCTCCCCCGCTCCCACACAGCTTAAAGGATCACTAACAATTTTTTTTTTAAGCTAAATAGCTTCCTTTACCTTACTGCAGTCCTGGTTTCATGTCCTCATTGATCGTTTTTGCTTTGAAGTAGCTGTAATTCTGCTCTGATCTCCACACTTCCTGCTTGTCTGGCTCCTTATGAAAAATCTCATGGCAGCTTTTCACTGTGGTCCAAGCTGTCATTACTGTGTGTCTAAAACTCCTCAGAACCAATCAGATTCATTTTAAAAACAAAACACTGCCCTGTATTTGTTTGTTTTGTTCTGTGTGTCTCTCTACTTCACAGAAACATGAAACCAGTTTAAAAGTGAAACTAAACTGCAGGCACATTATATGATTGATTTTTATCTATTTTTAATCATTTTTAAAAGGAATCAGTTAACTTTTATGTCTCTATACCCTGTAAATGGCCATTTCAGCAAAAACGTTTTTTTTCCTTTAGTGACCCTTTAAGGTTAAACTGCTTCTCCTCCAGTCTCATTGTGTGGCCTCGTGCCCTCTTACATTCCCTGAGACTGAATCTTTTTTTTCCTAAATGTAACATGTGAAAAAATAGCTGGACCATGTACAGGCATAACCCGCTTTTAAGTACACAATAGGGTTTGTTTACTAAAGCTGGAAATCGCAATATAAGGCTAATTTCTGCATAGAAACCAATGAGCTTCTAACTCCAGCTTTTTCAATAAAGCCCGGTAAAAAAAACTGGAAGATCATTGGTTTCTGTGCAGAAGTGAGCCTTATTTTGCGCTTTTCAGCTTTAGTAAATAAACACAATTGTGTACCTAAAAGTGGGGTATGCCTGTATGTAGTAAAAACCTTTCAACATACTGTATATACAACCTGTCAGTGAAACATTTGACAAAGATTTGCACAATGTTCAAGTGGCCTTCTCTAATGGCATATTGACACTTTTATATTAATAACTATTCTGCTGAATTCATTCTACTTTCAACCAAACTGCATTATCTCATAATGACACATTACCTAAATATGGTTTATCCCAAGTAACCTTTGTAGCTTTGCAAAATTATTACTAATATTGTAATCAGTGACATAAACTGGGAGTGTAATATTTTAAAATGTATTATTTATTTTATTTTTATTTTTTTATTATTATTATTATTATTATACATGATCTATAATATTTAAATAATGTATTTATTAATGTATGTATTCTCTATTTTATTTTTTAGAGGCAAGATCCTGTTAGTTTTGATGAAAACTTTAAAACCCTTTCCAGAAATGTCCTGAATATCAGATACAGGCTTCTTCCATATTTATATACTCTGATGTTTGAAGCACACACCCAAGGCAGCACTGTTGTGCGCCCCCTGCTGCATGAGTAAGTAGTATTTTCTGGGTTTTTTTAAAAATAAAATAGACAGTGTATATATATATATATATATATATATATATATATATATATATATATATATATCCTGATCCTTTAAAGCATGATAGAGAGCACAGTGCTTGTGCTGTGTCATTTACCCCTCTCTATGTTTTAAAAAAACATGGAGTAAAACAATAAAATGTTTTTAAAAAGTTCCTGTGACCCCCCTGGCTTCTCCCCTCTTTCCTCCTGTCAGCTCAAGAGTCATCATTATGGCATTTTTCTTCCAAAATAAATCAATAGTTAAAGTCATTGTAAAGATATGTAATCATTTTTGTAAAAAGATTATATAATGTCCAATGTGTCACCTTTTGTAACTTTATTGTTTAAAATACCCTATTTATAGCGCTGCTGGGCACTCACGTGACCCGCCAGAGTTATTCTTTCTAGTTCCGAGCACTGCTGAGTGAGGGCCTAAGGCCTCGTACACATGAGGCAATAGATTTGTTCAAAACGGTCTGTCCGACCGATTTGAACAAATCTGTCTGTTTGGATTTTGGTTTGCTCGCGTGTACACACGAGCAAACCAAAATCCCCGCCAGCAGACGGCACGCTGACGTGTCGGTGACGTGGCGGTGACGTTGACGCCACCACGTCACCGCACCAGGAAGTAAAACACTTACGCGCATGCGCCGAATCCATTCGGCGGCGGTGCGAGGCGACATGTCTGCTGGTAAGTGTACTAACCAGCAGACATGTCGGGCGGACGGATTCCCACCCCATAGATTTCAAAGCATGCTTTGAAATCTGTCGGGTGGCCAAATCCGTCGGCTCGCCCGTACACACGATCGAATCTGTTTGCTGGGACGGTCGGGCCGACCGTTTCCAGCAGACAGATTTGATCGTGTGTACGAGGCCTAAGATGTCCTCAGCAGGGAGGAGAGGATTCCTGGCGGGTCACGTGAGCACCCATTGGCGCTGTAAATAAGGTGTTTTTGACAATAAAGTTACAAAAGGAGATACACTGGACATTATATAATCTTTTTACAAAACGGATTACATATTTTTAAAAGGACTTTACTAGGGCTTATTTTTGGGGTAGGACTTATATTGCAGCCCTCCCCGAAAATCACGCTAGGTCTTATTCTTGGTTAAAGCTTATTTTTAGGGAAACACTGTATATGTATATGTAGCGCCTGGTTACTTCCAAGTACTTCCCAGTACCTGTTGAAATTTAGAGAGCGATCAGAGTATTAATGGACTCTGATCCAAATTACTATGTTCAAAACAGGGTCTCGGTCTCTGTCTTGGCTGTGCTGTGGGCTCATTCTGTTGTTGCTGGGGTGTTGTTTCACCCCAGGACGATAGGTGGCAGCAGCAGAGTCGAGACCTGGGTGCTCTTTCCCAGCAGCCAATCAGGAGGGAGTGTCCTCGCTGGTCCCCACTGGGCATCCTGGGAGAGGGTATTTAGGCGTTATGGCCTACCTGGCCGGGGCGTGCGTGCCATGCGGTGTTCCTGGTTCCGGGACCATGTTGGTCCGGAATATTTGAGCAGCAGTGGGGGGCCCAGTGATCGACTGTGCTCCCACTCTTGAAGATCCCAAGCGGTATAGCTGTTCGGTGGGGAGTCCATATGAGGAGAGCCAATGAGAGGCTGGCGATCCAAAAGGATTTCGGCAAACCACCGGTGATCAAGGTAGCCGGACACTGAAGGATTGATCCCCTGTCAGTTGTTACCTAGGCGACTATTTGAAGGAGATCCAGGAGTAATTCTTTCAAGGAGGATTGTCTCTGTAATTGCAATCAGCGAGGGCCTGTGGCAGAGGTTCCTCACTGAGTCCATTCCAGGAGGGTCTGTGGCAGAGACGTTTCCTCAAGTTCAAGTTCATTCCAGGAGGGTCTGTGGCAGAGACTTTTCCCGAAAAGGTTTGAGTGATACTCCGGCTGCCAGGTCAGTGAGAGAGGCCTGTCCGGGTACGCTAAGCCAACTCAGGCAGGAGTGGCGCAGAAAGTGTTGCACATGGGAGCAGGACTGTTTCCAAATACTACGCCTGAATCTTCTGTTCTCCTTCTTTCTTCAACTCTATCCTTTCACCACAAGTTTATTGATTTTACCCAGCTGGGTAATAAAGAGCACAGAAAATACACCTTTTGCTGACATTCCATTACTACTGCTATATGCACCATACACCCCTAGGAATTCGGAGAGCCACAAGGTAAATGTGCCACCCAAAACAAACCAGCAGCTCCTCCCGGGCTAGTTCTACATATATATATATATATATATATACAAACATAGCCTTTCCAATAGCCTACCTATAAATATATGGATGGTTGGTAGCTATGGATTCAGGGTACCTGCATTCTTCCATTATCTCCACCTTGCATTCTAGCATCTCCACCTTGCACTTTAGACTAGCATATTTGTGAAGGTTTGTGAAGGAGTCCCACTCCCCCCTCCCTTTTTTCTCAGTCTGGCTGACTATAATATGCCTATGGTAAGATTTGATCCCAAAAAACAAATTTCAAGTGTTATGACTATACCTTGTTTACATTTTTATGTTTTTTTTACTATTCTTATAATGATTATACCTCCAGCTACCCATCTACTGAGTGGGTAAACAGATATTTGAGGTGTTTTTCTTTGTGCATGGACATTACTAAAGCTGAACATACTCTAGTGAATATTTATTTGAAAAATTGTATCCATACATTTGATGACATAATGAATTTCATACAAAGGTACTTAAAAAAGTTCACATAAGAGAGCGAAAGCGCTAGCACCAGCAGCAGTGGAAATGCAGCTAAAACAAATAAAAACAGGTGAGCTCATGAGAGCTAATTAAAACTTTAGACTGTTGATATAGTCCTTTGAGTTCGTAATAAAACACTTGCAGACAGCCTAGTGAAGATTGGAAGCGAAGGCAGAAGAGGAAAACACAAAGGCGCCACTCTAAGTGTAATAAGTAGTGTAACATTTACAGTGCCTGCCGCCGAGAATGTGTTTTAAGCACGACAGCATCGCGCTGAATCTCGGCGACAGGCTGCCGATATCTCGCACTCGCTGGAATAGTAAAAGCACATTCCAGCGAGTGCGTCATAGAAGCGACGGGGATCCGACGCGGATTCCCGCCAATTCTACACGTGGGCGGAGTTTGTTATGAATCCTGAAGGAGAAATCCCCGCCGGATTTTTAAAGAAAAATCCGGCATGGGTTCCCCCCTCAGGAGCATAACGGGCCCTTAGGTCGATTATGGGTTGTAAGGAGACCCCCTACGCTGAAAAAACGGCGTGGGGGTCCCCCCACAATCCATAACAGACCCGTATCCAAAGCACGCCGGCCGGCCGGTCAGGAAGGGAGTGGGGGCGAGCGAGCGCCCCCCCCCCCCCCCCTCCTGAGCCGTACCGGGCAGCATGCCCTCAACATGGGGGGGTCAGGTGCTCTGGGGCAGGGGGCGCACTGCGGCCCCCCACCCCAGAGCACCCTGTCCCCATGTTGATGAGGACAGGGCCCCTTCCCGACAACCCTGGCCGTTGGTTGTCGGGGTATGCGGGCGGGAGGCTTATCGGAATCTGGAAGCCCCCTTTAATAACGGGGCCCCCAGATACCGGCCCCCCACCCTAAGTGAATGAGTATGGGGTACATTGTACCCCTACCAATTCAGCTGCAAATACAAAGTGTAAACACAAATAAAACACACAGGGTATTGAAATATTTTATTAGTTGGCCGCCGGGGGGGGGGGGTGTGTATGATCGCTTTTATAAAAGCGCCCCCCTCCGGCGGGCTTCTGTGGGGGGTGGGTGCCGCCGTCTGGTTCTCTTCCGCCGCCGGGGGGGGCTTTGATAAAAGCGCCCACCACCCGGCGGGCTTCTTTCGGCGTCTTCGGCGGCGGGGGGGTCTTCTCCCACTCTCCGGGGTCTTCTCCCGCTCTCCGGGGGTCTTCTCCCACTCTCCGGGGTCTTCTCCCGCTCTCCGGGGGTCTTCTCCGCTCTCCGGGGGTCTTCTTCTTCTTCAGGACTCGCCGCCGCTATCTTCGTGTGTTAGCTCAATTACTAGCGGCGGCGGCCCCCTCTTCTGCGACGTCGGCGTCTTCTTCTTCTTCTTCTTCTGCTGTCCAGATGTTGACGCGACGCATCCTTCCGCTGTTATGCCGGGCGCGTGGCTCGCAGCGAAATATATAGGCCTGTCTTGTGACGTCGCAGTCCCATCATGCTCCGGTAGGTACCACGTGCTACCTACCCACGTGGTACCTACCGGAGCATGATGGGACTGCGACGTCACAAGACAGGCCTATATATTTCGCTGCGAGCCGCACGCCCGGCATAACAGCGGAAGGATGCGTCGCGTCAACATCTGGACAGCAGAAGAAGAAGAAGACGCCGACGTCGCAGAAGAGGGGGCCGCCGCCGCTAGTAATTGAGCTAACACACGAAGATAGCGGCGGCGAGTCCTGAAGAAGAAGAAGACCCCCGGAGAGCGGAGAAGACCCCGGAGAGCGGGAGAAGACCCCGGAGAGTGGGAGAAGACCCCGGAGAGCGGGAGAAGACCCCGGAGAGTGGGAGAAGACCCCCCCGCCGCCGAAGACGTCGAAAGAAGCCCGCCGGGTGGTGGGCGCTTTTATCAAAGCGCCCCCCGGCGGCGGAAAGAGAACCAG
Source organism: Rana kukunoris (assembly GCA_029574335.1). Taxonomy (NCBI): domain Eukaryota; kingdom Metazoa; phylum Chordata; class Amphibia; order Anura; family Ranidae; genus Rana; species Rana kukunoris. The sequence goes on along the minus strand of CM056052.1, from coordinate 184,368,967 downwards.
ACGGCGGCACCCACCCCCCACAGAAGCCCGCCGGAGGGGGGCGCTTTTATAAAAGCGATCATACACACCCCCCCCCCCGGCGGCCAACTAATAAAATATTTCAATACCCTGTGTGTTTTATTTGTGTTTACACTTTGTATTTGCAGGTGAATTGGTAGGGGTACAATGTACCCCATACTCATTCACTTAGGGTGGGGGGCCGGTATCTGGGGGCCCCGTTATTAAAGGGGGCTTCCAGATTCCGATAAGCCTCCCGCCCGCATACCCCGACAACCAACGGCCAGAGTTGTCGGGAAGGGGCCCTGTCCTCATCAACATGGGGACAGGGTGCTCTGGGGTGGGGGGCCGCAGTGCGCCCCCTGCCCCAGAGCACCTGACCCCCCCATGTTGAGGGCATGCTGCCCGGTACGGCTCAGGAGGGGGGGGGGGGGCGCTCGCTCGCCCCCACTCCCTTCCTGACCGGCCGGCCGGCGTGCTTTGGATACGGGTCTGTTATGGATTGTGGGGGGACCCCCACGCCGTTTTTTCGGCGTAGGGGGTCTCCTTACAACCCATAACCGACCTAAGGGCCCGTTATGCTCCTGAGGGGGGAACCCATGCCGGATTTTTCTTTAAAAATCCGGCGGGGATTTCTCCTTCAGGATTCATAACAAACTCCGCCCACGTGTAGAATTGGCGGGAATCCGCGTCGGATCCCCGTCGCTTCTATGACGGCTTTGTCTCCATCGCGGCAAGCCAGCTCGGCGCTGGCTCCCGCGATGGGGCTCGTAGGTGGTCAATCTCGCCGAGAAAGGGAGCGAGATTGACACAATATCCCAGTCACCTACTGTATTGGATAAAAACAGCAGCAAGCTTACTCACAAACGTTGGTGAGATTAGGCATGTATCACCAAAGGAACGTCCCCGGCTGTCATTGTATGCGGCTGTGTTGTGGAGCGGTTGACGGCGGTGGATGCCGTCGCTTCCTCTGTCTCTGACACACTGGGAGCCGAGCTGTGAGGTCAGTTCCGCATGGACGCTGGATCAGATGGATGGACGCTGGATCAGATGGATGGCAATACTTCCAGGTGATGTGGGGGAGCAAGTAGGCAGGTCAGATGGATGGCAATACGGACTTGCCTACTGCCTCCCCCACATCACCTAAAAGTATTGCCATTCATCTGATCCAGCACCCATCCATCTGATCCAGCGTCCATCCGGAACTGACGTCACAGCTCGGCTCCCAGTGTGTCAGAGACAGAGGAAGCGACGGCATCCACCGCCGCCAACCGCTCCACAACACAGCCGCATACAGTGACAGCTGGGGACGTTTCTTTGGTGATACATGCCTAATCTCACCAACGTTTGTGAGTAAGCTTGCTGCTGTTTTTATCCAATAAATGTTACACTACTTATTACACTTAGAGTGGCGCCTTTGTGTTTTCCTCTTCTGACTTAAAAAAGTTTACTGTTAACATTTGGTTTTGGAGTGAATGCATTTTCATGAATAAATATTACATTCCCTTTTTTTATTTTTTTATTTGATAATTTTATTTAATTCTGCTCCTTTTAATTATTTGTATTACTGTGCTCAAAAAGGAACATTGATTTGAACATTTTATTTGAACAATAATGGATCTCTGCTAAATAGCAAGAGACCATGAAGCTCTACCATTTTACTCACATGCTCTATCATTAAATATACCTAAAAGCCAAAATACATTAATCAATCCTTCCTATTACATTGAGTATTGAAGTCAATATCCAGGATTTATGTTGGAATTGATGTGCATATGGGGAAAAGGAATGGATCATTAATATTAAGATGAACATGTAAATGGTAGAGAGTAATAAAATATATAACGGCTCTTTGATCCTATGTGTCTATATATCACCAGCATGGATCATGTCTTGAGTTCTGCTGTAGGTTTCAGAGACCTAATATTCTTGCATTCTTTAGCAGCAGTCCTTTGAGGGACACTTTAGTTGAGAATAAGAGCTTTTGGTGTAAACACAGTATGTGGATAAAATCATATGATAAAAGATAAGCAATTTACTTTTAATTTTAAATATGGAAAAGCTTATATCAATTAAACACATTGCACATCTTTGAATCCCTCCTTTTATAAATGTGCTTGTCTTGTTACGCATGCCTAAAGTATACTTTCATGATACTGAGTTTTTTTGCAAGCTAGGCGCAGCATATATTTAGTATAATTATAAGTATATCACTGTTACAACATCCCATCATGCAACATATACTACATTATTTCAACAAAGGCTTGTACAAAATGTGCAGACAGGTTCAGAGAGTCCCTGAACTGTAAAGAAACACAAAACGTATATAATGGTGAGTTCCCGCTTTTGCATTATGTGTAGTGTGAGATTTTTGTAGAGGGGTTATTTTCTTCTATAGAAAATTTGGTCTCTTAATACCATTCTGTATCCTGCAGTGTACTCTAACAAATACATTTTACACGTAAGACAAAAATCCTACATAATTTGTTTCTGTTATTCCTCTTATTAGGTTTACATCTGATAAAGTAACCTGGGAGGTTCACAAGCAGTTCTTATGGGGACCAGCATTTATGATCAGCCCTGTTCTAGAGGATGTAAGTACATATAATACATTATGCAACTGTGATGTATATCAAAAATACTAGGATGCTAAATATTTCCAATATTTATAGCTCTATAAAATAAAAATAAAACATAAACACAGCATGTCTTTGTATAATTGAGGAGGGAGCAAAATACCGACAGGAAACATGGCCAGAGCATGCAGATTCCTTGAAGAGAGTGTTTCACAAGGTTACGCCTTGTAAATGTTGTTAGACATACTTACAGACGAAATCTCAAACCATGTATGAGTATTACGTGTTAGTACTTGCAAACGGCCACTACTTCCTGTTGTTTTTCACCGTCATGCTAATGAGCTTTTGCCTGCAATCCACAAAATTTCGACTTTCAACGCAATCTCTTACGGCACCTTTAGTCATCTTTTTTTTCCGTTTCCAAAAATGACAGCCCATGTTAAGTATGGCCGTCGTTCCCGCGTCGAATTTCAACGTTTTCCGTGTCTTTTATTATTTTTAACGTTTGGGAATAGGAATGTTCTAAACGGGCATTTTCGCGCACACGGCGGGAAATAAACATGCGCAGTCTCCATTTAGTACGCCCCTACCATCACTGAATTGGCAAAAAAACTACCTGACTCATGCAGATGTAACATTTACGTCTTTGTGAATCTGCCCCAGTGTTTCAGGTGTTAGTCATACTCAGACCTGTATGAGTGCTTATACTTAAGTAGACTGGGGAGGTGTGTTTGCATATCCAAATTTACCATGCAGATGTAACATTTACAGCTCTTTTGGTCTTATAAAGTATGGGGAGCATATCCAAATTTACCATTTAGTGCAATACATGCCAGGCCTGCCTTCTTGTCCCTGTTTTTAATCTTAAGAGTGATCCCTGAGAATATAACAAATAAACCTACGTGCCACTGCTAAATATTGAAAAAAAATAAAAAATTCTGCTGACAGAATCACACTCCCAACTGTGTTCCACAGATAATCATAAACAAGCTGCCCAGTGATAATATATCCAAAAACACATTAGCTTATATACACTGCTCAAAAAAAGTATATATAAATATAAAATATCTATACTGATATGGACTGGGTAATGTGTTAGGAATGAAAGATTGGCACATCATTTGATGGAAATGAAAATTATCCACCTACAGAGGGCTGAATTCAAAGACACCCCGAAAATTAAAGTGAAAAAATTATGCAGCAAGCTAGTCCATTTTGCTGAAATTTCATTGCAACTCAAAATGGCAAAATGGTCCTCAGTAGTTTGTATGGCCCCCAAGTGTTTGAATGCATGCCTGACAACATCAGGGCATGCTCCTAATGAGACGACGGATGGTGTCCTGGGGTATTTCCTCCCAGATCTGAACCAGAGCATCACTGAGCTCCTGAACAGAGTGAGGTGCAACCTGGCGGCATCGGATGGACCGAAACATAATGTCCCAGAGGTGTTCCTTTGGATTTAGGTCAGGTGAGTGTGGGGCGATTCAATGGTATCAATTTCTTCATCTTCCAGGAACTGGAGGATGAAGTCGGCATTGTTGTGCACCAGGAGGAACCCAGGATCTGACAATGGGTCCAAGGATTTCATCCCGATACCTAATGGCAGTCAGGGTGCCATTGTGTAGCCTGTAGAGGTCTGTGCGTCCCTCCATGGATATGCCTCCCAGACCATCACTGACCCACCACCAAACTGGTCATGCTGAACGATGTTACAGGCAGCATAAAGTTCTCTGTGGCTTCTCCAGACCCTTTCAGGTCTGTCACATATGCTCAGGGTGAACCTGCTTTCATCTGTGAAAAGCATGGTGCACCAGTGGCGGACATGCCAATTCTGGTGTTCAATGGAAAAATGCCAGTCAAGCTCCACAGTGTCCGGCAGTGAACACAGTGCACACTAGAGGACGTCAGGCCCTCAGGCCAACCCCACAAAGTCTGTTTCTGATTGTTTGGTCAGAGACATTCACACCAGTGGCCTGCTGGAGGTAATTTTGTAGGGCTCTGGCAGTGCTCATCCTGTTTCTCCTTGCACAACATTACTAGCATGAAGACTTATTTTCTTGGCCTATTAGCAGAACCAGTGAGGCACCTAGCAAAAATAATGTGGAATTGTTTTCATTATTTGAGAGGTATTCTAACATCCTGCATTGTCCCTAACAAAACTTTGATTCCCCCCCCCCCCCGCCCCCCAGGTCCTTGCCTACCTCCGCTGACTGTGGCAGCCTCCTGTAATGTCTATAGCCCACACAAATTCACAGCACTATATAAGTACCTGTAATAATGAATGTGTGGTTTCATTAGGATGAGATACTGTTACTTTAACTTAGTAAAAGAACATTGGCCTAGTTTGTAGAAATGTTGTTAGACTGGATTTTCGATACGGGCGTTTTTACAGTCGAAATTCAAACCATAAAAGACACCTGCGGGCTTTGTGTATTACGTGTTAAGTGCAAAAAATTGCGGCCACTGGGCGGACTTCCTGTTGTTTTTCATCAGGGTATGCTATGAGCTTTTGCCTGCATACAAAATTTCGAAGCACAGAGCATCTTTTTTTTCCGTTTCACTATACCTGCTTTTTGCCTGGTCTTTCCCCGCGTCGAATTTCAACGTTTTCCGTGTCTTTTAATTTTTAACGTGTCGTCCGGGAAAAGCTAAACGCCGCTTCAAACAACGTGACGTCAAACGCGCAATCGGCGGGATAAAGAGCATGCGCATATCGTCGCGGGGACGCGCTAATTTAAATGCACGCCCCCTTTAGTGCGCGGCGGAAAAAAAATTCAAAAAAAACTTGAATGAATGGTGAAATACAGTTTAAGCAGCGGAATTACGTCTTTGTGATTCATTTGTTAATATTTTGTCTAAAAAAAATATTATAGAAGCACAGAGCATTTATAATGTGAAAAGCTTTGTTCAAACTCGGATAAATATAATACATTTAGTGTTCAAGAATGCAAAGATCAGTCGACGCATATATACCAAACACTCGCTGGTACGACTATCACACGGTAAGCCTTAAATAATTACTTTGCCTCCTGTAGAACTATAATTTCTTCTAAAAAAATTATTACATAAATAACTTGTTTACAAACTTCTAACGCTTCTAAAGCTGCTGTAAAGCTGCTAGAATGAACACACAAAACTGGTATTTTTTGACAATGCAGACCTAAGCAGCTAGCAGTATTAAATGATTTTACAGTCCCCCTTGTGGGACAAGTAAATCAGTTGCTCCTCTTTAAGACTGCACATGAGGAAAACGCCTTTTGGATCATCAGTGCCATCTAGTGGCCATAATGCCCTATTCTCCTGAATGAGGTATTTTAGGAATCATACAACATTATGGCCACTAGATGGTGCTTACAAACATAGGAACACATCATATTAAACAAAATTCAGTTTCTTTGTAGCTATGTGAATGTTTGTCGTTTTGTCATATATACAGCATGTGTCTTTTATTGTCATAAAGTATTTATAATTTTTATGGTATTGCTGAACTGTGTTTGTTTTTTACCCATTTGTTAAACTGGGAGATTTAAGTCTATTCCAGTTTTTAGGAATTATCAATTTTGCTGCAAAAAGGATGCTGCACTTTGAATGAACCAATAAATCACAAGGCTGGTAAATGTCCATTACAAAACTAAATATACAGGGACAAATGCAAAAAAAAAAGTGTAATATAGAGCAAAAGAACAAACAAGTAAATAAGAACAAAACAAATGAAAAAAGTTGTTTAACCCCTATAGGGAAAATTAGACCTCAATAAGGTGAGTCCATATATTTAGTCAGATTTCTTTCACATTTGTAAAAATAGAGGTCTTTTCTCTGGATTTTTTGAATTTTTTTTTTTTTTTTTCCACAAAAAGATTTTATTTGGCGAAGAGTAACACATAATACATCTTATACTTACAAAATTACAATAGCCAAATGTAAGCTGTAAACAACAGAGAAAATAAATAAAAAAATCCAGAAAATTATTTTTATGACATACATGACAAAACTCTAACTTTCCGACTGGGTTGAAAGAACATATTTATGCCAAAGTTTATTTGTGTAGGGAGATATGGGGAGAGGAAAGGAAGGGAGGGGGGGGGAGGAAGAGAGAAAAAAAAAATAAAAAAAAAAAAAAACCCTGAAATAAATATTTTATAATAGATTTGTACTGTTGAAACCAATTGTGCTTAGAATTGGGTAATCCTTTCTTGGGATACTTAGTTCTTCAACCCTTTTTATTTTTATTAACTAATTTTTATTATTTTTATTAACTAATAGCCAAATGCTGTATAAATAAAGGACCCAGACAACATAGATTCAAACCCTATTAAATTTCACATAGATTTATTTTAGGTTGGTAGTACACAATCAAATTTACACAAGGTCCACAGATCCTTCTTAAATGTATAATGATGTACAGTACTGGTTCATAATATCCAGAAAACTGCCAATGTCCCAAATGATCCTGAGAATTTTTTTTTATCTCTATTGTCATTTAAACATTTTGCAGTCTCTGCTCTAATTCATCCCAAGATGTTCTAACAGGTTGAGGTCAGACTCTGTGCAGGCCATTCAAGTTCCTCCACCCTAAACTCGCTCATTCATGTCTTTATGGACCTTGCTTTGTGCACTGGTCAAAATCATTTGGTGGGGGGGGGGGTGTATTTCAGGGGTTGGGCTTGGCCCCTTAGTTCCAGTGGAGGTAACACTTAAGGCGTCAGCATACCAAGACATTTTGGACAATTTACTGGAATTATGGCTGAAGATATCAGCTATAACCCCGGTATCATTTTTTTACAGTCGGCAGCTGGCTTTCTCATAAAAGTGCTCCGAGCGGTCCATGAGCTGCTGGAACACTTTCAGAAGACATTCCCCTCTCCTGTACTCTTGGGCCTACGGTTTCCACTGGTTTGCCTGAGAAATGATCTAACGGTATGGCTGGCTGCTCCCATAGACTATCAAAAAGCAGAGCCTCTTTAATAACCTATATGGCCTTAGACCTCACTTCCAGTCCAGGCTGAAAGTAATTTTATTTTAAAGCAAAAGATCTTTTTTTTTGTTTTTATCATTTGCTTTTAAAGGTAAAGAAGAGATTTGTTTTTATTTTTGACCCCAGATCTCTCCCTTAAGAGGACCTGTCATCCTTATTTCTATTACAAGGGATGTTTACATTCCTTGTAATAGAAATAAAAGTAATCCAAAAATAAATACAAATTAAAGGGATAGTGTAAAATAAGTAAATAATAATAATAATCAAAGCACCCCCAATCCGTCTGTGCTCGCTCACAGAAACAAATGCATATGTAAGTCTTGCACGCATATGTAAAAGGAATTCACATCACATGTGAGGTATCGCTGCAAACATTAGAGCAAGAACAGTAATTCTAGTGCTAGACCTCTTCTAAACACCTTTACAGGTTACCTGTTTAGAGTTACAAAGTGTTGCATATGGATATTTTTAAGTACTGTAGTTTGTCGCCATTCTACAAACATGCACAATTTGAAAGCGTGACATGTTAGGTATCTTTTTACTTGCCGTCACAACATCTTTCACGTTTTACAAAAAAAATGAAAAATGTATTAATTTTTTATTTTTTAATTTTTTCGAAATAAATTGTGCTTGCAAAACCACTGCGCAATTGATCGGCATTTTATTCCCTAGGATCTCTGCTAAAAAAAATATATGATGTTTGGGGGTTCTAAGTAATTTTCTAGCAAAAAAATACTGATTTCAACTTGTAAACAAAAAATTCCAGAGAAAATCTTGGTCTTAAAGTGGTTAACCCCCCTGTCGGTATCCCCGAGCGCGACTCGGGTTGGATTTTTCATGTAAAAATCGATATCCCCGAGTCGCGCTCGGGGTCAATATGCAGAGCCTGCAGCGCGCGCTGGCTTACCTTGGATCCAGGCACGCCGCCGATCTCCGTTCCCTGCGACGTAACGGCGCACGGGGGCGGAGACCGGCGGCAAATTCAAAAAAGTAAACAAACACATTACATACAGAATACTGTAATCTTATAGATTACAGTACTGTATGTAAAAAGTACACACCCCCCTGTCCCCAGTGGTCTGCCCAGTGCCCTGCATGTTCTTTTACATAATAAAAACATTTTTTTTGTGCCTGCAAACTGTAGATTGTCCATAGCAACCAAAAGTGTCCCTTTATGTCAAAAGTGATTTTAGAGCAGCTAGAAAACAGCGATAATAAATTATAATCACTTGCAGAATTGAGCGATAGCGATTTGTGGGGAAATTCGTCATAAAAAAATAAAAGTAATGACAGCGACAATTCTGCAACTGAGCAAATTTCAGTGATTTTGATTGATTACATTAGTGAATAATTTTTATTATAATTACATTATTATTTGTTATAATTATTTATAGTTATTTATTATATTATAATTTTATGATTTTGTGTTTCAAACTTTATCATACCCGGGATGTCTACTAGACTCTGGTTTGGACAAATTTAAGTGAGTTATTTCTAAAAATTTCAGGCCTACAGTATAAAACGCAGAATTTCCATGCAAAATAATTGTACCGCTTTTGGTACGTAATTCCAGACAGAATCATACCGCCAGGGAGGTTAATATTGTTCTTTGTTCAGTAACGTCCTACACTTACAATATGCACAAATACAAGACAAATAGGGCTTGATGTACTAAAGGTAAATAGGCTTTTCACTTTGCAATGGTATTTTTCTTTAGCTTAGTGAACATTAACTTTTCTCAGAATACCCAATTATGTGCAAGGAAGATAACATTTAACAAACTGCATTTTTGTTTGCTAATTTGATTATGGAAGTCAGCAGAGCTTCATCTCATTCACTAAGCTCTGGAGATAATTCCCTAGTAAACAGCCTATATGCCTTTAGTAAATCGGCCCCATAATATAATTATAATATTTTTACATATAATTATATTAAAGCTATATCTGCATGGTGCAAAATTATGTTGCATTATATGCCAAAAAGGATTTTTTTTATTACTTAACATGGGCAACACAGACATTTCAGATATTTTCAATGCATACAATTTTTATTGATCTTACCAGATTTTGAAATATCATTAGTCAGTATGCATCCTTTGAAATGACAGTAGAAAATTGCATTACTTTTTTATAATTTGGAGATGAGGTTTAATTTTTGCTCCTCTGGCTTTATTTTTTAACATAAATATTTTCCATCATAGGGTGCAGAAGTTAAAGCACGAGGCGCATGGGTGAATTTGCCAGCTCCACTGGAATACATAAATCTCCATGTTAGAGGTGGATACATCATACCATGGCAGGAAACAGCCAACAATACTGATTACAGGTGAGTGAAAACCACAGCTTCTATATGACAAAAACAAATACCATGACAATAGGTCATGGTATAGCTAGTAGTAGTTGGGCTTCCTCTGTAGTGCTATAGGTTACACAGCTTATTTAAGCAGGGTTTTTTTTTTCAGTTCTAGTAATGGTCAACAGCAATATGTGTCAAAAACATACCGTCATTTAGAGTCTAATGGGTAATTCAGGTCTCTAATACAAAAAGCCTTGACACATTCTATTGCGATTGGATTAGAATGACTAAAGTAACCATGTTGCTATAAATGCTGGAGTATTTTCCTATTACTTATAGAAACATGGATAAGCTGACATCTTCAAAATTACTAAACAAGTTCAGTTGAATGTAAAAGACTTCTACGAGCTTAATCACGACAATCAGAAAACAAAATAAATAACCACTCTTTGGGCTGCAGCATATTTTATTGTTTATTAAACAGTAGCTGGGATCATCCTTTAAAGGATTTAAAGTTGCAGCAGTCTGGGTGAAGGGATGTCTGACTTATTTGCTGAAGTACACCAAGCTAAATCGGCTGTGAAGACTATGATGAGCCATTCATCTTGACCGTTATATATACAGTGTTTGGTTACTAAAGGCAAATAGGCTGTTCACTCAGCAAGGGCATTTTACCTTAGTAATTTGATGAAAATTTTCTTTGAAAAGAATACCTAATCACAAGCAAGGGAAATAAAAAAAAAGTACTGTATTTATCTGCGTATAACACACACAGACGTATAACACGCACCCTAATTTTGAGAGGGGAGTTTCAGGAAAAAAAACTTTTCACAGCCCCCTGCGTATAACACGCAGGCACAGTTTATCCTCTATTTTCAGGGTAAAAAGGTGAGTGTTATACACCAATAAATACAGTATATTTTAATCGCACAGTACAGGACTGTGGTTGTGTATTACAAGTTATATACAGACTACCTTCAGGTGATTGGACACTGGCAAAGAAGTTTGCTAGGGCTGCTTTTAGTGCATGCTCATATAACCCCACCCATCAACGAGACTCTTGAGAAACTTTTTTTAAACCACTTTACTTCTTCAGATTTTTCTGTTAAGATTTGACTGAACTCTGAGACTGAGGCAAAATCGACCCTTGTAGCAGTGCCAATAGCCCACTCTTCTTCAACACTGAAATAATTAAATGCTCATTTAGTTTAGGGATGCATGGATGAAATGTATTCATAGGCGTGCGCACGGGGTGTGCCGGGTGTGCCTGGGCACACCCTAATGCCCAGGGCATTTTTGCTGGCAGGATCTCCATTCCATTCTCCTCTGCTGATGGACAATGGGAACGCTGTGACTATGCAAGGGGAACTGTTTTTAATTTGGCTCTAAACTCATGTGAGTGCACACTGTCTGCAGCCACTGACCGCGGAGTGAGCAGGCAAGCAGCCGCATTTTCCGATGCTACTTCTATAGTTCCGGCTACTGCATCCCAGATAGTTGAATATCACTCCGCCGCCTGCTGTCAGGGACGCAGTAGCCACAACTATAGAGGTAGCATCGGGGCTGCCAGATTAACTCCACTGTTTTTAAATGAGACCTGCACGCTGCCACTGCGGGGCTTCCGCAGCCCACCACTGCCCTTTATCTGAGAAAAGCATTCCAGGATTGTCCCAGGCAGAGGAGTTGGTAACTTTTTTTTTTTCCTCCCTGCTCCGCCTCCGAGTGCCCCGCCTCCCAGCTTCCACCCTGCAGTGCCGACAATGCAAGAACCTGAGGTGAGGAGGATGTCTGGGACTTGGGATTGAGGAAATGTCACTGGTAAGGGGGGAGTTGGGGGGCACAGACTCTAGCAAAAGTGTGTGTGTACACAGCACTGCAGCAGGCAGTGAGAGAGGGGTGTGTAGTGCAGTCATTCTCAGTCACACTGTGTGTGGGACACGGAAAGCTGCTGAAATTAGAGTCCAGCCTGCTATGCTGGGATTTGTAGCCCCATGGAGGGGAGGGCAATGCTTACACATACTGGGGAAGGGGGAAGGGGTCTGGTCATACAAAGTAAAATACTCTGTGCTGTGAGGGGGCTGCTGTGGCTGACCTGACCACTTCTAGAAATACTTATTGTCTGGCACACTGTTTTGAAGGGAAACTCTGGGGATTCTGGTGTAAGGGAGGCTCTCTGGGTACCCTGATTTATGGGAAAAACTGTGATATAAGATGTAACACTATTTACTCTGGTGTAAGGGGTAATGCTGTGAACTCTGAAGCAGTGGCAGTGCGTCCATAAGGGCCACAGCCCTCCTCTCCTGCCACAGCTCTATCATCATAGATTAATGCATTGCATTAATCCATCTATGGTCACCACTGACACCCCTTATTCAGGTGTCTGGCCCCTTGTCGGGCACCGAGAGCCTGAATTACAGCGGTGGGTATTGTTTGGAAGCGTCCAAAAAGGTGAATAGTGGGCGCCATGCTGGGCGATCGCTGTTCACTCAGCGTTGTGTTAGGAAAGCAAATGAATATTCGCTTTCCTAACACTGAACCGCCTCTCAGCCAATCAGGTGCTCAGGTCTGTTACCTGTCACCTGATTGGCTGAAACAACAGGCGCTGTTATTGGACGCCTATCAGGCATCCAATCATAGCAGAGGACAGGAGAAGACATCAAGCAACATGGATAAGAATACTGCCGCCGTTGCCTGCTGCAGACAAGGTAAGTGCCAGGCGGGCGGAGGATGCACAGTGGCAGCATTTGATGGGCACAGTGGCTGTATTTGATGGGCACAGTGGCTGTATTTGATGGGCACAGTGGCTGCATTTGATGGGCACAGAGGCTGTGTTTGGGCACAGTGGCTGCGTTTGATGGGCACAGTGACTGCAATTGATGTTTTTTTTTCCCCCAGTTTGTTTGCACCCTCCCAAATATTTTGAGAACCATCCGTCATTGCTTTGAAGTAAAGGAGCACTCAGATGTGAGGGGGTCACTGTGGCATATGTAGGGGCACATTCACAAATGCTTTGATTTCTGAAGAGTGATCCACAAAACAGGTCACTCTTCATAGAGCATTTTAGAGGTGGCGAGGAGACGTATCGTCTCCTCACCACTTGCTTTAACCCTATGAACTCCACACTGCACACAGTTGTGGGGCGCTTGCAGAGTGCCGTTATTCATTTGAATGAGTCACAGTCAGTGGGTGCGACACCTGCTGAAAGCAAAAAGGAATATAATTGCAGCTGCAGCATGTGAACATGCCCAGCCGCTGCCTCTACAGCTAAAAGGTGGTAGTGGTTGAGGGGTGGTAAATTAATGGTTCAACCACAGAGTTTTACTGCCCCTCAACCACTGGTGTGAACAATTAAATGTTTTAATGAGTTAAAAATATAAAGTGTTGTTTTTTTTTTTTTTAACATTTATAAGTGTTAAAAAAAATGATACATTTTAAAATGTTTGTTCACATTTATTTATAAGAGTGCGTGTGTATGTATGTGTATGCAGGGGCGGACTGACCATTGGGACTTTCGGGCACTGCCCGAGGGCCCCATGCCACTAGGGGGCCCCATCAGGGTTGCCAGGCTCAATAAAACCAGGGACAGTATGTAAAAATCTGTGTTTTTTTTACATCTGTCCCTGCTATGTCTTAAACCGATATGCTTTTGATGTGAAAAACCTGAGATTTTAGCTGCCCCGCCTCTGCACTGCCTCCTGGCGTGATGGCCATCTGTAAGCCCATGGGCCCCATAATCTTTTATTGCCCAGGGGCCCCATGGGTTGTCAGTCCACCCCTGTATGTATGTATGTATGTATGTATGTGTATGTATGTATGTATGTGTGTATATATATATATATATATATATATATATATAATATATACACACACATGTGTTTGAGCTTTGTTGTGCACACCCTAATGCGATAGGCTGCGCACGCCTATGAATGTATTCCTTACCTTATCCTTCAATTCAGCCCCTCCTAACACTTACCTGAGCCCATCTCTATTCAGCGATGTTGCAAGAGAGACTTGGGTGTCCGGGACCCTTCTGCTCATTGGCTGAGACAGCAGCAGCATTCCATTGGCTCCTGCTGCTGTCAATCAATGTCAGTGAGCCAATGAGGAAAGAGGGCAGAGGGACACACAGAGTTGCGGCTTGGCTCAGGTTCCCCCCATAGCAAGCTTCTTGCTGTGGGGGGCACTCGTTAAGATGAAAGGGCGAGGAGAGCCAAAGAGGGACCCGAGAAGAGGAGGATTCAAGCTAATCTATGCAAAACCACTGCACATAGCAGGTAAGTTTATTGTTTGTTATTTTTAAGAAAGAAAAAAAACAAGACTTTACAAACACTTTAAGGTCCGAGCTGTGGACAATCGCTCAGCATTATCAATCACAGTACAGGGCTACTTTGTGGATGAATAGGTGAGCATGTGACCATTTTAAATAAAATGTAATCATTTACACATCAAAGTGAAGATGTATGAAATAGGAAAATATGATTTAAAGCAGACATTACATCACTCACAACAGTATAAATGAAGCAAGTAACTATCAAAATACTTTAGATTTGTGTTTACAATTGTGTTAATATAGCTTTAGCAATGATATCCCATGTTATTTCCATGTTATAATTGCAGCCGTAAGAAGTTTATGGGACTTCTGGTAGCCCTGGATGATTTTGGAAAAGCACATGGCAATCTTTTCTGGGATGATGGAGAAAGCATAGGTAAGTGCAAATGCTGAATATAAAACAATAGAAGATTCTTACTGGAAATAGAAGAGAAATAATATTTTAGTATTTCTAGTGCTGAAAAGCAGCCTTTATGAGTTGTGGTAGCAGTTTATTGTTGAATTTAAAATTCAGATGTAGTAAATGTCAGTAAGGTAAAACAAAAGCAAAATCTATGTTATAATTTAGCTTGACTGCTAATATTTTATTTTTGCAGATTCAATAGAGAAGAAGGAATATTTCCTGGGAACATTCAGTGCTGATAAGGTATATAATCATGCTGCTACAAAATGATTTAAATGACAGTTATCATCAAAGAAAAACTTGCTTAAGTGATACACGTTTGAATATTTAGCAACATATAATAATACATTCTGTTAATTTTCTTAGATAAACTTAGTAGCATTACAATTCTGATGATAGAGCCTGTTGATAGGGCAGAGCTATATACCTCCTAGGAAACCATACAGTAAAAAAAATTGTTAGGAGTTTCTTGACAGAAGAGTCATGCAAGCTTTTAACAAAAATCCTTCCCTCCATGCTCTTGGTGATTGTTGATTGTTGATGTACACTACATGGAACTTTGACAGTGCAGAGTACATCCCAGCTCATTTCCACAATAGAGGTGGGCATCAGAGACAATGTAACTTATGCACATAAACACAGAAGTTACATAATAAGTGATTACCTAATGGCTAAGACAATAATTTAGGACCCCAAAGAAGCAGCAATGAAGAGTTACATAGTAGATGGTTACCTAATGGCTAAGACAATAATTAAGGACCCCAAAGAAACAGCAATGAAGAGTTACATAGTAGATGGTTACCTAATGGCTAAGACAATACTTGAGGAACTCAAAGAAGAAGCAGCGAAGATGGTGGTGCAATGAATGTGTCAGGTATAGGAGCCTGGATCTGTCATTGCTGGAGGAAGGTACACTAGCAGTTCAGTGTGTCATAATGAGCACATTTGCTGTGCATAATTGTGCATAAATGGAGAGAGAACCTTTCCCTGCTCCTTCCCCAGTCAGCAAGATTTAGATTTGCTTTAACTCCTTGACCTCCAAAAGATTTACCCTCCTTCCTGACCAGGCTATTTTTTGCGATATGGCACTGCGTTAATTTGACTGAAAATTGTGCAGTCATGCAAAGCTGTACTTAAATAAAATGTATGCCGTTTTTTCCTTGCAAATAGAGCTTTTTTTTGGTGATATTTGATCATCTCTGCATTTATTTATTTTTTGTGCTGTAAACATAAAAAGGCCAACAATTTTGGAAAAAAAACTAAAATATGTTTTACGTTGTGCTTTAACCACTTAACCCCCAGACCATATTGCTAGTCAAAGACCAGGCCACTTTTTGCGATTCGGCACTGCGTTGCTTTAACTGAAAATTGCGCGGTTGTGCAACATGGGTTCCAAACAAAATTGGCGTCCTTTTTTCCCCACAAATAGAGCTTTCTTTTGGTGGTATTTGATCACCTCTGCAGTTTTTAGTTTTTGTGCTATAAACAAAAAAAGAGCGACAATTTTGAAAAAAAATAATATTTTTTACTTTTTGCTATAATAAATATCCCCAAAAATATAAATATATAAAAAACAATATTTTTCCTCAGTTTAGACCGATACGTATTTGTCTACATATTTTTCTTAAAAAAAAAAAAACGCAATAAACGTTTATTGATTGGTTTTTGCAAAAGTTATAGCGTTTACAAAATAGGGGATAGTTTTATGGCATTTTTATTAATATTTTTTTTTTACTACCAATGGTGGCGATCAGTGATGGCGGACACTTGGGACACTTTTGACACATTTTTGGGACCATTGGCATTTTTATAGCGATTAGTGCTATAAAAATGCATTGATTACTATAAAAATGCCACTGGCAGGGAAGGGGTTAGCACTAGGGGGTGGGGAAGGGGTTAAGTATGTTCCCTGGGTGTGCTCTAACTGACTGGGGGAAATTACTGATCTCTGTTCATACATTGTATGAACAGACGGTCAGGCATTTCTCCCCTGACAGGACCGGAGCTGTGTGTATACACACACAGCTCCCGGTCCGCGCTCTGTAACAAGCGATTGTGGGTGCCCGGCGGCGATCGCGCCCGCCAGGCACACGCACGAGGATCAGGAACAAGCGGGGGCGGACGTGCGCCCCTATTGGCTTCTGGGAGAGATGACGTATAGCTATATGATCTCGCCCAGCAGAGCTGACCTGCCGCTGTGTAACTGTGGCGGCTGGTCGGCAAGCAGTTAAAACACATCTAATAAAAAAAATGTCCAATTTCAACATCAATTTAGGCCAATATGTATTCTGCTACATATTTTTGGTAAAAAAAATCCCAATAAGCGTTCATTGATTGGTTTGGGCATAAATTATAGTGTCTACAAACTATGGTATATTTAATTTAATTTATTTGATTTCTCTTTTTTTATTAGTAATGGAGGTGATCAGCGACTTATAGCAGGACTGTGATATTATGCCGGACAATTTGGACACTGACACTTTTACATTTTTTTGGGGACCAGTGAGATTAGTACAGTGATCAGTGATAAAAAAATATGCACTGTCACTCTACTAATGACATTGGCTGGGAAGGGGTCAACATCAGGGGCAATCAAAGGGTTAAATGCATTCCTAGTCAGTGCTTGTGTACTGTGGGGAAGGTTCTTTTACCAAGGGAAGGCATACACCCATGTCCCTGCTTTGCAGGAACACAGGATCAATACCTTCCCTACTGACAGAACGGCAATCTGCCCTGTTTACATATGCAGATCATCATTCTGCCTGTATGAACACAGAGGGAGCAAGCCACCAGTGATGTGCATGTGCATACCCTACAAGGAAGAGCCAAATTAGGTGAATATATACATGATCCGGTGCACAGGTGCCGCCCTGTAGCAGTAAAACTTCTAGGGGGCAGATCTAAAGTGGTTAAGGTATTGTTGGTATGAGCAGCATTGCATGTTCATGTTTTTTTATGAAATAAGTAACCCTGAAAATAAGTGAGAAACCAGCCATATTTACAAAACAAGATAATTACTTTACCTTTGAAACAACTTGCATCTCTCATATATCTTTTAGAGAGATTTTAGGGAGTTTTGAAGAAAATATGCCAACACTTTCAGAAGTTTCAATTAACCAGTATTGTAAAAACAATATTGGTTAAAACAGTATATACTCATGCTAAGATGAAAGACAATAAATTATTGATGTAAATGAAACCTGCAAGTCCTGTTCACTTGATATCATGCAATAAAGAAATTACATCACTCACAACAGTATAAATGAAGCAAGTAACTATCAAAATACTTTAGATTTTTTTTTACAATTGTGTTAATATAGATTCCAAAATTATCCTATTAAAGTGCTCTATTGCTCCAAAAAACGTCAAACACTGTATAAGGATACATCAGTTGAAACAGTGCAAAACTGATATGTAAACAACAACATATGAGATTATATTATATTATTGCAAAAACATCCCAATATATGTGATCATGTGCTCCAATCCATTTAAAAGTGAAAAGTGCTTCAAATTTCCACTCTGTGATGTGACACACTCCCCTTCAGTGTCCCCACTCACCAGATAAAATAGACCCCTAGCTTTTCAGTCTAGGGGTCAAGCAAGCTGAAATATGTCAGAGGATGATGATTTAAACAGGTCCACAGGAGATCTTTACCAGCGTGGTTAAAGTTGAAATATGCACCAGAAAATAAAGGGAACTGAAATAAAGGGAACTGAAAAAAAGGGAACTGATAGTGAAGTTTTGAATGATAGGTGTTTATTGTGCAAACAAAAAATTCCTACTTAAAAAACTCCAAATTTCAATGGGCATGTAAACAGATACAGGGTTACAATCTAGGAATGCCACATCCAGCGCGTGTTCCACCGAAACCGGAAGTGACGTCGTCTGGACCTGAAAATTACATCAACGCATTTTTCCCTCCCACAGGACGTCATCAAAGACCTCATTTCTGGTTAAACAGACTGAGTTTTTATATACAAGAGGAGCCTCCTCCCTCATGTTTGTCCAATGAGATTTTTATGGTGACCATTTTTTCGTGAACCTAGAAAACGCTACCTTACACAGTAGTACAAGCCATTTTCCCATGGATTAAGAAAATTAATGAATGAATAAACTGTCAATTCCACAATTATACATATCTTTAATCATTAAATGGAAACATAACAACATTCTAATATTGAAAATATATTTGCAATAAACCCCCTTTATTATAAACATTAATTTTAGTAAAAAATACTATTGTAAAAAACACATTTTGACAAAATAAAAATTACAGAAATAAAAATAAAATGAACCTTTTGGGTATATTTTTATTTTCATTTTCAATTTTATTTCATTTTATTTTCATTTTATTGAAATTTTATTTTTATTGACATTTTATTTCTATTTTTATTTCTGTTATTTTTTATTTTTGTCAAAATTATTTTTTTACTAAAATTAATGTTTATAGTAAAGGGAGTTTATTGCAAATAGAATTTTAATATTAGCATGTTCATTTAATGATTAAAGATATGTATAATTGTGGATTTTTTTTTTTTTGGACAGAATATATTCATTTTTTTTTAATCCATGGGAAAATGGCCTGTACTATTTTGTAAGGTAGCACCAAGGTGTTTTTTAGGTCCACGAAAAAATGGCCACCATGAAAATCTCATTGGACAAACATGAGGGAGGAGACTGCCTTATATAAAAACTCAGTCTGTGTTACCAGAAAGGAGGTCCTTGATGACGCCTTGTGGGAGGGCAAAACACATTGACATAATTTCTTGTGCAAAGTCCAGACGACATCACTTCCGGTTTCGGTGGAATGCACGCTGGATGCAGAGTTCCTAGATTGTATCCCTGTATCTGTTTACCTGCCCATTGAAACTTTGAGTTTTGTAAATTTTCAGTGGATTGAAGCACATGAGCACTTATATTGGGACATTTTTGCAATAATATATTATAATCTCATATGTCGTTGTTTACATATCAATTTTGCATTGTATCCTTATACAGTGTTTAACGTTTTTTGGAGCACTAGAGCACTTAGAATATATATTAACACAACTGTGCTAAGTTTTTTAATGGTTATTTGCTTTACTTGTACTGTTGCGAGTGCTGTAATGCATTTATTGCATAAAAAACAATATAGTGCACACACATTGTACTTGTCCAAATAACATATACAGAGAAGTCCTCCTTTAAAACAAGGGTCTTTGTTTTTGTTTTTTTGTTTTTTTTGTTTTTACACAGCACTCTTTAAACTGCATTACTTGCAAGTCTTTTGATGAGTCTTGTGTCCTGATGAACAAAAGCTTTTTAGACCCTTTATAAAAATAGCTTTGTCTGCATACTGCTTTATTATTCATAACTGAGGCATGTTCAAATATACAGTAGATTCCCTTATTTGCAGACCCCAAAAGAGACACTTGAATTATTAGAGAAGAAGCCTGTTGTTTTTTTGTTTTTTTATTTTTTTTTATACGACCAAAACCAACAGTTAGTTAAGCACTCTGTTGCTAATATATAACTGCTGAGTAAATCAGCACACTATACTTTTACAGTATGAGTGCTAGAAAGCGATTTGAACTCGCTGATTACTGGGGTTTTTTACCTATGTTTGTAGAAGGCAGGGAGGTGAAATTGTAAAACTACTCTTGCTTGCAAAAATAAACAGTAAAAATTGAATTGTGTAATTAAAAATAACCAATTGTATGCATGTATTTTTGATAAGTGACATTAAGTCTATATATACACAACAAGTATGGAATGTCCTTACATCTCTTTGTCTTTCCACAGAACACAGTATCAAGTGCAATAACAACAAATAATTACTTATCCTCAACAAATCCTTTACTTCTTGGACATGTTTATATTTGGGGCCCTGGAACAAATGCCACAACTGTGTCGGTTACACATGATGGCAAAACAGATGTGATTTCCCATTTTACAGCAGCTAATGGGGTAAGGACTATCTGAGAAAACGGGAATAATGAGAGCACTGTCACAATTGTTAGTTAGAAGACATTGATCAGAGGTATAATGTACATTATATAAGAAATGCTAACATCTGAGAGAAAACCCATAGAATAGCAATAGGGAAAAATAGCTATTGTGCCAAGAAATCACTACAGGTGTGTAAAACGAATAGATTATATTGTAATTTTTAATTTAACTGCCCACTGCACACAAAAGGCCAGATTCAGATACATTTTCGTATCTTTCCGGCGGCGTAGCGTATCTCATTTACACTACGCCGCCGTAACTTAGAGCGGCAGGTCTCGTATTCAGTAACAACTTGCGCCCTAAGTTACGGTGGCGTAGTGTAAATGGGCCAGTGTAACCGCACGTAATTTAAAGTAGGCTGGTAGTGGGCGTGTTGTATGTTAATAAATCATGATCCCACGTAAATGACGCACCGAACCAACGGCGCATGCGCCGACCGTGGATGTATCCCAGTGCACATGCTCCAAAATCACGTCGGAAATACTCATTGATGTCGACGTGAACGTAACTTACGCCCAGCCCCATTCCCGAACAACTTACGCAAATGACGTAAACAACGTACAATACAACGCTGTTCTGACGTCCATACTTAACATGGGTTGCGCCTCATATAGCAGGGGTAACTTTACGACGGTCGAACGCCTTACGCAAACGACGTATATCAATATACGCCGGGCGCACGTACGTTCGTGAATCAGCGTATATAGCTCATTAGCATATTCAACGCGTAAATCTACGGAAGCGACACCTAGCGGCCAGCATAAATATGCAACTAAGATACGATGGCGTAAGAGACTTACGTCAGTCGTATCTTAGCCAAATTTTGGCGTATCTTTCTTTCTGAATACAGAACACAGATACGACGGCGCATCTTAGAACTTACGCGGCATATCAACAGATACGTCGGCGTAAGTTCTCTCTGAATTTGGCCCCTTGTGTATACAGGTGCATAAACGTGTGTATGGCCTCGTACACACGTCCGAGAATCTTGTCAGGAAAAACTCTTGCCGCCTGAGTGTACTGACTTTCATTTCAAAAGAACTGCGGTTCTCTTGAAAGGAAAGAATGCGGTGACGTCATCGCGTATGATTAGCATGCGCTCGTCACATTCGATGCCGTCGCCGCCATCTTGCTTCACCCTACCTATGCTGTGGAAGCTACCGCGCATGCGTCAAAGTCATTTTGAGCATGCGCGGGTTTCCACGGCAATAGGTAAGTATACACACTCTCGGGTTTCTCGTCGGGAAACAGGCCGACAAGAATCTCGACGAGAAAAAAGAAATCAGGTTCTCTTTTTTTTTCTCGTCGAGATTCTGGCCAGATTTCCAGACGAGAAACCTGAATGCCTCGTACACACGAACGGGAATTTCAGCAAGAAGCAGTTTTCTTGCTGTTTTTTGCAGAGAAACCTGGTCGTGTGTACGAAGCCTTAGTGTATACACGTGAGTGCTCTGTTTTGCAAATGTTTTAATATTATTCAAATAGCTAATCTTGGTGCCTTTCTCTTGATTTTTGCTGCATGCTGCACATTTTACCTTCTCCCTGTCATTCAGCTATGAAATGCCAGAACATACAGTCGGTACTGTAAATAGCGGAGGCACCACAGCAAATCAGTTGAACATTTCTGGGTGTATTGAGTAGCACTTGTGATCCTTGAAAGTGTTTATTTACACCCTGTAGTATCAATATGACCCAACAGATGATTGTCACACAGATGAAGCAGATTACTTGTTACTGTGTTGCTATAAGACTACTGAAAGCGGAGCTCCACCCTGATTTTTTTCAAAAATCTAAAAAAAAATTAAAAAAAATTAAATGGAAAAAAAAAAATACTCACCCTAAATAGGCTGTTGCTATGCGGAAGTCCCGAATCTGCCCTCATGATCCGCGGTGTGGTTTTCTTCCTCCTCCTCTTCTCGGTGTCTTCTTGTGAATGGGCCGCGCTGCATTGTGGGAACTGTGTGTATCCCAGAAAGCAGCCGGACCATTCACAAAGCGC
Organism: Rana kukunoris; assembly: GCA_029574335.1. Taxonomy (NCBI): domain Eukaryota; kingdom Metazoa; phylum Chordata; class Amphibia; order Anura; family Ranidae; genus Rana; species Rana kukunoris. The sequence goes on along the minus strand of CM056052.1, from coordinate 184,346,400 downwards.
CGCGCTGCTCGCACATGCGCAGTAGGAAACGGGCAGTGAAGCCGCACGGCTTCACTGCCTGTTTCCCTGACTGTGGATGGCGGTGCCGGGATCGAGGATCGGCATCGGCGGGGGACGTCAGCGCGGGCGCTTAGGACAGGTAAGTGTCCTTATTCAAAGTCAGCAGCTACACTGTTAGTAGCCGCCGACTTTGAAAAAAAAAATGCGGGTGGAGCTCTGCTTGAAAAACACTAAAATAAATATATATACTTAGTGAATATCCTGAAATTTAGCTTAAAAGGGACCAAGCACATTTTCCTTTTGACATGCCAACATGGTCTATGTTTTGTGGTATATATAAATGAATGTGGACTTACTGGCACTTCTACCCAGGGTTTAGGGAAGCTGTAGGCACTATTACAAATTGAATCTTTGCTATGCTAATAGATAGAATGACTATAATACACTACCGACTTTATATTGTGCCAGGTGGACACTTGTATGAACTTGTCATCAGCATGGATTTACTTTATTCAGTCTGAACAACACCTTTAACTGATAAGAGTACATTTAAATTAGCACTTGAATTAAAAAGGGCTGGGAACTTGGATGCTCTTGAATAAAAGTAATTTATTGGTTACATGGGTAAATGGGTACAGGCTATAGGCTGCCGCGTTTTGGCTAAGAAGCCTTCATCAAAGAATTTTTAAGTCAGCAATATGAATTTTGAAATGTAACACATGTTCTATTCTTTATTTTCTTGCAGATTTTGGAAATCCATCTCACAAATATGCAATATAACTTGGCAAACCCAATTAGTGTTACATGGCAGACCTAACTTTGAATGAGCTCTTATTTCTGAAAATCTTCATTTCAAAAGAACATCCAAGAATATAGCATTTTTTTTAGCTAATCTCCTTTATGACAGATTTTTATACCATAAACAGATTTCTTACATTTTCTTTGACTAAATTTATAGTGCTCTACTTCATGTTCAAATAAAATTAGTGACCAAAAATATCTTCTTTTTTTCTTTGTATAAATTGAGTATAAAGAAAGCACTGGATACGTTACTGTAAAGCAGTAAGCACCTCTGCTATGGAGTTCCTAACTTTAAAAATAATATCAAAGAAGCTTTACCTTATCCTTGTGAAAATAAAGTTGTGTTTATTGGAGAAGTGGTGACAGAGGTGCCTTCTGTACATCATAGGACACAAGGTGCTTCATGTTTATGACTACCTTCAGATGAATAGACACTGACCAAAAAAAGATAGGGATTCCCTGTCCAGGCATAACCTTACATCAAAGCTAAGCTTCAGGTTTTAGGTAGTGTCCTTGATGATGAATGCACCTGCAGTGTCACTATGAAGACCTTTTTTAGTGGGTGTCAGTCCTATTTCATGACCTATTCTGCATATCCTCTCTGGGGAAAGGAAACTCTTCACCTGGATCAGTCACATATGGCCCTAAGCCTGCATACAATAGCAGGGATGGACTGTAATTTTGCCATTCAGCACTGGAACCTGTGGGCAGCAATCTCTGTGGATCTCAGTATCCAGAAACTTTTCTGGCAGGATAGTGTACAGCATCAGGGCAGGGGTACTTTTGGGGAGTAGAGTCCATTAGGGTAATGTTGGAAAAATCCACTGTGAGGGGAAGATTGAACCTTTTGGCCCTGGGACAAGGAATGGGGAGTTCCTCTGTGGTAGGATATGTGGAAATTTCCCATGCGTTCCTGGGTCCTTTGGGGCAATGCACTGTAGTAACTGCACAGGACTGGAGTGACTTGCCACAATAGTATTGATCAAAGGGGTGGATCAGGCATGGCATGCATGATGACATGATGTCATAATGCACATCCAAAGGTTTAATTTCCCCATGGCATGGAAACATGTAGATCTTGGGCACGGTACCGATATAGTTCCATTGCAATGAAAGTTTGTACATATGTCTCTTGGTTGTGTTTTCTACAGAGAATATTTCTGATTGAATAGATGACCTGCCGACACCCGTAAATCTTCAGAAAGACTCACAGGACAGAGCTCTGCCTTTGTAACTAAGGCAAAGCTGTCCTGTCAGCGGGAAAGTAATGGACTTACTTCCCCTCAATGCAGGGAATACAATCCAACATCTCCCTTAGTAAAAGCAGCACACATAGTATGCCAAAATACTGGTTAGGCACACATTTAACCCTTTGATCGCCCTAGCTGTTTAACACCCATCCATCCAGTGTCATTAGTAGACCCCTTTCACACTGAGGTGCTTTACAGGTGCTATAGCACTAAAAATAGCGCTTGCAAAGCACCTATAAAGTGCGTCTCCTTTCACTCCAATGTGAAAGCCTGAGTGCTTTCACACTGGAGCCATGCGCTGGCAGGATGCTCAAAAAAGTCCTGCAAGCAGCATCTTTGAGGCGCTGTAGGAGCAGTGTATACACTGCTCCTAAAGTGCCCCTGCCCATTGAAATGTGTTTTGCGTTGCTTTACGGACACTTTTTAACCCTTTTTTCGACTGTTAGCGGAGGTTAAAAGTGCCCCACTAGCGACCGAAAAGCGCTGCAAAAATTATGGTAAACCGTCGCTTTACCATCGAGGCCCGGGCACTGCCAGTGTGAAAGTGCCTGTACAGTGACAGTGTACATTTTTAGGCATTAATCACTGTACTAGTGTCACTAGTTCCCAAAAAAAGTCAGTTAGTCAATCAATATATGCTTATTTGATTTGTGTACCAAAAATATGTAGCAGGATACATATTGGCCTAAATATATGAATAAATTAAATGTTTTTATCTATTTTTTTATTGAATATGTTTTATAGAAGAATGTAAAATATATTGTTTTTTTTTTCAAAATTGTTTCTCTTTTTTAGTTTATAGCGCAAAAAATAAAAAACACAGAGGTGATCCAGTACCACCAAAAGAAAGCTCTATTTGTGGGGAAAAAAGGACATACATTTTATTTGGGTACAGCATTTCATGACTGTGCAATTGTCAGTTAAAATAACGCAGTGTCATATGGAAAAAATGCCCTGGTCATGGAGGAGTGTAAATTTTCCAGAGGTTAAGTGGTTAACATGCAGTTTTTATGTAGTTGGCAAAGCAGGCTCTTGGTGATGTCCTCTTTCCTCTTTCCTGGAAGAGCAGATAAGCATTCCCTGTGGTGGGTTTGAAATAGCTAATAGATGTTATATTAGTATTTTGATGGTCAAGCTGTAAGTCAAGGAAAACTACAACAGGGAATTTTAACCTGAGAAGAACACTGCACAAAACAAAAACTCCAAGTCTGATATCCAATTCATTACCCAATTCAAGCAAAAATACTGCTCTATATAAAACATTATCAAACTTTTCATTTTTTGTAGACTATAGTCTCTTTGTGAGTTCAACCAGGTATATGTGGATACCAGTTTTGGACTAATGGTTTTGCACATGGCATGTTATATATCTATTTACTTGGTATAACCTCATATTTGTATATTTTACCAAAAAAAAATTATATTATATTGCAGGGCTCAAAATTTAAAGTCCTGAGCTACTAGCCAGGCCTCAAGAGTTACTCGCCACCAGTTGCCCCACCTAATTCATACACTGCCCTGCGCCTAATTGCACCTGTAAACACTCGTAGATTATCTTATAGAATGACACTGTTAAATGTTTTAGGCAGAATCAAGTTACACAATTAAATATTACCAACAACAACTTTAACAAAATGGAACAGGCACTGGGGGCAGACCAGAGGGACAGGGCACTGGGGGCAGACCAGAGGGACAGGGCCCTAGAACTGGGTCTCTTCCCTATTCTCTTGCTGTCTCCTCTGCAACTCCTATCCATTCTCTCTCTCTTTCTCTCTCTCTCTCTCTCTCTCTCTCTCTCTCCCTCTCCCTCTCCCTCTCCCATTCATCATCAGGAGCCTGTGTGTGCGGCTCCACACTTCCCCCTTTTATTCAGGCTGGCAGTGAGGAGAGGAGCTGCAGCACAGCGGGAGGGAGTACAATCCAGCACTGAGAACCACACAACTGCACAGCCATTGACACCATAGCACAGCACACACTGACACTGCACAGCACACATTGAGACCAGTCTGTTCACAGTACTCAGGCTGAATTGTTGGACACTTACATAGAGCACAAGGAGAAGAAAACTGCACAAACTGGAAGGCTGCCGCTCTCATGTCAGGGCAACTTTCAGTGAGCGCTGCACCAGAGTGGTAATTTTCGCAATCCTCCACCTCACCCATTACTTCCTGCTCCCTGCTCTCTGCTTTCCAGCTACATTGGTCGGGGGGAGGGGGGCAGGCTCAGAGAGGTCATACTGTTAGGTCCCATGGCTTAATGAGGATTGTAAGGAGAGCACCTGTGTACTGCTCTGCCTATGCGCGGCTCACCAGACTACTTTTCCCGAGCATGCACCTTTCCTCTTCGGCCACCAATATCATCGGGACTCTAAGGCCGCGTACACACGAGGGGATATGTCCGCTGAAAACGGTCCGATGGACCGTTTCAGCAGACATCTCCGCTCGTGTGTATGGGCTAGCGGACAGATTTCTCCACCCGACAGATTTCAAAGCATGCTTTGAAATCTATCCGGTGGGAATCTGTCCGCCCGACATGTCTGCTGGTTAGTACACTTACCAGCAGACATGTCGGCTCCCACCGCCGCCGCGCCGCTGCCGAATGGATTCGGCGCATGCGCGGAAGTGTTTTACTTCCTGGTGCGGTGACGTGGCGGTGACGCGCCGGCGTCAACGTCACCGCCGCGTCACCACTACGTCACCGCGCCGTCCGGCGGCGGGGAATTTGATCCGATGGTGTGTACACGCCATCGGATCAAACTCCCGATCGGACATATCCGATGGAAATGGTCCGCGGACCGTTTTCATCGGATATGTCCGATCGTCTGTACGCCGCCTAAGTGTAGGCACAGATTGGAGGGAGATTGGTCATGCATCCCTGTCATTACTCGCCCCCAGCTTAAATCCACTCGCCAAATGCTAGTAGGCGAGTGGAAATATTGAGGGCTGTATTATATTGTGTTTGTGTGCACTAAAAAGTGTATTGTTTTCAGTGAAAAATTGCATTTGATAAACCATTGTGCAAAATACTGTCTAACATAAAAAAATAGCAACAATGCCTATTATATTCGCCAGGACCTTTGCTTTCACAAATTAAATAATCTTTGGGGGTTCTAAGTATTTGTTATGGAAATAGGTACAGCTTTTTACATGTATATGAGAAATGTCAAAATTGGCCCGGGCAGCCATTAGATAATATTACACTCTTTTTATTTTATAATAATTTTTATTTTCAACAGAAAGGCAGTTTTTGCTGTTTTTATTTTTCTTACTATTGTCTGGTTGATATGGATCAACCAGACAATAGTAAGAAAAATAAAAACAGCAATATTCCAGTAAGCGTAACATATGTACATCCCAGCAATAGGTGAAAGAAAAATACCACCTTGAAACATAAAACCTTTAAACTATACCTATGGGGGATAGGCAACCCCTCCCTGTCTCCATAAGGATGGGGGTTATCGTAACACTGAATACACTAAAAGAAATAAGAACCACCTACCTATTTGATCCATTTCCTGTTTCTTCCCCCCCCCCCTTTCTCCCCCAAAAAAGAAAAAAAAATGTGGGTCTTCCCACACTGCTGTCTTTGTCCTTACTCTTGTCAACGTTTTTTTTTTCTTTTCTTTCTTTTTTTCCCTTCCCTTTTCTCTATCCGTTCATTGTGTTGTCAAGCAGAATTTCCCCCTCTCCAGATGCCAGGAAGGCATTCCAGGAGGCCCATGTCCTGGAATATCTCTCCTTTTAATGCCATGAGGATAGGACCAGATCTTCCAGTTCTCCTTCACTTTACGAGGCCTCATCTGTATTGTTGGTGGTGATGTTGATTTCCACTTCAGTGAAATGCAGGATATTACACACTTTTTAACACTGATTTAGGCATCATAAATGACCCTGATGTTCTGCTTTATTCGGGATTAATGTTGATATAACTTTAGAATGGTTTCATAAAATAAATATTTGACCATATTGAACCTATTTTCTTTTTTTTTTTTATACAGTATCTCACAAAAGTGAGTACACCCCTCACATTTTTGTAAATGTTTTATTATATCTGTTCGTGTGACAACACTGAAAAAATTACACTTTTCTACAATGTAAAGTAGTGAGTGTACGGCTTTTATAACAGTGTAAATTTGCTGTCCCCTCAAAATAACTCAACACACAGCCACTAATGTCTAAACCGTTGGCAACAAAAATGAGTATACCCCTAGGTGAAAATGTCCAAATTGGGCATAATTAGCCATTTTCACTCCCCAGTGTCATGTGACTTGTTAGTGATACAAGGCCTCAGGTGTGTTAAATTTGTTATCACTCTGAGGCCCCGTACACACGAGCAAATAGATCTGTTCAAATGGGTCGGACAGACCGATTTGAACAGATCTGTCTGCTGGGATGTATTGGTTTGATCGTGTACACACGATCAAACCAAAATCCCCACCGGCAGACAGCGCGCTGATGTGGCGGTGACGTTGACGCCGCCACGTCACCGCACCAGGAAGTAAAACACTTCTGCGCATGCGTCGAATCCATTCGACGCATGTGTGAGCAGATATGTCTGCTGGTTAGTGTACTAACCAGCAGACATATCGGTCCGACGGGTTCCCAGCCGACAGATTTCAAAGCATGCTTTGAAATCTGTCGGCTGGCCAAATCCGTCTGTTTGCCCGTACACATGATCGAATCTGTCTGCTGAAATGGTATGGCAGACCGTTTCCAGCAGACAGATTTGATCGTGTGTACGCGGCCCCTCTCTCTCATACTGGTCACTGGAAGTTCAACATGGCACCTCATGACAAAGAACTCTCTGAGGATCTAAGAAAAAAGAATTGTTGCTCTATATGAAGATTGCCTAGGCTATAAGAAGATGCAAAAAGAGACTAATGTGACTAAATGTGTTATTGCAGTCATCCCTCCTAAATGTACAATGTAATTGTTATATAAACCTCACTATTGGGATTTTAAAAGCAATTCAAACTAAATTGATTATTCGTTAAAAGCGTGTCTTTAATTATTCATTCAAAATAAATTTAATAGAAAATTGTAAATATTAAAAACAGTAAACCATCTTTACAGAATGTTTAGTATACAGAGTAATATTCAAGGTATGAAAACATCAGAACATGTTGAAGTGGTATCCCCCAGCTACCTGCTGTTCCGCCATCAATAGTGTAATAAAGATGATTTCCTGTAGGTGTCCAATACATTTCCAAATATAGACAAAATTAATTTATTTTTCAGGAATTAATACCACTTATTACATTCCAACCTTGGCTAGAGTGCTCTCAAACATCAAAGAGAACTCCCACATGTTTAATGTAACGTATTCTTTGTGTTATACAAGGACTGCTGGATAATATCCAAAGTTATTGGCACCAAAAAGATTTATAAAAGTAACAGAAAAGTGCTGCACTAATAAAATATACCTTTGTGTTTTTTTACACATATATACATACACTAGACTATGTCTGTAGTAAACTACAAAATAAATAATATACTGACACCACTAACTCAAATTAGTGTAACTCTGTGCTCAATTATAGTACAGCATGTGAACTATTAATTTGTTTCTCTGCTTATCCATATATCCACACTCTACTAATTGCCTATAGAAGATCACATGCATAAAGTGATAATTAGTGCCACAACTTAATGTTAATTAAAATGACTCTGTGTGGTAAATAAAAAATATATGCATTAATACTCAAATAACAACATCTGTCACAAAATACATCCAATATATTTGTACTCAAAATATTAAAAAACATATTCTAGTGCACCACTAGAAAAGTGCTAGGTGCAAAGTACTATTTAGCTTGATTCACAAAATGACATGCATTATATGTACAGTCCATTCACAGTTCCACCCTTCAGTATATGCTATTAAATATGAGGATGGGGGCGCTAAAAAATAAGAAAAAATCAATGTGAAAGTCATGTGATAATCACAAAAATAATAATAAACAAAACCACCAGCCTGCCTGTTCAATATGGTATGAACTGTGAACCCAAATACTTCTTAGGCCGCGTACACACGACCAAATAAATCTGTTCAAATCGGTCTGACAGACCGATTTGATCAGATTTGTCTGCTGGGCTGTTTTGGTCAAACCAAAATCCCCGCTGACAGACAGCGCGGTGACGTGGCGATGACGTTGACGCCGCCAAGTCACCATACCAGGAAGTAAAACACTTCCGCGCATGCGTCGAATCCATTTGACGCATGTGCGGGTAGATATGTCTGCTGGTTAGCGTACTAACCAGCAGACATATCGGACGGACGGATTCCCAGCAGACAGATTTTAAAGCATGCTTTAAAATCTGTCTGCTGGAAAAATCTGTCTGTCCGCCCGTACACACGATCTAATCTGTCTGCTAAAACGGTCTGTCAGACCGTTTCCAGCAGATAGATTCGATCGTGTGTACGCGGCCTCAGATATATTAATGTGATAGGGTAAAATACCCCACTATGTGAAACAAACTTGTGCTAAATGATACAATAGTTAACTCAATAAACAATGTTAGTGATAACAATGCATAATAAATTACTATTAAATGCGAATAACTGCTGTGAAAGATAATTCCTTAAGTAAAAGTGCTTCATGCTAAATAAAGTCCTTCAAAATTCACTTTGTTTATCCTATAAGCCAAAATCCATTTAGGAATGTAAAGATCCACCTTCACCGACCGTGATATCACACCCCAAGTGCTCAAGATATGGATGGCAGCTTACCACATGGTGTTGACCCTTTTAATCAAAAAAGAGATCAAATGCGCTTGGTGTAGGATACACCTGCTATATGGGTCAATCGATAAGACTAAAAGCCCTTGTTGTCAGAGGACTCCAATTGGAATATGCAAAAATGAGAAGATATGCCGCAATAGTGTAATCTCGTTTATTTATAAAAATGTATACATAAGAGGCCAGATGGCTCCTTACTTGAAAGATTGCCCTGAACCCGGCACTGAGGCTGTATGGTGTGTCATGTATGGAAGGACATCCCGATGCTGTGTATGCTGGCGCACGTTCCACCTCTCACATGCAATGAGCCAGCGAGCGCTTACCTTAAAGCGTGTGACCCTGCAATTAAGCCTGGTCAGAACATGCATATGAACCATTTCTGGGTTCAGTGATTAAAACGGGGCTTCCGCGGGAATTCGTTCTTCATATAGTTAATAGGTTACTCACATGTTCTTATTTCATAGCCCCCTGCATTGTAATTCTCCCGCAAAAGAGAATTTATAAAAATATTTACTGGACGCTTCCATCTTGCTTGTGGGCACTTTGAAGCCCACAAGCAAATCCTTCTGAGATGTCCCAGTATTCACCGCTCTATCCCGCGCATGTGCAGTGTTGATGGCGAGCGGAGTTAACTAATCCCAGGAATCACTGGGGCGATCGGAGCCAAAGCGACATGCCCACTCCCGCGGGAGCTAAACCGGGAAGTGCCTGGTTCATAACAGAGAAAAAAGGTTTGGAATTGATTTTAATTTTTTTAAATAGCGAACTTTCAATATAGACACTCAGCCCGTGTGTTTAACGTTTACTTTAAAATTAGGGTGAACCTAACTTGAAATTCTGAACTGATTGCTGGTAATGTGTTCCACATGTGTATGATAAAAAAAAAACTTGATAGTGTGATATTGTTTAAACAATTTATTGTGTAAATAAAACTTATCCCCTACTTTGGGGTACTTACATTTCTTGGGTGCTCCAGTGCACCACCCTTTACAAGCTCAGGGATACTCAATAAAATTAGAAGAAAAGAGGTATAACCTTAAACTGCGTAGAGGGTTCTTTAAAATGCCATAAATGTATCCCCTATTTTGTAGAGGCTATAACTTTTGCGCAAACAGTTTTTCGAGCCTTATTCAAGCGTTTTTCTAATGTTATTCGAGCGTTTTTCGAGCGAAGCCTCATCTGCAATCCTATTGTGCTGGTAAAGCACCGCTAAGACCCTAAGGTTTTAGGGCGTTTTTGCAGTGCCTCAGTGTAAAAGGGTAAGGCGTTTTTACAGCGCTTTTAATTCATTTCAATGAAGAGGGGCGTTTTTGGAGCGTTTTTTTCAGCACCCAAAAGCTGCTCCAAAGATGCTGCTTGCAGGACTCCATTAAGATGCATGGAGAGCATTTTATGAGCGATTTAATAGCGCTATTTTTAACGCTAAAATGCTGTAAAAACGCTTCACTGTGAAAGGGGTCTAATTACCATTTTTTCACTTTTCTTTTGTTTATAGCACAAGAAATAAAAACTGCAGAGGTGATCAAATACCACCAAAAGAAAGCTCTATTTGTGGGAAAAAAATATATAAAAATTTAATTTGGATACAGTGTTGCATGACCGCGCAATTGTCATTCAAAATGTGACAGCACTGAAAGCTGAAAATGGCTTGGGCAGGAAGGGGGTTTAAGTGCCCTGTATTGAGGTGGTTAAATTGTGAGGTTCACAGATATTCCCTTGTGGTCTGCCGTTCTTAGATTTGTAGGCCCCATCCACAGCGTTTTTAGCTTGAAGTTTGAAGCTCCAAAATGTTGGAGCAGAAAAAATTCAATCAATCTCTATGGAGTTTACATGGTTCACATCTCCACTCCAAGTAGCCTAAAGCCAAATGCATGAAGCTCAAAAAAGTTCTGGAGCTTTGTTTGTAGCTCAAATTGGGCAGATTTGCTTATTTCTGGCATGTTTTTATTCTCAAAGAAATTAATGGAAATGCATAATTTGCAAGTTTTTGTGCGCTTTAGCACATGTTTGCACAATTTTCTCCTTAAATGCAAAAATTTAAAAACAAAACAAAAAAAACAGTAATGATATATGAATAAATAAATGTAAATATAATTACACACATAACTAAAAATCATTAAAAATAAATAAAATTAATTAATAATATGTAATAACAAACAACTTATAACTAACCCTTAACCTTAAAAATACAGTATATGTTAATTATATTATTAATAATAATTATAATATTAATAATAAAATAATAATAAACACCCAAACCTGAAAAAAAATAAAATAATAATAATAATAACAGTATAAATAATAATAATAATGTATTTTTTTTATTTTTTTAAGGATTACGGGTTAAGGGATAACGTATATATTTATTATTGCATATTATTAATTTATTGTCATTTTATAATTATTTTATTTTTAGTGTATTTATTTTAATGTATTTATTTATTATTGTTATTATTATTATTTTTTTATTATTAGTAGTAGTAACAGCACCCGAAAATAAATAAATAACAATAAAATAAATAATAATAAGGCAATAAAAATACAAATTAACCCAAACTTCTGTCCTAACCCTAACCCGGACTCCTTATCCTAATCCTAAACTAACCTTAACTTTAACCCTTTACCCTAACAAAGAAAAAAAAAATAATAAGTGAATAATATAAGTCAAAAAAATAAAAAAAATCTGATGGAAAAGCTTAATAAGCTGAAAAACCTAGCAATAATAAAAAAGTCAAAGCTCAAAAATGCTGTATAAAATAAATCAAAATTGCGCTTTAAACTCATGAAAAATGTTGGGAAAATGCTCAAAGACGCTACACTCAGGTGAGAATGCAGAAGAAGCATATTTACCCAGCCAAATGAAGCTGTGCTAAAGCGGTATTAAAGGGGTTGTAAAGGTAAAAAAAAAAAAAAATCCCTAAATTGCTTCCTTTACCTTAGTGCAGGAGTCTCCAAACTACGGCCCTCCAGGTGTTCAGGAACTACAATTCCCATCATGCCTAGTCATGTCTACGAATGTCAGAGTTTTACAATGCCTCATGGGAAGTGTAGTTCCACAGCAGCTGGAGGGCCGTAGTTTGGAGATCCCTGCCTTAGTGCAATCCTCATTCACTTACCTCATCCTTCGATTTTGCTTTTACATGTCCTTTTTTCTTCTGAGAAATCCTCACTTCCTGTTCTACTGTCTGTAACTACACACAGTAATGCGAGGCTTTCTCTCTGGTGTGGAGAAAGCCTCTTGATGGGGGAGGGGGCGAGCAGGAGGGTCAGGACACTCTCTACTTTGCAGATAGAGAAAGGAGCTGTGTGTTAGTGGGCATCTTAATCTTTTACCCTTAAAAATCTCCATAGACAACATTAAAAAAAATTCTACAGGTTGCATGTTTTGAGTTACGGAGGAGGTCCAGGGCTAGAATTATTTATCTCCCGCTAACGATTGTGGTGATACCTCTCATGTGTGGTTTGAACACTATTTTCATATGTGGGTGCTACTTACGTATGTGTTCGCTTCTTTGCACAAGCTCGTCAGGACGAGGCAGTTTAAAAAAAATGTCATTTGAAATAATGACAACAATAAAATGGCCCTTTAAGTTGTATGAGCGGAAGTGACGTTTTGACGTTGCTTCCACTCTGCTATGGTATGGAGACGGGCGGGGGACATGTTGCCCTCACTCGTCTTCATACCAAAGAAAGGAAAAGGACTGATCACCTCCGTCACTGCCGATGGCTCTGGTAAGCCGCAGAGGGCGCGGGAGAGCGGCAGGAAAGGGGAGGGCCCTCAGGCAGAGGGACTCCCCCAGGCAGAAGGGCAGGGAAGACATCAGCTCAAACACAGCCTACATAAATGACAGGAAGAGAGGGAGGGGGAGACACAGACATGATAAGCGTGGATAGATTACATGGACAGATTTGAAAGTTTGAAAAAACACAATGGGCCAGATTCACATACACTTAACATTGCGCTGCGTAATCGAAATACTCTACGCTGCCGTATTTCACCAGGCTCTACACCGAATCCTGGTAGATTTTTGCCTGTACGCTACGGCGGCGTAGTCTATTTCTCGCCGCGTAATCGAAATACGCGATTGGGGGGCGTGAAGCATTTAAATTAAGCGTCCCCGCGGTGATCGAACTGCGCATGCTCCGTTCAGAAATTTCCCGCCGCGCATTGCGCGAAATCACGTCGTTACGTCATTCGTTGTTTGAGTAGCGTCGTTTACGAACATTCCTATTCCCGGACGACTTACGTAAAAAATAATAAAAGACGTCGGAAAACGTAGAAATTCGACGTGGGAACGACGGCCATACTTAACATGGGCTGTCGAATATTAGAGCAGCAAAAAACTGGTATAACTTTACGCAGAAAAAAGATGACTAAAGGTGCCGTAAGAGATTGCGATTGAAGATCGTAATTTCTGGGATCGCCGGCAAAAGCTCATTAGCATACGACGGGAAGTCCACCCAGTGGCCGCAATTTTATTGCAGCGTAGATCCGAAGGCGTACGAACACGTAATCCAGTCGAATTGAAGCCCGCAGCCGTCTATTCATGGTTTGAGGTTTTCGACTACCTAAAAAACGCGCGTAATTTGAAATTACTCCAGTCTAACACTAGTTAGACAGGCGTAATGGCTCTGTGAATCTGGCCCAATATTTTTTACTTTTTGCTTTAATAAATATCCATATTTTTTTTTTTAAAACACATTTTTCCTCAGTTTAGGCCAATATATATTCTTCTACATATTTTTGGTAACAAAAAAATTGCAATAAGTGTATATTGATTGGTTTGCGCAAAAGTTATAGCGGCTACAAAATAGGGGATAGATTTATAGCATTTTTTTTTTTTACTAGTAATGGGCGGCAATCTGCGATTTTTATCAGGACTGTGATATTGCGGCGGACATATCGGACACTTTTGACACCATTCACATTTATACAGCAATTCCTGCTATAAAAATGCATTGATTACTGTATAAATATGACTGACAGGGAGGGGGTTAACACTAGGGGGCGATCAAGGGGTCAAATGTGTTCCCTAGGGAGTGATTACTGTGGGGGGAGAAGACTGACTGGGGGAGGTGACCGACCGGTTTCCCTATGTACAAGGGACATCGGTCTCCTCTCCCTGACAGGACGTGGATCTGTGTGTTTACACACACACAGATCCACGGTCCTGCTCAGTTACTGGGCAATTACGGGTGCCCGACGGCCGTCGGGCGCGCACATTGAGTGGCTCAGGAAGTCAAAGATGTCATATGACATCTGCCTAGAATGAGAGCCTCATCGTCCCGCTGTCATATGACAGCGGGTGGTTAAAGGGATTGCAAAGGTTTGTGTTTTTTCACCTTAATGCATCCTATGCATTAAGGTGAAAAAACACCTGCTGTCACTGGCCCCCCAGCCCCCCGCGTTTCTTACCTGAGCCCGTTCACCTGCTCTGCACGTCCTCTTCTCCATGGATACTGGCTGTTGATTGTAAAGATAGATAGCAGCACAGCCATTGGCTCCCGCTGCTGTCATTTAAATCCAATGATTCGGCCACCAGGGGACGGGGCCGTGTCATACACTCAGTGTCTATGGATGCTGACTGTATGACACGGGAGCGCGCCCGCAAGGTAACCCCCTTGGGAGAGAGCTTCCCAGAGGGGGTTAGCTATTGCGGGGAAGAGCAGCTAGAGCCACCGTGGGGCCCCAGAACAGGAGGATCAGAGGCCACTGTGTGCAAAATGAACTGCACAGTGAAGGTAAGTATGACATGTTTTTTTTATAAAAAAATAAATAAAACATTTGCCTTTACAACCCCTTTAAGTTCAAGGCTGTTGTTGCTTCCATGACAATACAGAGTTTCAGTAGGCGTACCAAACGATTAAAAGCTTGGTAATAAATAAAGATAAAAACAACAATACATATTATCACATTAAATTCAATGTTTTTTATTAAATTTTAATAGATAGTACAAACAAAAAGCAAGCATTGGATAGTTTACATCGCAGTGTGAAGGCATCCAGAATTACAATGCATTGGTATCTCAGACAAGCTAATTGGTCAATCTCATACAGATTAATTGGTCAAGGAACCATCCAACCTGAAACAAAGTACAGTGAATACATGGAAACTGAGTACCTATTCGCTCCTGTGTAGGTGGCGGCAAGGTACAACGTAAACAAACATCATAAGTTTTGAACACCAACGGTCTAAATTGTCTAACAAGTACTTGCTGGGTAAAGAGAGAGAGAGGAACATAGTGTAGAAGGGAGACACAGAGAGCGAGGGGGAGGGAAGGGAGAGAGGGGGAGGGAAAGAAGAGGATAGGAGAGTCAAGGAAGAGGAGAAGGAGCCATACAAAGTCAGAGGTTCGCAGTAGAGCCAAAAAAAAACCCAGTCTAATATACAATGTGGCAGAGAAATCACGTGTTTATCTAAGATTGATACCAGCTATTCCAAAGTTCCCACTTATTGCTCATGCCAGACCTCCCACCCATGCCCGAATCAAACATTTGTTCATAGCAACCATGAGTGTGAATTGTCCCTAGCACTTCGGCCATGTCTGGGGGCGACGGATCCCTCCAATGACGGACCACCACCAACCTAGCCGCTAGAAATATGTGAGACAGCAAAGTCCTCAGTTGGTGAGGCACCGAGTCTATCTCCAGGGAGAGTAGTGCCATCCCCGGTTTCAGGTCTAAAACGAGACCTGTCACTTGACGTATCAGGCCGAACACCAGGTTCCAGTATTGAGTTACTTTAGGACATGCCCAGAGTATGTGGTATAGTGTGCCAACACCTCCACACAGCCTCCAGCAGAGAGGGGACACTCCAGGGGCAAACCTCGAAATGCGGTAAGGAGTAAGATACCATCGCAGCAGGAATTTCTGAGACAGTTCCCACAAGTTAGTGCATCTAGTAGCTGCGTACGTGGCCCTAAGCGCAGTTTGCCACTGTTCCTCCGAGTAAACAGTATTGAGATCTGTCTCCCAGGCTCTCATAGGGAGAGACTTATGAAATATACATTTATTTTGCAGGAGAGAGTAAAATAATGAGATACCCCTCACTCTCGGCGACTCGGAGAGGTAGTATTGGGAGATTTGCCACGGGAGGGAGATCGAGATCTCCTTGAACGTTTTAAGGAAGTGGCTAATTTGCAAATATTTGTAGTGGTCGGCCGGTTGTATATTCAATTCTAACTGGAGGGTTCTAAAGGTCTTAAGAGCTGGTCCTACATATAAATATGCAATATTCAGTCTCCCTGCCCGGTCCCAAGAGGAGAGAGATATATTAGGTATGAACAGTGACAGAGCCAAGATGGGGATCTGTAAGGGTGAGGATTGTAGGTCAGGGAATGGATGTAGCGCAAGTGACTTCCAAGCTATCAATGCACCCCGAATTGTTGGACATAGTGAGGGAGATGGTCGGGGCAGGGAGGTGCTGGTTAGAAGATAGTTGTAGAGATTTCCCCCAGGGATCTGGTGGCCTTCTAACATAAACCAGAGAGTAGGCGCTGAGGAGGGGAACCAGCCTTTAAGCTGGGCGAGGATAGAGGCCGAGTGATAATCTCTAATGTGCGTGTGTCCTATTCCCCCCGCTGACCTATGTTTGACAATCCTGCTAAATGCACAACAAGCTCTCTTGCCTCCCCATAGGAATTTGTTGATCAAGGATTGCAGGGAAGAGAAGAAGGAGGCAGGGGCTGGGATAGGTAAGGTTCTAAATATGTATATTATTTGGAGGAGGATGTGCATCTTGAAGGCTGCTAAGCGGCCCGACCAAGAGAGGTCAAATCTGAGTTGCGACAACTGGTTGGATAACGTTGGGGAGGTGGCGTTTTTGTTTTGAATTTCTAAGGAGTGAATTTTGGATAGCAAATCTTGTATGTTTTGTCTCCTCCTCCTCCTGACCCCAGCACCCATTTTTATCAGCACCCCCCTCATAAAAGCCTTATGGGCATTCCAAAGAGTCATGGGACTAGAGACAGAATCAACATTATTAGCAAAAAAATTAGACAGCTCTTCCTGCAGACGGGCCCTGGATTCACCATCCTGGATCAGCCTCGAGTTGGACCGCCAGACGAAGCATGAGTTCACGCCTGGCGAGTCAGCAATCGATAGCGTCACCGAGGCATGGACCGACCATGTGATGTCATTAATTTTAGATGCAGTAATCTTGGGAAGTAACCATTTGTCCGTGATGAAAAGATCCAGTCTAGTATAGACCTGGTGACAAGTTGAAAAAAAGGAAAAATCTCGCTCCGACCCATTAAGGCACCTCCAAGCATCGTAGAGTTCTTGTGAATGGAGAAAGGGCTGCAGCGAGAGGCGGTGTCTGTTTGAGCGAGACGTCAAGTCTACCAGTGGATCAGGGGGTAGGTTAAAGTCACCACAGAGTATAAGATAGCCCTTCTGCACACATTTAACCCTTCTGATGATTTGATGTAAAAAACGGATTTGATGTTGATTGGGCGCTTAGACATTCACAATAGTATATGTGGTAGAGGCGATGTCGCATACCAGGATGTGGTACCGGCCCAAGGGATCAGCAGTTTCACTGTGTTTGGTGAACGGTACCGTGTCCCTGATTGCAGTAAGTACTCCACCTTTTTTCGCTGAGGCACTTGCCGTAAATACATGGGGAAACTTAGGATGAGTGCAAGAGGGCATCTTCTGCTTATGGAAATGAGTCTCTTGTGCGCAGAGCACATCGCCCTTATGATGGATAGCCTCATTCCACAGGGATTTCCTCTTCACCGGATGATTTAAGCCCTTGGCATTAACTGTCAGGAATGTAATGGGCATGGCGGATAAGGGAAAGTGTCAATGTATAGTAAAGAGATGGATGCATGACTCACAGTTTCCGGTGGGTGGTTGCGACAAGGTAAGTTGCCCGCTCCTTGGCAAGTTCTTAGAATCGTTGATAGGTCTCCTGAAGTTGGAAGAGATGAGGTGACTCTGGCTGTAGTAGAGAGGCTCCAGATGAAAGAAGAAAAAAAAGAGACTAGAACCAAAACAAAAACAAACATGAAATGAAATGCAACAAAGGGGTGCGGTGGACTGTAGCCACCTGGGCTCAGTGAGTAAAAACACTAGCGCAGAACAGGGGGAAAAGTTTAGCTTGAAGAACAAACTCCTCAACAGGGAATTACAGCTGTGAGCTAAATGATGTATGTGAATAGCTCAGCGGCCTTCTAGTGGTGGGAGCGGGCGTTTTTAGCATTTACCAGGTGCCAGTCATCCCTAACACGAGATAGGTTTCCTGTGTTTGAGCTCTGCGATTCTCCCTCAGGGATAATGAGCCAAGATTTGAGCAGATCCAGTCCTTTAGGCAGGGAATCAACAATGAAGTCTTTCCCCTTGTTAGTGATGATAAGTTTAGTTGGGAACCCCCACTTGTAAGCGATGTTGTGGTTCCGCAAGGCCTTGGATATGGTATTCAGATTGCGTCGCTTCTGCAGCGTAAACTGGGATAGGTCAGCAAAGAACTGCATTTCTTTGTATTGGTCAGGGACCTGGTCTTTGTTACGGACTGCTCTCATCAAGCGTTCTTTGATGTGATAGAAGTGGAGGCGCAATATGACATCTCGTGGCACATTGTCAGATAGATGGGAAGGTTTGGGCAGTCTGTGGATATACAGGCTATAGTGACATCCATTGTTGTTACGTCAGGCAGTATAGAGGTGATGATCTGGGTAACATGGTCATGCAGATCCGACTGCTGAATTGACTCGGGGACCCCCCTTATTTTAAGGTTGTTCCTTCTTGCTCGGTCCTCGATGTCTGCTAATTTGGCCCTGACTGCCTCCATCTCCTCATCCCTAGTATCATGAGCATCAACAAGGCTGTTAATAGCATCTGCGTATTCCCCCATTTTGGTCTCCACATGGTCCACTCTGGCAGTCACGGATTGTAACTCCCGGCCAAACTTACGCATACAGGACATCATGTCACCATGGAGTGAGGTTCTGAGGGAGACTAACATGTCCTTAAGAGTGGTATCTAATACAGGCTGGTTAGTGGTGGGGAAGCGGTCAATGGTGTCAGGGAGTTCCCGGGTATCATCCCCAGAATCAAGGCCCACACTAACCTCAGAAGCAGGAGCAGGATTCTTGCCATCCAGCTTAGGTCTTGTCTTCTCCGGGCTCCCGGAGGCAGAGGAAGGCACAGGGGAATGTTTCCTGGCCGAGGGTGAGTTCCGTTTCGCCGCTTTCCCTTTGGGTGGGTCCGTCCGTGGAGTGCTGGCTGCGGATGGTTCAGGCGGCTCGGTGCCATCTTGCCTCTGCCCCCATGCGAAGTACTGTGTCAGTTTCTGAGGCCGTTGCGGGCCGTTTCGTTTGCTCGGCATCCCGCGGGAGGTCAGGGGGATGTAGACGCCGAGATAGTAAAGCTCAATCGCCGCTGGGCAAGCTGTAGATAGTCGCTGTATCCCCATTGGTGTCGGAGCTCCTCGTTCACGCGGCCATTCGGGTCCTCGGCAAGCTCCGCCCCCCATATTATCACATTGCAGTGTAGTAATATGTTTACATATTGTATGATTTAAAAAAAAAAAACCTTTACATAAATATAAAAATATAAATATAAGTATAACATGTACCATTGGCTGTATCTAAGAAGATAGCGTTAAAAAAATTATGTAAGCAGTATTAATATCAAAGACATTTAAAAAAGGGTAAAATAATAAATAATGACAGCTACTACAGTTTTATGAACAAAGAAAAATATATATAGTATATGTTCCTCTCTAGGTATGGTAATAAACAATTTGAATGTTTCCAACAAATGGTACCACATGAATATTATCTGACTGCAAGATACATTTGCTCTTTCAAGTAGGGATATGTTATCATATCAAAGGTGTACATAGAAATGATTACTTATTTACAAGGCCAAAATAAAATAAAATAAAAAAAACCTTTTAAAAGGAAATGCAACTGTTTTGCAAAATCAAAGTTTTCTGCCTGCAGTGCTTTCTATTTGTCAGCAAGATGAATACCGAACCAACATATGTTCTTGACCTAAATATGCATTAGATATTGAATAATCATATTTAAAGAATATTTCAGAAACATAAAACACCCCTGGAAAAGTGACATTTTTGACAAATATTTTTTTCCTTGAAAACATCCCATCAAAAAAGATGTTGGTAAAAAAAAAAGAATGACAGTTTCTGCAGCTAATTGACAACCAAGGGTACAAACACTTCAAAGGAGAATATTATGAGATTCCTCCAGTGAATAAGGTCTGTCAGAAAAAGTAGTTTGCTGATAAGTTGAAAAAACACATCTGCTTTGATGTAATCCCTTAAAAAAATTGGGTCTATCTGATAGAAAACAAACACATTGTTAGAGCTTTAAAACCATTTATTAGTGGACATCATGTAAAGACTCACATTTTTGGAGGATTTACTGGGTATTTGATAAAATTGTATAAGGTATACAATGACAGCTTCAAACAAAACCTTTCTTTCCTGACAGATCAACAAGCAGCACAATAAATAAAATGAAATAATTAGATCTTGTTCAAACATATCATACTGTGTTGGGAGAAAAATTATTTTCTTTTGTTTTGGTCTTGCTAATGAGGTGCTGTATCTTCATAGCAACCAGTGAGACATTGTCAATCTGCAATTTGAAAAATCAAATGTAATTGATTATGTGGCTTAACATTACCATCCTAAAAATTGTGATTCATTTCAGTAATTTAAAAATAAAATATAACAAATGCTGTGTTAGTTATTGTGTTCTCTTCATATGTTTAATGCCTTTGAGAGGACATTGAATTAAAATTTATTAATAGCAACCATTTCTGATATATTTGTATCTAATGATAAAATTAGTAGGATAGAAGATAAAATACTCAAAGTAAAAAATAATAGAATTTATAGTGTATGTATTGTATATTCAAAATCTTTTTTACTATTTTTGATAGAGCAGACAAAGGGTACACATTTTAACCAGTTTATTCTTTTCAGCCTGTGATCCATTGTGAAGATTCACCTTTTCTTATACCCCCCCCCCCCCCCCCAAAAAAAAAAAAATGGGTATTATATTGTTTTTTGTGTGCACTAAAATTGATGTAGGTGTGTTTTTTTTCCTGAAAACTTGCATTTGACATAACAAATATTGTGTAACATAAAAAATTGCATCAACGCCTATTTAATTCTCCAGGGCCTTTGCTTTCATAAAATATATAAAGCTTAAAACATTCAAGTTGGAATACCTTAAAGTGGATGTAAACCCACTATCATCCTTTCTAAACTACTGCAATAGTGCTGATCTATAAGGATATACATGCATGTATCCTTACCTGTCAAATGTTGTCCCTTCTGTCAGTTATGAGACCCAAAAAACTGCAGATTCTGTGGGTGGATCTGTTGTCTGGAGCTCTGTGGGTGGAGGCGTGATGTCAGTAGACTCTCCGCCCTCCTTGTCGACATGCATTTTTTCCCTGTGTATTCCTTACACTTAATTCTGCTATGATCACTAACATCCAGTCAAAATCCAGGAAAGTAACCACATGGCTTCAGAAAAGGAGTGGAGGTGGGAATTAAAAAATAATGCCTGTCTCCGGGCTAGTGCATGAGATATGTAAATAACTTGTTACTCACAGCAAGGGGGCGGAACAGACTAAGGTTTTTCTCTGTCCATTTTATTTTATTTTTTTTTTATTTTTTTTATTTTTTTTAGTTGTATTTAATCCCCACTGGGTTTTTATTTTTTTTTTTTTTTTTGTTTCATAAAGTTTTATTCGGTGCTTATGAAGACATTAACAAAATAACACAATAATACAGCATAAAAGAAATGAGAAATCGACATAGGATTACATTGTTAACTTTTCAACTGATGTCGTATATTACGTACAATTGGTATGGAACTATCATTAAACATATAGGAAACCTTGAAAGGGGTGAATAAAAGTGTACAGATTAAGATCAAAATATTTCAACGGTTAACAGTTTATCTTATCAAAGATCTTGTATCTCATTATTGCTCTTTATTATTATTATATTATTTATTTTATTTTTATTTAATAATAAGAGGCACTCCTCAACCTGTAGGCATGATATTGGAACTAGTTTTACCTTAGCGGTTGTGGGTGTAGGGAGGGGTGAAGGGGGGGGGGGGAGGGGATGGAGAGGAGCTATGTGGGGAAAGGAGGGGGAGAGAGAGAAAGAAAGAAAAAAAAAAAAAAATTATATATATATTGTAATAGAAAACGTGAAATCATTCAGTTATTAATTTGACTATGTATTTTATTTTTCCAGTATAGGTAGTAGACCTTGTTGGGTGTATCTTGGTTTCTTATTGCATATGGGTTGTATATTCAGAGACTCTTTGAAAATCATCCAGTCGTGCCAGATCGCTGCGAATGACATTATTTTTTCTTGGGATATGCTAATGAGTTCTTCTATTTTTTCAATGTAGTTAATTCTCCTAAACCATTCCGTTTTAGAAGGGGTAACGTTCGTGCGCCAGTGGGAAGGGACGCATTGTCGTGCTGCATTAATCATGATCATTGGTAGTGATTTTAAGTAGCGTTTTTTCGGCAGGTAGTTAAAGTGGAGAAGATATTGTGCTGGGTCGAATTCGAGAGTTTCAGATGTAATTGCTGTAGTGGTTTCGTGAACTACTTTCCAGAAATTGTTAATTAGGGGGGCAGGACCACCATATATGGAGCATCGTTCCCTCCTCCTGTTTACATCGCCAGCATCTGTCAGAGCTTTGAGGTGAGAATTTGTGGATTACTGAGGGAGTTCTGTACCATCTAGTAATTATTTTGAAGCTGCATTCCTGTGTGGCCACATTTAGAGAACCTTTATGTGCATATGTGTAGATTCTTTCCCAATTCTCATCAGTTAGAGGGGTGTCTATATCCCTCTCCCACTTCTGGCAGGAGGAGCTGGAGAAGTCTGTTTTATCCTCAAACAATGAATTGTACAGGACTGATATGATATGTCTGTGCGGGGGTTACTTTCGTGCATAGGTCTTCTAGTTTAGTAAGTGGTCTTGTCCATGAGGGTGCAGTCTTGGAATAGGTCAGAAAATGTCTTATTTGAATGTATGTCCAGTGTGGGATTTGGAAAGGTTTCATGTCATTGTTCAAGTCTTCCCTGGACAGCATTTTTCCATTTTTTAAAAAAGTGTTTGACTAGGATTTTCTCGTGTGGCCAATGGTGAGATAGAAAATCTTTCTCTAGACCTGGAGGAAAATCCGGGTTGTTTCTAAGTGTCGATAAAGGGCTGAGCCAGGTGTTGTGTTGGTGGGTTTAAAGGTACTGCGGAATACTTTTAAGGTGGGGCCTATTAGGGGTGTGAATGAGCATCTCTTGAATGATATTTAGGGTGAATCCAAGGTAGAGTGCTGAGATTTTGTGTGCATTGTCTGTGTTCTAGTGATACCCAATCTTTGACTGTTGTATGTATGTTCCAATCTACAATCCGGGCCATAAGTGTTGCTTGGTGATATTTTTTTAGATCGGGTAGTGCTATACCCCCTTGTTTTTTGGTAAGCATAATCTAGCTAGTTTGATCCTAGGGGGTTTGCCCCTCCAGACAAATGTGGAGCAGGCCTTTCGGAAGGATGCAAAGAAGGAGGCGGGTAGGGAGATGGGTATTGTTTGCATAACATATAAGTACCTAGGCAAGATTGTCATTTTAATTAGGGAAGCTCTCCCAAACCAAGATATGTTTAGGGAATTCCATCTCTTTAGATCTTCGTGGGTTTCTTTTAGTATTGGTGTGAAGTTAAGTTTAAAAAGATCTTTCAAATTGGAGGGAATTTCAATTCCTAAGTAGGTTATGCTTTGTGTGGCCCACGTGAACGGGAAGTTCTTTTTACATAGATCTACAGCCTTTGCCGTTAGTGTGATGTTGAGAGCATTTGATTTCGAGTGGTTAATCTTTAAATTAGATAGTGAATTAAAGTTTTCTAAGTCTTTTAAGAGGTTGGGTATGGAGATGTGGGATTCCGACAGAAAGAGTAGCATATCGTCCGCAAAGGCGGCTATTTTGTAGGTTTTCTTTTGGACCTCGATTCCTTTTATATTTTGATTGGCTCTGATTCTATTTAGAAGGGGTTCCAAGGTGAGGACGAAGAGCAATGGGGACAGGGGGCAGCCCTGTCTCGTACCATTACGTAGTGAGAAGGCGTTTGATAGATGGCCGTTTACTCGTACTCTTGCGGTTGGGTTCATGTATAGTGCTTTGATGTAAGTCCTCATTTGGGGTAAGATGCCTATGTGTTCTAGAACTGCCTCCATATAATCCCAGGCCACTCTATCAAACGCCTTCTCGGCGTTGAGGGACAGAAAAAAGCCTTGTTTTTTATTGGAAATTAACCAGTGACTGAGATTTAGTGCTTTGGTTGTATTATCCCGTCCCTCCCTACCAGGGATAAAACCCACTTGGTCAGGGTTAATGAAGGTATTAAGTAAGGGTAGCAATCTATGGCTAAAATTTTGGCGTATATCTTGACATCTACATTGATTAATGAGATGGGTCTATAGTTCGTGACTTGTGTTGTATCTTTACCTTCTTTGGGTATAACTGTAATGTGGGCTTCTAGTAATTGTTTGGGAGGTTGATGGTTGGAGTTTAGAGTTTGGAAGGTTTTCAGGAATCTCGGTTTCAAGATGTCGATGAAGGTTTTGTAGTACTGCAGGGGTAGGCCATCTGGACCAGGCGCTTTACCTACTTTCATTTCTTTAATTGCCTTATCGAATTCTGGTCCTGAAATAGGGGCTTCTAGTTCTAGTGCTTTGTCATTAGATAGTTTGGGTGGGCTGTATTTTTTTAAGAAGTCATGAATTAGTTGAGATCTTTTATCTGAGTTCTGGGGGCATTTTGGGTTTGATGGTAGGTTGTATAGCGAATGATAATATGCTTCAAATTGTTTGGCTATCTCCTCGTTAGTGGAATGAGTTTTCCCTTGATTGTCCCTGATTTGGTGCACGGTTGAGGCTATTCTTTTATTCTGTACAGCTTTGGCCAGTAATTTCCCGCTCTTGTTACCCTGTTCATAGTAGATCTTGTGTCTCAAAATGTATTGTCTTTTCGTTTTCAGATTTAGTTCCTCCATCAGAAGTGCTCTGGTTTTGGTTAATTCATCAAAGGTTGAGGTCGCAATATTTTTTTTGTGCGTTGTCTCTAATTTGTGGATCCGGTCTATCAGGGATTTAATTTTTGATTGGCGGATTTTTTTTATTCTAGCTAGTCTGTTGATGAATTCACCCCTGATAACACATTTATGTGCTTCCATTGAGTCATCAGGGATGTTTCATCATTTTCGTTTCTTGCAAAATAGTCTAACAGCTTCTCTTTCAGTTCTAGCACGTCTATAGGGTCTTTAAGGACTGTGGAGTTGAGTCTCCAGGTCTTGGTCACTGTTTTTTTATCGGGGAAAGACAATGTTGCTGTTATAGGGTGATGGTCAGATAATGTCATAGGTTCGATTGTTGCAGCTTTCAGGAGGGTTAGGTCATGTTGGGAAATAAAAAGGTAGTCAATTCTAGAATATTTTTGATGAATGGTAGAGAAGTATGTGTAATCTTTGGTTTGAGGAAACAGAGTTCTCCAGGTATCATGCAGCGTTAAGTCTTTAAGTTGGATCTTAATTTGTTTCAATGCTCTGTATGGAAGGCTCGATGCTCCATTCGAGGTGTCTATAATGGGGTCCAAAGGGGTGTTGAAATCACCCCCCAAGACTAGAATGCCAGTGGTAAAGGTGGTCAGTAGTTAAAGCTACTTGGCCCGAATTTGGGGCATATATGTTGGCGATTGTGATTGGATGATTTTCCAGTTTGCCTTTTACAAATATGTATCTCCCGCTGGGGTCTAGCATGGTGTCGTGTATCTGGAACGGGGTCTGATTGGAAATCAGTATAGAGACACCCTTTGTTTTCCCTTCTGTGTTAGAAGCGTGTAAGGCTATCGGATATCTCTTATCTTGGAATTTCGGGACTTTTTCTGATTTGAAGTGGGTCTCTTGAATACAAACAATATTTGCTTTATGTTTGTGGAATTCATTGAGGAATTTGGTTCTTTTTTCTGGTATATTGAGACCTTTGGCATTTACAGAAAGTATTTTAATAGATAGTGATGAGGTAAGGTGGATGTTAGAAGCCATTCCTTTTTCTTTTTTTTTTTTTCCTTTTGGAATATGCCTAATTACAGAAAAAAAAAAAAAAAAAAAAAAAAAAGGGGGAAAGGAGGGGGAAAAACCAAAAAAAAAAAAGGGGGGGGGGGTAGAAGAGAGATATTCAGGGGGGTGTAGGGGAGCGGGGTAGGAGGGGAATACCGGGAGTAGGCTTAGACCTGCTGGCCTACCCAGTTGAAACGAATTCCGGATGGTTCAGAGGGCAGTTGAGGAATGCCCTCTGTTTGGGTACGTGGCTTTAGTCGTTACCGACGTATGTATAGATTCTGGTTGTTGGAATTTAAACAATCAGATGAAGAAAAGAGAAGAACCAAGCTCTGAACGTAAACCTGGTCCCTTCTTTCTCACTTGCCTTTCCTTCCTATCTGTTTGTGCGTCTGGCACTTCGGAGCAGTTTTTACAATAGAAATCAGATAACCTAATGTTACAGGAGCGTCTTTATCTTGGTGAATACAGGGATCCGGTTGTTAGTTTGGGAGTGGTTAGAAGCCAGGCCCAAGCCTCGGATCTTGTGTTACAAGATCTGAGTCTGTATGTGTTCAAGACATGAGACCAGTACTGCGCTTGGATGTCTTGAAAAGATCTTAGTACTATAGGCCCTGCAGGACTGACCAAAGAGGAAATAGGAGAACTCACTTAAGCAATTTATATATGTGACCTCTATAGGGATTTGTTACATTGCTATTCTGCATGGAAACCGTCTTCCTATGGTGTTAAAAGCACACAACATGTAAATACATGAACCATTATAATCTTATCTTAATACATGAAACATGACAATAAACCAAAACTATTTAACTTGTCGAGCTAGATATTCTCTAGGATCTTTCAGCAAAACTACCGGGCATGGCCGAGATCAATGGAGTAACAATTAATTCAATGGGTGTCTAATGCATGTCCCTTCTGGGAGGGGGATGAAAATTGAAAACTGCCATGTCTCCGCTAGCCTGGCGATAAACCCCTAATGATTAGGCATATACATTTATGCAGCATAAGCACAATACAGAACAGGGTGTAGTGTACATCTTTTTCAATTAACTTCTGAGCTAAAGATTCAAACAGGAGTCAAAAGTTTATATGGGTTCTGATTAAAAGGTCTCAGGTCTAATAATTGTATTAACTGATATAACAAAGAATAAAAACGGTTTTAGTGTCTTGCTCTTTTCCTCATGCAATACCCTAGATGTTCTATGTTCGACCGATAGGACCGTGAGTTTTCTTTGGGGTATTATAGCGGGACATATAGCCCTTTGATGGCCGTGAGTTCCCAGTATGCAAGTCAAACACCCCCTCCCTGGGATCTGATCCAGAAGGTGAGTGGGTAGCGATACCCCATATCTAACAATTGTCCTCCTGACGTTAGGAAAACGGAGTAAAGGAGAGTGGTACTATACACGGGATGAGGTTGTAACGGTTGAGGTGACAAACCTTTATCATGTAAGACTGTCCAGTAGATCAGCGGGTGTTTAGAGCATCTTGAGGATACATCAATTCTCGATTGAGGTGATTGTATCTCTGCAAAGGACAGACTGAAAGGAGTAAGGGCAGGGTGTGTTGAGAAAAAACAAAAGCAGAGCAGCAAGAGCAAACACAAAAACAAAAATAAAAATAAAGGGGAGTCACATAGGTATGTAGAGGTGGTCTTGAACCTGTGTGAAACCTTATCTTCCTTTAGGAGTGCTTCAGGGCTAGCCAGGGGGATCCGTTGTAGATCTAGGAAGAGCAGCTCCATATTAGAACCATATGAAGAAAAGAAAAAAGAGGGCATGTGGGGGCTGAACCAAAAGATGTAGAAGCATATTTAGGTGTCCATGTGATCTTGGTAGTCAAGGCGATCTCTACGTCTGGGTGGTGAGTTTCCTGGATTCCCTTGGCTTCATTTCCCCTGTTTTTGCGGGGGATGGTGATCTGCGACGTCTGTCTCTCTGTCTTTGAGCTCTGGGAGTCAGATTGTTGGAAATTGATATCCACGGTTCATTCAGCATAAATGAACTATACCAGTCAGGGACCTCCGTCCTGGGGATATTCATTGCTTCACAGAAGGAACGGAGGTCGTCAGGTGTGCGTAGCAGTGCTGTATGGCCTCGGTGAGTGGCTGATAGACAAAAAGGGAATTTCCACCTGTACGGAATTCCCCTTGATCTCAATTGTTCTGTGATCGGACGTAATGCTCTGCGTTGTTGCAGCGTAATGTTCGAGAGGTCCTGATAGAGTTTAATCTCAGTACCGTTGAAGATCACTCTATTTCTCTCTCTCGCTTTCCTTAAGATGGCTTCTTTCAGTGGGAAATTAACCAGGCAACAGATTATGTCTCTAGGGGGATCATTTTCTCTCCCTCTGGGCCTGAGGGCTCTGTGAATTCTCTCGAACTCGATCGGTGTGTCAGGCGTACTTTCCAGTATATCATTGAATATAGCTTCCGCAGTGCGTTCTACAGGGATTTGGTCAGGCATTTCAGGGACCCCCCTTATTCTAATATTATGTCTCCTCCCCCTATTGTCAAGGTCTTCTAAATGGCGGTGTATTTCAATGATATGGGTGAGGTGCATGTCAGCGTTCTTCTGCACTTGTTTTATAGCATCCGCATGGCGTGCAGCAGTTTGTTCCATCACCCCTGTCCTAGCTGCTATGCCCTGGATGTCAGCACGGAGCTCACTAATGGCAGCAGACAGGGATGATTTTATGTCCAGGGCCACAGCCTGCAGGTTGGCTTGCAAGTCTGCCAGGCTGAACGGCTGTGCCATCATTAGTGGTGGTGTCTGTTGGGGTAGCAGAGGTGCCTGGATGGGTAGGGCATGAGAGGGGATGTTGGGGTCATTCGTGTGGGTCCCGGATTTGTTTACAGCGCTAATCGCGCTACTCGCGGCGTCCGCGATGGTGCTGGAGCCGCCGGGCGGGACGAGAGGTTTAGGCGAGGCCGCGGCTTTGAGGCCTACCGCCTGCGCCGCGCGGAACATCTCCGGAATCAGTGGTTGTGCTGACTGACCTGGCTCCATCGTCTCCCGGGGTGTGGAGGAGGTAGGATGACCCTTCCCTGTGTGGCTGAAGTTCTGCTCGTCAGTGTCAGAGAAGGGGAATCAAGCAGCCATCTCGGTCCGGTGCTTGCCTGTCCATTTTATTTCACTGAACAATAAAAAAGGATTGCTCAGAGCTGGATTATCTCTGTGTGGCAAGACTGGGCACAGATTATAGGAAATTGTATACTGTACATTGTGACATCAAAAAAAAAATGGGTTTACATCCACTTTAAATATTGAAAATGCACATGCAGATGTTCTCTTGTGGTCTCCAGTTCTCCTTTTTTTTAGAAGAGTGGGCATCTATTGACTCATTTAGAAAGGAAACTCGGTCGCTTTTAGATAGACACTATAAACAATTTCTGCAATGCTCACACACAAATACTGTGTGCAAAAATGAACATAACGTAAAGTAATAAGTAACGTAGATAACAATAAAACAAGACACTCACTCTATATTACTAGCCACATGTTGCTTATGAGCTGTGTTGCTTCAATGCAGAGCAAGCATGTGTGACCCTAATGACAGGTACAATCAGAGCTGTATCCTGGCCTAGGCCAACAAGGCCCAGGCCTAGGGCAGCACTTTGCATGGGGGCAGCGCGAAAAGAGTCCCCGCGTGCGCCACACTGTTAGGAAAATTAGTCTAGCGCCCCCATAAAGCGGCCGCGCTGCTTCTAGTATGCGGGCGGCCGGCATTCCGCAACTGTGGGGGGGGGGGGTGCTTCTAATTTTGACTGTTTTGTCATCCTGGACCACAAACCTTCCTCACTGTGCTATTTGTTTCTGCTGCACCATCTACTTAAAGTTGAACTATAGGCAACACTTTTACCATCCCTGTCCCATTGCGAAGATTTCTCGTCACTCCCTGCTCTAGGGGCAACCAGGAAGTAAGAGGAAATCTAAGTAAATTAAGGGAATCCATTCCCCCCCCCCCCCCCTAGGCCCTCAGAACTAGTGTCCTCACTCGAAAATTTCAGTGCGGGTCTTAAACAACACAGGGTGTGGCCGTGGCAGGAAGGGGTGGGTCATATTTAAATTAGGGGGTGCACAAGTTTAGTCAGGCCTAGGGCAGCACAAAACCTAAACACACCTCTACAGTACAATAGCAGCAGAGCAAGGAAGAGGAGCACTAATCACATTTACAAAAACAGGCTGGGCCCTGGCCTCTAGCAACCATTATTGCAATTGTAAAAAAAAACTCTAATGACAGTGCACACTCCGCAGCAATGGTGATGGTACTGGTGTTGTCATCTCCTGCCTATACCCACACGTTTCGATTGGATAGCGTCAGTCTTTGACGAGCTGGCAATACAGAATGGGTGTCTTGTTTTATTGTTATACATGTTATTTATTACCTATTGTTAATTTTTGCACAAAAGATTTATGTGCGAGTGCTGCAGGAATTGTTTATAGTGTTTGTTTTGTGCTGCTTTTGGAGGATTTAGGCTGTCTCCTAGATTGCTACGCCACAGATCTTTTTAACCACTCGTTGCTCTCCTAATTGTGTTTGAGTTATTTATTGTCAGCTTTGACAAACAGAGTAACAGAGTTAAGCAATGCATGTACCTTTGTCCAGCAGTGTCTGATCTTGGGGCAAATCAGTAGGGATGAGCCGAACACCCCTGGGTTTGGTTCGCACCAGAACCTGCGAACAGACCAAAAGTTTGTGTGAACTTTAGAACCCTGTTAAAGTCTATGGGACTCGAACATTTGAAATCTAAAGTACTCATTTTAAAGGCTAATATGCAAGTTATTGTCCTAAAAAGTGTTTGGGGACCCGGGTCCTGCCCCAGGGGAGTGTTTGGGGACCTGGCTCCTGCCCCAAGGGACATGTATCAATGCAAAAAAGGTTTTAAAAAACGGCTGTTTTTTCAGGAGCAGTGATTTTAATAATGCTTAAAGTGAAACAATAAAATTGAAATATTCCTTTAAATTTCATACCTAGGGGGGTGTATAGTATGCCTGTAAAGTAGCGCTTGTTTCCTGTGCTTAGAACTGTCCCTGCACAAAATGTAATGTCTGAAGGAAAAATTCATTTAAAATCACTCACCTTAGGGTCTGGTATGGATATTAAGGGGAACCCTGCGTCAAACTAAAAAAAAATTATGTGGGGTTCCCCCCAAATATCCATTCCAGACCCTAAGGTGAGTGATTTTAAATGACTTTTTCCTTCAGAAATTACATTTTGTGCAGGGACAGTTCTAAACATGGGAAACAAGCGCTACTTTACAGGCATACTATACACCCCCCCCCCCCCCCAGGTACGAAATTTAAAGGAATATTTCACTTTTATTGTTTCACTTAAAGGAATTATTAAAATCACTGTTGCCAAAAAAACTGCAGTTTTTAAAACTTTTTTTGCATTTATACATGTCCCCTGGGGCAGGATCCAGGTCTCCAAACACTTTTTATTACAATAACTTGCATATTAGCCTTTAAAATTAGCATTTTAGATTTCGAACGTTCGAGTCCCATAGACTTTAACAGGGTTCTAAAGTTCACACAAACTTGCCGCGAACATCCCAAATAGTTTGCCGTTCGACGAACAGGCAATGTTCGAGTCGAACATGAGTTCTACTAGAACTCGAAGCGCATCCCTATCCACCAGGTATGAAACAATATTTCCACCTGACTGCATCCTCAAAAACAGGAGGAAAACAACTCTGGGTACATTTTAGCCAGTCTTTTGGGGATGGCACACTCCCAGCACTGAAACTGGACTGGTAATGACATCCCTATGTCTCTATTCAATGATCGGAACCCAGGGGAGCTGGATCCCAATCCAGTTTGCTGTGGTAGCCTCTGATCGGCTATCACAATGACCATTCAATCTGTAGCCCACCCATGTGTTGTTTGATATGGGAGAGTTCTTCCGATGGGGTTTTTAGGCAAGCAACAATTCAATAATTATAAATAATATGCATTGTTAGGTTAAAAAGATTTTATTGGATGTAAACATGTGGTATGAATCATGACAATTATAATAAAAACTCTGGTAAAAAGTAGAATATAAAAATCTATACACAATAGTGCAAAACCAAAATTGTTATACAACTTGACATGTTAAATGCATCGGTGCATATACAATTCTGACGTGTTTCAACCCTTTAGTGGTCTTCTTCAAAGGTTTTGGTTTGCTGTAAGAGATTACATCATGAGTTTTTAAATCCTGCGCAGGTATATTCCAAAACCTCAAGAAATATATATAAAGTACATTCTTATGATTCATACCAAATGTTTACATCCAATAAAATCTTTTAAACCTAACCATGCATACTATTTATATTTATTGAATTTTTGCTTGCCTAAAAACCCCAACGGGGAACTCCCAGGGCTAAAGTGGTAAAACATACAAAATAGAAGGAACACTCTTGGAATATCAAATTTGCAAGAAATGCGAGGGAATCAAGGTGGGTGAAATAGAAAACGATAAACACATTGTTACAGCAAGTAAAACATATCATATCTCAATTTTCATTTTTTTTCAAATATATCAATAGTAAAAAGGTTATGAAAGAACAGATAAGTCCCATAGCAGATGAGCATGGGAAGCTGCTCACAAATGACAGGGAAAAGGCAGATGCAATAAATAATTTTCCCTTCAGTTTTTACAGATTAAAATGTTAGGTCTTAATAGTAATATTAATGATGTTACACTGAACTAATGTTTCTGTGGTTGATTGAAAACTAGGTTCCAGGATAAGACTAGGAACAAAATTAATGTTAACAAATCACAAGGTCCAGGTGGCATACCCCCACAATTCCTCAGACAGCTTAGTGCAGTTGTACCCAAGTCACTAATTATAATTTGTATTTATTACTGACTGGAATGGTAACAACTGATTGGCATAGAGCAAATGTGGTACCAATTTACACAAAATAATTGAGATGTCTACCAGGAAACTGCAGACCAGTTAGCCTAACCTCATAGCATGTAAGGGTAAGGTATTTGAGGAAATTGTAAGGGAAATGTTTATAAATCTGTCTGTGATAAAGGAGTTATAAGTGACAACCAGCATGGGTTTATGAAAGATAATTTCTATCAGACCAATCTGTTATCAATCTATGAGGAAATATGTGAGAAACTAGATGGCATGTGATATTGTTCCTCATAAAAATGTAACCATAAAATAAGCCTGTTGAATTTAATGAAATTGTATGTATTTACACAAAAGAATTGAGATGTATACCAGGAAACTACAGACCAGTCAGCCTAACATCAATAGCAAGTAAAATATTTGAGGGAATTGTAGGGATTCTATGCAGAAATGTGTCAGAGATAAAAGTAACTACCAGCATTGATTTATGAAAGACTGTTCTTGTCAGACTAACCTATTATTGAATAAGTAAAAGATGTTGGATGTTGGAAGTCCAGTGGACTTATCTCGATTTTGCTAAGGAATCTGATATTGCACCTCATAAACATAAACATTTAGTTTATAAACTAAGGTCTGTTGGAGTTGATGAAATTATATGTACACGGATAGAAAACTGGTTACATGGATCAGTATAAAGCTGGGGTCTCCAAACTATATAAAGAAAGGGTTAGTTTACTGCCCTTCAGACTTTAGTGGGCCAGACTGTGGCCAGTGGGAGTAGAAAAGGTCCCAATGTCAGCTGGAAAAAACAGTGGCCCATCATTGGTGTCAGTGGGAGGAAATGTATCCCATCATTTGTGTCAGTAGGAGAAAGAGTCCCCTATCATTGATATTGGTGGGAATATTAGTGTCCCATTATTGGTGTAAGTGGGAGGAATTGTGCCCCATCATTGGTGTCAGTGTGATGAATTGTGCCCCATTGTTGGTATCATTGTGAGCAATCATGCCCATCATTGGTGTCAGTGGCAGGAATAGTCTCCTATCATTGGTGTCAATGGGAGGAATAGTGCCCCATCATTGGTATCAGTGGGATGAATTGTGCTCCATGGTTGGTGTCAATGGGAAGAATTGTGCCCCTAAGTTGGTGCCAGTGGGAGAAATTGTGCCCAATTGTTGGTGTCACTGGGAGAAATGGTGCCCCATCATTAGTGTCAGTGGGATGTATTGTGCCCCATGTTTGATGTCAGTGGCAGGAATTGTGCCCCATGGTTGGTGTTAGTGGGAGGAATTGTGCCCCATAGTTGGTGTCAGTGGGAGGAATTGTGCCCCTTTACTGGTGTTAGTGGAGGGGAAATTTATTGCCCCTTTTTTTGGTATCAGTGGATAAAATATTGCCCTCAGGGTCATATAAAAGCAAGCAAAGGGCCACATCAGGCCCCCAGGCTGCAGTTTGGAGACCACTGTTCTAGAGAATAGTGTTAAATTACTCATTCTCTGCATGGTTTATACCCTTGAGTAGTGTGCCCCAGGGTCCTGTCTTGAGGCCAGTGCTGTTAAATTTGTTTGTTAAATAACATTATGCCCCCCTGTGCCTGTAAAAAGAATGCTGATTTCTACCTATATCAAAGCGTCTTCCGGTGCTCATGTGACTCCTCGGCTCTCTCCCCGGCTGAGAGCTATAGTGAGAGGAGCTGAGCACTCTCGCTGATGTCAGCCAGGGAGGAGAGAGGTAAAAAAGCTGAGGAGGGGTGTGAGCGCTGGGTTGGGAGATGCTGTGATATAGGTACAAATTGGCATCTTTTTTATACAGCACAGACACAGGGACACATCATGTTAATGAACAGAGGGGGTGGCATGCTTATACTATAGATGTGATAGCAGCAGGAGGGGGCTGTGGAGTGGATGGAGCTGACAGGCAGGAGGACACAGGAAGACACAGAAGAGCAGAGAAGAGTGCTGCAGATGACGGAGGCACGTAACTGACCACAATGTCAGAGCTCAGCAGCCATGATAAACCATGGCCGGTTTACAGGAGAAAGGGCAGAACCTGGCAGGATCAGACAGGCTTTTTAGGTAATAGAAGGGACCAAATTACACAGTAAAAACACTGTGCTGTTATTGATGCTTTAAGGGAGCATGATCCAATTTTTTTTTAGGGTAACAAACACTTTAATGATACAGAGGTTGAACACATTTTCAGTGTTTGCTGTTGATACCAAATTAGGCAAAGAAATAACTTTGGCACAAGATATAGCATAATTATAGCATAATATAGCATAATTACAGGAAGGACCTAGACAAAGTAGAGGGGTTGTGCAGCTACATGGCAGATGAGGTTCAAAACTGTAGAAAAATACACATTCACAGCACTATAAAGTAAATTGGCAATCTGTGCCATTGAGGAAGAGGAAGAATAGCAGACCCGATTTAGACTGAAATGGTTTTAATGGACAGCCTAAGCTATTCCTTTAACCACAGAAAGCCTTAAATAATTACCCCTTCTGCCACCATTTTTGCCCCCATGAGCATACCTTGCCACCATTAAAATCTCCTTATCCTGCTGCTGCCTACTACTAAAAAGTGTAACATTTCTTTATATTGTCTATCCTATACTCTGCACGATTAGTTGTGTTGGATTGCAGTGTTTTGGCACAAATAATACCGAAAAAGTAAATTTACCACTGCTGTTTCCTGGAGTTAAATCTAATCATTTTTTTTGCTTAGCATTATATGCACTGCATATACGGGGGGGGGGGGGGATTTATAAAGAAATCCACTTTGTCACATGAGAATACAATCTTTTTTTGTAATAGCAAATGAGGTCTGTCTACTTTCTCTCTCTTTAATTGCCTTCTATGAAATAGTATTAGATTCTGTTCAGAAAATGTGTAGAATGTTTAGATTTAATGTCAGAAAACATGTATAGCACATCTTTTTTCAACAAAAAAATGATATATAGATATGAGGCAGCGTTGTGAAAACATCTATATATTATGATTCCCATAATAATGTACAGTAAATCAATCGTGAAAGAAATCAAACATCCTTAAAGGGGTTGTAAAGGTTTGTTTTATATTTTCTAAACAGGTTACTTTAAGCTAGTGCATTGTTGGTTCACTTACCTTTTCCTTCTATTTCCCTTCTATGTTTTTTTTTTCTTTATTTTCTTTGTCTGAATTTCTCACTTCCTGTTCCTCCTGAGTAAGCTGTTCAGTAAGCTGTTCTAAATGACTTTCCACCACTCAGATGATGGTGGAAAGCTTACTGAGGAGAAACAGGAAGTGAGAAATTCAAACAAAGTAAAAAAAAATATTTAGAAGGGAAATCAAAGGAAAAGGTAAGTGAACCAACAATGCACTAGCTTAAAGTAACCAATTTAGAAAATAAAAGACAAACACTTACAACTTTTAATTATGAGACACAATATGATCTGGTGAGTGAGATTGGATGTTGGGCAGAGGTGAAGCACTTTTTCAAGTGGTGGATTGGAGGACTCGATGCACAAACAAGCAATACACACATATACCACTTTACCAGTTTAAGTGTGATGTGTAGGGATGAGCCGAACACCCCCATTCGGTTCACACCAGAACCTGCGAACCGACCAAAAGTTTGTGTGAACTTAAAGTCTATGGACTTGAACGTTTGAAATCTAAAGTGCTAATTTTAAAGGCTAATATGCAAGTTATTGTCCTAAAAAGTGTTTGGGGACCTGGGTCCTGCCCCAGGGGACATGTATCAATGCAAAAAAATAGTTTTAAAAACAGACGTTTTTTTTGGGAGCAGTGATTTTAATAATGCTTAAAGTGAAACAATAAAAGTGAAATATTCCTTTAAATTTAGTACATGGGGGGTGTGTATAGTATGCCTGTGAAATAGCACATGTTTTCCATGCTTAGAACTGTCCCTGCACAAAGTTTAATTTCTGAAGGAAAAAAAGTAATTTAAAATCACTTGTGGCTATAATGAATTGTCGGCTCCCGGCAATTCAGAGAAAATTCATTCATAAAAAAAAAAAAAAGCGTGGGGGTCCCCCCAAATTCAATTACCAGGCCCTTCAGGTCTGGTATGGATATTAAGGGGAACCCCACCGTCAATTTAAAAAAATAATAATGTGGGGTTCCCCCCAAATATCCATTCCAGACCCTTCAGGTCTGGTGTGGATTTTAGGGGAACTCCACCCCAAATAAAAAAAATAGCTTGGAGTTCCCCCAAAAATCCACACCAGACCCCTTATCCGAGCACGTAACCTGGCCAGCCGCAGAAAAGAGGGGGGCGAGAGAGGAACCCCCCCTCCTGAAACCCAACTAGGCCACATGCCCTCAACATGGGGAGGATGTCCCCATGTTGATGGGGACAAGGGCCGCATCCCCACAACCCTTGCCCGGTGGTTGTGGGGGTCTGCAGGCAGGGGGCTTATCAGAATCTGGAAGACCCCCAGATCCTGGCCCCCCCCTATGTGAATTGGTAATGGGGTACATTGTACCTCTACCAATTAACTAAGGAACTCACGATCTCTCTCTCCTCTCCTTACAGAACTGAGATGTGTGTGTTTACACAGATGTCCATGTTCTGCCTCTCGTGCCCGCGATCGCATGTGGCCAGCGGTCATCACAAGCATCTGAATGCCCGCTTGCAGCGGGCTCATGGTTTGCCTCCGGACATCCCGCTTAAAGGAACCAACGTACAGCTACGGCGGTTCGTGGGATTGTGTTGACCTGCCACAGTTTAATTACAACGGCTAGTTGGCAAGTGGTTAATTAACCAGTAACTCCCATTTAGAATCAGTAGGCAATCAGCCTCGTGAAACAAGCAGCTATTTCCTCACAGCAACTAAAGGTAGGAGTTTGCTTTTTTTTGCTAACTGAAGTAAAGTTACTATTTAAGGCAACCCCCAAGCATGTTAGAGACACATTTCAGGTATAGATATTGTATACATAGTTATATTAGTCCAGCTTGTACCTCTCAGGATTGTGTGAATTATCCTTTTTTTGAGAGCTGCTGGTATCATTCCAGGATTCTGGTCTTGGTTGTAATACATTCTCTCTGCCTGTTCACCTGCAAGGTGATTGATGTGGTCAGTCTCATTCTGGTGATATTGCCCTAGTAACACATGTTCCAAGCGCTCGGTTTGTCTGCCTTCCTGTGCTATTTGGATTAATTTGTTGAGAACCTCCGATCAGATGTTCAACTACTCTCTGAACTTTGCCTGCCTTTTGACTGGATTTGACCCTGAATTTTCTGAACCTTGCCTGCCTTGTACCTGGAATGTCATTGAACCACTCTGCCTGTCTTCCAACCACAAGTACTTGCTTGCTTTGAACAGTTTGCAAGTGGAGATCACTGTAGTATTGTAGTATTGTTTACTTCAGTGAATTTCAGCTTCCAGGGACAATGGTCAGGTATTATATATACAAAAAAAGGGGGTGAATGGCAAATGTATGCTTGTGCCACATCCAGTATATATGAGAAAAGAAAAAAGGGGTGCCCATGGTGGACTTTTAAGGCACTGATAGTATTTCAAATATACAGGATATTGAGTGAAAAAACATGTTTTTATTCACAATTATACATATTTATCAAAACAATGAAATATTGAATCAAAATATACAGTTCCAATGATTGTCACCATGTGTAAAGAAGGTTTTTTATATATTTACTTATATGGAGACAATCATTGGAACTGAATATTTTAATTCAATATTTTTTTTTTTTTATAAATATGTATAATTGTGAATATATTTTTTTTTTTTTACCTCAATATCCTGTATATTTGGAATACTATCAGTGCCTTAAAAGTCCACCCAGGGGAACCCCTTTTTTCTTTTCTGGTATTATATAAACATGGTTACATTCAGTATCCAAGCATTTGATGGTGCCCAATCTGTACCAAATCAAGCCTGGGTACTTTCAGCTCATAACTAATAAGAAGGAAAAGGGTACATTGGTTGCATTTGTGCACAAGTGGCTGCTCTGTTCCCTTGAGGAAGAGGAGGAGGGAAAATGCACACTAGCAGAAAATAGCAACTCTACATCCTTGAGGATGAGGAAGAAATGGTGCACTATCAGCATTAACCACTTACGGACCGTCCGTCCGCAGTCATTGTACATTGGTACAGATAGCTGCCATAACCCCAGAATTCTCGTCTTCAGTGGGCGGTCGGCTTTCAGATAAAAGAGGTCTCTGCGGCAGATTTGCCGCAAGATCACTTTTATTGGCGACGGGAGAGGGCCCCCTCTCTCGCCGCGCTCTGGTGCCCTTAGCCATTTACTGGAGCTGTTGGAGGTGGCGGAGGTGATCAGATCGACTTCCATGTGGTATGGAGATGAGTAAGGGGAAGATGTCAATACATCACTTCCACTCATAGCTCTTAAAGAGATATTTTTATTAGTAGTTTTTCAAATTACATATTTTTTTATTGCAGTGTAAATATGAGATCTGAGGTATTCTTGACTCCAGATCTCATATTTAGGAAGTCCTGTCATGTTTTTTTCTATTACAAGGGATGTTTACATTCATTGTAATAGGAATAAAAGTGACAATTTTTTGTTTTTTAAAAGAACAATGTAAAAATAATTTTTTTTTAATAAAAATGTAAAAACGCGCCCCGCCAAGCTTGCATGCAGAAGCGAACGCATACGTGAGCAGCGCCCACATATGAAAACCATGTTCAAACCACACATGTAAGGTATCACCATGATCGTTAGAGCAAGAGACCTAGGCCTCCTCTGTAACTGAAGACATGCAACCTGTAGAATTTTTTAAACGTTGCCTATGGAGATTTTTAAGGGTAAAAGTTTGTCGCCATTCCACGAGTGGGCGCAATTTTGAAACGTGACATGTTGGGTATCAATTTACTTGGTGTAACATTATCTTCCAAAATATAAAAAAAAAATCGGGTTAACTTTAACGTTGTCTTATTTTTTTAATTAAAAAAGTGTATTTTTGAAAAATAAATAAAATTGTGCTTAGGCAAAATTAAGATTTTTTTTCCCCTGGGGCGTGAAGGGGTTAGGCTCCTTTCACACGGGCGGCTGTTTTGCCGCAGATAAAAGCATGTTTATGTTTTTCTGGAGTTCAAGACTCCAGGCTCAGTGATCAGCTGCATTTGTACAGTGCTTTTAGTGCAGTTGCATTTAGCCGCTGCACGATATTGAACAGGGATCCGACTTGGATCCCTGCCAATACCAAACACTGTGTCTGGTATGAATCTTGAGGGGGAACTCCACGCCAAATTTCAAATAAAAAAACTGCATGTGTTCCCACTACAGGAGCATACCAGGCCCTTGGACGTGGGGTTCCGCCAAAATTCATACCAGACCCGTATCCGAGCAGCAGCCCGGCCGGTCAAGAAAGGGGGTGGGGACAAGCGAGTGCCTCCCCTCCTTAGCCGTTCCAGGCTGCATGCCCTCAACATGGGGGGGTAGGTGCTTTGGGGGCAGGGGGGCGGCCTGTGGCCCCCCACCCCAAAGCAACTGTCCCATGTTGATGAGGACAGGGCCTCTTCCCGACAACCCTGGTCGTTGGTTGTCGGGGTCTGCGGGAGAGGAGCTTATAGGAATCCAGGAGCCTCCTTTAATAAGATGCCGGCCCCCCACCCTAGATGAATAATTTTTTTCAAATAATTTTGAATTAGTTTGTCACATTATTTCATTCAATTGAATATAACATTCTTTGCACATTCACTCACATACACATACACACAATTTAATAACCACAAAAATAATAATTTTAAAAATAAAACTAAATATAAAATGAATAAAATAATGAAAATACCACAAAAACAAGATAGGAACATTGGCTAAGTTGCTGGACCTGTGTACATGCACTGTTCCCAAGCTAATGAGATTGATAATACTATTTTAGACATTGAATTGATACCTCCTATATTATTGGTTCTAGCGAATATTTACATATATATATATATATATATATATATAAAATATATATATATATATATATATATATATATATATATATATATACGTATATATATATATATATATATATATATATATATATATATACACACACAACAAAATGTTGGTTCTAATCAATTCCATGAAATTAAGTATTATATGCATACAACAAATCAATGTAGTTTGACCATGTGCATGTACCCCTGGATCAGCCACAAGATCATAAAATAATAATAAAATAATAACAACTATATTAACAAAAGACCACACTGTCATTGACAGACAGATATTGCAAAGCCATTACAGATTTGTTTTCAGCATCCCTTGAGCTATAGTAGAATAACAGTATTTTTTCAATCTTGTGATATAGAAACAATGGGTGCCCTTCCATCTCCCTCGGTTCATTCCCAGTCCAATAAAGGGGTGAGTTCTTGTAAGTAATATGAAGGTGGAGGCTCATCCATGGAGGGCAGGTGAGCAGTGTGTGGACAATCTGGGACCATTGAGGCTTGGTTTGGTTTTAACCACTTAAGGACCGCTTCCTGCACATATACTTTGGCAGAATGGCACGGCTGGGCACAAGCACGTACAGGTACATCCTCTTTAAGTGCCCAGCCGAAGCTCCGTGACCGCAGCCGCGGGACCCGCGGACCCGATCACCACTGGAGTCCCGCGATCGGTCCCCGGAGCTGTGGCGCCGTCATCGATCGTGTGTTCCTTTATATAGGGAAACACAATCAATGACGTCACACCTATAGCCACACCCTCTACAGTTAGAAAAACAGATGAGGTCACACATAACCCATTCAGTGCCCCCTTGTGGTTAACTCCCAAACTACAAATGTAATTTTCATAATAAACAATGCATTTTTAATGCATTTTTTGCTGTGAAAATGACAATGGTCCCAAAAATGTGTCCAAATTTTGCCCAAACCAATCGATAAACGCTTATTGCAATTTTTTTTTTTTACCAAAAATAGGTAGAAGAATACGTATCGGCCTAAACTGAAGAAAAAAAAAGTTTTTTTTATATATTTTTGGGGGATATTTATTATAGCAAAAAGTAAAAAATATTGTTTTTTTTTCAAAATTGACGCTCTATTTTTGTTTATAGCGCAAAAAATAAAAACCGCAGAGGTGATCAAATACCACCAAAAGAAAGCTCTATTTGTGGGAAAAAAGGACACCAATTTTGTTTGGAAACCACGTCGCACAACCGCGCAATTGTCAGTTAAATTGACACAGTGCCGAATCGCAAAAACTGGCCAGGTCCTTTAGCTGCCTAAAGGTCCGGGTCTTAAGTGGTTAAAGAAACAGTGATTCGTCTGGCCACAGGACATGGCTTCTTCATTGAAAAGTGGTAGATATATATACTACTCTGTTATATTAGAATATACCAAATTATATAAATGATGTATCTATAAACATAATAATTTGTAAACCTTTTCTTTTGCACATAGTAATTTATCCCCTGAAGAAGACCAAGAAAGGTCAAAATGCGTAGGGTTTTTGTGAAGCTCTACTACATTACAAAGAGTTTACACAACATGAGTTATGTGTAGTTATCCAATTTTTGTTAATGAGTATGTTGTCAATGTTAGAGCCAGAACTGTTTTTTACGACATCTATGTAATTATGGAAAATAGTTTTTATATAATTTGACCAATAAATAAATACCAATTTTTATGTAACATCTCTTGCTTTTTAATTCTTTGCTTATTGGCCTTTAAAATGGGCAGAATGAATTATCGAAATTCACCTCCTTCTACAATGAGCTGCGATTATAAGTTTAGTGTTGTAGGCCTAAAATAGGATTCAATGGAACCTACAAGAATCAAGCCCAAGGGAATTTGCTCATCTCAGCTGGCAAGCACCAAGCAGTTTGGCCTGGTTATGATTTGTGTTATTAATGATTTATGCCAGGTCACTGTAAGGTTTTACAGTG
Source organism: Rana kukunoris (assembly GCA_029574335.1). Taxonomy (NCBI): domain Eukaryota; kingdom Metazoa; phylum Chordata; class Amphibia; order Anura; family Ranidae; genus Rana; species Rana kukunoris. The sequence continues at coordinate 184,303,769 of CM056052.1, read as the reverse complement.
CATTGAAGCCCTATATTAAAGCAAAAATAATAACAACAACTATAATAATAATAATAATAATAATAATAATAATAAAAGAAAATCACCTTTGGATACCTTAAGTATGAGTGGGGGATTTATTTATTTATTTTCAAAGCCAGGTTTCTTTAGCTTAGCATTTTTTTTTAACTAAGTGGGAGTCAGTGACGTATTGCCTGTTCATAATTTATTTCATCATTGTTTTAATTATACCCATGGGATCAGATTAAAGGTTCAGATTTACTAATGTGAAAGAATTAATTTACCTAAATGGTGACACATTTGACACATAACTGCTGCAGGAATAATTTTCTTCAAATCACATGACATGTTATATCACATTGAGGGGGCATGCTAATACAAAGCATTTGGCCATGTCCCTTCACCTCAGAGGTTAATTGCTCAAATGATGTTGCATCTGTAATTATACCATACTAAAGACACCATACTTATGCAAAAGATTGATTATCAAGAAGCATATTAACTATATCAGTTGAGCTATACCCAATACTTCATATGCAATTATGTGCTATATAGTATGCATGTTGCTGTATACCTAAAAGTGGTTTTAATACAGATTTTGCTAATAATTCAATGATAATAATGGTGCTTCATATGACTGAGAAATGTCTAATAAACTCTCTGGGAGGAATAACTTTGGCCAGCATTGACTTTTCACTTCTTTTATTTCAATATAACAAAAGAGAAGGTTTTTCATCATTATGTTACAATTAATTTCTTCATAAGAAAGTGCATCTTTTTATCTTCTGTAAGGCCGCGTACACACCACTAAATAAATCCGATCAAATCGGTCTGACAGACCGTTTTGATCGGATTTGTCTGCTGGGCTATTTTGGTTTGACCGTGTACACACGATCAAACCAAAATCCCCGCCGGCAGACGTGGCGGTGATGTTGACGCCGCCATGTCACCGTCACCAGGAAGTAAAATACTTCCACGCATGCGTCAAATCTATTCGACCCATGTGCGGACAGATATGTTGGCTGGTTAGTGTACTAACCAGCGGACATGTCGGACGGACGGGTTCCCAGCAGACAGATTTTAAAGCATGCTTTAAAATTTGTCTGCTGGAAAAACCTGTCTGCCCGCCCGTACACAAAAAGAAAGTAGAGAAAATCGAAATGCCAATATTGATATGCACAAAAGTATATCAACATATGGAAATGATTATTAAAGCAAGAAGGAAAAAATAAAATAAAAACTCAAAAATTAAAACAAACTATGAGAAAAACCTAAAGACTGCACAACCACAAATTAACTTAAAATGAATGAAAAACAATTACAATTCCAGTAGACCAAAAGCGATGCATGAAAACAAAGTGGTACCTTCATTATATGCTAAATCAGCAATTTCATATTCAACACTTGTTTTTTTCAACAGGCAGTCTAAGTCGACTAAACAACCCTTTTTCTAATATACAAACATTTAATTTTAAATCCTCATCTCCTGCTATGCTAAGGTAGAGGTGTTTGTCTTTGGTGTGTGAGCTGTCATTTAAGCCCGGCTTCACCTTGTCTTTGTTATGAGGCAAGATGGCAGAACCTATGCTGCTAGTGAGAGAGACTGAAGAAAATTATGTTCATTGATTATGCACTGGTGAATTGTTTATAAGAAAAAAAAAAGTTAATATGAACATTTTCTGTAAAAAGTTGCAAAGTAAATTGTTGTTTTAAAGATTTATAGCTTCTTTAAATATGTATATTACTACAATATATACTGTATGTCTGTTTTGGTGTAAAAGAAATGACCCCTCTACCTAATGTATGGTTGAACTTGTCACAATCAATATTTTATTGTAAATGCTTAGAAATTTTTACTTTTGTAATAAAAATATTTTACATTATGAATTCTACTGTTTATTAGTTGCTCATACAATGCCAGTATGGTCCAATACAGCCTCCCCTTTTCTTTACAATATTTCAATGGGACGAAGGCATAATTTTGTAACATAAATATACCCTAGCACTTTAATACATACTGTTTAACCAGTTGCTGATGGCCGTACGACTTTGCAGCTCTGAATCTCTAACAGGCTGTGTTTTTACGGCCGCCCCTTTTCGTGTTCCCCGCGCGCGCTCCCGAGCACGCAGCGGGGAACTACTGTGCTGGCCGTGTCCCCTGGACACAGCCAAACACAGATCGCGATAAATAGCCAATCACAGCGGCTATTTACAGCGCGATCTGGGCGGCCAATGAGGTATGATCTTAAATGTAAACATATAAGATCATCTCTCATTGCCGTCTCTCTCTCCTCACACAGACAGCGCGTGTGAGGAGAGAGAGATACTTTGTATGTTTTTTGCTACAGTTTTTTGTGAAGTGACAGTAAAAAAGTGCCCATCAGTGCCCAATCAGTGCCCACCTGTACCACCTGGTACCACCTGTGCCACCAGTACCACCTGTGCCCACCTGTGCCACCAGTACAACCTGTGCCACCAGTACCATCTGTGCCACCAGTACCACCTGTGCCCACCTGTGCCACCAGTACCACCTGTGCCACCATTACCGCCGTACCACAAGTACCGCCTGTACCACAAGTACCACCTGTGCCCACCTGTGCCACCAGTACCGCCTGTGCCACCAGTACCGCCTGTGTCCACCTGTGATCAGTGTCCATCTACCGCCTCCTCAGTGCCCACCTGTGCCACCAGTACCACCTGTGCCACCAGTACTGCCTGTGCCAACAGTACCGCCTGTGCCCACCTGTACCGCCTGTGCCCACCTGTGATCAGGGCCCATCTGTAACACCTCCTCAGTGCCCATCTGTGCCGCCTCAGCACACATCTGTGCCGCCTCATCAGTACACATCTGTGCTGCCTCATCGGTGTGCATCTTTTCCACCACCTCAGTCCCACATGCTATGTGTTGGAAATATCTTATCAATGGACAACTTTGTGTAAAAAAATGCGTTTTAATTTTTTTTCCACATATTCTAAAAACTGCTGGAAAAAATAAACCGTTCAAAAGACTCAATATGCCTCATAGATTATACGTTGGGTGTTAGCTTTCCAAAATGAGGTCATTTTGTGGGTAATTCCATTGTCCTGGTGTTCCAGGGCCTTCCAAAGTCTAATAGGTTGTCAACTAGTTAGATGTGCAATTTAGGCTCCTAAAACCCCTGATGGCGCACCCTGCATGTTGGGCCTCTGTATGTGGCCATGCAGTGTAAAAGTCTCATACATGGGGTATCGTTTTACTCAGGAGGAGTAGCAGAATGTATTTTGGGGTGTCATTTGTGGTATGCACATGGCATGTGAGAGAAATAAGCTATTACAATGACACTTTTGAGAAATTTTTTAAATAAAAAAAAAAATCTTAATTTTGCAAAGTATTGTGGGAAAAAATTACAACTTCAAATAACTCACCATGCCTCTTACTAAATACCTGTCTACTTTCCAAAAAGGGGTTATTTGGGGGGCATTTTTACTTTCCTGGCTTGTTAGGGTCTCAAAAATTGAGATAGGCCTTCAGTACATCAGGTGTGATCATATGTGATAATTTATTATGATTTGCACTATAGCTTGTAGACTCTAAAACTTTCACACAGACCAAATAATTTTTTTAAAAATTGGGTTATTTTTATCAAAGACATGTAGCAGTATAAATTGTGGCCAAAATTTATGAAGAAAAATTAATAATTTGCAAAATTTTATCACAGAAACTAAGAAAAAATATTTTTTTGCCCAAATTTTCGGTCTTTTTTCATTAAAAATAAAAACCGCAGAGGTGATCAAATACCACCAAAAGAAAGCTCTATTTGTGGGAAAAAAAGGACAAAAAAATCATTTGGGTACAGTGTTGCATGACTGAGTAATTGTCATTCAAAGTGTGAGAGCCCTGAAAGCTGAAAATTGGTCTGGTCAGGAGGGTGTTTAACCACTTCCCGCCCGGCCAATAGCCGATTTACGGCCGGGAAGTGGTTATGAAATTGTGACAGGCCGTTCTCAAACGTCCTGCACGATTTCATGCCGCACGCGCCCGTGCGGGCGCGCAGCGCGGCGATCGGTGATGCGAGGTGTCAGTCTGACACCCTGCACCTCCGATCTCGGTAACGAGTCTCCGGCGGAGCCTCGTTACCACGTGATCAGCCGTGTCCAATCACGGCTGATCACGATGTAAACAGGAAGAGCCGCCGACGGCTCTTCCTCACTCGCGTCTGACAGACGCGAGTAGAGGAGAGCCGATCAGCGGCTCTCCTGACAGGGGGGGTTCGCGCTGATTGTTTATCAGCGCAGCCCCCCCTCGGATCGCCACACTAGACCACCAGGGAAATAAAAAAATACCAAAAAAAGGGGCAAAAAAAAAAAAAAACAAAAAAAAAAAGACAAAAAAAAAAAAGTCAGCAAAAAAAAAAAAAAGGGGGGCAGTAAAAAAAAAAATGATGCCAATCAGTGCCCACACATGGGCACTGATTGGCAACATTGATCCATCAGTGCCACCCCTCAGTGATCATCAGTGCCACCCCAGTGTCTGTCAGTGCCACCCCACAGTGCCAATCTATGCCCAGTGCCCACCTATCAGTGCCCACCTGTGCCACCTATCAGTGCCCACCTGTGCTGCCAATCAGTGCCCACCTATGCTGCCTATCAGTGCCCACCTGTGCCGCCTATGAGTGCCCACCTGTGCCCACCTGTGCCGCCTATGAGTGCCCACCTGTGCCGCCTATGAGTGCCCACCTGTGCCGCCTATGAGTGCCCATCAGTGCCGCCCATGAGTGCCCATCAGTGCCGCCCATGAGTGCCCATCAGTGCCGCCCATGAGTGCCCATCAGTGCCCCATACCAGCGCCGCCTATCAGTGCCCATCAGTGCTACCTAATCGGTGCCCATCAGAACTACCTCATCGGTGCCCATCAGTGCCACCTCATCGGTGCCCATCAGTGCCACCATATCAGTGCCCGTAATTGAAAGAGAAAACATACTCATTTACACAAAAATTAACAGAAAAAAATAAAAACTTTATTTTTTTTTCAAAATCTTCGCTCTATTTTTAGTTGTTGCGCAAAAAAAAAAACCGCAGAGGTGATCAAATACCACCAAAAGAAAGCTCTATTTGTGGGGAAAAAAGGACGCCAATTTTGTTTGGGTGCAGTGTAGCATGAACGCGCAATTGTCATTCAAATTGCGACAGTGCTGAAAGCTGAAAATTGGCTTGGGCGGGAAGGTGCGTAAGTGCCTGGTATGGAAGTGGTTAAGTGCCCAGTATGGAAGTGGTTAAGGAGGTATTTTACCAACATCTTCAAAGAGAACCCATGCCTGTGTTTTGGGTCATGAGACCAGGGCTCAAGTCCTGCGGGAACGCGTGGGAATGGAGTTCCTGCACTTTTTTCACAGCAGTAATGCAGTTCCCTTTGCAGGACTAGAGCAGCCGAGCCGCCAAAGCCAATCCTTCACTAAGCGGCGATGCCCAGCTCGAGTCACTGACAGGGGCAGGCGAACCTTAGTAATCCTTTTTGTTACTGGCTGCTTCCTGTATATGGATTCATCGGGTAGTGTGCGGGTATTCCGTCACGTCCTCGATGCCGCAATGTCTCCTGGGAGCTTTTGTCATTGTTCCCATGAGACATTGTGGAGGTCTGCCGCAAGTTATCGCAGGATTTAGAAAGAACTTGCTTTCTAAAAAACAAAACATACAGTTTAGTAATTATGCATATGTGGGTATAATTTTTATCTTTTTGGTGGGGGAGTGGATCTTGGGTGGGAGTTCCCAAACTTTTTTCCCCAGGACTTGACCCCTGCATGAGACCCCTATATCTATAGGGATGTCCTCATAAGCTCCTACTCGAGATCTGCTGTTTGCATCTGAGACCTGTATTTACTACACCTTTGTTATCCAATTATGATTTTGTGCCAGTTCAGGAATATGTGAGATTAATGAAACAATCTCCTTGTAGAAATTCCTCTTGTCCATCAAAGCTATCTGTGTTAAAAGTTAGGCCAGCCATACATGGGTCAAACTTTGCCTGGTTCAGAAAGGTCTGGCTGCATTTTGATCCATGTATGGGCAGCCTGGTTGCATACAAGTCAATCCATCAATTGACTTGTGTACAACCAACCTGTCTGGTCTTTAGTTTAGTGCCACCAGCTATAGCCAGCAACACTATTCATTGTGTTGCAATACAATAGCGCTGTGGGATGGGTTCCCCCATCAACACAGTCAGCAACACAGAATCAAGCAATTGTATTTCCTTCCACCCATGGTACCATATTGTATGGTATCACTAAGCAATTTCTTGTTACTTGTTTCTTGAGACTCAGACTGACAGAAGACCTGTGCGAGGAGAATGAGTACCTCAGTGGAAGTAATTTTCACACAAACGCTTTTAGACTTCTCTTGATAGATGGTCACATACACTTTGCGGTTAAGAAGACATCACTGGTGTATGCACACGTGGTGTTTGATCTAATAAACGGAGCTGGGACACACAGAAACGTTGATCAATAATATCTGCATTCTGTCTATGGTTGTGGCCTTTTCACATAATTTATATGAACTTTTTTTCCCTAATATTTCACTAATGTTTAATATTGATTTACAGTTGCAAAAAAGTATGTGAACCCTTTGGGAATGATATGGATTTCTGCACAAATTGGTCATAAAATGTGATCTGATCTTCATCTAAGTCACAACAATAGACAATCACAGACTGCTTAAACTAATAACACACAAAGAATTAAATGTTACCAGGTTTTTATTTAACACACCATGTAAACATTCACAGTGCAGGTAGAAACAGTATGTGAACCCTTGGATTTAATAACTGGTTGAACCTCCTTTGGCAGCAATAACTTCAACCAAATTTTTCCTGTAGTTGCAGATGAGACATGTACAACGGTCAGGAGTAATTCTTGACCATTCCTCTTTACAGAACTGTTTCAGTTCAGCAATATTCTTAGGATATCTGGTGTGAATCGCTTTCTTGAGGTCATGCCACAGCATCTCAATAGGGTTAAGGTCAGGACTCTGACTGGGCCACTCCAGAAGGCGTATTTTCTTCTGTTGTAGCCATTCTGTTGCTGATTTACTTCTGTGCTTTAGGTCGTTGTCCTGTTGCAACACCCATCTTCTGTTGAGCTTCAGCTGGTGGACAGATGGCCTTAAGTTCTCCTGTAAAATGTCTTGTTAAACTTGGGAATTCATTTTTCCTTCGATGATAGCAAACCCTCCAGGCAATGATGCAGCAAAGCAGCCCCAAACCATGATGCACCCACCACCATACTTCACACTTGGGATGAGGGTTTGATGTTGCTGTACTGTGCCTCTTTTTCTGCACACAGGGGGCCAGATTCTCACATAATTCCGACGGCGTAGCGTAAGCCATTTACACTACGCCGCCGCAACGTAACAGAGCAAGTGCCGTATTCTCCATGCACTTGCTCTGTAGTTTGCGGAGGCGTAGTGTAAATAGCCCAGCATAAGGCAGCGTATTTAAATTAAGCGCGCCCCTGCGTCGATCGAACTGCGCATGCGCCGGCCGGGGAAAAAGCCCAGTGCGCATGCTCCAGCTCACGTCGGAAAGCGTCGTTGAAACCAACGTCAAAACGACGTGATCGTCACCACGCAATGCCCTATTCGCGAACGAGTTAGTAAAACGACGGAAAAATCTGACGCTGACCCGACGCCATACTTAACATGGCATCCGACGGCACCCGACGCCATCCGACAGTACTGCGTAAGGTTACCCCTCATATTAGTAGGGGTAACCTTACGTGGACGAAAACGACGTACGCAATGACGGGGCGGCATAAAAGCGTTCGGGAATCTGCGTAGTAGCCTCATTTGCATAGGCAAATGAGAAAACAACGTAAAGGCCACCTAGTGGCCGGAGTTGTCATTACATCTACGATCCGCAAGTGTAATTGTATTACACTTGTCGGATCTTCAGGTGTATCTATGCCAAAGTGATTCAAGGAATCACTCGCATAGATACCCGGCAAAAAAAATGGCGATACGACGGAGTATCTCAGAGCGCCTCTGAGAATCTGGCCCATAGTGTTGTGTGTTTCTTCCAAACAACTCAACTTTGGTTTCATCTGTCCACATACTATTTTGCCAGTACTGCTATGGAATATCCAGGTGCTCTTGTGCAAACTGTAAATGTGCAGCAATGTTTTTTTTGAACAGCAGTGGCTTCCTCTGTGGTATCCTCCCATGAAATACATTCTTATTTAGTGTTTTACGTATCATAGATTCGCTAACAGGGATGTTAGCATATGCCAGAGACTTTTGTATGTATTTAGCTGACACTCTAGGATTCTTATTCACCTCATTGAGCAGTCTGCGCTGTGCTCTTGCAGTGATCTTTACAGGATGGCCACTCCTGGGGAGAGTAGCAGCAGTGCTGAACTTTCTCCACTTATAGACACTTTGGCTGCGTACACACGATCGTTCCAACCTGATGAGAATGGTCCGACGGACCGTTTTCATCGGTTCACAGACTGATGATCTGTCGTGCATACACACCATCAGTTCAAAAACCGATCGTGTCAGTACGCTGTGACGTAAAACACAACAACGTGCTGAAAAAAATGAAGTTCAATGCTTCCAAGCATACGTCGGCTTGATTCTGAGCATGCGTGGGTTTTTAGACCAATGCTTTTGCGTACTAACCATCGGTTTGGACCGATGGTCAGGCATCCATCGGTCCGATTTTAAAGCTATGCATCTTGTCTCAGTAATTCCTACATTGGTTCATTGTGACCAAGTAGGCTTCATTCCAAATAGAGAGGCCAGAGACGACACTTGCCATGCTCTAAATTTGATTCACATGGCTCGGTTGGGGGCCTCACCATTGCTGTTGATTTCGGCGGATGCAGAGAAGGCCTTCGACTGAGTCAACAGGCTTTTCATGCGATGGGCACTTCAGTATGTAAGCTTGGGTCCTATAAGTGCAAATGGATCAATGCCATATATTCTAGTCCAGCAGTAGCAGTGAGAGCCAATGAAACGGTTCTCTGTACTTTCTATTCTAGACTGGATTTAGTGTGAGCAATGGAACCCGGCAGGGGTGCCCCCTTTCGTCTATGTTTTGTTCTAGAACCTTTACTTTGCCATATCAGGATCAATGCGGACATAAGGGGCATACAGAGTGGAAGTGTCTAAAATAAAGTTGCGGCTTATGCTGACGACTTATTGTTTTTTGTCACTAATCCTAAACTTACTATCCATAACCTGCTGAAATCACGTAAGACATATGCAACCCACTCTAATTATACAATTAATATACAAAAGACAAGGAATGTGAATCTACCCCTCACAGGCTTCAGAACATAAGACATAACTTCCCATTTACGTGTGCCAACAATACGCTCAAGTACCTGGATATTTACCTTACCCTGTCATTATCCTAAATTTTTAAAGAAAGATTCCTACCGTGGTTGGCAAGGACTAGGGGTGACCTGAAGCATTGGCACCAACTCTCTTTTACCTGGTTTGGGAAGAATCGCATCTTAAAGATGAATGTTCTTCCGAGACTGTTATATCTTCTGCAGACGCTTCCGGTTCTGCTCCAATGCTCTTTTTTGCAAGCAGTACAGGGGGAATCTCTACACTTTCTGTGGTGTATTAAAATTATATACATTTCCTATTGCCTCTTAGCCTCCTGAAGGTACATGGTGGCATTGGATTTCTGGATCCAACTAACTAAATATTATTCTGCTGTCCATCTGACAAGAACTCTTGTCTGGGTCAAACATTTCCAGGAGAAGGGCTGGCTAGGGCTGGAACAGGATGTATTCCCAGTGCCACTGCAAACCTTCTCTTGGCAAAGGGAACAGATTCCCACAAACATCAATTCCCACCCCATAATAGGAACCACGCTTCTAATTCTAAATAAGACTGGATGTCTCTCTAGATCCCCCTATTCCGCTTTTACTGCCATTTTACCCAGGGTACACATTGGAGCACTATAGAAGACATCAGGAAGATGAAGTCACCCCTTTAGACCACTGGAGGGCTGTGCAGATTCACTATTATCTGACATTGGAGGAGTCCCAAGGGGCCTGATCGCTGATTTAGAAGAATTCTGTCTAGACTCCTCCACTCTACGCCATGCTCTCTCAAAAAGTTACACTATTAGGCCTTGTACACACAATGGGATTTTTCCGATGGAAACGGTCCGATGGACCGTTTCCATCGGATATGTCAACCGGACTGTTTGATCCGATGGCTGTACACACCATCGGATCAAATTCCCCGCCGGCGGGCAGCGCAGTGACGCGGCGGTGATGTTGACGCCGCCACGTCACCGCACCAGGAAGTAAACACTTCCGCGCGCATGCGTCGGATCCATTCACAGGATACGACGCATGTGCGGGCAGATATGTCCGCTGGTTTGCCGTACTAACCAGCGGACATATCCGACGGGCAGCTCTCCAGCAGGAAAAGTTCCAAAGCATGCTTTGAAACTTTTCCACTGGAGAAATCCAGCCAAAACTGTCCGTTTGCCCCTACAGACGAGGGGATTTTTCGGCTGAAATGGTCCGTCGGACCATTATCAGCGGATTTATTCCCTTGTGTGTACAAGGCCTTAGAGTTGAGAAGACATCTGGATGTTCGGGTTTGACGGGTTAGGCCGAACCTCGAAAAAAAGTCCGGGTTCGGGACCCGAACTTGACCCCGAACCCCATTGAAGTCAATGGGGACCAGAACTTTTGAGTACTAAAATGTCTCTAAAAAAGTAATGCAAAGGGCTAGAGGAATGCAAATGGCAGCAAAATGTTGGTAAGAGCATGGCAAGTACTTTGTAAACAAATGTGGATAGGGAAATAACTTAGAATAACATAAAATACATTAAAAAATAATCTTGCCCTAAATAATTTTTTTTGAATAGCACAATAGAAGAACAATATCTAAAGTGTGTATCTCACACGTACAGATATGGAGGAAACACTGCAAAATATATATTTTTTCCCTAAATGGGAGTTTTTTGCATAGCACAATAGAAGAACAGTATCTAAAGTGTTTATCTCACACGTACAGATATGGAGGAAACACTGCAAAATATTTTTTTTTTGCCCTAAATGTTTTTTTTTGAATAGCACAATAGAAGAACAGTATCTAAGAGTGTGTATTAGACATGTGCACAGAAAAAAAAAATCATCACTGTTTGATGCCCGTTTTCCTGTTTGTTCCCGTTCGTTTTTCGTATGAATTTTTTCGTATTCCGATCGTTACGTATTTTCGTTACTGTTTTATTTTCGTACATGCGGGATGGTTCGTTATTCTGTTTAATTCATGTTCGTTACTTGTTAGACAATGATTTGCAGTATCTTGAAAACCTTTTATTTTGCTATTTTCAGTCGTATGTTCATATGACCTCTATAACAAAAGATTTGCATTCTGTATTTTAAATTCCTTTTTTCTGTTCGTATTTTGGATTCAAAATACAGCATGCAAATCTTTTGTTATAGATGTCATATGAACAATGAACATAGGACTGAAAACAAACAGAAAAAGGATTGAAACAAAATACAGAATGCAAATCTTTTGTTATAGATGTCATATGAACAATGAACATAGGACTGAAAACAAACAGAAAAAGGATTGAAACAAAATACAGCATGCAAATCTTTTGTTATAGATGTCATATGAACAATAACATAGGACTGAAAACAAACAGAAAAAGTATTGAAACAAAATACAAAATGCAAATCTTTTGTTATAGATGTCATCAACGAACATAGGACTGAAAACAAACAGAATAAGGATTGAAACAAAATACAGCATGCAAATCTTTTGTTATAGATGTCACAATGAACATAGGACTGAAAACAAACAGAAAAAGGATATACAGCATGCAAATCTTTTGTTATAGATGTCATATGAACAATGAACTAGGACTGAAAACAAACAGAAAAAGGATTCAAACAAAATACAGAATGTAAATCTTTTGTTTAGATGTAATTTTTATTCTTTTGCCGTTTTCGTTTTGTTGTTCTTTTTCGTCGGAATTCGTTCGTATTTGCGGTTGTTCGTTATGCGGCTCATTCGTAATAGTTTTCGTATTTTTGTGCTTTAATTTTTTCGTATGTACAGGGTATGAAAATGAATATTTTCGTACGAAAATAACATTCGTACGAACGGGAATGCACATTCTATCTCCCAAGTACAGATATGGAGGAAACACTGCAAAACATTTTTTTTGTTTGCCCTAAATGAATGTTTTTTTATCTCCCAAGAATAGCACAATAGAAATGGGTATTTTTTTGTTCTGTTTCGTATCAAGACGCCCGTATGACGCGATTTTTTCGTATTCCGATCGTTTCGTATTTTCGTTACTGTTTTATTTTCGTACATGCGGGATGGTTCGTTATTTCACACATACAGATATGGTGGAAACACTGCAAAAAAATAAAACATTTGCCCTAAATGGATGTTTTTTAAATAGCACAATAGAAGAAAAGTATCTAAAGGGTGTATCTCACAGTAACATACACAGTGCTGGTGTAATTTGATTTCTGAAGCAGGACTGACTCCTATCTATTTCTCTCCCTAAACACCAGGAACCTTTTCCTAAAGTATCTAAAGCAGAGTGACTTGCTGTGCTATGTAGATCGCTGAGTAATTTGATTTCTGAAACAGGACTGACTGATTCCTATCTAATTCTCTCCTTAAAAACAACAGCAGCAACCTTTCCCTAAAGTATCTAAAGCAGAGTGACTTGCTGTGCTATGTAGATCGCTGAGTAATTTGACTTCTGAAGCAGGACTGACTGACTCCTATCTCATTTTCTCCCTAAAAACAACAGCAGCAACCTTTCCCTAAAGTATCTAAAGCAGAATGACTTGCTGTGCCATGTAGATCGCTGAGTAATTTGATTTCCGAAGCAGGACTGAGTATGACTCCTATCTAATTCTCTCCCTCAGAGCAGCAGTAGCGCCAGCCTTTCCCTACCCTATCTAAAGCAGAATAACATGCTATGCTATGTGCCTCTAGCTTATATAGAGGCTGGGTCACATGCTGCACTGGCCAATCACAGCCATGCCATTAGTAGGCATGGCTGTGATGGCTTCTAGATCACATGAGTTAAAACGAATGTTGATTGGCTGCCTGCAGTGTGCCATTACATTGTCGAACACCGAACTCGAACCTGAACTTACAGTAAATTGTTCGGGTTCTGGTCCGGGTAACAAAAATCCAAAAGTCCGGTACGAACCCGAACTTTACAGTTCGGGTTCGCTCAACCCTATACACTATCCTATCCAAACCCTCGGAAAGGCCTTGTGCAACCTTTTCTACAAAAATGGGAAAGGGACATGGAGCTGACATTCACTGATAAACAGCGTGAACGTATTCTGTATTTTGCCCATCGTACCTCTTTAGCTAGTAGACTTCAGGAATTGGGCTATAAAGTGTTAATGCAATGGTCACCATGCTACACATTTTCTGGACATGCTCTTGTATAATACCCTTCTGGGACTCGATTTGTAATTTACTGTAGCCTTGAGGCTGACTGATATATGCTTGGAGAACAGGCCGGAAGTGTGCCTACTTCATTTAAATCTGCTCTTACAGTGTCAATACAAAAGATCTCTCATGATACACCTACTGAATGCAGCAAAAATCTGCATCCCTCAAAAATTGTAAAGCTCAGACCCCCGACCAGTGGGCCAGTGGATTGCTGTGGTGAACGAACGGAAAGTTTAATGGCAGCCACGAGATGGAAAGAATAATATAAAGAAGGTTTGCCCCAGCTAGTTGACTATACTGCTTGTGGATCCCATCCCGAATACATATAGTAAACAATTGATTCCTCAAGTTGGGATTTTAAATGGACCACAAGCAGTATTTATAAAAAAAATACAAATGTATTAATGTATATAAATGACACATAACATAAATGACAAAAACTCACGATGGTAAAAACAAACACATAACGTTGGGGGCAGATGTAAAGCCAGCTCAAAGGAAAGCACAAAAGCTGTCAACCAACTGAGCGTCCAACACGTTTCAAAAACACACAATGTAGATCTTCTTCAGGGACTAAACTGGCTTGAAACTTCTAGAGCTGACACTTAAATCTATGATGATAGAGTATATGTCATGAAAAATATATACAATATATAGTTGTACATATTATAATTAACCTACAATTTATACATAGCAAACGAGCATGCATATGATAGCACAGCCAAAAAGCTGATAATACTGATCCCAAGTGTAAAAATTCCACCAGCAGTAGAAATAACTCAAAAAGTGAAGAGTTAGTGATCCGTCAGAGCCACACATGAACGCCGGCCAAAGTGTCATGGACGAAGATAATTCCCATGTGTCATAGTAAGCATTTTAGAAGAAGTGTTTGTCCACTAGATTTAACTGCAGCGTATCTAAATACATATAAACATGTTTTTATTTAACCATTAATTTGGCTGTAATATTTTGAGTTGTTAGCAAAGGGATGTGTTCAAAAACAAAATTAACACAATCTAAATTAGTCAGACAGGTATCCATACCTCACTCTTGCAGGGACTTTCAGGGTATTTGTCATCCGTTTAGACCCTGAAGAAGATCTACACTGTGTTTTTGAAATGCGTTGGGCGCTCTGTCGGTTGACAGCTGTCAGGCTTTCCTTTCAGCTGGCTTTACATCTGCCCCCAACTTTATGTGTTTGTTTTTACCATTGTGAATGTTTACCATTTATGTTATGTGTCATTTATATACATTAATAAATTTGTATTTTTTTTTTATAATTACTGCTTGTAGTCCATTTAACATCCCAACTTGAGGAATTAATTGTTTACTAAGATGGAAAGAAGAGCAACACCATAAAACATGGTATTACTGGCAGGATTTCTGATATTCCAGTGACTACAACACCTATGTCTCCCCAACAATTACCTAGTTGATTTCACTGGACGGTGAGTGTCGATGCAGGATGGATGTGTGTGGACCAGGAGGAGGTGGCTCACCCTCTTGTGCACCAGCTGTATTAATGACTTGATGTACCTAATGTCGGCTTTGCCTACATCTCTTTTCCCCCTCTTTATGTTCTCTCTCTAATGTAAAACACGCTTATTGATGTGTGCCAGTTAATTGTAATATTGTCATAGAAATCCGGGACACTATTGTAGTGTTATCAACTTGTGTTATCTGTTGAGCTTTTCTGTTATTTTTAATACATGTTAAAAAAAATGGAAAATATTATGTGCATAAGCAAGGTCTTGGTTGAAAGGTATTGAAATATTTTCTCTACACAGCATAGGGTTATAACAGTTATTTACATTAACCCTTTCATGACTAGGCCTATTTCTGACAGTTACCAGGTTAAAGTTACAGAGGGGGTCTAGTGCTAAAATTATTGCTCATGCTCTGACAATTGCAGTGATATCTCACATGTGTTATTTGAACAGCGTTTACATATGCAAGTGCGACTTACGTGTGCGTTTTCTTTGCTGCGCGAGCTCGCGGGGACGGGGGCGCTTTAATTTTTTTTTATTTTTTTATCATTTTTTTATTTATTTTTATTTTATTTTTTGTTACTTAAAAAAAAAATGATCACTTTTATTGCTGTCACAAGGAATGTAAACATCCCTTGTGACAGTAATAGGTGGTGACAAGTGTTGTAGTAACATTAATATAGATGTGTTGGTATTTAAAATATTGTGTTATACAGTATGTATGGTATGGTATTTAGGCATTCGAGATTACACATCAAAGGAAGTTTGCTGACCAAATCTTGTGGCCAAAGGATCAAAAGATACAGAGGACCCTTTGATGTGTAAATCTTATCTAAGACAACCTAGGTATGTGAGATGGCCTGGTACTTCCTTACATACATAAAGAAGTATTTATTAATGGTAATTAGACTTGAGGGGGGGGGGGGTAGTAATTCAATGGGAACATTTGGTTGACCCCCCACCCCCCTCCAGTATGAAACCAATATAGGATTAAGTCAGTTTTTGACATTCAGTTCATCTTGTCAGAGAGAAGGTACTCTCTGTATGAGTATGGGGGCGCTGGTAGAAATCTGACTGACTCTGCTGGATTTTTGTATCATCTGTGGACGTTGGACTATTCTGTATTGTAGTTGTTGAAATAAATGCGTTCTCTGGAGGACCTGGTGTTTTGGCTGCGAGAACAATCTACTAACATCATACTAGACACTATACGATAGACAATACACGCAAAAATATATGAAGACTACAACAAGTACTCTTTGTAGATGGATCGGGGTTCTAAAAGACCCAAAATCCCTCCTTTACACTTCAAAGCATTCAGATCTCCAAAAACTGCGATTCTGAATACTGTCACTTCTTTAAAAAAAAAAATCTGGCTTTGTGACAGTCTCTTTCTAGGCGGCGGAAGTGCCAGATTGCAGATCGGGTCTCCTGGTGGGATGGGAGGCCCGGCAAGAGCGTATTTTCACTGCATCGGTGGTTATCTCTGAAGAGCCAACCACCCACTCTAAAAAACGGTACTGGGATGATGCATGCATGCATCATCCCGGTATAACCCCGAAAAGCAAGGCCGCATATGTCCGTGCACTCAGCAGGAAGGAGCTAAAGGGGTTCCTCCCCCCCTATTGTATGCTGTGAATCATTATTTTCTGATTATACAGTGATAAAGGCTAGACCTCTGAGTAATGCATCATTGTTCCTTTTTTGTTTTTATTTTGTAACATTCCTTGTCTTGCTGAAGTACACAATAAAAAAATTACTTAAAAAATAAATAAAAAATAAGTGTCATTCCTCCAGATGAAGCCGCGTGGGGGGTGGTCAAACTAATAGAGGTGGAGCCTGGCGGTGGACTACTACTACTGAGTAAGACTGCCATGTCATTTGTAATTGCTTTTAAAATTTCATTAAATGTGAGTTCAATGCTAGCTGGGGCAGAGTGGTTTCATTTTTAACCCCTCAGATACTGCACTATAGGAGGCACATTCTCTCGGTTTTTTTTCATGTGTTGCTGAACTTACCGGTAGTCATTGTGGATTTAAAGTTTGAAGCAGCATAGTGAAAGGAGTACCTACCTGCTTTTGATTATTTTAATCCTTTGAACCACCAAGATTCTCTGACAATCCCTTGGAGCGAATGTTTGCACAGGGTGCAAGGAGTGTTTGACCCCTTGCAGGGTCATTTAAAGGATGTGAGCGAACATTGCATGAGGTGGTGGGAGCACTCTGTTCATGGAGGTTGTCTGAAGACATCACACAAGCTTGATTTTGTTTTGTTTTTTTGCACAACGTGGATTCATTCATTTTATGTTTTTGGACCTTATTCATATTATTGCAATATCAGTGGGCCAGATTCACAGAGCCCATTACGCCTGTCTAACTGGTGTTAGACTGGAGTAATTTCAAATTACGCGCGTTTTCTAGCTAGTCGGAAACCTCAAGCCATGAATAGACGGCTGCGGGCTTCAATTCGACTGGAGTACGTGTTCGTACGCCTTCGGATCTACGCTGCAACAAAATTGCAGCCACTGGGTGGACTTCCCGTTGTTTTCCGCGTCGGGGTATGCTAATGAGCTTTTGCCAGCGATCCCCGAAATTACGATCTTCATTCGCAATCTCTTACGGCACCTTTAGTCATCTTTTTGTTGCGTAACACTATACCAGCTTTTTGCTGCTCTAATATTAGACAGCCCATGTTAAGTATGGCCGTCGTTCCTGCGTCGAATTTCTACGTTTTCCGACGTCTTTTATTATTTTTAACGTAAGTCGTCCGGGAATAGGAATGTTCGTAAACAATGCTACTCAAAAACAAAATGACGTAACGACGTGATTTCGCGCAATGCACGGCTGGGAAATTTCTGAACGGAGCATGTGCAGTTCGATCGCCGCGGGGACGCGCTTAATTTAAATGCTTCACGCCCCCCAATCGCGTATTTCGATTACGCGGCGAGAAATAGACTACCCCGCCGTAGCGTACAGGCAAAAATCTACCAGGAATTGGTGTAGAGCCTGGTAAAATACGGCAGCGTAGAGTATTTCGATTACGCAGCGCAATATTAAGTGTATCTGAATCTGGCCCAGTGTTTTTAACACCATAATTGTTTATTTCACTTTTACAGCGCTGTCACACCTATATTGTTTTTTTTTTTACTGATTTCTGTGGGAGCACATTAGTGACAGCTGCAGTAAAAAGTTATCACAATTACCGTATTTATCAGGGTATACTGCGCGCTGGCGTATATCGCACATCCCAAGTTTAGATAGGTAGTTTGAGAAAAAAAAAAGTAGTTTAAGGAAGAAAAAAAACGTACCTTTTGGATGCTCGTCCTGCGTCCATCTGCGGTCTTGCGCAGAGTCCGTCCAGCCTTGTGGGTGTCCGGGTGTCCATCTGCACCTTGCCCGGGGTCGCAGCGGTGTTTTGGATTTGGTGCCTCACTGTGCAGAGCCGGATTTCCTGTTTGTTTGGCTCCATTTGGTTCCTCCCGGCCACGCTCCGCTTCTCTCGCAGTACACTCGGCGCGGTCTTTGTTGGGCTTTGTCGGCGGCACTCACAAAATGCGAGGATCGGCGTATATAATTTCATACTATATTAGCGTGCAACTACCTACATTTTCAAATAAAACATGATTATTTTACTTACCATTGTTTTGTTTCTTGAGATTAATAAAGGGACACAGGTCTTCTAGCTAAAAAAACTGGTTGTAGACAGAATTTTGGGGTACTGTAAGTAAATCTAACCTTCCATTTTCATGAAAGGTCTACTTTAGAGCAATATTAAGTATCTTGCATGAGTTAATGTGAACTATTCTATGCTCTTGGACACACCATTTCTTTTGGGATTTTTTCCACAACTGTCTGATTACCAACCCTTGCTTACTATTTTTATGGTCCATAAGATGTTATATGTTTTGCATACAATTGTCCTTCATCAAATAATTTGTCCACCTGATTTGCAGTATACTGTATGCTCGAGCAGTTTGAGGGTTTGTTCACTCAGTGTTTTATCTAAGAAAAATAAGATAAAAAGAAAGCGCATATGAATTTAAAGTTACTTTACTCTGAAAACAACTAGGTAACCAACTTTGAAAGTCAATAATAGCTAAACCATTTTTTTTTTTGTTCTTGTCACATATAAGAAACAACAAAGCATGCACAACAATGAGAGATCAATATCCTTCTAAGGCAACATTAAGCTATTTGAAAAGGAAAATACAGTACAATGCAGCGCAATGATTCCTCTACTAAACAGAAAGAAGTGTCTTGAATTTGACAGTTTATTTTCTGCTCTAGTAAAGTATGTGTAATCTCTTTTGGATGGTTTGATTTCCTTCCCGTTTTCTGTGACAGTGGTGTGTCCTGTGTCACTGATGGAAGCCCCAGCCTACCAAATCAAAGAGGTAAAGGTTTAAGTAACCTCTGATCTCCTACCTTGTTATGAACATCTTTAATCTCTGACACAGTGATTCAGTTTAAACAGAGCGTGAAAGGAACAGGTTTTGAATTGAGGCAGTTATGTTGCCAGAGGGATTCATTCCATCATGATTTAAAGATTAGTTCACAATAGACACCGTTAGGTCAAAAGTCCTCTCAGTGTTTTGCAATGAATATTTTTTGGCAACTTCACCTAAAACATTTACTTCATTTTAGCTAAACAAAATATTTCATTATTATTTCATAGCAGTCAGTATTACAAGTCATTGGTATCATAGCAAGAATCATATAAAATATATGTTTTCGAATGGTATAACTGTGTTCCAATTCTAATCAAAAAGTGATGCTAGTCAGTTAGCTACTACTGTACATATTTTTATACATTATTATTATAATGCCTGTGGCATTTACTTTGTGGTTATAAATGGCTGCATGTTCTTCTGGGTTGTATTTAAAAACAACCCAACAAATGATCATCTGCAATATTTCTTATGTGATGTTTTATTGTACGAAACCAGTACAGTCACAACACATGCTGGAGATAGTTTAGTAGCTGACAAAGCCTTCCCCTTCTTCTTACTTCCAGGCACAGAGCAACTGCTGTGAATGCACCTTTTCTTTTTTCTCTCCCTCTAATCTCATAATAGCCTAACAAACAGGCAATACAGAGTCAACAAAAACCTGCCTAATCGCTTCCGAATTCAATGTGGCCCTATCAACCTGCCTACCCAGTGTCCAGCCAGTACACAATATTTGTGCTTATTTTCTCTTTGACAGCCCTCAAAAAATCTTTTTTGAAGGGCTGCCTGGGAGAGAGGGGGGCAAGCACCACTGGCCAGCAGGTTGTATGGGAGTTCTTCTACCAGCGCTCACGGAGGGGAAGAGATAGGAGAGAGATGGCTGGTTGATCAGAGCGCGGGGGACATCACTAGCGGCTTTCATTTCAATAGCCGAGTGTTCCCCGCATTCGCTGTCACACACAGCCCCCCAAGTGACATGCATCAAAGTTCCCCAGCGAGGGGGCGGGGCTGTATGTGTCACCGAGCAGCGGGAATACAGTAATTGAAATTAAAGCTGTTTCAGTGATGTCCCTCGGTGCTATTATCATCTGGATGGCAATGCTCTTCCTCTCCTCTGCTCCCTGCATTATGGACACAGGTAGGCTGCATTATGGACACAGGCAGGCTGCATTATGGACATCAATATTATGGACATTGATATTTACTGCAAATGGAAGATTTTTAGGAGAGGACTAAGATTTGTTTGGTCTTCTGGTGTAAATTTGAGCTGGAGATTTTTCTCCCAGTGAGTCAAGAATTTTAAAGGGGTGGGGGAGGACTCCCATAATAGAAGTTAATAGTACATGCCTAGTGGGGCCCTCCGCTCTGTATCCCCTTTCAAATGTCAACAGGGGTTGGGCAAACAATGACGTAGATTATAAGAATTTCAAAAAGTTGGATAATGGAAGCAAATAAAACCTGCTTCCCTTATAGCAGAACCTGCATCCATCTAGAAGAAAAGCTGTGTCTGCAACATTTGCAGGCTATAGGCTTGGAAGAAATGTGGGGTTTCCCATAATAGGATTAAGGGGTTAAGGAAAAGGGGGCAGGCCACAGGTAGTGAAGGTCTTCACACAGAGTTTCCAAGTTGGAGCTATAGTCGGATGGTTTAGTAAAAATACAGAAGGCAGTAAAGAACACCAGGGCAGTACTGTAAGAAGTGTGGTAGATGTGTGTTCCATAGACAGCCATTGATTGGTCTGTAAATGTCTGTTCCTGTCTATGACCCTAGTAAGATGTGTCAGTTGTTGGTAAAGTTGCACATTGGGCAGTGCCATACCACCTTCTGTCTTTTTTTGGGGCCTGTAATGGGTGGCACTTACTTCTGTATCGGGTGAATAGCTTAATGTACCTCCAGCCACAGAATACAAAGTTGTTTGCTGTCAGGTGAACGCCTGTGGCCGTGGGCTAATTTTTTGGGCCTGTAATGGCCGACACTTACTTCTGTATCCGGTGAATAGCTTAATATACCTCCAGTCACATAATAGCCTACACGTATGCATATCTCCCACTCGGGCACTTAATAAGTGAATACAATCATTTTAATTAAAATTAACGGCTAATTTTTGGGGCCTGTAATGGCCGGCACTTACTTCTGTATCCAGTTTTATGCTTAATACTTCTGGTAGGTCAGTGTCCATGTTGTGGGACTATTTGTGCACAGCTAGTAAGTATTTTGTGGCTGCAAACAAGACCTGCAGGTTTTTAATGTTCGTCTGCCATTAAAGTCAATGGGGCCCGCCACAAACTTTTGCAAAAGTTTGAGGTTAGCGTTCGCAAACCGTCCCGTAAGATGTTCGTCCATCATTAACTGTGAGTTAAACTGGAAGATCCACAGTAGGATACTGTGAAAGAAGTTGATGCCATAGGAGACAGCGGTTGCTATCAGATACAGAATGCTGCATTCAGCTTATAGGCCCTCATTCCGTATTGCTGTCTGCTTAGTTCTATTTTTGTCTGCAGAGTTTTCCATAATTGCTATTGCATTTTCCTAAGGGTGTCCTGTGCCCTAAACCCTCTTCCCCCACTGTTCCTGTTAAGGGAAATAAAACTCTCTTTGTTCATTTTTACACAAAGTGACTGGTGCCCAATGTTTCCACCTTGCACTATACACATTGGGGCAGATTCAGTAACAGTTACGCCGCCGTATTAGTAGATATGCCGTCTTAACTCTGAATCTGCGCCGGTGTATATTTAAGCATATTCTCAAAGTGAGATACGCTTAAATATTGTTAAGATATGACCGGCGTAAGTCTCCTACACCGGCGTATCTTAACTGCATTTTTACGCTGGCTGCTAGGGGCGTTCCCGCTGATTTACGCCTAAAATATGTAAATCAGCGAGATACGCCTATTCACGAACGTATGCCCGGCCGACGCAGTGAATTTACGCCGTTTACGTAAGGCGTTTTCCGGCGTAAAGATAAACCACCAAAAAGATGGCGCATCCTATGTTAAGTATGGACGTCAGGACCACGTTGAATTCTTCAGATTTTACGTCGTTTGCGTAACTCGTCCGTGAATGGGGCTTTATGTCAAATACATTCAAGTTGAAACCAATGCGACTTAGCGTCATAATTTGGAGCATGCGCACTGGGATACGTCCACGGATGGCGCATGCGCAGTTAAAAAAAAACTTAAAAACGTGGGGTCACAAGACATTTAAATAAAACACGCCCACCTCATCCACATTTGAATTACCCAGGCTTACGCCGGCCCATTTACGCTACGCCGCAACTTAGCTTGGTGAATACAGCATTTGCCTCACTAATTTACAGCAGCGTAGCGTATCAGAGCTACGTTACGCACGCTGAAATTTAAACCGCGCTACATGAATCTGGCCCATTATGCCTAGTAACCTACACCCTGAGGAGGAGTGTCAGTCCTCCCTGGCTCTGGGGGTCACCATTAGGCCCTTGAAAGTGTGGGAGACCGCTAAACATGCAAACTCTTTATTGTTTACAGTATAAATCTTTTATACATTTTTTGATAGACACCTAATCTTATACTGGTATGATTTCAACATAGTTGATTTAGAATGATTCTTGTTTGCTACATTATTGAAATTAAGAATTACAATTTAAAAAAAAAAGAACTCTTTATTGAAGGTGAAAATTGCAGAAGGTGAATGTAGAATACATTTTTTTATACCTATAAGGCCGCGTACACACGAGGGGATATGTCCGCTGAAAACGGTCCGATGGACCGTTTCAGCAGACATCTCCACTCGTGTGTATGGGCTAGCGGACAGATTTCTCCACCCGACAGATTTCAAAGCATGCTTTGAAATCTATCCAGTGGGAATCTGTCCG
Source organism: Rana kukunoris (assembly GCA_029574335.1). Classification (NCBI taxonomy): domain Eukaryota; kingdom Metazoa; phylum Chordata; class Amphibia; order Anura; family Ranidae; genus Rana; species Rana kukunoris. The sequence continues at coordinate 184,280,536 of CM056052.1, read as the reverse complement.
CCCGACATGTCTGCTGGTTAGTACACTTACCAGCAGACATGTCGTCCCCCACCGCCGCCGCGCCGCCGCCGAATGGATTCGGCGCATGCGCGGAAGTGTTTTACTTCCTGGTGCGATGACGTGGCGGTGACGCAGCGGCGTCAACGTCACCGCCGCGTCACCGCCACGTCACCGCGCCGTCCGGCGGCAGGGAATTTGATCCGATGGTGTGTACACGCCATCGGATCAAACTCCCGATCGGACATATCCGATGGAAATGGTCCGCGGACCGTTTTCATCGGATATGTCCGATGGTGTGTACGCGGCCTAAGGCTAATGTTATAAAGTATAGTTATAAGCTAAACAATCCCCACAGCTGTTACTTTATTAAATACAAGTAAAACAAACATCTGATTAGAATAAAATAGTTTTTCAGTATTAAATTAAACTTTTCAAATGTTAAACTACTTTTGCACTTTATACTGTAGGGATTTTTTTTTGTTTCCCCTTTTGCAAATCTTCAAGAAGTTTGAGAGTATAATCTACATTGCATCAGAAGTTACATCATTTTTAATAGAACTGTTTTCCTTACTATGACTCTTTACTATTTTTAAACTTTATGTTTTATAATTTTATATCTGACAGCAGCCCAGAGCCAAAGATTATATACCAATTTGAAAAGAAGGATTTAATGAAGAAAATATTTCTTAACTTTTGCCCAACGGTGTGTGAAATCAGTCATCTCACATGAAACTGTTCACCCAATCCCATCTGTCAGAAAAGCTCCCGCAGCCTTTGCTTTGCATCCAAATATATTTGGAAGAAAATAGCATGCAAAGAGCAGGGACAATTTTTAAATGTACACATAAATTCAAAAATCGAAGTGGACGAGATCAAACATGAAGTTTGCAACTAAATTGTTTTTCCTTTCCATCATAATATGTATGAAAGCAACAAAGTAAAGGTTACATAATACAGTATAAAAGTAAAGAACAAATATAATGTTATACAGTATTTTAAAGCAAAACAAATTTCTCTTGCTGGGGGAGGTTATGTTTATATATTGAGGAAGCATGCACAGCATTCTTGCATATTATAGTATACACAGGGCCGCCATCAGGGGGGTACAGGCATTACACCTGTAAGGGGCCCGGGGGTCCCCAGGGGCCCAGATGGCAACCCGCTCTTTTTTTAATGTATTTTTTATAAAAATATTTATTTTTGTATATATTTTTCTTTTATTTTTTATTAAAGGGCCAATTTTTTTTCTTTTATTATTTTTTAGGGGTCCGGAGGTCCCCAGGGGCCCGGAGGCCCCCAGGGCCCCAGATGGCAACCCCCTATTTTTTGTTATTTATTTTTTATTAAAGTATATATATTTTTAATATATTTTTCTTTTATTTTTTATTAAAGGGACAATTTTTTTTCTTTTAATATTTTTTAGAGGTCCAGAGGTCCCCAAGGGCCCGGAGGCCCCCAGGGCCCTAGATGGCAACCCCCTCTTTTTTAAATTTATTTTTGATAAAAAAAAATATTTTTTAATATATTTTTATTTTATTTTTTATTAAAGAGCCAATTTTTTTTCTTTTATTATTTTTTAGTGGTCCGCAGGCCCCCAGGGCCCCAGATGGCAACCCCCTCTTTTTTATTTATTTTTTATTAAATTATATATATTTTTAATATATTTTCCTTTTATTTTTTATTAAAGGGACAATTTTTTTTCTTTTAATATTTTTTAGAGGTCCAGAGGTCCCCCCAGGGCCCCAGATGGCAACCCCCTCTTTTTTTAATTTATTTTTGATAAAAAAATTTTTTTTTAATATATTTTGAAAAGGGTCTTTTTTTCTTTTTATTAAAGGGCCCAGAGGTCCCCAGGGCCGCGGATGGCTACTCCCTTTTTTTTATATTTATTTTTCTTTATTTCTTCTTTTTTTGTAAAGGCTGCAGCCCCCCCCCCCCGCTTCTCAATTTCAGATGGCAGCACCCCCCCCCCCCCCGCTTCTCCAGGGGGCCCATGCTGAAGCTGTGTAAGGGGCCCTATAATTCCTGATGGCGGCCCTGAGTATACATACCGTCTAGTGTTTACTGATGACTGCTTAAGGCTCAATTCACTACTCTGTTCTTTACTATCTTCCACACATTTTCTTTCAGCTCTCACATTGCTCCTCTTCAGCCTTTGGGCAGCCACTGATAATGTAACTAGGAGTTATATCGTGCCCAACACCCACTTCTGTTCTTGACCTTTTATGAATGTCAAAAATTAGTCAAAAATTTGTTTTAGGCAAAAGAGGCTTTGCATGTTTCTTCTGCCAAAAAACTCTGACTAATCAAAATGTTTTAACCACTTGCCAAACAGCTCATGTACATTTACTGCGGCAGGTTAGCAGCACTGCGCTCATCAACATACCTGTACATTGCTTACACCCCCGCAGTGATCGGATCTGTTACAGAAACAATCAGACCAGACCAATGATTTCTGGCCTGGACCCGCTGATCGGTTCTGGCAATTTTTGGAGCCATTTTTGGTTCAAGAGGAGAGGACACCTACTGTAAATACACCAAGCACTACACCAACACCAGTACATGTAGGCATACTGCCCCCGATCACCCCCTGATTGCCCCCCAGTTAACCCCTTCACTTCCTGTTACTGCGTCACCAAGTGCAGTTTTCAGATTTTTCACTGATCACTGTACTGGTGTCACTTGTGACACTAATCAGCATTAGGGCAGTTAGTAGTAGGCAAGGGTAGGTCTAGAGTACCCCCCTATTAACCCCCTAATATAGGATTCTAAAGAGATACGGGTGACCCCCTTGATCACCACCCAGTTAACCCTTTCACCCACATCACCAGTGTCACTAGTATAGTGTTCAGATCTATTTTCTGATCACCATATTAGTATCACGGTTGATGCTAGTTAGCTAGTCAGTTGGTTAGTTTCACCGTCAGTCTAGCGTTATAGCGTCAGGATACCTCCATATATTACCTAACAAAGGTTTTAACCCCCTGATCTCCCCTAGTTAAAGGGATTGTAAAGGTTTGTTTTGTATTTTCTAGATAGGTTACTTTAAGCTAGTGCATTGTTGGTTCACTTACCTTTTCCTTCAATTTCCCTTCTAAAAGTTTTTTTTCTTTGTCTGATTTTCCCACTTCCTGTTCCTCCTCAGTAAGCTGTTCAGTAAGCTGTTCTGACTGACTTTCCACCGCTCGGATGATGATGGGAAGCTTACTGAGGAGAAACAGGAAGTGAGAAATTCAAACAAAGAAAAAATTTAGGAGGGAAATCGAAGGAAAAGGTAAGTGAACCAACAATGCACTAGCTTAAAGGAACCAATTTAGAAAATAAAAGACAAACCTTTACAACCCATTTAACCCTTTCACTCCCAGTCACCAGTGTTCACCATATTAGTGTCACAGGTGACGCTAGTTCGTTTTTTTTTTTATAGCATCAGCGTACCTGCCATATATTTACGTAAACAAAGGTCGAACACCGCCTCATGTACAGTAACTGTTCCAGATAGTCACTCCTCCTATATGGAGGTCACTACCATAACCAAAAAGCATATATAAGGAAAGAATTTTTTGGTCCTATAGAGAGCACAGAGATGGTGTGCCTCTATGGACCCAGCGGTTATCAAGGTAGTGACGGACAATAACTGGATATAAAAGTAATAAATTTATTGAAAATGTAAGAATTATATATAAATACTATACACAGAATAAGAAATAAAGAATTCGAAGGTACAGATTCTAGAACCTAGATTTGAAAAAGTTATCAACTAGTGGTAGCTGGCCAAAGCTATACCCGTGTAAACAACAATGGTTATACACTAACTGGTACTGACATGACATACACTAGACAAGGACAAGGACACACAAAGACCAACAAAAATTAAAAAGACAGCTGTCCGGACGCTTCAGTACAGTGTCCCCGTGAGCATTCCCAAAGATATTGCCGTATGGATAGGAGGCAATATCATGGAAGTATTTGGGAAGTGTTGACGGGGAGACCCCCTGGGAGATGAAACTAAATATAAAAATAGGAATTGTTATATAGGTATGACTATTCTGGAAAAAGGGGGGACTGTGGCCAGTACTAATATATATTGATACAGGTGGGGGGTAAAAAAGAAAAAATGAATTTTTAATTATTTAGATTGTCCCGCAAAATTACTTAGCAATGTGATAACTAAATAAAATCCTCCTGTCCAAGAAAGCCAGAGTCCCAATACTGTATCAGAAATATATTGCGGTATAGAGAGGTGAGTGATGGTCAGTGGCCTAGATATGGCCTGGTTGTGCCCAGAGGAATTCAATGAATGTATTTAAATCCCTTCTCCAGTCCCACTGTGGTTTGAGCTGTGAGTAGCCTGTGGGCCCACATGTAGAGAGCTGCAAAATGTAGTGCAAAATTCGCAGTGCTGACACTGCTCTTTAGACCGGTTCGTCTGCTCTGTATTAGAGCTAGGTAATAAAGTCGCTATTGGTCAGCAATAGCCCAGTAAAACGCTGATAATAAGGTATGGAGCGATCTTACCAGAGTCCACCTAGTGAGTAGTACCGTTACTCTCCATGTCCGAACCGTCGGCTATGTAGCTCAATGTGGGCTGGTGACACGCTTCTGCTGCTGTTATGCTCACTGCTATTTCCTTGAATGGGATATGATAGCACAGTAGGAAATCCTTACTCGGCACAGTGTATGTACCGTTAGATGGTACTGGTGCTGTTGTTTAGTATAGGATGAGTCCTTTGGTCCCGAAGAGGCAGGTCACTTCTAACCTCTCACCGCCTTAAGATGACTTCAGAATAAAGTTTCAAACTCCCGCTGTGGTACGGAGTCTGGGACTGTGGCGTCCGTTATTCCTCTGGGCACAACCAGGCCATATCTAGGCCACTGACCATCACTCACCTCTCTATACCGCAATATATTTCTGATACAGTATTGGGACTCTGGCTTTCTTGGACAGGAGGATTTTATTTAGTTATCACATTGCTAAGTAATTTTGCGGGACAATCTAAATAATTAAAAATTCATTTTTTCTTTTTTACCCCCCACCTGTATCAATATATATTAGTACTGGCCACAGTTCCCCTTTTTCCAGAATAGTCATACCTATATAACAATTCCTATTTTTATATTTAGTTTCATCTCCCAGGGGGTCTCCCGTCAACACTTCCCAAATACTTCCATGATATTGCCTCCTATCCATACGGCAATATCTTTGGGAATGCTCACGGGGACACTGTACTGAAGCGTCCGGACAGCTGTCTTTTTAATTTTTGTTGGTCTTTGTGTGTCCTTGTCCTTGTCTAGTGTATGTCATGTCAGTACCAGTTAGTGTATAACCATTGTTGTTTACACGGGTATAGCTTTGGCCAGCTACCACTAGTTGATAACTTTTTCAAATCTAGGTTCTAGAATCTGTACCTTCAAATTCTTTATTTCTTATTCTGTGTATAGTATTTATATATAATTCTTACATTTTCAATAAATGTATTACTTTTATATCCAGTTATTGTCCGTCACTACCTTGATAACCGCTGGGTCCATAGAGGCACACCATCTCTGTGCTCTCTATAGGACCAAAAAATTCTTTCCTTATACCTGCCATATATTACCTAATAAAGGTTTTTTTTATCAATAATTTTTATTGAACATTTTCAATTTTACAAGAAAAGTAAAATACAGAAACAATAAATAAACTGATATACACAGCATCAGATATACAGTACATCTTTACAATAAGTCAAAGGTGTTTGGGCCATATAGACCAGCCATCAAACTTTTTGTAGTTTAGTGAGTTGATAGCTATTAGTCGTTTGAACGTGTAGTTCCTTTGTACTGCCGTTGTGACGTCAGACATGTTTATGGCTTGGTTGTATTTCCAGTTACATAGTATCAATGAGCGCATTTCTAAGAGTAACTTCTGACTGGTCTGAAATTATGCCGGAATTTGTCTATGTTTAGATGAAGAAGTGCTAGTGCAGGGTCTGGTGTGGTGATTATGCCTGTCAGTGAGGAGATTAGACGGAAAACCTGGTTCCATAAGCTTTTGATGTTTGGGCATTGCCAAAACATGTGTAGTAGGTTCCCTACTTGTCCACATTCTCTCCAACAATTAGGTGATGCCCTAGGGAAGTATGCTGCTATTCTAAAAGGAGTGTATTGCCATCTGTTTGCTACCTTAATCCCCAACTCCCAGTGTTTTTTTTTTTTTTTAATCAATAGATTTTTATTGAATTTTTGAATTACACATAATGACAAACATTACATTTCCTCCGAAGAGGTAGATCTAATAGATCGTAGATATATTCAAAGAACATTGCGGCGGTAGAACAACGCCTTAAATATAACAGCTTAATATCAGAAACAGTAACCAGTTTGACTAATTTGTACCCAGGGGATAGAGTGTGGGAATGTAGAGATAGAGTGTAGAGAAACTTGTTTGTGGGGGTCAGAGGTCATCTCCAGCGGACGGGACCCACCCGTGCCCCGGCCACCCCACATGGGGACTAGACTGTGGCCAAGGCTCGGAATGGCCCCCCTCCGAGTGTAACGAAGCCAGATATTTCAAGGTAGGACAATTGGAGTTAGGCAATGTTTATCGTACCAGGATGTCCACCTAAGCCATTTCTTACGAGCATTATCTCTATTTGCATCCTTGAGCGCCAGTGTGGTCTCGTATGTGTAGTGCAGGTGAGTAGTTTGTATAACTTCCCCAATGGTGGGTGGTAGAGGGTTTTTCCACTTCCTTGTTATGGACAGTCTAGCTGACAACAGAATATGCAGGACAGTGTGTCTCGACTCATGAGGGAATTTGTCTAGATCAAGCGATAGAAGGGCTAGGTCAGGTTGGGGATCAGCTATTAAGTGGGAGGTTTCTGAGATTATTTGGAAGGTTGATGACCAGAACAGTGCTAGTTTGGGGCAACTCCAGAGTGTGTGGAGCAAGGTCCCCTGGGAGCCACAGTTTCTCCAACATCTGTCGCTCTGCAATGTGCCAAATTTGGACAGCTTTGCTGGGGTCAGATACCATCTTAACATAATTTTTGTGGATAGTTCCCAAAGGGTAGAGCAGCTGGTAACAGAGTAAACAGATTTGCAAGCCTTGGCCCACTGTTGGTCTGAGTAGGAGCTTCCAAGATCTGATTCCCATTTAAGTAGAGGGGGTGATTTTATGAAGATTGATTTCTGCTGTAAAGTATTATAAAAAAGTGATATGCCCTTCACCCTTGGGGAAGGGTTTTGTAGGAAGAGCCAAGTGGACCGAGCCATGTAGCGTTCCCAGTGGGGGTATGTAGATAAAAAGTGTTTGGTTTTAAGATATAGGTAAAAATCACTATCAGGGAGATTGTACTTTTTTTGCAGGATTGGGAACGGTTCAATGATTCCATCAACCAGAATGTCGTTGACATGGAGTATGCCATGTTCGTGCCACTGCTTGTAGGAAATCAGGTCTATGTGGTGTTGCAGGGACTCAATCGGGATTTTCAGTTTAACATTATCAGGGTGGTCATGGGTTAAGGAGATAAATTTGTTCCATGACTTAATGGTAGCCAGCATCGTAGGAGATATTGATGAAGGGGTCTTAGAGGATGAAGTGGTGGAGAGTAGCCATGGAGAAAGGCCCTTACCAGGTGCCAGGGCAGATTCCATCTGTGTCCAGGCAGTTCGTGGTGAGGTCGCGAACCATTCTCTAGATTGGGTGAGAACCGAGGCCAAATAGTAATGGTGGAAGTCTATGTATCCCGTGCCGCCCGCCTTACGTGTTTTAACAAGGGTGGTATGGGCACATCTAGCCCTCTTGCCTTGCCAGATATAGGAAGATAAGATAGATTGGAGTGATTTAAAAAAATGGACGGGAATGGGGATTGGTAAAGTCCTAAAAAGATAGAGGAGTTGGGGCAAGTGGAACATTTTAAACGCCGCTAAGCGGCCTGTCCAAGACAGTTCTTGAGATCCCAAATGTTGGAGTTGGGCCTGAAGTTTATTCCGGAAAGGGACATAATTTTGGTGGAAGAGCTGCTCGGGTGATTTGGTCAGTTGGATACCCAGATAGGTGATGCTTAGATCAGCCCATGTAAATGGGAATTGGCTCTGTAACAATAAGCTGGTGGGGGTGTTGACTCCTAGGTCTAAGACATGGCTTTTAGATTCGTTAACTTTATAGTAGGACACTTTGCTAAAGTAAGCTAGCTCTCGTTGGACCGCTGGGAGTGATGTGGATGGCTCAGATAGTATTAGTATGACGTCATCAGCGAATAGGCTGATCTTGTGCTCACTGCTTCCCATGGTGATACCTGTAATAAGCGGGTTTGATCGGATGGATTGGGCCAGGGTTTCCATCAGTAAATTAAAAATCAGAGGGGAAAGGGGGCAGCCTTGTCTAGTTCCGTTTGTAATATCAAAGGGAGGTGATAATGAGTCCGCTGAATATACTTGGGCCGAGGGATTGGAATAAAGGGCCATGATTGCTCTATGAATCTGTCCAGTAAAGCCAAATTTAGAAAGGACCGAGGATAGAAACCCCCAATGCACTCTGTCAAATGCTTTTTCAGCATCAAGGGACAGGAGTACAGAGGGGGTGCCTGAGAGAGTCGCCTGGTGTATGACATTGATCATTCGCCTTGTGGCATCTGAAGCCTGCCGGCCTTTGGTGAATTCCGATTGGTCCCTGTGTATCAGTGTGGGAAGGATATCAGTCAGTCTAGTCGCTATTAATTTGGCATATAATTTAGCGTCCACATTCAGGAGAGAGATGGGGCGGAAGTTTTGGGGAGTGGTTGGGTCTTTGCCCGGTTTCGGGAGAGTGACAATTACTGCTCTTAGCATGTCAGAGGGGAAGGATGCGTTAGACGCGGCCGAATTAAAAACTTTGCAGAGGGTAGGGTTCAGAATGTGTCGGAATTTCTTGTAGTATTCCCCAGTGAACCCATCAGGTCCCGGGGATTTAGAGTTGGGGAGATTGGTTATAGCTCTGTCCAGTTCAGTCTCTGAGAAAGGTAAATTAAGAGTTTTCAATTGGTCGTCAGATAAAGAAGGGAGGCTAATCTTTCCTAAAAAGGTCTCAATGTCCTGTGGTGTCGGTTGATGTGTAGAGAGGTCGTCGCGTATGTTATATAACCCGGCATAGTAAGTACTGAAAGCATTAGCTATCTCCTGTGGCTTCATTAACTTTTCTTTTGTGTGAGGGTGATATATGTAAGGGATTTTGGATTTGATCCTCCGCCCCTTTATCTTTAGGGCTAGTAGCTTGCCTGCTTTGTTCCCTGTAGCATATGTGGTGGCCCTAACCCTTGTACATGCCCTCTCAAAGGATTCTAATAGGAGCAAACGGAGTTTGTGTCTTAGGTTAAAGATAGTGGCTTGCAGTAAGGGCGAGGGCCGAGATTTGTTTTGTGAGTCAAGAAGGGCAATGTCAGCTGTAATCTAGTCAATTTTTTTCGTTCTGGATTTTTTGATCCTAGCCCCTAGTTGGATAAACACACCCCTGATGACGGCCTTGTGGGCGGCCCACACCACCCCCGGGTCAGATACGGAATTTGAGTTTATGGAGAAGTATTCCTCCAAACGTTGATGTATGAGGATTGCTGTGGATGGGTCTCTAATCAGGGCATTGTTGACTCGCCAGAGGTATGAGTTAGTTTGTGGAGTGATTGCATCTATGGAGATGCTAACAGGGGCATGGTCCGACCAGGTGGTGGGGTGGATCACCGAGGCCGAGATCCGTTGTAGCAATGGCCTATCTGTTAGGAACAAATCTATGCGTGAGTAGGTTTTGTAGCGCGGCGAGAGAAAAGTGTAGTCTCGCTCGCTCACGTGACAGCACCTCCACACATCATATAGGTCACTATTGGAGATAAATTTGTTCAGAGGAGATATGTGTCTCTTAATGGATGCTGTGGAATCTAAGTCATTGTCTGGGACAAGATTGAAATCGCCACACATTAAAAGATACCCTGATTGAAGGGCTTTGACTTTTTTCATAACACATTTAAGAAAAGGCATTTGGCGTTGATTCGGAGCGTACAAGGAAACCAGCGTATATGGAACATTATTAATCAAGCAGACCAAAATGATATAGCGACCTTCCGGATCAGCTACGAGTGTCTGTAATTGGAAAGATACCGTGTTCCGGACGGCTATCATAACACCCCTCTGCTTTTTCTTGTAGGAGGATGTGAAAACATGGGGGAATTGGTGGTTCTGGCAACGGGGGTGAGAGTCCTGCTGAAAGTGAGTCTCTTGGACGCAGAGGATGTCGCATTTGAGCGAAACAGCTGACTTCCATAAGGACGAACGTTTAACCGGATGGTTTAGACCTTTAGCATTTAGGGTCAGAACGGTAAAGGACATGATGCGGTGAGAGGTGTGCAAGGTGTATGGATACAACTTACAGTTAGGAGAAGTAGTCTCAACGGATTGTCGCTAAGCGGTAGATCTCCTGGTAGGATGGTTGAAGAAGCGGAGTGCTTGGGATCTGGATACGTGGTGTTTGTGATGAGTAGATCGGAGTCTTGGCGTGCGGGAAAGTCTCTCTGCTAGAGCTCCATCCACTGGGTGGTCAAAATAACGAAAGAATAAAAGAGAAGGGTTAACGTAAAACAATAACAATCAGCAAGTCGGAGGATATCCTGATGCTGAGCAAACTTGGGGTACAGTTCAGGCTCAAGGAGCAGTAGTGCAACAAATGGAGCATAACGAGCAGCCAGCCGGGTTAAACGGTGGGCTATTGTAGACAGGAACAGGCATATGGAATCAGCGCGAAGTATCTGGGTGGTGGTCATCAGTATGAGGATTGTTCCGGGGGTTCCTGCGAGGCAGGGGAGGTTTTCCCCGTGGGTCAGCGTAAGCATTTGGAGGATCTGGAATTATGCCCCATGACAGTAGCAATTTGGTACCCCCCTCCATAGTGGATATGGTATGTGGAATGCCATTGTGAGTCACTAGAATAGTGGCAGGGTGACGCCATTTGTAGACTATCTTGTGGTTTGATAAAGCTTTGGTCACGGTACTCAGCTTCCTTCTCATCTGGAGTGTAAATTGGGACAGGTCTGCATACAGTTGTATGTTCTCATAAGGAGCGGGAAGGACTCTAAGTTCGCGGGATTTGGCCAGGATCTGTTCCTTTGCTTGGTAAAAATGAATGCGCAGCAGCACATCCCTCGGAACTGTTTCAGCAAGATGGCGTGGCTTAGGTAATCTGTGGATGCGGTCTATGGTCAGTTCTATGGGGGACAGGTCAGGCAGTAAGTTCAAAAACAGGGTATTTGTATAGGAGCGGAGGTCAGCTGGGAGTACAGATTCTGGGACGCCGCGTATTTTTATGTTATTGCGTCTGGATCTATCTTCGAGGTCCGCTAGTTTAGATTTGATCCAGTCAGTGTCTTCCCTTTGAATCTCATTGGCGTCAACCAGACTGTTGACAACATCAGTGCATTCCTCCATTTTCTCTTCCATGTAAGAGACCCTGTCCCCCATATGTTGCACATCAATGGAGACCTTGTGTATCAGGGATGAGAGGTTAGACATTAGTGAGGACTGGAGGAGCATTAACATGTCCTTCATTGTGGTGTCTAAAACTGGCTGGCCCGTTGTTGGGAAGGCCGCTATAGAAGATTGTAGTGAGGAGATGGCGTCAGTGCCTCGTGCATTGGTACTCACGTTTGCGGCGTGCTGCTGGACATCCAAGCGCATCCGCGCTTTCGCCGGGCTCCGTGTGTCAGGGGATAGCGGTGGGGTGCCGACCAGGGGTGGGGAAGATAGACCTTCCGTGCTTCCATCAGGATCGCTGCTGGGGAGATCTGTATAGGCGGCGGGTGCACGCCGCGAGGTGCCGTCGGCGCCATCTTGAAGACCTCCCCTCAGCGCCGGCCTGAACGAGAAGGCTGTAAGCTTCTGAATGAAGCGATCGTCTTTTCTTTTGCGGGACATCGCGTCTCCACGTTCCCAGAGTAACCACCGTGTGGATAGGAGTCTCGGTAGGGCCAGAAAACTGTCCGATGGTCGTCGCTGGCTGGAGCTCAGTGTCTAGGCTGCCATCTCGCTCGCGCGCAAGCCACGCCCCCAACTCCCAGTGTTTTGACACAATGATAAGCTCTATGTATTTCCTTCAATGCACGTTTCCATTGGTCATCTGAGAAATAAATCTCTAAATCCCTTTCCCACTTGATCATAGCTGTTGTTTTGGATAATGTCAGTTTGTCCTGAAACATGTTATAAAAGATTGAAATGCCTTTTGTATCTTGTGTAGCTTTGGAGTAAAAATGCTATACTTTACTCGGAAGAGCTATGGTTGGCAGGGGCATGTGTCTAATGAAATGCGTGATTTTCATACATTTGAACAATTTTGCATTCTGGAGGTGGTATTGTGTCATAAGTTGTTGCACAGATTTGTGTTGCGTGCCCTCATAAAGGTCCGATATGTGATATATACCCTGCTCAGTCAGGTTTGTGACGCTTAGCATAGGAATTTTAGCTTCTATTAACTGTAAGGGTAGTTTGAAGTCAGTGTGTAGTGTGTCATGTTGTGTTTGTTCTAGAAGGATCCAATCCAGTCCAGCCATATCCCAGCGACCCCATCCATCTCCCAGAAGCAATAAATTTGTTGGCGATACAGCTTTTTCTATGTCTACCCGCAGAGTTACGTTCGTATCTCGAAACCAGTATTTTATTTGGTCTAACTGTACTGCCCATAGGTAGTCATGGATGTCAACTATACCTGCTCCACCAGCTAGTTTATTTCCTGTTCCAGATATACTTCCACTCAATATCTGATAAGCTCTTAGGTGAGGGGTGTGTATTGCTAGAGTGTGAAACACATAAAATTTGTGGCAGTATCATCAATTTGTAGGCAGATATCCTACCCATTCAAGATATTTCCTTTTTGGCCATGTCCCTGAATTGGGCCTCCAGTTTGGCTATTAGTGGGGGCAAATTGACTTTGACCTAATAAAGGTTTAACCCTCTGATATTTTACTTGACAGCAACAGCGTTTGCTCTCACGATACTTAAATCAGCGACTCCAGTGTCATAGGAGGTGATGTCATAATTACAGTTAAAAAAGCATATATGTTGAAGCATTGGAGCTGGGGTAGAGGGGCAATTTCCCCCATGCCTCAGAATTTATTTTTTGGCACAGATTGCAATGAAAAAAAAGTTGTTTTATTGAGTTAATGTTTTATTGTTATCATTGTTTGCTTTTCAGGTATGCCATTCAGCTGCAGCACAAATTTATTTATTTTGACAGCAACAGAGTTTTCTCTCACGATATGTAAATCAGCGACTCCAGGGCTATAGGAGGTGATCACTATCACAGTTAAAATAAAAATGCTGCATGTATGCCCATCATTAGAAGTGGGAGGATGCAGGGCAGTATTTTAATGGTGGGAATACCACCATTCAATCTCTTGTTTTCATTCAGCCTACAGGCTGCATGAAAAAAAAAGAACATTATATGCCCAACAAGGACCAGCGATGTACTGATATGTTGCTTTGAGTGGTTATACCAGAATGATGCCTACAGGTTTAGGTATCATCTTGGTATCATTCTTTTTTGCCAGCGGTCGGCTTTTATGTAAAATCAATCCTAGTGGCTCATTTACCCGTAGACTGCTTTTACAAGCAGTGGGAGGGAACGCCCCCTCCCGCTGTCTTCCATGGTTTTCTTGGGCTCTCCTGTCCCACTGTGGAACCCAAGAATACAGCCGATGGTTTCCGCAAGCTGACTATAGAGCTTAGAGACCAGAATGGCTCATCTCTATGGCCTAAGAAACCAGAAGCTACAAGCATTTCATGACTTCACTTTTGCTGGATATAAACAGCACCATTGGGAAATTGGGAAAGCATCTGATCACACCAATCTTGGTGTGGTCAGATGTTTTGAGGGCAGAGAGTCTAATAGACCCCAATTGTTTTTTTTTTTTATATGTTATTGGAGTTCGTACATTATAATGAAACAAAGCACTGTAAAATCGACATATATACAGCCGTGTACATGGAAAAATGTCATATAAAATGTAATACTAGCAAAGCACACAACGAAGAAAAAAAAAACAAGAAATAAATCATGAAGGGAAGAACAGAGTAAACATAGTAAAATGAGTACACGTAGGACAGTGATAAAGCACCAGGGAGATGGAGCATCTCTAGACCCAGTGCCCCAGGGGACATATACAATATTTGGAGCATCAAAAACGCAATAAGAAACCCAAAATAACCAAGCAGGCAACAACTGCAGGATTGAACCTGGGATCTGAAGTGACAATGGGAGACGTGGACATAGAGAAGCATAAGCAGGTCACATGTGTCAAGGGGCAAATAGAGTAGGTTCCGAGGTTCAGGGTGGCAGGAACGTTGAAGGGTCCGATAGGGTAGACACTCTGAGGCTGCCTAGAGAATTAGTAAGGTCCCTTCGAAGATACCAGTCGGTATAGCGGAAAGGGTGCATAAGTGTTTGCAGTTCCTGTTGATCAAAAGAATGTTCCATGAACGTGCGCCACCTTGTAAAGAATCGTGAAATGGAGCAAAGGCTCAAGACAATATCCAACCGTTCCAAATAGAAAAGTGACAAGAGGGCCTTTTTCACCGCCAGCAGTGTAGGCGCATTGGAGCTGATCCAATGAGACATTATTGTTCTGCGGGCTATGAGAAGGCAGAGATGTGTCCATTGGGAGATGGGAAGCGAGCTCTTCACTGCGGGCGTGGGAGGAGGTGGTCCGCAGCCAAACAAACACAGCAAGTAATGCTTTGGGACTTGCGTTTTGGTAATCGTGTAGATAAAGGAAAGGGCGGAGTCCCAGTATGCAGCAATAGGGTTGCACTCCCAGAGGCGGTGGAGCAATGTCGGGCGTGAGGCGGAACACCAAGGGCACCTCTCTTGGGCTGGCTCTTCCTTGTTGAAACGGAAAGGGTAGTATGCTCTGTGGATAATTTTAAACTGCGTCTCGCGCCATGTTTCTGATAAGGTGAGTTTGCGTACTTGTCCGTATCCCTCAAGGATTTTTTCCGAGAGGTCTGGATCCTCAAAAATTTGAGACCACTTCTGAAATGGTTTAAGACGATACTTGGCAGCCTTATGTTCAATAATGTAAGAGTACAGTGTAGAGATTGAGTAGTCATTGTTGCGCAAGACTGTATCAATAAAGGACTTTTGAAGTGGATCTGATTCAGGTCCACAGCAGGAGCGTAAATAGCTGACTAATTGGTGGTAAAAAAAGACATGCGGCTCCAGTAGACAGGATTCTCTGGACAGGGTACGAAAGGATTTAAACTTGCCAGGGGAATGCAGGTACATTGAAGCGATGCTAGTAAGTCCCCTAGAGTTCCATTGTTCAAACACTTTGTATATAGTGGACGGGGGAAACATGGGGTTGCCAAGGATTGGTAAGTGGCAGGAAATACTGGAAGGCAGCCCCAATAACTTTTGGACCTCCCTCCAGGCAACAATTGTATCCCTGATGAGGACACTGGATTTCAGGCACGTAGGTCATTTGTTGGGATTCGAGTGAATAATGGCCGGCAGAGTATATGGAGAGGTCGAGGCACCCTTGAGCAAGGTATTAGAGTATTTAGATCTGCCAGACAGCCAGTCAAGACCCTGCCTGAGTAAACAAGCAAGATTATAGAAGCGTATGTTAGGCAGACCCGCACCACCCTCAGACTTTGGGAGACATAGTTTTTGTATCGCAATGCGCGATTTCTTGCGTGACCATAGAAAGGCAGATAAGGCCTTATGTATTTTATTTACGTCAGAATGCTTCAGTAATAGGGGTATGGTCTGCATAGGATAAAGTAGGCATGCAAACAACACCATTTTGAAAAGGTGGCATCTCCCAAAAAGCGAGAGGGGGAGGGCCGCCCAGGCGTCTAGCTCCTTCACAATTTTAGATATAAGCTGTGGGAAGTTAAGTGCATATAAAGAGGAAGGTTCTCGGCCAATGTGTATGCCCAAATAAGTTATATGCTGTTTCGCTATGGAGAAAGGAGAGTGGTGCAGCCATTTAGCAGCCATCCTGGGACGGAGCGATACGATTTCGCTCTTGTCAAAATTAATTCGGAAGCCTGAGCACAATCGGAAAGCATGAAACAGTTGTCGGATTGTGTCAAAGTCCAGGAGGGGTTGGGTGGAGAATAACAATATGTCGTCTGTGAATAGTGCGGAGCGGAGAGACTGGGCACCTATTGTGATGCCACTAACCCCGTCAGGAGAATTGAGTCGGGATAGGGGTTCGATAGCGATATTAAAGAGTAAAGGGGACATGCTTGCCTCGTTCCCTTTGTCAGGGGGATCTTATCAGAGATAAAGTCGGGGGTTACCAGACGCAATTGGGGATTCGTACATTCGCCGCAGAAAATTTACGATGGGGCCCAAAAAAACAAAGTTCGCCATCACCCGGAACAGCCAGGACCAGCTGATGTTGTCAAAGTCCTTTTCGGCGTCAAGTGACAATATTGCAACATCTTGGTCCGGGTGGAAGTTAGCATATTCCGATGCCATGAGGACTTTGCGTATGTTCAGGGTAGCTTAGCGTCCCTGGACAAATCCTGACTGAGCCGGGTGAAGCATAGAGGGAAGTAGTTGGGCTAGGCGAGACGCAATGATTTTAGATAATAACTTTACATCTACATTAATGAAATTGGGCGGTATGAGCCTGGAAGTGAGGGGTCTTTACCTTTTTTAGCAATTAGTTTTATATGCGCTTGCATTCCCGTGGGCAGATAGGGGCCACACTCCCACATGTTGGCATACACATGTCTCAAGGTGTCTGGAATAAAATCAATAGTCAGCTTATAAAATTTGGCTGTGTAGCCATCAGGGCCCGGGGCTTTAGCAGACGCCAAGGACTTAATCGTCCGTTGGACATCCTCAATGGTTATGGGAGCGTTAGGAGTCTCTAGGTGGTGCCCCTGTAATTGGGGCAGCCGGACCTTGGCTAGGAAGGCGTCGGCTGCGGGTTGGTCAATCGGATCGGCCTAGTAAAGAGATGTATAATAATCCACTAGTAATGTACTGATATCAGAAGGCGCGGTAGCCAGAGCGCCAGCTGTGGTTCTCAGGGCAGAGATATGCGTGGGCCGTCTGGGTCCTGCGCAGAGCCTCGCCAGTAGCTTGCCAGCCTTGTTACCAAACCTATGAAAGTGTAGCCTGGAATAGGATTCTTTGGCCAATTCTTGTTGTTCGGCCCAAAGATCGAATTCTCTCTTGGCAATCCTCCAAGTGCGTATGTTGTCAGGTGTACGGTTAAGTGTAAGTAATTTGTGAGCTGAGCGTAGAGTTTCACTCGCTCGCATGTAGGATTGTTTGGCATTCCTCTTGAACTGTGTGGTATAGGAAATAATTTTGCCTCTCAGGAAGGCTTTTCCAGCCTCCCAGAACAGGTTTGGGTTTGCAAGGTGCGGCTCGTTGTTAGAGGTATATTCCGTCCATGCTTCAGACAGCATGTGACGGGAGTCCTCATTGTTTGCCAGATAAGAGGGGAAGCACCAGACGCGGGAGGAAGAAGAAGGTCGGGTGTGTATGAGTTGTAGTGTAATAGGGCTGTGATCCGAGATTCTGGCGTCAGTAATGTCTGATTCACATAGCAGTGGCAGAAGTGCCGGAGAGGCAAAAAAATAGTCTATGCGGGAAAGGGAATTGTGGGGTGGGGAGTAGAAGGTATAGTCACGGTCTGTCGGGTGAGCCAACCTCCACAGTCCACTAATTGCGTGGCTTCTATTGCCTGTGACAAGAGCAGCGGTGTCGAGGTCGTCGGGATACGTCCGGTCGTCTTTCGCGTCACGTCACCTAGATGGTCAGCAGTGGCGGACATAACAGAGTTAAAGTCCCCGCCCACTAAATGTAGGGAACCCGAGGCAGCCAGAATCCAGGCCACCATGTCCTGGAAAAACAGGATGTCTGGCGAGTTGGGTGCGTAAATGTTAGTGATGGCTACGTCTTTTTCAGCAAACGTCAAGTGCAGCGTAAGTTTACGGCCCAGCAGGTCAGTCTTAACGTCTTTAACAGTGTGTCTCAGATTTTTATGTATGAGAATGGCCACACCAGCCTTTCACCCCACGGCTGGAGAGCCATACATATTTCCTACCCACAGCTTACGTAACCGGGTCAAGTCGTCTCAAGATTGGTCTCCTAAAGTAAGCCCACCCCCGACCGGAGACACTTCATATGCCTAAGAATGGACATGCGCTTACTTGGAGAGCGAAGCCCCTTAACGTTCCATGACACAATCTTTAGGTGATTCCCGTCAACTGAGGAGGCCATGTCTGAGTTAAAAGGACGTAGTGAGCTCGAGGTGGGGGACAAAGTCCCCCTCCAGGCATCGCGTCAGCAGTCAGAGTGTCACCCAAATATTGTATATTCCCTAAAGATACAGGCATAAAACAGGTAATCATAAACAGTGCAAACAGTAAAAAACAACAAAAACAAAAGAAAAAGCAGAAACAATAGAACAAAGGTCCAGTGCCTAGGCACGTAACATCCAGTAATGCCCTCACTTTTTTCCACATGGGACTAGAGCACAGGGCAGAATCCCCGCCATCCGTGCGCTCCCTTTCGTAATGATGAAGTGAGAGCTTCAACGGTGGGAAGACCAAAAGGGGGAGGGGGAGGGGGAGGAAGGGGAAGGGGAAAGGGGCCTTAGCCTACTGAACAGGAAGCATTGACCAGTCAGGGCGAAGAGGGGCCAAGGAGCTGGGTTATAGAAAAGTCACAGAACATATAAAGAGTAGTCCCAGTCAGGGAGAAAAAGTGAAAACAATACTACCCGTTCCCTTGGGTCCACAGCAATAGGCAGACCCTGGGAAATGTTGTCAGCGGTCGTCCGAACGATCCGCCCGAGAAGTAAAACGACTCCGTTTGTATGGTTGCTTAGTCGGGCTGCCGGGTTGTTTGCGAGATGGAGAAGGAGCAGTAGCCAGAAGTGAAGAGGAGTCGTCTGCAGAGCTGGTGTGGTCCATCCCTGAGGTGGCCGATGCCAGGTACCCCTCTGCTTCTTCAGGCGAGGCAAATGTGAGGCACTCCCCAGACTGGGTCTGGACGTGCAGGGTGGCCGGGTATGCCAGTGTGAATTTAACTTGGTCACGGTGCAAAGCCGAGCACACGGCGGAGAACGCTTTACGGTGTTTCATCACCTCAATCGAGTAGTCCGCAAAAAGCAATAGTTTTGACCCTCCCAGCGAGAGGGAGCGTGAGCGGCGAAATGCCTGCATAATGGCGGTGCCTGGGTTTGGTGCGATTTTCCACATATTGACCGAGACGGTGAGCGCGTTCAATGATACAGGGTATGCGCAGCCCCAGTTGCTCAGGGATAATTTTAGCGCATACGTTAGCAAGCTGGTTGTTAGTTACCGACTCCGGCAGTCCAATAATGCGCAAGTTGTTCCTCCTGGAACGGTTCTCAAGGTCATCTAACTTGGCCCAGAGCTCCCTGTTCTCAGCAGTTATGCGAGCAAGTAATGCAGACTGGGCAGTAGAATCATCTTCTATGGAGGATATCCTGTCCTACGCCTGAGCAATCCTCTGTGCCTGCATCTGCACCTCCAGCTGAAGCTGCTCCAGACCCCTTTGAACAGCAGCATCCACAGTGGCCCGCCAGAGTGGGTCCCAGCAGAGCCACTACTTGTTGGGCAATGCCCGCTGGCGATGTAGGATCGAATGCCTGTGTGTCCGTGGCAGCGTGCGGCTGAGAGGAATCCCCCATGCATGGAGCGACGGCCATCTTGGCTGTATCTGAAGCCGCGTCTCCCTCGGGGGGTGCAGAGGAAACCACTCAGGCATACGATCGCTCCACAAAGCAATCCATGTGTGACCGCACAGCAGCGGAGGTGGATGGGGGCCACCCCGAAGCTCTGACCGGGCTCTATAGCCGAAAACGGGAGGACGGCGGCGGGAGCGATGTGCTTCTAGGTCAGCCTCATGCGGCGCCGGAACCGGAAGTTGACCCCAATTGTTTTTAAAAAAAAAGAGTACCTGTCACTACCTATTTCTATCATAGGGGATATTTACATTCCCTGTGATAACAATAAAAATGATAAAAATAAAAACATTTAAGGAACAGTGTAAAAATAAAATAAATCATAAACAAATTAAAAAATAAAGCACAATTTCATGATAAACATATATCTGTATCTAACGTATAAGTTTTAGTTGTGAGTTTTCTGTTAGTCGATACATAAGCATGTATCTATTAAACCTAAATAAAACGACATTAAATGTATACCATTGTTTAAAAGCTGCCCCTGACCTAAAAATTTTTTTTTTTGTTTACAACTATTTTAGTGTGAAAATACAAATAGAATCGGAAGTGAATGATAACACAAAATCAATGCAAATTATGTGTATATATATACATTAAAATGTGCAATCTCTTAGAAAAACATATATTATTAGTGAAGTGTCCATACGATGAAAAAAACAAAAAAATATTAAATAATAAATTAAGTCCAAATAGTGCTAAATAATAAGCACCCAATAGTGATTCTCGGTTCAAACAAAGACGTAAATATTGCAGTTCTGGAACCTCCACCATATATTTGCACGGTGAGATCAATCTAGCCGCGTAATGGCTCCTTACCAAGAGCTAATAGTAGACTCTTTTAATCCGTAAAAAAGAAGTCATAAACCGCTTGGGAGGGACGTGTCAATAGGATGACCCCATCAGAATGAAGGGCCGGCCGACTCCAGATAGGAAACATGTCGTCCGTTGTGCAGATGATCCAACTCGCATTCATATAAATAGGAACAGAAGAGCAATCATAGTGAAGTACGCAGACAGCATTAAAATAAAACACAAACGCCCTTATTGCAAAAGTAACATGCCAAATGGCTGCTTACTCAGTTGTGCCCTGATCCCGGCACTGAGGCTTTATGGCTCTGTTATTCGATATCCAATCGAGTGTGTTTTGTACCCGCAGATTCAGATATGTTCTGTACGGTGATCCGTCGCGCTGGTAGTCTCACTGGCCGGCGTACGTTCTACCGTCGAAGTAACGTGGATTCGGAGATGTTTGTTTGATCGAAAATCTGAGCGTTTGTTTTCGCACTGCTAGTTTCGATAGCTGATTTTTTTGCGTGCGTTCCACCGTCTTGAAAACCAACGGACCCGGAAGTCGGAAGTGGTAGGGAAAAGCGTGATTTTTGGCTGGTTAGCGCCTCGACGTACGTTTCGTTGTTTACGTCATCAGGAAGCGTAACCAGTCACGCTGTGGAGTTGTATTTAACCCAATGGCCTATTGAGATTGATAGGGGAACTAGCCAATCGAATATGAAGCCTCGGTCCCGCTATCATACACCATACAATTATATATACCAACAACACCTACGAGATGCTGCGCTGGCAAATCAATTGACAATAATGTCATATACATCCAGTGTACTACATACATGCACTATTCTTACTCCATGGTATATAATATTAAATACATGTTACAATGCCAATATAAATGGTGGTATATTTGAAATAAATTGATATTACTTTCCAACGTATTACAATTGGAATTACAATTCAAATTGAAATTAAAATAAAACTAAAACGTATAATAAATTAAAGTACCCCTGTGAGAAACCAGCATTGATATTAACTGACTCAATGTATGTTATATGCTGCTGCTGCTCTTACAACACCCATTACTACCAATCAGGTGTACTAGCTGTACTAATAGTTGATAATTAGTACTGTTGGTTGGAAAACTTTTATACCAAAATTATACATATTGGAGGGCTATTTCAAAAAATGGTCCTTTTATTTGTTGCTCAGGAAGCAATTGTCTAGTTCTACATTCATGCCTTGGGGTGAAAGGGAATGCATGGCACGTAGGCGATGTATCCATAAAGTCTCGTGAATTTGGGTCATACCGCCTGTGGGAGGGTGAGATCTGACTGACCTCGCCAACCCCAGACTAGTTACTCTATCTATGAGGCCCCCCCATAGTGCCAACGTCATTTGTCCGCAGGGTCTTTGTTATGACAAGAGGAGGGGGAGGATCAAAATGTTTTGAAACACTATGGTTGGGATAGCCATTTGTGATATTTGCCACACAGGAGGGGGCCCACCATGAGGAGGAGGAGTCTCATTGATACGCACTGGCCCTTGAGTTCTCTGTAGTGCGCCCTACATACTGTAAGTGACCCTCCCTAAGGGCACTCCTCCCCCATGACATATGGCTCCCCTCACAAGGGCCTCCCCTTCTCCCCGGCCACCTAGAATGACAGGTGCCATAAGCACCAGGGGGGCGCCCAATCTCATGCCCGTTTGATTTTGAAGGAACCTGGCCACTTATCACCTGTCATTCTAGGTTTGCATGACATATGTGGATCATCGAGTGCCCTTGTCACTCCATACAGTATGTAGGGCGCACTCCCGGGCCTCCACTGCCTAAATGACCTGAACTCAAGCAGGCGTATCAATGGGCAGCATGTGGCAGGGCCCTATCACAAATGGCTATCCCAACCATAGTGTTTCAAAACATTTTGACCTTTGTCATAACAAAGACCCGGACAAATGACGTTCTATGGGATAGATAGAGTAACTAGTCATTGGCGCCAGGTGGGCAGATCTCACCAAGGGGTGCTCCTCCTTCCCCGAGACTTTTCCCCTCCCCCATGGATACATCCCCTAGGGTCGGGGCCGTGGCCATGCAACCCCAAGGCATGAATGTAGAAGGAACTAGACCTCAATTGCTTCCTGAGCAACAAATAAAAGGACCATTTTTTGAAATAGAATATGTATAATTTTGGTATAAAACTTTTCCAACCAACAGTACTAATTATCAACTATTAGTACAGCTAGTACACCTGATTGGTAGTAATGGGTGTTGTAAGAGCAGCAGCAGCATATAAGGGGCTGCTCCTCCTTCCCCGGCTTTTCCCCTCCCCCATACATTGAGTCCGGGGCCGTGGCCGGGGGCGCCCCAGTTAATATCAATGCTGGTTTCTCACAGGGGTACTTTAATTTATTATACGTTTTAGTTTTATTTTGGGTTGTGAATTTCAATTTGAATTGTAATTCCAATTGTAATACGTTGGAAAGTAATACCCTCAATTTATTGGAGAAGGGTTCAAATATACCGCCATTTATATTGGCATTGTAACATGTATTTAATTGGAGCCTTGACGTGGCGTTATGCTCACCATCTTGGGTGGAGTAATCCAATTTGATGAGGATAGTGGGGTGTATGTAGTAGGGACATAGTGGATGTATGCATGACATTCTCATTGTCAATTGATTTGTGTGTGTTTAACCAAAGATGCCCAATATGCTGCCTCCTGAGCTCTTCCCTCATCTCGTAGGTGTTGTTGGTATATATAATTGTATGGTGGGGGGTAGATGATAGCGGCTCACCTGAGGCCCTTCATATTCGAGATTGGCTAGTTCCCCTATCAATCTCAGCGATGATATGGCCACGAAGTTTGGGTTAAATACAACAGTGTACCACAGCGTGACTGGTTACGCTTCCTGGCATGACGTAAACAACGAAACGTGACGTTCAGGAGGCCTAACCAGGTGCGCTTTTCCCTACCACTTCACGGGTTTTGATGTGTGCTTCATTGTATCGGTTCCGTCTCCTGGGGTTTGGGGGTTCGACGGATAGGAGTCATGAGATGGGGTCCCAGTGCATATGCAGAGTCACCTGTAAAGGAAAAGACAGTGCGAGAATGTTAGTCGATGCATCTCCGAATGCCACGTTACTGTTGTGCATCACGGGAGGGGATACGTCATGCCTGACTCCCAGTGTCACTCACCAACCAGCGCAGGATCACCGTTCCCATACACGTTCTGTTCGAATTCTGTTCGGATGTGGCTTTGATTGTAGATATCGAATAACGCTGTCATAAAGGCTCAGTGACCCTGGGATCAGTTTGGCACGGACGTGCCAGTATGAGCAGCCATTTGGGCATGTTACTTTTTAATTTTATTTTAATAAACAGTACTTCACCTGTACGTTGATGGAGTGCTCAATTCTGTTCCGATTGCGGTACATGAATGCTCGGTCTCATGGGGGGGCTGGACGTGCCACATGTGTGCAATCAATGGCCCCGATGGTGCGTGGGAATCTGGCAATTCGGTAGAAATCTGCCATTGCCTTGATTGACGAAGCTCCTCAGTGGTGGGTTTGATGACTTTGGTTGGCCAAGCGTGTAAAAGAGTCTACTATTATTGCAGTAAGGAGCCATTTCTATTGATCTCTGGTGCACACATCTGCTCATGGAGGATTGTGACATCCCAGCCACCACTGCCACTATGTACGTCTTTGTTTGAACCGAAGAGCCACTGGCAAGGACATGGAGTGCTTGCCAGGACCTTGACCAGTGGCTGCACTGCATGTGAGCGTTGTGTTGGGCTGGTGATGTCCTCCTGCAAGGTTGTGGTTAATATTTTTTTGTTTTTTTCATCAGGATGGACACTTCACTAGGGGGGAATCTGAAGATGCTAAGAGACCTCTGCAATCATTCATGCCAAACAGGTGTATGCGGGTGCGGTATACACCTCTCCCGTGCCATCCTCCGTGCCATCCTCTGTGTTATCCGCCCCTCCTCCTTCTTTGGTCATTCTATATATCACTAGTGCAGCTATGAGCGACGATGCCCCTAGCATGTTGGCAGTCAAATTGTAGTGCAACACGTGTGTGTGGTCTGCTCCTCATATAACGGTGTTGCATGTTATCTGACAATATAGACTTTTTTTCAAAAGTTAGATCAGCTTTTATGTGCTCTAACTTTAGACAGGACATTTTGCAGTATGCGCACATCGCGTAGCCTGCGCAGCAACTGCGTTTTTTTGTGGATCCCCGTAACTCCCTCATTAGCATATTTGACTAGCAAATCAATGGTGTGTCTAGCGCAGTTTTGCGCGAAGGGAAGCGAATGTCTAACTCAATTACGCCGGACCAAAAAACGTAGATTTCTGGCGTATATTGTTTTGTGAATCGCGTCCAACTATACGCACGCGCACATTTAGACTTACGCACGCGCAACAGCAGTTGCGCACGCGTAATCGCTCTGTGAATCTGGCCCATAGAGTCATAACGTATGATGAATTCTCTCAGAGAGTTTGATGTTTGTCATGCGGTTGAGAATCTGTGGCCAAGGTACTGAAATGGAACGCCAATTAAAGGCTATGGCCCAATGAATGGAGGTAAGAAATGTGTGGATTAAACTTGAATGAAAAAAAAAAAAAGAAATGTGTGGATTAGTGTTGAGCGGAATACGCCATATTCGATTTTGCGATATTGCGCGAATATATAGAAGAATATTCGCGAATATTCGCTAATATCGAATATTCGTGATATTTTATCCAAAACATTTTTTTGCGAAATTTCGCTAATGCGAAATTTCGTTAATGCGAAAATGATTGCGAAATTCTCATAAACGGAGATCATTTCCTGTATTACTAAACTAATATGCACTAAACACTAACTCTACACTAACTCTACTTAACAGAAAGGAGAATAAGGGGGCAAAAGAAGGGCGGAGAAGATAATCGCGCAATATTCCTATTGCGCAATTATCTTCTCCGCCCTTCTTTTGCATCAGAGCCAATCAGAATAACTCGAATATTCGGCAAAAGGAATATCGCACAATATTCCTTTTGCCGAATATTCGAGTTATTCTGATTGGCTCTGATGCAAAAGAAGGGCGGAGAAGATAATCGCGCAATATTCCTTTTGCCGAATATTCGAATTATTCTGATTGGCTCTGATGCAAAAGAAGGGCGCATCAGAGCCAATCAGAATAACTCGAATATTCGGCAAAAGGAATATTGCGCGATTATCTTCTCCGCCCTTCTTTTGCATCAGAGCCAATCAGAATAACTTGAATATTCGGCAAAAGGAATATTGCGCGATTATCTTCTCCGCCCTTCTTTTGCATCAGAGCCAATCAGAATAACTCGAATATTCGGCAAAAGGAATATCGCGCAATATTCCTTTTGCCGAATATTCAAGTTATTCTGATTGGCTCTGATGCAAAAGAAGGGCGGAGAAGATAATCGCGCAATATTCCGTTTGTCGAATATTCGAGTTATTCTGATTGGCTCTGATGCCAAAGAAGGGCCGAGTAGCTGATGCGATTCTTTTATGTTGCCGAAAATTCGCATTGCGTATTTTCGGCAACATAAAAGAATCGCATCAGCTACTCGGCCCAGGGTCTCTCTCTAATCATACCAGCAATGCTTTTAGACGTTGATGGAGATCACTAGGATGTGATCTGTTTTAAAAAAAAAAAAAAAAAAATATGAATATTCACCGCAATATTCGAGTTATTTGCGAATACTCGAATATGCAATATTCGTAGCGAATATTCGCAATGCGAATATTCGTGAGCAACACTAGTGTGGATAAGCCTTGTGCTTGATGTTGGAATGTCCTGAATAGTGGAGAATAAAAGGCAGATTTGGGGTGTAAGAGGGATCCTTCGGCCGGCGATTTTATCAATCACGATGCTGGCTTTGTCCCAGGTGTCCTTTAGATGGGGGCAGTCCCAAAAAATATGTAATAGTGTACCCTGGGTGGGACATCCCCTGAAGCAGAGTGGAGACAGTGAAGGATAAAATGTATTAAGTTTAACCGGTGTAAGATACCATCTATAGAGCAATTTGATAGCGGATTCTCTGATAGATGTTGTCTTGGTGCATCTATGGAGGTTAAAGAACATGGTATCCCATTGCTCCAGAGTAAATGAAGTATTTAGATCCGATTCCCATTGTAACATGGGATGTGACTTCTCAGTCATGTTTGTTTCATTCAAACTTTTATATATTCTGGAGATCAAACCCCTTGCACGAGGAGAGGAGATACAAATTTGTTCGAATTGTGTATAAGGGGGGTGAAGTGTAAGTGAGTAGTGTTTCT
Organism: Rana kukunoris; assembly: GCA_029574335.1. Lineage (NCBI taxonomy): Eukaryota > Metazoa > Chordata > Amphibia > Anura > Ranidae > Rana > Rana kukunoris. The sequence continues at coordinate 184,253,713 of CM056052.1, read as the reverse complement.
GATAGAATTGTCTAATTTTTGTATAGTTTTCTAATTCATTAAGAGAGAGATCATATTTTATTTGTAGACTAGGGGAAGTGAGAAATGAGTTAATGTGAGATAGCGATTTTAAATTAGTTAGGTTACGTGTTTTCCAAGCCGATAGCAAGTTTTGATTTTGTGCATCTAGGGGGGGAAAACGCGGGTCACCTAGAAAAGATGTCAGGGGGGGGGGGGGGTCAGAAGATAGCTTACATTTTGGGGCCTGTCTGTTCCATAGTTGGAGAGAGTGAGTGACAATATGGTTTAAGGGTCTTATTTTTTGTGGTGGGAACGTTTTGGACCAGACAAGTCCTTGTAGATTGTAAGGTAGGATAGATTCTACCTCAAACTGGAGCCAAGGAATTTGGAGTGAAGGGGCGTACCATTGGGCTAATTGGGTAAATCTGGCCGATAAGTAATAAAGCCATAGGTTTGGGATGCCGAGGCCACCTTATAGAACAATAAAAAACCTATTGATGAGAAAAAATAATTAAAAAACGATTTGATTATAAAAAACTTCTGTACAATGCTGTTTGTTCACTAAGGTTCGCTAAAAAAAACTCTGAGGGCTTCACAGAACAGCTGTATTTATAGTGAGATTAAAATAAACACAGGTCACTCTATTTACTAATTAGGTGACTTCTGAAGGCAATTGGTTTCACTAGATTTTAGTTGGGGGGGGGCAGAATACAAAGGCACGCTACACTTTTCAGGTATTTATTTGAAAAAAAAAATGAAAACCATTTATCATTTCCCTTCCACTTCACAATTATGTGCCGCTTTGTGTTGGTCTATCACATAAAATCTCAATAAAATACATTTACGTTTTTTGGTTGTAACATGACAAAATTTGGAAAATTTCAAGGGATATGAATTATAGTCACAGTATAGCACTGTATAGTCTTTCATTTTAGGATAGAGTAGGCAAAAATTAGAGGTATTGCTAAAATTGTATTTCTGTCTACAGTATGTCCTAGCTAGGATGATTAACCTGTACTAGGTGTCCAGGTAACCTGCCGTGATCAAGACTGAAGCTTTATGACAGCAGTTATGGACACATAGTACACATATGGGAAATGTTACATCTTATGCCGCATACACACGATCATGTTTCGGGTTGTAAAAAACAACTTTTTTTAAAATGTCATTTAAAATTATTGTGTGTTGGGCTTCAGAGCATTTTTCGGGTTCTGAAAAACGAAAAAAATAAAATTTGAACATGCTCTATTTTTTGTGAACAAAAGTGAAAAACAGGGGCGCTAGAATAATACATATAGTGAATAAATATAATTAGATAAATATAAATAGTGTTAATAATAAATAAGTGAATGAAAAAGTAGGGTGGAATACAATTGATAAACCAATAGTCCAAATGATGTCAGACACCATTAATTGGCAAAAATAAATCAGAAAATATATCAAAAAATGTATATATATATATAAAGTCCATTAATAAATCTGTGTTCAATGGAAACGTTTTTCAATGTGACGATATTCACCTCCACCAGATTTGAGATTCACCCCAAATGTGCACAAAAAGATGGCTCCTTACCACAAGGTGTTGACCTTTTTAATTAAAAAGAGGTCAAATACAGCTTGGTAACAAAACCAGTAATCCATGCGTTGCTGTGCGTTCCTAAGGGCTCTTTCACACATCCGTTCAGTTTTTAAGATCATTTTTTTCCCCTTCAGTTGATCCGTTTTTCATCAGTTTTTCATCAGTTTTTCGTCAGTTCCGTTTTTTTTGATGGAAGAAAAATAGGGTTTTCTTCCGTCCAAAAAAACGGAGCTTACCGCAGACGGATGTTAATGGACGTTTAGCGGATGCTCATCCGCTAACGGACGCTAACCCATAGGGAAGCATTGAGGTCCGTTAACGGACGTCCAAAAAAAACGGACGAACTGAACGGACGTGTGAAAGAGCCCTTATACTTTTAATGCAGCTCCAAATTTCACAGTACCGATTAGAGAAAGAGGGAGACCACCATAGTATAATACCGTTTTATTAAAGGAATATAAAATCAAACAATGCCAAATGGCCTCTTACTTGTGTTGGTGCCTTTGTCCTGGCACTGAGGCTAACAAGCGTTGCGATGTTTAATGAGGAGTGTTCCACACTGGGGAAAGCTGACGTGCATTCCAACTCTCGGATCCGGAGAGCCAGCAGGACCGGAAGTGCGTGATTGTACGTAACCAGGTACCTCGACGTACGTTTCGTGATTGCCACATCGTCAGGAAGCTTGCTCTATTTTTTAACGATGTTTTAAACAATGTTGTTTTTCGGGTTGTAAAAAATGATCATGTGTGGGCTTTAACAACGTGAAAAACCTGTGCATGCTCAGAAGCAAGTTATGAGACGGGAGCGCTCGTTCTGGTAAAACTACCGTTCGTAATGGAGTAAGCACATTCATCACGCTGTAATAGACAGAAAAGTGCAAATCGTCTTTTACAAACACAAAATCAGCAAAAGCAGTCCCAAGGGTTGCATCATCCGCATGAAACGTTCCCTTTATAGTGCCGTCGTACGTGTTGTACATCACTGCGCTTTGCTAGAGCATGCAGTTTTAATGATAAAGTTGAACAAAAACTTTGTTTTTTCTAGAGGCTGAAAAACTTTGTTTTTTTACAACCCGAAAAATGATTGTGTGTATGCGGCATTAGAGTCACCTGAAAAATAAGTAAAGGTAAATCTCTCCAATTAAAAACACACACAAATTAACTGAAAGTAAAACTGATCTCAAAAAGTAAACAAAAGACAAAAGCAAACAACATGAAAAGCCCTAGTGTAATACAATTTATTAACTGGATTTATTAGCTGGATACTAATCTGCATTACCGCAGGCCACAGAGCCACTCTGATTGGATTTTTTCTGGTGATCTGCACTGTCTTATCACAGCATGATCAGAAGCATTCAAAGGAAGCACTGGCTGCCATTGCAGTTCAAAAAAATTGAGTCCACCAAACCTGCCAGTTTTCTACAATAGCATGGTAGGGTACACTAAAAGACTGATGATCTAATGCAGCCTCTATGTAGTCAATTCCTGTTTACATGCATGCACTTCAACAATGGCTGCATATAAGTAATGCATTTTAAAATGGCCACTTGCAGTTTCCATCAAAAACATGGACAATTATGGCAGGATCTCTTGGCATGATATAAAAAAAAGCCACAGGTAATACAATAGTGAATAATAATTTAAATTAGCCAGTAAATGCTTATATCATATTTTAGTGGCTGTGTTGCACATACTTTCGCTAAGCAAATAGTATGTGTTTTTTAACTACTTAAGTCCCAGACCAATATGCAGGTTAAGGACCTGGCCCCTTTTTGCGATTCTGCACTGCATCACTTTAACTGAGAATTGCATGCAGCTTGGTTCTCAAACAAAATTAGCGCCTTTTTTCCCCACAAATAGAGCTTTCTTTTGGTGGTATTTGATCACCTCTGCAGTTTTTATTTTTTGCGCACAATTTTAAAAAACATTTAATATTTTTTACTTTTTACTATAATAAATTATCCCCCAAAAATATATAAAAAAATATTTTTTTCCTCAGTTTAGGCCGATACATATTCTTCTACCTATTTTTGGTAAAAAAAAATCGCAATAAGCGTTTATCGATTGGTTTGCGCAACATTTATAGCGTTTACAAAATAGGGGATAGTTGTATTGCATTTTATTAATTATTTATTTTTTATTACCAATGGCAGCGATCAGCATTTTTTTCATGACTGCGACATTATGGTGGACACTTCGGACAATTTTGACACATTTTTGGGACCATTGTCATTTTCACAGCAAAAAATGCATTTAAAATGCATTGTTTACTGTGAAAATGACAATTGCAGTTTGGGAGTTAACCACAAGGGGGCGCTGAAGGGGTTAAGTGTGACCTCATCTGTGTTTCTAACTGTAGGGGGGTGTGGCTGTAGGTGTGACATCATTGATTGTGTTTCCCTATATAAGGCAACACACGATCAATGACGGCGCCACAGTGAAGAAAGGGAAGCTATGTTTACACACAGCTCTCCCCATTCTTCAGCTTCGGGGACCGATCGCGGGACTCCAGCGGCGATCGGGTCCACGGGTCCCGCGGCTGCAGTCACGGAGATTTGGACCAGGTCGCGTGCACACGCTGGCTGCACGCAGGCGCGACCCTACGTCCGGGGTTAAAGAGCCACGTACAGGTACGTGGAAGTGCACAGCCGTGCCATTCTGCCGACGTATATCGGCGTGAAGGGGTCCTTAAGTGATTAAGCAGTTAAATCTACTTGAAAAATTGTATTTGTTACCTTTAATATAGGGCCAGATTCACGTATTCCAGAGCATCTTTGCTCTGGAGTAACGCTTCTGATTTGCGTTGCGCTGCCGAATTTTTAGGAGCAAGTGCTGTCATTCACGAAGCACTTGCTCCTAAAGTTGCGGCAGCGCATCGCAAATGAGCCGGCGGAATTCAAATGTCGCGGGTACGGGGCGTGTAGTATGCTAACTACGCGCGATCCCGCCGCCGACGTACTGCGCATGCGTCGAGTGTCAAAACATCCCCGTGCGCATGCTCCAAAATCTGTGATGAACGTCAATGACGTCACATTCCCATTCATACCGTTTTACGCAAGCGACGTTTTTTTTTTTTTTCCCGACGCGATACGACGCCTATACCTAACATAGGATATAACCCCATGTAGGTATATCTATGCGCCGCGTATCCCGTCCGGAACGTCGTAACGTCACTGCGTCGCGCCGGATTTCGATCGTGAATTGCCGATTTCCGCTCATTAACATATTTTTTGAGCGTAAATCGGCGGGAACGCCCCCGGCGCCATTTTTAAGTTGAAGTAACGATGCGATGGCGAAACTCAGTTACGCTCATCGCATCGGAACTTCAACCCGGCGTTTCTTGTTTTCTGGTTACAGAAAACAGAAACGCCGGCTCAAAGCCACTGTTACGCTGGCGGATCACTCGATCCGCCAGCGTAACCTTTCATGAATCTGGCCCTAAGTGTCTACCTAAGATGACATCCCTGACACTTGTGATCCGAATATATATATAAATATATATATATATATATATATATATATATATATATAAACTTTAACTTTCAAAAGGAATTGTAAAATTACACTTGATCATTAACACTTAAAATTAACATATACATATATATACACAGCAGGTAAAAAAAGGAATTGAACATGTCACCATTTTTCTAGGTAAGTATATTTCTAAACGTACTGGTGACATGAAATTTAAACAATAACTTTGCAAAGGCCATGAGAGAGCTATTTGCTTTTACCCATCATGTGATGTTTCATGTGTGATACCTTGGTAATCAGACACCTCTTTATAGGCCATCAGTTGAGACTAAATCGGCTGATATTAACTTGCACTGACAAGGGGCAGGATTGCTTTCTTTCTGTACCTTCTTTTTTTTCATACGTTCAATACTTTTTCCCTGTATCATTCCATTTTATTAAACATAACTTAATTTCTGAACTTATTTGTTTTTGTTTCTTTGTATGTATGAATGTATGTATGAATTGCATTGGTTGTTACTGGCGTGTGGTTTCATGTAAATAGCAATATAGAAATTGAATTGAATTGAAATAAATTTACCGCATTTGCCGGTGTATAAGGTGTATAAGGCGACCGGGTGTATAAGACGACCCCCTAATTTCACATTTTTTTACGATTTTTTGCCTGTACTCACTGTATAAGATGACCCCCCTTCGAGGCTTCCAATACTTCATATTTCTTCCTTCTGGAGCCATATTCTTCTTCATTCTTGCTGAAGCTGGAGCCATATTCTTCTTCCTTCTTGCTGGAGCTGGAGCCAATCACAGCAAGCAACCTATTCTATTAATGAACACAAAGCCTGCTTGAATTGGCAGAGGCTGTAACATCATCAGCCCATGCCTCTCTGACTCTCAAAGCCAATCCAAGCAGGCAACTGTATGTATATATATATATATATATATATATATATATATATATATATATATATATATATATATATATATATATATATATATATATATATATATATATATATATATATATATATATATATTTATATATATATATATATATATATATATATATATACACACATACAGCGGGTAAAGTAAATATTGAACACGTCACATTTTTCATTTACCTTCCATATTCGAATATACATACATATATATATATATATATATATATATATAAAAATATATATTCGAATATGGAAGGTAAATGAAAATGTGATTATAAACTTAAAGTATTCAAACAAAACGACTAGCCCTTCCTAAGAAACAGTGGAAACAAGAGTCTGTGTTCAAAAAAAAGCAAAAGAGATCTCAACAGCTAAAAAAATCCACAATAGTGTAATACCGTATAATTTTTTTATTTATTTAAAACCTCTCCCCTTTAAAATTGCACGTATTGTTTCTAAAAAAAATCATAATTTTCCTCACTTAATGCATATTTGTCACATATTGTTGATACTTTAAGAAGCCTGTAGTGTTGTTGGTGGTGATGTAGTCTATTTTTATTAATCTCAAGAGATTATATAACCTTTTGCCCTCAGTTTCCCCTATTGATAGGAAATTCTCCACAGGGCTCTTAAATTGGCCTTTAAATAGAGAGATGCATTTAAAGATTGTTCTGCTTAGGGCAACAGTGAATTTGTGTAATATGATTTCAATTAATCAGTATGCCCTTCATAATCTCTGCTAAATGTTCAGCATACACCACCACTATTTCAACAAATCTGCAGAAGAATCAAACATAATCCATGAGAAAATAGTAAAAATTAAATTCCAACCATTTCGATTATTGTGTTGGTCCCAGAACAAAGTAAAACACGCCAGACAATTCAGTCACAAAAAGCACACACACACACACACACATATATATATATATATATATATATATATATATATATATATATATATATATATATATATATATACTTTATATAAGCCAAACTTACTAAAGGATGTGCAAAATGGCATGTAATTGAATGTATTCAATTAACACAAGTTCACTTTACTTTTTACTTTTATTTTTTAGTAAATCACTTTACTTATTTCAATTTAAAACTAAAAAATAAGTGCACTTTAAAACAAAGTGCGCTTGTCCTTTTTGTCCACCTTGTTTAAAATAACATTCTCATTTATAGACATGTGCAGTTAATTTCATTCTGAATGGAAATTCGGACAAATTTTCCATTATTCAGGAATTCGGATGCACCCAAAATACGGAAATACAATAGTTTTGAGTTAGTTAGTGAAAAAGTAAAAAACCTTAAAGATTAAATTCACCGGTAATATATATATATATATATATATATATATATATATATATGAAACAAACAATATATAGGAAAAATAATTATACTAAATTGATGAAATAAAGTCCACAGAAATATGTAAGAGAAACCAAGATAGCCAAATCTTAAAATTCTCTACCACGTGACGATGAGAAGCCAAAAACTTAAAGTGATCCCTCCACCAGTAAGGATGGGTACTCTCACCTTCGCATGTAGACCACTATTTTACTAGATGGTCAAATGAGCAGGTATCTCAGCATAGGAGACCAGGAAGCAGGGTAGCAATTTGAATCCTCAAAGGTCAGTGGTGCATACAGACCCAAACATGAAAAAAGGAATCACAGATCTAAGAGCTCTCTTCTAAACTCAAGCATTTATTTAAAAGGTAGTAAAAGCACAGGCTACTCACAAACTCCTGAACCCCCGTACGCGTTACGTTTTGCAACTTCCTCAGCGGGGCGAAGCCCGAAGTGTCACAAGCTTGCCTTTATATACACTGCCATTATCACAGAGACCTTCCTACAACAGAGAGTGGACACGCCCAGCCTCATATTCTATTGTGGACAACTTTATTGTTCTCACATGGAGGTCTGTTAACAGCATAAAAAATTCACTATCGCCATCTTGTGGTCAAAAATGATATCCACGCAATGGTTTTAAAATATTGAGTCGCTCGATACCGTCCTTAACCACTTCAGACCCACGCTATAGACGAATGACGACTACAGCGCGGGTCTGAATATCCAACCTGCCATCAAAAGACGGCCGCCCCTTTGGGCGTTCCCAGCGCGTGCTCCAGAGCGCGCTGCGAGAAAGCCCTGTGTTGGCCGTGTCCCTTGGACACAGCCAATCACAGATCGCGGCGAACGGCCAATCAGAGTGGCCATTTGCGATGCAATCTGTGCATCGAATGAGAGATGATCTCATATAGATCATCTCTCATTGCCGTTTTACACAGAGACAACGTCCTGTCTCTGGAGAGGAGGAGACCGATCTGTGTTCCTTTTACATAGGGACACAGATCGGTCACGCCCCCAGTCACCCCCCTTACCCCACAGTTAGAACACTATGTAGGAAATACATTTAACCCCTTCCTCACCCCCTAGTGTTAACCCCTTCAATGCCAGTCACATTTATATAGTAATTAGTGCATATTTATAGCACTGATCGCAGTATAAATGTGAATGGCGCCAAAAATGTGTCAAAAGTGTCCGATGTGTCCACCATAACGTTGCAGTCCCAATAAAAATCGCAGATCGCCGCCATTTCTAGTAAAAAAAAATAATAATAAAAAATAATAATTCTGCCCCCTATTTTGTAAGCGCTATAACTTTTGCGCAAACCAGTCGCTTATTGCGATTTTTTTTTACCAAAAATATGTAGAAGAATACGTATTGGCCTAGACTGAGAATTTTTTTTTTTTGGGATATTTATTATAGCAACAAGTAAAAAATATTGTATTTTTTTTTCAAAATTGTCGCACTTTTTTGTTTATAGCGCAAAAAATAAAAACCGCACAGGCGATCAAATACCACCAAAAGAAAGCTCTACTTGTGGGGGGAAAAAGGACGTCAATTTTGTTTGGTAGCCACTTCGCACGACCGCGCAATTGTCAGTTAAAGTGATGCAGTGCCGGAAGCTGAAATTTCACCTGGGCAGGAGGGGGGTATATGTGCCCAGTAAGCAAGTGGTTAAAGCACATATCAAAAATGTAAATAAAATGATATAAACAATAAAATAACTAGTTTTGATCCATATATCAAACATACATAAATAATACAAATAATTTTAAAAATAAAAAATTATTAAAAAATATATTTTTTTTGCATATTAACCACTTAACGCCCGCCGCACACGCCTATGTACGTCCACAGAATGGCACATACAGGCAGATGGGCGTATATTTACGTCCCTTCCTTCTAGCTTGTCGGGGGTCCGATTGGAACCCCCCCCCCTGCGTGCGGCGTGCGGCTTACCTCTGGGAGCGATCCGTCTTGAGGGGGCGGCTGTTCGTTTCTGTCCGCCCCCTCATGATCGCTCCCAGCCAATCCCGCCGTGTCCTGCCGTGTCACTTCATCTGCCAGTAAAATGTAAGCTCTTCTCTCAGCGGTATTTTCAAACCGCTGAGAGGAGAGAAGAGTCAAAGTAAGTCGCACCTAACACTACACTGACACCAGTACACATAGGCACATTTAACCCCTTGTAATCAACCCCCCACCCCCATGTCACAGTGTCACTGAATGCAGTGATCATATATGTACTGATCACTGCACTTAGTGTCAGTGTGACAGTTAGGCCGCGTACACACCACTAAATAAATCCGATCAAATCGGTCTGACAGACCATTTTGATCGGATTTGTCTGCTGGGATATATTGGTTTGAATCGTGTACACACAATCAAACCAAAATCCCCGCCGGAAGACAGCGCGGTGACGTGGCGGTGACGTTGACGCAGCCATGTCACCGAACCAGGAAGTAAAATACTTCCACGCATGCGTCGAATCCATTCGACGCATGTGCGGACAGATATGTCCGCTGGTTAGTGTACCAACCAGCGGACATGTCGAACGGATGTGTTCCCAGCAGACAGATTTTAAAACATGCTCGCCCGTACACACGATCAAATTTGTCTGCTGAAACAGTCCGTCGGACCGTTTTCAGCAGATAAATTTGATCGTGTGTACGCGGCCTTAGTGTGACAGGCAGTTAGTGTTAGGTTCTGGGTAGCCCCGTACCCCCCCTAATAAAGTTTTAACCCCTTGATCACCGCCCTAGTTAACCCTTTCACTCCCTATTGCCAGCGTCATTAAGCGATCATTTTTCTGATCACTGTATTAGTGTCGCTGTTGCCGCTAGGTAACTATTTTTTTTATTGCAATTTTTTTTTACTAAAGACATGTGGCTGAATAAATTTTGGCCTAAATATTTGACTAAAATTTAGTTTATTAAATTTTTCTTATAACAAATAGTAAAAAATATTGATTTTTTTTCAAAAATGTCGCTCTATTTTTGTTTATAGCGCAAAAAATAAAAATCGCAGAGGCAATCAAATACCATCAAAAGAAAGCTCTATTGGGGCGTGGCTTGGGACGCGAGCCGGATGGACACTTGAGGCCGGAGGCCTGGAACGAGGGGAACGTACGCGGCTCGTAGCGACTAATCCACGGCTGATTTTTTCCCTACACGCCTAGTGGGGCTGCCCGCACCGCTTGCCAACATGCCGGGGAAATGCTGCACCGCGAATAAACCCCGGTGCCTCACAGATTTCTTCAGCCCGCATAGGAGAACCGATGGCCAAGATGGCGACGGGGCCTGCTCGCCTGCACGATCCTCTACGCAGAAGAAATCTTCCAACCCAGGTACCCGCACCCAGTCTGCTATGTCTCCCAGCACATTGACATCCGGACCCCCGACCCCATCGTCCCGCAGCCCAGTGAAATTTAAACCCAGGCTAGCCACTTAAGACCCGGACCAAAATGTAGGTAAAGGACCTTGCCCCTTTTTGCGATTCGGCACTGCTTCGTTTTAACTGACAATTGCGCGGTCGTGCGACGTGGCTCCCAAACAAAATTGGCGTCCTTTTTTTCCCACAAATAGAGCTTTCTTTTGGTGGTATTTGATCACCTCTGCGGTTTTTATTTTTTGCGCTATTAACAAAAATAGAGCGACAATTTAAAAAAAAATGCAATATTTTTTACTTTTTGCTATAATAAATATCCCCCAAAAATATATAAAAAAACTTTTTTTTTCCTCAGTTTAGGCCGATACGTATTCTTCTACGTATTTTTGGTAAAAAAAATCGCAATAAGCGTTTATCGGTCGGTTTTTGCTAAATTTATAGCGTTTACAAAATAAGGGATAGTTTTATTGCATTTTTATTAATTATTTCTTTTTTACTACTAATAGCGGCGATCAGCGATTTTTTTCGTGACTGCGACAATATGGCGGACACTTCGGACAATTTTGACACATTTTTGGGACAATTGTCATTTTCACAGCAAAAAATGCATTTAAATTGCTTTGTTTACTGTGGAAATGACAGCTGCAGTTTGGGAGTTAACCACAGGTGGCGCTGTAGGGGATGTGTGCCTATGTGTGTTTGTTTACAACTGTAGGGGGTGTGGCTGTAGGTGTGACGTCATCGATCGCGTCCCCCTATTACAGGGATGACGCGATCGATGCTGCGGCCACAGAGAAGCACGGGGAAGCCGTGTGTACACACGGCTCTCCCCGTTCTTCCGCTCCAGGGACGGATCGCCGCACTCCAGCGGCGATCGGGTCCGCGAATACCGCGGTCCCGGTCCCGGAGCTTCGGACCGGGTCGCGGGCGCGCGCCCGCGGGCGCGCGCCCGTGACCCACGGCTGGGTACTAAAATCAACGTATATATACGTTGATGTGCCCAGCCGTGCCATTCTGCCGACGTAAATGTGCAGTAGGCGGTCCTTAAGTGGCTAGAGGAGGGGGGATCCAACTGGGCCGCAAGCCTGGATGGGAGTCAAGCCTCTGACTCAGGGGATGACACGAGGGACCTACCTGACTCAATAGTATCCTATCCCACGCAAAATCAACCAGTCATTGACACTGTCCTCAAGGATATGTTAATTTCCCTTCGGAGCACTCTGCAATCTGACATGGCTGCATGCATGCATCGCCTGGGCAGAGAGATTCAAGATGTGAGCAGGAGGGTGGATCACATAGAGTCTAAAATGGAGGAATATGCCACAACCATCAAAGACCTGGTGGATGCCAATGAGGATAGAGACAATGATACTGAATGGGTTAAAGAGAAACTAGCAGATTTGGAAGATGGGTCCAGGAGAAACAACCTGAAGATTAGGGGTGTCCCCGAATCTGTACTACAACAGGACCTACGCCGCTATACTACCACCCTGTTCAAGGCTCTAATACCTAGCCTGGTTGATTTGGATGTGACGATTGATAGAATACATCGCCTACCCAAACCGTCTCATCTACCTGAACAAGTCCCCAGGGATGTGCTGCTGAGATTGCATTTCTTCCATGTTAAGGAGCACCTTATGTCAGTAATGCGTAAAAATGAATCTATCCCTTACCAGTACCAGGACTTGCAATTTTTCGCTGACCTGTCCCAATATACCCTCTTAAAGAGACGCAACCTGAATACGGTAACTTAAATCCTTCACAACCACAAGATTGTATACCGCTGGGGGTACCCGACGAAACTCTCGGTCACAAAAGATAACCGTACCTACATAATCACCTCACTGGAGAAAGGCCTTGACCTTCTCAAGGATTGGGGCATTTTGCCGGACCGTGCTGTAACGTCCCCTGCAGATGATTCCCGTCGCCGACTTGAGCCTGAATGGAAGCAAGTTACTACTAGGAATGCCACGTCACACACCTGAAGAGGGCTGTTGGATGTCTTTTGCTTTTGGTTCCCCCCATCCGGAACTGGCTCAGTCTGTTCTAACTTTTTCCCCCTATTACAAGTCGCAGCGTGTTGCTGCCGAGGGCCCTGACCCTCATGCTTGACCAATGCCAGTACTGAAAAGAGGCATTGTTCAGTTCTCAACTGTTTTGTTTTTTTCCCTTCATGTTTTCCCAGTTCCCAGTTTTTAATTTTTCTTTTCTTTTTTGTTTTGCTGGATGTTGGAAGTCACATCGAATGTTTTCTCATCTCGTGCTTGTGAAGCTTGCCCTCTTTGCTCTACACTGACCCGAACGGACTGCTACTTATGGCCACGTGAGTACTGTATACCGTCTGCTGTGCCCTGGTGTTGTGGACATTTCTCCCTTATATTATTAGAGGTGTTGGACTCTTTTATTTCACCCAAAGCCATTATTTTTACACACTTAGCATTCTCTGATTACCACCACTATGTCGATTAAAGTCATGTCTATGAACACTAAGGGGCTTAATCACCCTGTCAAGAGAAAGTCACTTTGGAAGGAGGCGCTCACTAATCATTGTGATATACTGTGTGCTCAAGAGACTAATTTCTCAGCAAAGGCCCCCCCGAAGTGCTCTCATGGGAGTTTCCCCCATGTGTTCTGCGCCAACGCAGACTCTAAAACTAAAGGGGTTTTAATTGCTGTTAGAGATACGGTTGCATTTAAGCTACATGACCTAATTTGTGACCCTCTAGGTCGATTCCTCATTTTAATATGTGAACTGGACTCCACCTTTTATACAATAGTCAATGCCTACTCCCCTAGGCGTTTTTTCAATAAGCTGATGAAAAGGGTCCAGGCAGGAAATGCTTATTGTGTGTGGGGATTTTAATCTGACTCCGGACCCCGGGTTGGATTCTACCTCCTCATCCACGAGACGCCTCCCTGCATTGTCCCCGTTGATACTTAAGAATGATCTATATGATGCTTGGCACTGCTTGCATTCAACTGAAAGGGACTTTACGTTTTTTTCTTCACCACACTGTGTATACATGAGAATAGATCTATTCTTAGTAGATCGGCAGGTTCTGCTACAAGTTGATTCGGTGAAAATGAATAATATCTTGTGGAGTGATCATGCCTCTGTTGTGTTGTCAGTAGCTAGCTCAGCTTCCTGTAGGCCTCCTCCAGTTTGGAGGCTAAACGCTTTTCTTTTACAGGATAAAGAGATCAGGGACAGAATTGACACCCATATCTCAGCTTTCTTCAAGGACAATCTAGGTTCGGTGCAATGTCCCTTCACACTCTGGAACGCCCACAAGGCGTTTATTAGGGGTATCTTTATTCAAGCAGGGGCTAGGCATAAGAGGCAGAGGCAGAGGCGACTCACGGATCTCATGAGCCAAATTTCTGATTTAGATAGCAGGAATAAAATTAGCCCCAATAGCACCCTCTCTGGCCAACTAGCGAAGCTACGGGCAAACCTTAGTTTGCTTTTGCTGGAAAATTTTGAACGCACGTCTAGGCGCCTGAAGATGACGTATTACGCATCGGGCAACAAGGCAGGCAAATTGTTATCTCGGGCCCTTAGAGGTCATAGGTACAAACTGAAGGTTCCTTTTGTGACCCATCCGGACACTACCCAGAAGGATTTAATGGTGCTATAAGTACAGCGATTCAGGCCTTATACTCTAAACCATCGGCCAGGGTTTATATGTCCGGTATTCTGTCAGCCCCATTTAACATAACTAATGGCACAAGACAGGGGTGCCCAATGTCCCCATTGATATTTAACCTCCTGATAGAACCCCTGGCTATCTCCGTGAGAACACACCCTAGGATATCAGGGCTTAAAGTAGGGAGAGAGGAGCACTCCATTAGTCTCTTTGCTGATGACGTTATTATGATCTTAACGAATGTGAACGTGTCCCTGACAACGACACAAGATGTTTTAGACCAGTTTACAGAGTTTCTTATTATAAGGTTAATCCTAGCAAATCTTATATACTAAGTTTGGGCCTAGATGATAGTACTTGTTCTAAGCTTAAACGCCAATACCCGTACACTTGGAGCACTGAAGGTATCAAATACCTAGGAATTACATTGACCCACCATGCAGACCTTTTGGTGGAGGCTAATTGCAACTCCTTCCTATCCCTGCTTCCCTCAAAACTCAAGGAGCTTGCCTGGACCGAGTCCACGTGGACAGGTCGCCTTGCAGCCTTTAAAATGGTTGTGCTACCTCAATTTATATATTTATTTAGGAGTCTCCCCATCCCGGTCCCGGATACGTTTTTTCTGTGGCTCAATCTCAGATCAATACGTTTTTATGGCAAGGGCGGAGGGCTAGGTGCGCCTTCCATAAACTAATCAAATCTAAAAGATCGGGGGGGGGGGTGGGTCATGTACTCCGCAGTGATTATTATTTGGCTGCGATACTAGCGCAGCTCAGGTGCTGGTTCCAGAGTGATACCACATCCAGATGGCTCGAACTGGAGGCCTCTCAGTGCACCACCTCGAACTTATCCGACTTGCTTTTGGCCAGTAAACATATGGGAGTCCAACCTAAGACATTGTCTCCGACGATACTTGCAGCTATTAGGTCCTGGGGGAAGTTTGTGAGCCAACCTATAATGGAGCCTCACCCTAAGATTATTCAATTCCCAATAACCGGACTACAGCTTTTGATCCCTAATCTTAACATTAAAAACTGGGTAGCTGGTGGGATTAGAACTGTTGCGGACCACAAAGTGGGTCCGGCTATCAAGTCGCTTGGGTCTCTCCAAATCGAATATGGCTTGAACTCCAAAGAGTACTATACGGCTTTCCAAATATCACATTATCTTACAGTCGCCCCTGAGCTTACCACTAGGGTCCCGTGGAGGGCATTTTTATACCTTACAAATCCCACTACCTCCCTTAGAGGTATTTCAGTATTTTATGGATTACTTAATCAGAAAAATCTAATCTCAAAAATGCCCTCCATGCGATCCTGGGAGTGGGATCTGCACACAACATATGACATATCACAATGGGAACTTGCCATCGCTTCTGTTTACAAGGCCACCAGATATGCCAACTTGTGGGAGCTTTATCAAAAGATCCTATTGAGATGGTATCTGACGCCTATGCGTCTAGCGGGCTTTCCGGCACAATCCTCTCCGTTGTGCTGGCGACTCTGCGGACACAACGGGTTGCTGTCCCATATACTGGGGAGCTGCCCATGATTAGGGACGTACTGGAGTAGCATTTTCGATCTTATAGGCTCGATAACTCACTGCAGATGTCCTTTCCGATTAGATTTAGCTATTTTGTCACTTGGAGTGGATACTTTTCCCACAATGTATAGGCATGTAGTTAGCCATGTCCTAATGAGTGCAAGATTAGAGCTAGTGAGACGGTGGAGGAGCGAGGAGGTTCCTACTTTGCGAGATGTGGTTAGAACCACAAATCTTCACATCTCCTATGAGGTTATGTTTAGGACATCACAAAATACACCCGGGTCCACGGACAAGTTATGGAAGCCCTGGGTAGAATGGTACAAGAATAATGAGTCCAGATTTTAAATTTGCTTGTGCATTTTTTTCTGTTATTTGTTAAACAGTGTGTGATCGCATTCAGCTTCTAATTCCTTATTTTTCCTCCCATTCTTCCTTATTTTCTCCTGTTTCCTCTTTCTCCTTTGTTTTTTCTTTCTTTCCTAATCATTACTCATCCTTCTGTGTTGACTAGTTACATATCCTCATTGACACCGAATGGCATCCTGACCCTGTACAAGGGTATGGGAATTGGATGTGGACTTTGGAGTTGTAAGGATGTAGGGATATGAGCATTCCTCTGTGGATGGTGGGCCCCTGCACCGTGGGCGCAGTGTGTTCCCGACGGGGGCGTGCGCGGTGTGGGGGGCCTACTGCTACTACTGACAATGGTACTGATTTTGTACCTTTAAGTGTATGCTACAATGTACCCTGAGTCCGAAAGTAATGTTCTATATATTTGCACCATTATACTGTTTCTAGATATGTCTCCACTCGAATTTTGATCGATCTGGATGTGTGACATTGTCTTCTGTTGCTTTGTGTTGCATTTTTTTTTATTATGCATTGTATCTTGTAATGTGCATCGTTTGTTATTCACTCTTTATACTCAATAAAAACGATTGATTGCAAAAGAAAGCTCTATTTGTGGGAAGAAAAGGACGCAAATTTTGTTTGGGAGCCACGTCGCAGGACCGTGCAATTGTCTGTTAAAGTGACGCAGTGCCGAATTGTAAAAACGCCTCTGGCCATTTAGCAGCATATTGGCCTGGGGCTTAAGTGGTTAATATACAAAAAACATATACATAAGTAGATAATGAACCTATTTGTTCGAAATAAAGCAATTTAGATCAAAATCAACATTTAATCCTTCAGGGGTAAGAACCTTAGCCTCAAAAATTCAAAAGGATTATCTTTGGCTAATGTGTCGAATATAATTGCCTCCCCTCCGATGTCTGTCTACTCTTTCCAAACCCCAACATTTTAGGCATTTTAGGATTCCTGTCATGACATTGCCTAAAGTGTCTAGAGACACTATGAGAGCGCAAACCCAACTTAATGTTGTTTACATGTTCACCAACTCTAACAGCTAAAGATCGTGAGGTGCGGCCTATATACTGGAGGCCACAATCGCACTCCAGCATATAGACCACACCCATTGTATTGCATGTGATCAGATTTTTTATGGTATATGATTTGTTAGTTGAAAATGAAGTAAAGTATTTACGTTTCTTAATATTAAATCTGCATTGTTTGCAAGCCTGACACCGCCCACAGGCATAAAAACCCGACAGAAAAGAAAAAATCCTGTTTTCTTTAAAAATTGGAGGGTCAATGACCCCAGGGGCCACAACATCCCTCAAACTAGATGCTTTTTTGTAAAAAAAAAGAGGCCATGGGGGAAGGACAGTTCCTAAAATGTTATCTTTTCTAAGAACTTCCCAATGTTTATCTATTATTTTTTCAAATTGTCGGTGCTGGATATTGTAGTCCAGAACAATTTTGAATTCATATTTTCCTTCCTTGTTCCCCTGTTTATTGGAATCTGAAACAAGTTCAGCTCTGTTTAGAGAGCCAACTCTAGATAATTCATTTCCGATTATGCCCTTATTATATCCCTTTTGTTGGAGCCTACTGTACTGGCCAGGATCTTTGACTGTGCAAAAAAATCAGTGTCAGAGATACAAAAACGTCTGAGGCGTATAAATTGTCCTCTAGGTATGTTGCACATTTGCACAACCAATTTTTATGGTGGCAACTATCTAGAGGTATATAGCCATTTCTGTCTGAGGGTTTGAAATAATTACGGGTGTTAAAACATTCTCCTTCTTTGAAAATTTACAAATCAAGGAACACAATTTTATCAGCATCTATGTTCCACGTAAGGGAAATATTATGAGTGTTGTTGTTAAGTCTTAACATAAAGACCTCAAGGCTAGACCTGTCCCCCTTCCATATCATTACAAGATCGTCAATATATCGTTTGTAGCATTTTAACTGCTCAAGGGGATGTTTAAAAATACTTTCTTCTTCCCATAAGGCCATAAATAAATTGGCGACGCTGGGGGGAAACGTTGCCCCCATATCAACGCCCATTGTTTGTAAATAAAAATTTCTATTATACCAAAAAAAAAAAAAATTGTTAAACAAAATTCCAAACACTGAAGAAGAAACTGTGTTTGGCTGATAGGTCTGATTGTGCCAAAGCCATTTTACTGCCAAAATTGCATTGGCGTACCCAATAATAGTATACAAAGAACTGACATCGGCTGTGATGAGAAGACTATTAGGGGTACATTTTCTAAAGTCTGAATAAATTGTTTAGTATCTCTCAGGATGGACTTAGTTTTGCAAACAATGGGTTTTAGGAAAAATTCAATGTATTGGCCTAATATAGATGAGACAGAATCTCTTTACTATAGGCGCGGACATTTTTATGTACTTTGGGTAAAAAATATATAATGGGTGTTCTTTCCTTTTAACACCTTTTTTAACCAAAGTAGCAAGATCATCTTTAAACTGAAAAATCGGATCACTTTTTAGAAGCTTATAAGTATTAGCATCGCCTAACAAACGATTAATTTCTTCTTTATAAAATTGTTTAGATATGACAACCAGACTTCCCCCCTTATCTGATGGACGTATTATTACATCTTTCTTGGATTCCAAAGATGCAATGCCCTTTTTGACAAAGGAAGGATCTTTAATTTTCCTTACTTTCATTTGGTCCAAATCGCTTAAGACCATTTTCATTAAAAACATCAATATGTTTGGTGTCTAAATTGGAAGGGTTGAACACACTTTTATTCCTAAGGTTAGTATGGGTACCTACTGGGATCAAGGAGGATCTTTCCGCCGGTTTTGATAAAAAGTACTTCTTGATATTTAAAGTCCTTACACACTTAGATATATTCACATAAGTCTGAAACTCATTAAAATTCCTGACCGGAGTGAATTTTAGACCTTTGTCCAAAACTCGTAATTCATCTTCTGACAAAGTAGTCCCACTGATATTAAAGATACCAGTGCCTATTGGGATTTTATCCTTTTTAGTAGTTGTTCTTCCTGCTTGTTTTCCTCTCGTTCTCTCAATATCTTCTTGGATATCATTTTTGACCACAAGATGGCGACAGTGAATTTTTTATGCTGTTAACAGACCTTCCATGTGAGAACAATAAAGTTGTCCACAATAGAATATGACGGTGGGCGTGTCCACTCTCTGTTGTAGGAAGGTCTCTGTGATAATGGCAGTGTATATAAAGGCAAGCTGGTGACGGTTCGGGCCTCGCCCCGCTGAGGAAGTTGAAAAACGTAACGCGTACGGGGGTTCAGGAGTCTGAAGACACGTCGCTTGCTGCCGTCCTTTTGGAACATTTAGTTGTCCATACACATCCTGTATGTTTACTGACGTTTTTTTTGGCTAAAATGTGAGTAGCCTGTGCTTTTAAATAAATGCTTGAGTTTAGCGGAGAGCTCTTAGATCTGTGATTCCTTTTTTCATGTTTGGGTCTGTATGCACCGCTGACCTTTGAGGATTCAAATTTTTACCCTGCTTCCTGGTCTCCTATGCTGAGATACCTGCTCATTTGACCATCTAGTAAAATAGTGGTCTATATGCGAAGGTGAGGGTACCCATCCTTACTGGTGGAGGAATCACTTTAAGTTTTTGGCTTCTCATCACGTGGTGGAGAATTTTCAGATTTGACTTCTCTGGATTTCTCTTACATATTTCTGTGCACTTTATTTAATCACTTTGGTATAATTATTTTTCCTATATATTGTTTGTTTCATATATATATATATATATATATATATATATATATTCATTTGAATATATTCCTATAGGGTTTTGCACTGCACTGTTTTTTTCTTTTACATATGAGGTCACACTTAACCCCTTCAGGGCCCCCTAGTGGTAACTCCCAAACTGCAATTGTCATTTTCACAGTAAACAATGCATTTTTATAAAAAAAAATTCTGTGAAAATGACAATGGTCCCAAAAATGTGTCAAAAGTATCGGATGTATCCGCCATAATGCCGCAGTCACAAAAACAATTGCTGATCACCACCATTAGTAGTAAATAAAAAATTATTAATAAAAATGCAATAAAACTATCCCCTATTTTGTAAATGCTATAAATAATCTATATTTGTTTATAGTGCAAAAAATAAAAAACACAGAGGTAATCAAATACCACCAAAAGAAAGCTCTATTTGTGGGAAAAAAATGACGCCAATTTTGTTTGGGAGCCACATCGCTTGACCGCGCAATTGTCAGTTAAACCGACGCAGTGCCGAATCGCAAAAACTGGCCAGGTCCTTTACCTGCATAATGGTCTGGGTCTTAACTGGTTAACATACTAGTGATAGTGTAATTTAAACACTATTATACGTTTTTTGTTATTTTTACTCAATCTACTGTGTTCTATAAAAGATAACTTGCATTTTTCATTAAAAACTTTATAAAGTTTAAAAATAGCACAGGATGTAAAAGAAACAAATAGGTAGAAGATTAGTGAATGGGAATATTTGCAATTAAGACACTTGTTAAATACACTTCCCCAACCAATTAGGGACGGTAAGGACTTAAACCCATTAGGAAAAATTAGCTGTACACCACCCATACTGAAGCATGGGATATCAAAAGATAACACAATTCTAAAAGACCTAAAAGGGCAATTGGGAAAAAGAAACATGTAGATGAACAACAAGTTGAGGGAATGATAGCATCAGTATATAATTATGCCACAGGTATAAATACAATAGAAATTACCAAAAGTTGCTAGCAAGATGGTATATGACCCCAGCTAAAATCCACAAATACCAGCAAAAAAAATCCCCTTGTGTTGGTGGGAATGTGACCAGATTGGTACAATGACCCATATCTGGTGGAATTGCCCAAAAATATAAGATTACTGGCAGGAAATTCATGAATATATAGGAGAAATAACTGGAGAAAACCTAAGCAATACTTTGCGGATGTGTCTGTTCCACAAAATAAAACCCCCAAAAAAGCAATATAGGAAAACACTAACTCCAATGTTGTTAAACGCTGCAAAAGGACTGATCCCAAAAGAGTAGTTATGTGCAAGAAAACCGGAAATAAAGGAGCGGTTCGAGCGAATGGAATACTTTAGTAAAATGGAATACCTATGCAGCAGAAGAAATGGGACAAGCGGAAAAATATAACAGTACCTGGAGTAGATGGATAGACTTTAAGGCCTGAGAAATATCTTAGGCCTCGTACACACGAGGAAATTCATTTGTTCAAATCGGTCGGACCGACCGATTTGAACAAATCTGTCTCTTTGGATTTTGGTTTGCTCGCGTGTACACACGAGCAAACCAAAATCCCCGCTAGCAGACGGCGCGCTGACGTGTCGGTGACGTGGCGGTGACGTTGACGCCGCCACGTCACCGCACCAGGAAGTAAAACACTTCCGCGCATGCGCCGAATCCATTCGGCGCCGGTGCGAGATGACATGTCTGCTGGTAAGTGTACTAACCAGCAGACATGTCGGGCAGATGGGTTCCCACACGATAGATTTCAAAGCATGCTTTGAAATCTGTCGGGTGGCCAAATCCGTCGGCTCGCCCGTACACACGATCAAATCTGTCTGCTGGGACGGTCTAGCAGACCGTTTCCAGCAGACAGATTTGATCGTGTGTACGCGGCCTTAAAAATATGATCGGTGATAGGACATTACAGGCCCTAAAGTAGGAGAAAGGGAGAAGGCAAGCCATGTGGGGATTAAGAGGGGGGAGAAAATAGGGTAGAGCAAGAACAGAAAAGGCGAAAATAATGCTGTAAACATGATATAGTGGAAATGGTGTGTGGTTACGTTTTTTAACTCTCAATTTTGTATATTTTATAAGCAAAAGAGAGTAAATATTTTTTTTTTAAGAAACAGCACTATGACGTGAAACTGAGATCAAGACAATAAATGAACGTAAAGTTGAATAAGTCTCTTGACAGAATTCTCTGAAGTGGTAAAAAAAAAAAAGAGTAGAAAAAATCAATATCTATCTATCTATCTATCTATCTATCTATCTATCTATCTATCTATCTATCTATCTATCTATCTATCTATCTATCTATCTATCTACATACATACATATCTATATATAAAACCATCTGAATTTGAATTTCGTATAGAATGAATTTGAATTCTAATAGAAAAGATTAGAATAGAATAGAAAATAAGAGAATAGAATAGAAAAACAATAGAAGAGAATAGAATATAATAGAAATAAATATACCTTATATACTCGAGTATAAGTCCGAGTTTTTCAGCACATTTTTTTGTGCCCCCTCAAGTCACCTTTTTGCACCTGATCTCCCAGACTTTGGGGACCCGCATCAATGAAGGAGAAAAATTACCTGTTTGCAAAATTTTATAACAAAATATGAAACATGATTTTGTATTAATTGTTTTACTTTTCATCTTTTTTTGCTTGTTTAATAAAAACTCCAGTGGTGATTAAAAAATACCACAGAAAGAATGCTATATTTGTGTGAAAAAAATTATAAAAATGTAATTTGAGTACAGTGTTGTATGACCACACAATTGTCATTCAAAGTGCATCAGCGCCAAAAGCTGAACATTGCTCTGGGCAGGAGGGGGGTTTAAGTGCCCAGTAAGCAAGTGGTTAATAAAAACATTGAAACAAAAAAATAATAATGTGATTTTTAGAAATATATGTTGCTGTGCAGTGCCTTCAATTACTACTATCCTCTACACTTGTTGAATATGCGTGTGTACTTGGTTAATTTGAACTCTTTGTGGGAATTTAAAATGGAAGAGGCAGACACTGTGTCCCCCACTGATATAAAGGGGGTTTACTTATTCTGCAAAAGGTCCCCCTGTAGTACCAACATCTCCTACTTTGGTCATTGGATGTTAGGAGGAGAACCTTGTCCCCTTCCACACGCCCCCCCCCGATATTGAAAGGCATGTGGCCTGCTCTGGTATAGGAAGGGGGGACAAACACTTGATGCCCTCCCTTTCCTAGCCTCCCAGGCTGCATGGCTAATAAGGGTTTTAGTGGAAATTTAAGAAGAACTCCACACAATTTTTTCCCCTTCTTTTTCTAATTATCAAATACTGTACATCTGCTGCACCTAAATTGCACATCTCCTATGCATTTGCCTGTAACAGAGAAACTTTTGTAATTCCCTTTTCTACAAAATAGTCAAAATCCAATTAATTTTTATTTTTACGCTACTGTGACTTTTACTATATAGAAACCAAAACTGGAATGTAAACAAAAAGGTGTTTTTATAAGTATAACCAGCTTATAAATGTATTCATTATTTCATTAATTTTGCAAAGTGTTAAAACCATCTGAACAGACTGCTTGCACTTTACCAGTGCTGCATTTAGATGAATAGCAAGATTCTCTTCCATAAACAGCTTTCTTTTGCAGCTAGTGTTTCTTGCTTTACAATGAGATCCACTTGTCAGGGCACTTCTAAAAGCTTAATGTTTTAGTTTGTGCCTGGCAAACTTGCTTTCTCTCAAGAATCACGCTCACTAAGGAAACTCAGAATTACAGTATTGATGTGCATTCATTGTTGATTCCTGACCTTTGTAAAGTAGCGTTCCAAGTGTTTGATCTACAAAAAAATATTGAAATTGACTTTTGAGTCTCAAAAGCATGCATGCTAAAAAATGTTGTGGATGTTTCACTACTGCTACTTAAAGCTAAACTTATCAACAAATAAAATGTAACTTCCACTATCATCTCAGCTCATTGTAAGCAAGCCTCAGTAAATAAAAGGAGCCCTGTGTAACAGTACACAAGGTGCTTTGTACAATTTGGCATCAGCCATACATATCATTTAGTATTGTTTGGACTTTGAATGATGGATTTGACCCACAGTGCGATCCCACTCTTAGTAATATGGGCTGATCTTTGATCTGTGAACGGATGTTTACCGATGAAGGTGTTTTCCAGATAGTTTGCATTTTTTTTCTCCTTCCTTACTTTGGTTTTAATCAACATTGATCATTGGTGAATGGTGGGAGATCTACCGGACATTGGACATCTTGCTACATAGACCCCCAGGCTGGGTAGTAAGGCATATGCCATCAGAAGGTCTCTGGTTGGGATCTTCCCCTCTGGTAAGAGGCAGCTTATTCAAAGGTTGGAGGTCTTCTCTTAATATCCATGCACTATTCTGAGGTTTTCCAGTTTTCCTTGTTACCCGCCCACCATCATATGACGGCGGGCGGGTAACTCCATTGTCCTGACTGCACGTCATATGACGTGCAGTCATAGAAAGCTGCTAGGGGCGCGCACCCGTCGCATCACTGACAACCCCGTGCGTGTGCCCGGCGGCCGCGATGGCCCGGGCACACGCGATTGCCGAGTAACTGAGCTGGGACGTGGAGCTCTGTGTGTAAACACAGAGCTGCACGTCCCTGTCAGGGAGAGAGGAGACCGATTGTGTCCCTTGTACATAGGGACACAATCGGTCACCCCCCCTCCCCCCACAGTTAGAACACAATTTAGGACATACATTTAACCCCTTCCCCGCCCCCTAGTGGTTAACCCCTTCCCTGCCAGTTACATTTATACAGTTATCAATGCATATTTATAGCATTGTTCACTGTATAAATGTAAATGGTCCCAAAAATGTGTCAAAAGTGTCCGATGTGTCCGCTATAATGTCCCAGTCGTGAAAAAAAATCGCAGATCGCTGCCATTCCTAGTAAAAAAAAATAATAAAAAAAAAATCATAATAATGTCCCGTATTTTGTAGGCAATATAACTTTTGCGCAAACCAGTCACTATACGTTTTATTTTTTATTTTTATTTTTTTACCAAAAATATGTAGAAGAATACGTATCGGCCTAAACTGAGATAAATTTTTTTTTTTTTTTCTAAATGGGATATTTATTATAGCAAAAAGCAAAAAATATTGAGTCTTTTTTCAAAATTGTCGCTCTTTTTTGTTTATAGCGCAAAAAATAAAAACCACACGGGCGATTAAATACCACCAAAAGAAAGCTCTATTTGTGGGGAAAAAAAGACGTCAATTTTGTTTGGGAGCCACGTCGCACGACCGCGCAATTGTCAGTTAAAGCGACGCAGTGCCGGAAGCTAAAATTTTGTCTGGGCAGGAAGGGGGTGTAGGTGCACAGTAGGCAAGTGGTTAAAGGAGAACAATACTTACAATCATCAAAATATCACGTGATACATCTGTTTGTTGGAAAATAGACATCGATTTAGTTTTTTTGGACATTTTTCTCATTCGGACACTTTTGATCATTTCTTTGAATGTGGTAACCCACTCTATTCATGTTAATCTATATAGTCGCATTACATCACTATGTGGCCAACTGTGTAGATCACACAGGCTTTTTAGCGCAGCTTGTTTTTGTTGTATACTTTAATGTATGTTCAAGATAAGTTGTAGAGGAATAACTAATTATCTGTGCATTATTGGGTTTAAAATGACCTGTGTTGCAGAAAAATTATTTGGCTTTAGTAGAAATGTAAAAAGACTGTTTGGTTTTTGGTTACTTCAGGTGAAATATACTGTATATGCTTTATACTTCTAGGATTCTCCTCTGAAAATATAAGAGTTAGGAAAATAAAAAAACTATCCATTTTTCATTGTATATTTTAGAGTGTATAATAAGTATTACATAAATATAGATAGTTTTATCATCTCTTGATTTCCAGTTCCACTCATCAATAGAGAACAGAAATGAAATCTATTTTAAACTAGAAAGCCCTTAAGTAATGTATAGTTATACGAAGATCACTAATTAATACCCCAAGGACTCCTTACAAACTACAATAGTGCTGGTCTTTTCAAAAAGTGTCTCTTTACTTGTGTGCTTAGGGAAAATCTTAACATTTTACTTCAAGTGGAAGACATTGTGGTTATAAATGTATAAGTGAGTCAACTGGCTGGGTTTAAGTAACCTTTTAAACATTTATGTCACAAGACTAGCTAAGAACAATGCTGTTTGTCTAAAAGAAAAAACATGAAAAAGCCAAGGCACTCTAGATGTTTTCTATTGTACTGGTTTAATTGAATGTGTACATGTTTAAGATGACATAGATAAAGAACAATATAGCTTTTAAGTGACACATATATTTTGATTAATAATTTGTGATAAAAAATGTGGTTAAATGGAATTCCTAAAATAACAAATTATTACATTAAAAGCCTCTAAAGAAAATAAAAGCTTTAACCAATGTAAATAAGCAAAAATAACCATACCTGGAATTCAGCTTTAAATGCAGTGATCGCATTTAGTGTCCAGGCAGTGTAAAAAACCAGGATAGCCACCAATAAAGTAGATCACCGCCCTACGATGCGATCATCGAAGTGTCGCACGCGCTGACATGCAAATAGCCTGTACTGTTGCTTTGAGTTTGTATATAGCCGCCATGAAAGCTGCCACCAAACTCAGTGTTAAAAGCGACGCAGTGCCTCGCTGGACCAGCGTGCCGGGTCTTATCATGTCGATGGCAGCTGTATGGACCGGTGAGTGATGCCTGTGTGCAATCACCTGTAGGACCGGGAGATGCCTGTGTTACCTGTTCTGCCTTGTGACAGGACACTGATCTACTGCTGCCTATGATCAGGAGCAGTGATCAATGCCGTGTCACTGGTAGCCCAGTCCCCTTACAGTTAGAATCACTCCCTAGGACACACTTAAAGGATCAGTAAAGGATTTTTTAATAATAAATAGATTGCTTTACCTTATAACAGTCCTGCTTTCATGTCTTTCATGTCCGTTTTTGCTTAGAAGTTGCTGTAATCCCTTACTGAACTCCACACTTCCTGCTTGTCTGGCTCCTTATGAAAAAACTCATGGTAGCTTTTCATTGTGGTCCATGATCAAGAAGATGTGATTACTATGGGACAGATTCAGAAACAAGATACATCGGTGTATCTCGAGATACTTCTAAAATGCGGCTGGGTATATTTTTTCTGTATTCAGAAAACAAGATACGCCGGAATTTAGCTAAGATACGAGCATCGTAAGTCTCTTACGCCGTCGTATCTTAGTTGCATATTTACGCTGGCCGCTAGGTTGCGCTTCCGTCGATTTACACATTGAATATGTAAATTAGGTAGATACGCTGATTTACGAATGTAGTTGCGCCCGGCGTATCTATTTGCGTCGTTTGCGTAAGGCTTTTTCCGGCGTAAAGTTACCCCTGCTATGTGAGGCGCAGGCAATGTTAAGTATGGACGTCGGGACAGCGTTGAATTTTCCATTGTTTACGTAAATCGTTTGGGAATGGGGCTGGGCGTAAGTTACGTTCACGTCGTTATCAATGAGTATTTCCGTGATTTTCAGGCATGCGCACTGGGATACATCCACGGACGGTGCATGCGCCGTTAAAAAAAAAACGTCCTTTACGCGAGGTCACGATGATTTTACATAAATCATGCCCCCATCTTCCACATTTGAATTGCGCGGGCTTACGCTGACACTCTTACACTATGCTGCCGTAAATTACGGCGCAAGTTGTTTCTGAATAAGGAACCCGGCACTGTAAGTTACAGCAGCGTAGTGTATCTGAGATACGCTACGCCCGCCTAAAGATAGGCATTTGTATCTGAATCTGGCCCAATATGTCTAAAACTCCTCAGAACCAATTCAGATTCATTTTAAAAACAAACACTGCCCTGTGTTTGTTTGTTTTTGTTCTGTGGGTCTCTGTACACACAGGAAAAAAAATGAAACTAGTCTAAAAACAAAACTAAAGTGCAGGCACATTATATGATTGATTTTTATCTTCTTTTAATGATTTTTAAAAGGAATCAGTTAACTATTATGTCTCTATAGCCTGTAAACAGTCATTTCAGCAAAAAAAAAAATGTTTCCTTTAATACTCCTTTAACCCCTTCCTTGCCCCCTGGTGGTTAACCCCATTCCCTGCCAGTGTCATTTACACAGTGCATTTTTATAGTACTGATCGCTGTATAAATGACAATGGTCCCAAAATAGTGTCTGATGTGCCCATTATAATGTCACAGTCATGATAAAAATTGCAGATCGCCTCCATTACTAATAAAAAAAATAATAATAAAAATGCCATAAACGATCCTCTATATTGTAGACGCTATGGGCCAGATTCAGATACACTTAATATTGCGCTGCGTAATCTAAATTCTCTACGCTGCCGTATTTTACCAGGCTCTACACCGAATTCTGGTAGATTTTTGCCCGTACGCTACGGCGGCGTAGTCTATTTCTCGCTGCGTAATCGAAATACGCGATTAGGGGGCGTGAAGCATTTAAATTAAGCGCGTCCCCGAGGCGATCAAACTGCGCATGCTCTGTTCAGAAATTTCCCGCCTTGCATTGCGCGAAATCACGTCGTTACGTCATTCGTTGTTTGAGTAGCGTCGTTTACGAACATTCCTATTCCTGGACGACTTACGTTAAAAATAATAAAAGACGTCGGAAAACGTAGAAATTCGATGCGGGAACGACGGCCATACTTAACATGGGCTGTATAATATTAGAGCAGCAAAAAGCTGGTATAGTGTTACGCAACAAAAAGATGACTAAAGGTGCCGTTAGAGATTGCGAATGAAGACCGTAATTTTGGGGATCGCTGGCAAAAGCTCATTTGCATACCCCGACGCAGAAAACGACGGGAAGTCCACCCAGTGGCCGCAATTTTATTGCAGCGTAGATCTGAAGGCGTACGAACACGTAATCCAGTCGAATTGAAGCCCGCAGCCATCTATTCATGGTTTGAGGTTTTCGACTAGCTAGAAAACGTGCGTAATTTGAAATTACTCCAGTCTAACACCAGTTAGACAGGAGTAAGGGCTCTGTGAATCTGGCCCTATAACTTTTGCGCAAACCAATCAATAAACGCTTATTGCGTTTTTTTTTTTACCAAAAATATGTAGAAGGATACATATCGGCCTAAACTGGGAAAAAATATATATATCTTTTTTGGGGATATTTATTATAGCAAAAAGTAAAAAATATTGGTTTGTTTTTTAAAACTGTCACTTTTTTTTGTTTATAGCGCAAAAAATAAAAAACGCAGAGGTGATCAAATACCACCAAAAGTAATCTCTGTTTGTGGGAAAAAAATTATGTAAATTTTGTTTGGGAGCCACGTCGCACGACCACAAAATTGTCAGTTAAAACGATGCAATGCAGAATCGCAAAAAGTGCTCTGGTCAGGAAGGGGGTAAATTCTTCCGGGGATGAAGTGGTTAAAGTAGTTACAAAAAGAAATGACTAGTAATGGCATAACATATAGTTTAAGACTATAGATTAAAGGAGTTGTAAAGGAAAAAAATGTTTTGCCTAAAATTAATGTCTGCAAGGTAGACATACAGAATAGTGTAATGATTCTGTTAAAAAACAAGTAAATACCTATTAAATTCCTTCATCTATATCACCTCCAGCGTTCTAGTTTCTGTTCTCTCATTCACTTCCTGGTTTGCGGCACTCATTCATGTAAAAACTACATTTCCCAGTATGCATTGCGTCACGCCCAGTAATTCACACCTCCTTGAAGTCTAACACGTAGAGACCATCCTGCCACACAGATGTAGTTCCCAGGAGGAGGCGAGCACGTCACTGACCACCGCAGTAAAGCCACCCTTCACGGTGGTCAGTAACAATCAGACAAGCAGGAAGTGAACAGAACAGAGAAGAAATAGAGCAACGTCTGAGCAAAAACGAACAATGAGGAAGTGAAAAGAGGAATGTCTGCAGGTATAGGATGCTTATTATGAAAAAAATGTTTTTCCTTTACAACCCCTTAACCACTTAACCCCCGAACCATACTGCTGCCCAATGACCAGAGCACTTTTTGTGATTCGGCACTGCGTTGCTTTAACTGACAATTGCGCGGTTGTGCGACATGGCTCCCAAACAAAATTGGCGTCCTTTTTTTCCTACAAATAGAGCTTTCTTTTGGTGGTATTTGATCATCTCTGCAGTTTTTATTTTTTGCGCTATAAACAAAAATAGAGCGACAATTTAAAAAAAAAAAATCAATATTTTTTACTTTTTGTTACAATAAATATCCCCCAAAAATATATAAAAAAACAGTTTTTTCCTCAGTTTAGGCCGATACGTATTATTCTACATATTTTTCGTTAAAAAAATCGCAATAAGCATTTATTGATTGGTTTGCGGAAAAGTTATAGCATTTACAATATAGGGGGTCGTTTTATGGCATTTTTATTAATATTTTTTTTTACTAGTAATGGCGGCGATCAGCGTTTTTTTTTCGGTACTGCTATATTATGGCGGGCACTTTGGACACATTTTTGGGACCAATTGGCATTTTTATAGCGATCAATGCTATAAAAATGTATTCTATTACTATAAAAACGCTATTGGCAGTGAAGGGGTTAACACTAGGGGCAGGGAAGGGGTTAAGTGTGTTCCTGGGTGTGTTCTAACTGTATGGGGGGGTGGCCTCACTAGGGGAAATCACTGATCTTCTGTTCATACATTGTATGAACAGAAGATCAGCGTGTCCCCGCTGACAGGACCGGGAGCTGTGTGTTTACACACATAGCTCCCAGTCCCCGCTCTGTAACGAGCGATCGCGTGTGCCCGGCGGCGATCGTACCCGCCAGGCACGCACGCGGGACTTGGGGGCTAGCGGCCGCTTTAGAGTGGACGTATAGCTACGGGCTCTCGCTCAGCAGTGTCGACTTCCCGCAGTAAAATGACGGCGGGCAGTCGGCATGTAGTTAAACATACTGTTAGAGTTTTTACATATTTTTGCAATTTGTGCAGCTAGATACAGGGAGTGCAGAATTATTAGGCAAGTTGTATTTTTGAGGATTAATTTTATTATTGAACAACAACCATGTTCTCAATGAACCCAAAAAACTCATTAATATCAAAGCTGAATATTTTTGGAAGTAGTTTTTAGTTTGTTTTTAGTTTTAGCTATTTTAGGGGGATATCTGTGTGCAGGTGACTACTATTACTGTGCATAATTATTAGGCAACTTAACAAAAAACAAATATTTACCCATTTCAATTATTTATTTTTACCAGTGAAACCAATATAACATCTCAACATTCACAAATATAAATTTCTGACATTCAAAAACAAAACAAAAACAAATCAGTGACCAATATAGCCACCTTTCTTTGCAAGGACACTCATGCAGCCTGCCATCCATGGATTCTGTCAGTGTTTTGATCTGTTCACCATCAACATTGCGTGCAGCAGCAACCACAGCCCCCCAGACACTGTTCAGAGAGGTGTACTGTTTTCCCTCCTTGTAAATCTCACATTTGATGATGGACCACAGGTTCTCAATGGGGTTCAGATCAGGTGAACAAGGAGGCCATGTCATTAGTTTTTCTTCTTTTATACCCTTTCTTGCCAGCCACGCTGTGGAGCACTTGGACGCGTGTGATGGAGCATTGTCATGCATGAAAATCATGTTTTTCTTGAAGGATGCAGACTTCTTCCTGTACCACTGCTTGAAGAAGGTGTCTTCCAGAAACTGGCAGTAGGACTGGGAGTTGAGCTTGACTCCATCCTCAACCCGAAAAGGCCCCACAAGCTCATCTTTGATGATACCAGCCCAAACCAGTACTCCACCTCCACCTTGCTGGTGTCTGAGTCGGACTGGAGCTCTCTGCCCTTTACCAATCCAGCCACGGGCCCATCCATCTGGCCCATCAAGACTCCCTCTCATTTCATCAGTCCATAAAACCTTAGAAAAATCAGTCTTGAGATATTTCTTGGCCCAGTCTTGACGTTTCAGCTTGTGTGTCTTGTTCAGTGGTGGTCGTCTTTCAGCCTTTCTTACCTTGGCCATGTCTCTGAGTATTGCACACCTTGTGCTTTTGGGCACTCCAGTGATGTTCCAGCTCTGAAATATGGCCAAACTGGTGGCAAGTGGCATCTTGGCAGCTGCACGCTTGACTTTTCTCAGTTCATGGGCAGTTATTTTGCGCCTTGGTTTTTCCACACGCTTCTTGCGACCCTGTTGACTATTTTGAATGAAACGCTTGATTGTTCGATGATCGCGCTTCAGAAGCTTTGCAATTTTAAGAGTGCGGCATCCCTCTGCAAGATATCTCACTATTTTTGACTTTTCTGAGCCTGTCAAGTCCTTCTTTTGACCCATTTTGCCAAAGGAAAGGAAGTTGCCCAATAATTATGCACACCTGATATAGGGTGTTGATGTCATTAGACCACACCCCTTCTCATTACAGAGATGCACATCACCTAATATGCTTAATTGGTAGTAGGCTTTCAAGCCTATACAGCTTGGAGTAAGACAACGTGCATAAAGAGGATAATGTGGTCAAAATACTAATTTGCCTAATAATTCTGCACTCCCTGTAGAAGCAATTTCATCAAGGTGTGAGTAGAGTGAAGAAAGTTTCTAATGTGTAGAAGTGTAGCGAGAAGCAGATTCAGATTCTGTGAAGTCATTGGTGTCACCTATCTTCCTCACACTTCCAGATGCCCTCAGTTACACAGCTGGCAATGCTTACAGGAGTTGCTGAGCTGCAGCACTATCCAGTCTCTTGCCAATGATGTCAAAAGCATGAATCTATTTACAGGACCCAAGTCCACATGTCTGGTTCCTTAGCAATGTTTCCCCCTACTTCCAAGCCTTTTCTACGTGCGCTTGTTTAAAGCCTGAATCTTCCTTGGACTGACTACCCATGTACCAACTTCTCATATGTTTTTGAATTCATCTGACTGACTCCCAGCCTGTATCTTTTTTCTTCATTTTGTTCTACCAAGCTCCAATGTGGTCTTTGGTCCTGCTGCCTGGTCTAGTCCACAAGTCCTCCAGTACATTCCAGATGTATGTTCCACCTTGCTCTGGTGTAATCCACAGTCATTCTGCGTGGTCAGGATGCTTCAATGTGGTCCGAAGTCCCAGGCCCTTCACCCTGAAAGTGTGGGTTAGTCACCACACATTAGAGCAATGGTTATGACCTAGGTCCCTGGTGGAACACCAGCTAGTTCTACATCACCTGTTAACACCTAGGTTCACTATATTTATGACTATGAACTCATGAACCCAATCAAGACCCTGCTTTCTGTCAACCATCCCATGCAACTAATGACTCATTAACTACCAACATAACAAGCAAGAGTGCATTATGAAAAATATATAAGGGTAAGGGGAAAGGGGAAAGTGCAAGTTTACCATGCGTGTATAGATGGTGTAAGTGAAACCGTCTATAACCAATTAAGACCCGGACCAATACGCTGGTAAATGACCCAAGGTGTTTTTGCGATTCGGCACTGCGTCACTTTAACAGACAATTGCGCGGTCGTGCGACGTAGCTCCCAAACAAAATTTGCGTCCTTTTCTTCCCACAAATAGAGCTTTCTTTTGGTGGTATTTGATCACCTCTGCGATTTTTATTTTTTGCGCTATATACAAAAATAGAGCGACATTTTTGAAAAAAAAAACACTATTTTTTACTTTTTGTTAAAAAAAAATCAAATAAACTAAATTTTAGTCAAACATTTAGGCCAAAATTTATTTAGCCACATGTCTTTAGTAAAAAAAAAAAAATCGCGATAAAAAAAAAAATAGCTACCTAGCGGGAACAATGACACTAATACAGCGATCAGAAAAATGATCGCTTAGTGACGCTGGCAATAGGGAGTGAAAGGGTTAACTAGGGCGGTGATCAGGGGGTTAAAACTTTATTAGGGGGGGTGGGGGGGCTATCCTGAACCTAACACTAACTGATTTTACACTGCCTGTCACACTGACACTAAATGCAGTGATTAGATCACTGCATTCAGTGACACTGTGACAGGGGGGGTGGGGGGGCAGATCGCAAGGGGTTAAGTATGCCTATGTGTGTGTGTGTCAGTGTAATGTTGGTGCACACTTACTGTGAGGTGTTTCTCCCATCGCAGCGGTTGGAAATACCGCTGCGATGGGAGATTACATCACTTCCCCCTTCCTGTGTTTACACAGGAGGAGGAAGTGACACAAAGGGGGAGCGCGCGCATTGGCTGGGAGCGATCGCGGGGGGGCGGGCAAACACCGACATCCGCCCGCTCGTCCTGGATCACTCCCGGAGCCAGGGGGACCCGATGGGACCCCCGAACCGCACGAAGGCGGGGACGTAAATTTACGCCCTTGTGCCTGTACGAGCCATGTTGTGGCCGTATATGTGCGTGCGGGGGTCCTTAAGTGGTTAATTGATCATTTATCGAGTGATAATCTTGTTTTCGTAACCATATATATCATGAATAAATATAAAGAAGAAAAGGGGGGGTTTAAGGAGTGGGGAAAGGGAAACGGTCTGAGATCAGACCTAGGAAAAAAAGTGGTTACTATTGGCAACAAGGAAATAATCAAATACCCGAATATGATA
This sequence comes from Rana kukunoris, assembly GCA_029574335.1. Classification (NCBI taxonomy): domain Eukaryota; kingdom Metazoa; phylum Chordata; class Amphibia; order Anura; family Ranidae; genus Rana; species Rana kukunoris. The sequence goes on along the minus strand of CM056052.1, from coordinate 184,219,124 downwards.
CATAAATAATTTATTGTAGTATCAAAACAGGGGATTTTAGTTAAAAGAATGCAATTCTAGCAATCATAACAATTAATTAAGTAATTGTCATTCACATAAGACAGACGAAAAATATATACATATAGACAACAAGACAACATAAATTAACGAGACTGGTCCGGACGTGGAAGATTCAATTGTCAGTGAGATGCAGCATTTATGTCTGTTGATAGTGAAGACAATTTAGGCATATAAGTGATTATATCAAGGGAAACTTGTTCCAAATAATGGCCTGGCAAATATGCAAGCTGTAATTACCTCTGCTCCTTCATCTTTAACTCCATCCACAAAAGTCACCGTGCAAGCTGTCAGATGGCACTTCCAATCTTCAGCTTCCTTCACCACCTCTTTTTTTATAGTGACCCTAAGGCTTGTAAGGGATTCATTAATTTGTGGTTCATTCATCTTGAGCTTTTGGTCCACAACTGACTGATCACTTTTCTCTGATGAAGACTTTGCTCTGATTTCTGAATTGGGCGTTCTGTAATTACCTAGGCATCTCTCCTCTCTGGCCCGGATTCACAGAGCACTTACGCCGACGTATAACAAGTTACGCCGACGTAAGTGCAAATGTGCGCCATCGTATCTGTGTGCCAGACCCACAAACAGAGATACACCTAAAACCAAGCTACACCCCGCCGACGTAACTTACTTACACCGGCGTAGGGTGGGCGTACATTAGGCTGGGTGCATGGTGCCGCTCCCATTGATTAGCCATTCAAACATGCAAATGAGGTAAATACGGCGATTCACGAATGTACGTGCGCCCGACGCAGGCTACGCGCGGTCCCTGTAAGTTATACGTCCGGCGTAAAGTTATTCCCCATAAAGGAGGTGTAACTCAGCAACAGACATGCTCAGGTCTGCACCAGGGAACACAAGCCGGCGTATTTTACGTTGGACGAGTGTCTGGCTGGGCGTAGGTTACGTTAACGGCGTACACAGTGATCCGGCGTATCTTAGGCAGTTGTTCCCGACGTGGTTGTGCGCATGCGCGGTGCATGCGCAGTTCATTATACGTACTTGTCTGGCGCTCGGCCCATCATTTGCATGGGGTCACGCCTCATTTGCATGGATCACGCCCACTTCCACTTACGCTGGCCTGCACCTTCAAAAATACGCTACGCTGGCACAACTTGGTGAGCAATGGCTTGCTGAATGCAGTGCTTTTCTCTCCGCACTGTGCCGGCGTAGCGTACTGTGTGTTGGGTTCCGCTGGCGTAAATGTGTTCCCACTCTCTGTGAATCTGGGCCTCTGTGTCTACTGTTGATAGCTCCATTTTGTCTCCATCTAGGTTTAGGCTATCACTGTATTTTTGCACAGGACATCTAAACATTGTATCAAACAGGAATCTACCCATTGGTATTGTTTAAATCTATTATACTCATTATTCTAGGTCCTTCAAAAACACTCTCTTCATCTGGACTAGAACTCTGGACAAAAAAGGGAAAAGGTCCCAATTAACAGAAAAAAGAGTAGTAGGTATTGACAACTGAAGCGTTAGCTATCCATCAGTTGTTGGAAAAATATTGGTTCTTAAAATGATTTCTGGGTTTACGAATCTGTGCACACAGTTTGCAAAAGTAGATGTAAGTTGAACTACTAAATCTCATATAAGCTTTAGCATGATAATATCACTTGTAAAACCTATTTTAATTACTACTGTACCATTCATGAAAAAAAATGCTTCTGGGAGACATGGGTGACATTATTGTGTGCCACTGCTGCCTTGCTGCTCCCAGAATAGCTGGCCACTTGAAACCCTCTGATAATAGGATTTCAAGTTAAAAGCTATCCCAGGAGGCAGCAAGGTAATGTCACATGTGCCTGGGGCCCAGGTTTTTTAAAACGTTATTTCTAAATCATCTTTGCAGGTGATTTGACTTTGGGGGTTCAGGGCTTTTATAAAGCAGACTCTCCACATTTTCATAGATATTCTGCTTTAAAAAAAAAAAATCATGTGGTAAGAAGCCTCTGTCAGATTCTCGTTACCACGATCAGAGATGCAGCGCGCCCTCATGTTATCCTGCTGGACATCATTTGATGCCCAGTCAGGATAACAGAATCACCGCCGGCCTTTAATCTGCTATAGGTCGGGCGGGAAGTGGTTAAAAGAGAAGTTTTTTTTTTTGGCCTATTGATACTTACCTAGGTGGATTCAGCATCATACTGATGCTGCATCTGTCCGCCGCCACCTCTTCACTGAGAACTGAGCCACCGAACATTGCCGATGGCTTGGTTATCTCACTTCCCAGAGTGGAGAACTGCTGCCTGTCAGTCAGCATCTCTCCTGCTCTGCTCCTCCACGCTCATTGGAGCGCTGAGCTGTGGAGGAGTATTTAGGGAGCAGATTTGGTACAGGAAGCTGTCATAACTTTTTCCTGATAACTAAACACTTGAAATTCATTGATATTCATTGATATCAACATTATAATTTTAATGGTAATATTACCCTATTTATTGGCGTATAACATGCGCCGGCGTATAACGCGTCCCCAATTTAACCACTTAACGCCCGCCACACGCCTATTTACATCCACAGAAGGGCACGGACAGGCAGATGGACGTAAATTTATGTCCCTGCCTACTAGCGGTTCGGGGGTCCGATCGGGACCCCCTCCGCTGCGTGCGGCGGGCGGCTTACCTGAGGGAGCGATCCGACTCAAGGGGGCGGCGGTTCGTTTCTGTCTGCCCCCTCGTGATCGCTCCCACCCAATCCTGTGCGCCGCCGCTGTGCCACTTCCTCTGCCTGTAAAATGTAAACATAGGCAGAGGAAGTGATGCGGCGCTCATCTGAGCGGTATTTTCAAACCGCCGAGATGAGAGAAGAGACACAGTAAGTCGCACCTAACACTACACTGACACCAGTACACGCAGGCACATTAAACCCCTTGCGATCACCCCCCACCCCCCTGTCACACTGTCACTGAATGCAGTGATCATATATGTACTAATCACTGCATTTAGTGTCAGTGTGACAGTTAGTGTGACAGGCAGTTAGTGTTAAGTTCAGGGTAGCCCCGTACCCCCCCTAATAAAGTTTTAACCCCTTGATCACCGCCCTAGTTAACCCTTTCACTCCCTTTTGCCAGTGTCACTAAGCGATCATTTTTCTGATCGCTGTATTAGTGTCACTGTTGCTGCTAGGTAGCTAAAAAAAAAAATGATTGCGATTTTTTTTTACTAAAGACATGTGGCTGAATAAATGTTGGCCTAAATGTTTGACTAAAATTTTATTTATTCAATTTTTCTTATAACAAAAAGTAAAAAATATTGTTTTTTTTTCAAAAATGTCGCTCTATTTTTGTTTATAGTGCAAAAAATTAAAATTGCAGAGGCAATCAAATACCATCAAAAGAAACCTCTATTTGTGGGAAGAAAAGGACACAAATTTTGGCGCAATTGTCTGTTAAAGCGACGCAGTGCCGAATTGTAAAAACGCCTCTGGGCATTTAGCAGCATATTGGTCCGGGGCTTAAGTGGTTAAGAGGAAAGTTTCAGGAAAAAAACGTTTTTTTTATTTTGTGGTCAGTGTCCATCTGCAGCCTCAATGCAGCCTAGCCTGTGCCCAAATGCAGCCTGTTCCCAAATGCAGCCTGTGCCCATCTCCAGCCTCACCTTCTCTCGTGGAGTAAGGGAATCGCCGAGCCGTCATTTCCTATTCATTCGGCGGCAGTCACACACACAGTCCCGCCTCCACCATCGACATTGGACCAGCTCCTGTGATTGATAGAACACTGGTCCAATGCCGGTGGCGGAAGCGGGAATGTGTGTGTGACGTTAGAGCCGATTAAACAGGAAAGGGACGACTCGTGAATTCCAACGGCACTCAACGGCACTCGGCATCGCTCGTCCCCCTTCTTCCCCGAAGGTACAGTATTGGCATATAACGCGCACCCGTGATTTTCCCCCTATTTTCAGGGGGAAAAAGTGTGCGTTATACACCGATAAATACGGTATGTTGAATTATGACACAGTGCATCCCATGCTTAATTTGGCCTAATTCAGGAATGTAAAAATGTGGCCTTCCAGCTTTTGTGGAACTACAAGTACAATCATGCCTCTGCCTTCGGGAGTCATGCCTGTAACTGTCAGCCTTGCAATGCCTCATGGGACTTGTTGTTCAGCAACAGCTGGAGGGCCACAGTTTGACACCCCTGGCCCAATTCTTACTCAGATACTAATTCTTAATTCTTGGTAGGATTTTTTTTTGCCAGTTAAAGATGAGCACATCATTTAAAAATAAAGTATGCTCTATAGACAACTTTCCACCTCAGTTTAGGACCATAGTGTCCCACATTTTAATCACTTCCTGCTTAGTTATCACCAAAAAATGGAAAACCACTTTAGCCCTGAATATTTCAGAGGTTATTCATAGAGTAAATATGCATTGTCATTATGAAAGGGTAATAGCACATAATACCCAGACATTTTCCACCTTTGGCTTTACATGTTCAACATGGGCTCAAAAATATGGCCTTATTTCCTTTCTGTGTGAGGGGGTAAGCTGAGCATCTCATTTATGGTGTACATTGTCTTTTTTCATGCTTTAGTTTCATTTTAATTTAACCTTTATTTATGAAGGCCTGAAGGCCTTGCCCTGAAATCTGTATAATATGATTTTAGCAGTATTGTATAACAAAATATTGTTTGACAACTTGGTGTACTTGTTATTTGCTTTGGGTCTGCATACCCAAAATCTTTATTTTTTATTTTTACTGGGTGAACCTTCATGGATTACTGGTACTGTATTCTGTGTTTTTGTTTTTCTTGTTAAAATCAAAATCTATTGAATTATAAAAATCCTGTAGGCTGACAGTTTGTCTGGTCTTCTACTGTATGTTCAATCAGTTTTAATTCACCAAGGACATAGAACCATTATTAACATATTTTTAATAAGAAACAAAGAAAAAAATGAAATTTTCTAGAGACCATTCTAGAGCTGCAGCATAAGATCTGTTGGCCACAGAGCTTTAAACATGCAGACTCTCTGTATTATTAAAGCGGTTGTATAGCCCCAATTTTTTTTACTCACCTGTAAGGCAAAATGCATAATGAGCTAGTATGCATTAATGGCATAATGAGGCATAATGAGCTAGTACTAGCTCATTATGAAATGCTTACCTTAGAACGAGGCATCAGTAACTTACCTGATCCACGCCGAGGTAGCTGACTTGTTGCATTGCGTGTCTTCTGAGTATCGTGGTTCCAGCGCTGTGAGTGGCTGGAGCCGCAATGTCGTCACTCCCACGCATGCATGCGGGAGACTTCTTTTTGGCTCTGGTTCGGCGTCTGGCGGCCTTAAATCGAGAATCCCCTGTACACATGCGCCACTGCAGTCAGTGGTTCATTGCGAGGGGAATATCTCCTAAACCGTTGGGATGCATTCACACTTGTGCAGTGCAAATTTCAGCTCTCTTATCTCTGCAGAGAGATAAGAGAACTGTTCAGCAGATCATCTCCGTTTTAGCTGCGAATTTGGAGACCTGGGAAGGGGGGACATGTATTGAGGTGAATGAGAGAAAATCTGAAGAGAAATGAACACATCTACGATTTAGATGCATGCCCATAGAAGATAATGGGCCTGAATTCGCACCTGAGCCGCACTGCAATGCCTAGAAAAGGCACACATATTTTTTCGGCAATGCGCAGTGCGAATGCATCGCACATATGTGAACCAGCCTCATTGAAATCAATGTATTTTATAATGTTATGCGAATTAGATGCGGTTTAAGCCGCAACCAATTCGCATAGGTGTGAATTCTTGTAAGGTCCAGGTATCCAATGAACTGTGGCTGAGATTTTTGCTACCAATATTTTTCTCCATCGGAACAGATACATTTTTTAAAAGAGAACACATTTTGCGGCGTGGTCTCGACATAACGGCGTGAGGACATACCCTAACGAAGCTCCCAGCTGGCGGTTTCCGCTAGCTACCGCTCATTTACCCAACATTACCGGCACCCACCAGATCCCTCAGATGTCCAGGAAGCCAGACAAACCATCTGCTGCCTCATTTTCCACCCTGGATCGGTACCCGCGATCGCAAAAGCCGGCGGCCTCCATGCCGGCAGCTTCCAAGATGGCACCGGCTCCCTCTTCAGCCTCGTTCACTAAGGGGATTCTACGATGCCTGATCTCCCACAGCAGCTGCCAAATGACCACACAATGCCACCTTCTCGCCCCCGTGTGATCTCTCTCCCTGCCTGCCCAGATCACTGACGGCCTCCACAGATATGGAGCAGGAACTGCTTAGCCCTGAACACGATGCCTCTCCATCAGCTCCTGCGTTGCTCGACCCTCTGTGCTTCAGCCCGGAGCACTCTGCAGAGCATGGAATGCTGCCTCCACACCTGGTCACAGTGAGTACCCTCGAGGTCCCACCTCAGTTCCCTGTATTTCTGCATAGAAACCAGCTTTCAGGTTTTTTTTTGGCCAAAGCTTAATTTAACAAGTTGAAATTAGAAGCTGATTGGCTACCATGCACAGCTGCACCAGATTCTGAGTGCACCAGCTTCAGTAAATCCCCCCTAATATCCTTTGAATGCAACTCTGTCCTCTGGCCTATAATTTGATTTCAACATCACAAAGAGCTTAACTTGGTAATATCTAGTGAATGAAATAGTATATATATTTATTCTTACTACTATTGTTAGTACCCTGCTTTCATTTTAGTTTTTTTTGTTATACTTCCTGATAGGTCAGAGCTTAGATAGGAGTGGGCCCACAATGTGAGTTTTTATTGTATCACATAGAGCTGTTAATTAACATTGTCTGCTAGTCTATAGGACAACAGGCATGATCATATAGGTACAGTCAATATCCTTCATTGTCAAAAAGGCATCTTGTATTGTCCTTCTTCCACTCCATGTTGGAGGTGATTATGCCCCATGTAGCGGGTCACGTGGTGTTGGGGGGAGACAGCAATACCTCATTGGACCGGATTCTTGATAAATCTAACCCTGGGAGAGCAGTGCTAAAACATTTGCCTAAACGGAGTTGTGCTCTGGCGCGTCTCCTTCACAGCTATGATTTGATCGACGTTTGGAGGGACTCCCATCCCACTACTAGGGACTTTACGTATTATTCCCATGTCCACAAAACGTATTCGCGTATAGATCACCTGTTCACGCTTTCCCCCCTACTTCCGTATGTCTCCTCGGCTAAGATAGCCCCTGTGGCGTGGTCGGATCACTCTTCAGTTCAAATGGTGCTGACAGACCTTTGGTCTAAATCAGGCCCATCGCCGTGGCGATTAAATGAGTCCCTGCTGAACGACCCTGTCCTCGAAAAAGAGGTGGAGAGGGCTATTCAGCATTATTTTCGGGATAATTCTTCCCCGGAGGTTTCTCCGCGAACACTATGGGCTGCCCATAAGGCCACCATTCGGGGTACATTAATTCAGTTGGCCTCCAGGGTGAAGCGTGAACGAGAGCATACTATTCGGTGTCAAGAGGAGGAGTTGAACCGACTCACGCGCGATCAAACAGCTAACCTGCATGTGGACCTTAGGAATCAAATTGATGAGGCCCGTACAGCTCTGACTACGAAAGCAGAAAAGTCCATTCGATGGGCCCGTCACCGCTATTACACCCTGGGTGACAAACCAAATACATTATTGGCGAGGAAGCTGACTCCTAGGCCTTTTAGCCCTGCTCTCCCTAAATTGCGGTTAAGATCAGGCTTAACCACTCAGAATCCCCAGACCATCCTTAGGGAATTCTCCACATTTTACTCCACATTATATACACCCCCGGGGGCGTTTGATGTGACGGGGGCGTAGGACTTCTTGCGAGACCTGCCCCTCCCCACATTGTCTACTGACCATACGGAAATAATGGAGGCGCAATTCACGCCTCTGCCATTAAGTCTTTGAACCCATCGAAATCGCCGGGCCCTGATGGATTCACGGGTCATTATTACCGCAAGTATGCCGAAATATTGACCCCACATATTTGTGCCTTTTTCAATGACTTACGAAGAGGTTCCCCCCTTCCCCCACATGAAAACAGGGCCTTTATACACGTCATTCCCAAACCCAATAAAGATCTCGGGGACTGTGCGAATTACCGCCCTATATCGTTAATAAATGTAGCAAATGGAAAAAACAAGGGGGGTGGTGTCTGCGCTGTGAAAAGTGGGTGAAATCCAAGGGTGGTACGGGAATAAATCCCTGGGCTGGTGAACGTGGGGGAGGGGGGGGTGGTGTTTTTAGAACAGAGTAATAGCGTACATAAGTTTAGTGTCAATACGTAAACCGTCAAAATGTAGCACAAAAGATAATATTGAATACTAAACAATGGCAAGTGACAAAAAAGGAGTACAAATTCACAAGCAGTAAAATGTACACAATGTGCTGGTCCAAGTAATGTGAAATCAGGGAGAGCTACCGCTAGGGGCGCCCCTGAATGTGTAACACAGTGAAGTTCCCCTAAGGAAGTCATGTGACATGACGAGACGCGTAGGGATCAAGGAGCATCAGAGTCCACACGCCTGACACAGCAAGACCCCCCTGCCGTCCGTTTGGTTTCTGTGCCCAGTTTTTATCATCCAAATGTGAGTGCACCTATATGTTTTAATAAACCTGTTCCATTTTTGCGGGGCTGTACTATGGTCTTTTTTTCTCCCATCCTATATGCTGTGTGAGGGTCCCCTCTATCTGCTCCAAGTGTCCACCCAGCTCAGACACAGAAGAAGAGGAGCCAGGTGTGCATCCAGGACTTAGGACGAACTCGGTGTTCGTGGGAGATAGGCCCACCATCCATCACCTCCATGTGAGTGGATGTATGAGTGAATGATGTTGCCTGTTTAGACACTTCCATAACACCATATCCTACTTGCTTTGTATCTTCTCCATGCCTTACTGCTGAGTGCTGATGTCGTTTCTGTCCATTGAAGTGTATTCCTCCTCCCCCTGCCAGAGGTGGTTTTATTTTGGCTATCCGTGCCATAGCCGTGAGGTGAGGGGCTAGGGACCACCTGAGGTGTTCACTGTACCACGTCCTTTCCCAGCACCATTTCCTCCATCTTTTAGAAACTGTCTTCTGGGACATCTTTGGAACCTGTCTTCTGGGACATTTGGGAAACACTTTCAGAGACTTTTTTGCATTTCTTCACTGATTTATATATTATTATTTGTATTGTTCACTGTGTTACACATTCAGGGGCGCCCCTAGCGGTAGCTCTCCCTGATTTCACATTACTTGGACCAGCACATTGTGTACATTTTACTGCTTGTGAATTTGTACTCCTTTTTTGTCACTTGCCATTGTTTAGTATTCAATATTATCTTTTGTGCTACATTTTGACGGTTTACGTATTGACACTAAACTTATGTACGCTATCACTCTGTTCTAAAAACACCACCCCCCCCTCCCCCACGTTCACCAGCCCAGGGATTTATTCCCGTACCACCCTTGGATTTCACCCACTTTTCACAGCGCAGACACCACCCCCCTTGTTTTTTCCATTTGCTACTTCTCTCTGCTCAGGACAGAGTGTCAGGTGTTTGCAGCAGTGACCCCATCCCACTCCACCACCACCCTCGGTAGCGCAGGAGCCTCTATCTACAATACTGTTAATAAGTGTAGACCTCAAATTATTGACGAAGGTTCTGGCCACGCGTATGAATTCGTTTTTGTCTAAATATATTCATCCAGACCAGGTGGGATTTGTGCCTAATGGGCAAGCATCGGATCAGACTAGACGAGTTATTGATATAATATCGGCTCTGAATTCTGTCTGGGACGGGGGAGGGAAGCGGGGAGCCTTGCTATTGTCATTGGACTTATGTAAGGCCTTCGATTCCTTGTCTTGGGAATACCTCTTTTTCATACTTAAACGTTACGGATTTGGGGTACATTTTTTGACGACGCTTCGCTCAGTGTATGACGCCCCTACTGCGAATCTCTTGATTAAAGGCTATCGCTCCCCAAATATATCTATAGGTAGGGGTACCCATCAGGGTTGCCTTTTATCTCCCCTGCTGTTCATTATGGCGTTGGAACCCTTCGCCATCAAGATTAGAACGCATTCGGACATATTGGGAGTAAGATGTGGGGGCCGCGAACATAAATGCGCGATGTTTGCGGATGACATTCTATTGCTCCTCTCTTCCCCGGTCACCTCTTTGCCCCATGTGAACTTAGTTTTAGGAAAATTTGCATCATTCACAGGACTATCTGTGAATCACTCTAATGCCGCGTACACACGGTCGTTTTTTGCGATGAAAAAAAACGACGTTTTTTAAAACGTCATTTAAATTGATCGTGTGTGGGCAAAACGTCGTTTTTTGTCTTCAAAAAAACGACCAAAAAAAAATTCCAACATGCTTGAATTTTTTGTGTCGTTTTTCAAAACGTCGTTTTTTGTTTCACAAAAAGTCACCGTGTGTAGCAAAAACGTCGTTTAAAACGACGTTTTTCAACCCGCGCATGCCCAGAAGCTAGTTATGAAGCGAGCTTCAATGGAAAAGTGTGGTGAACGTAACCTCGTTTTTTGTGAAAAAAACGATGGTGTGTATGCAACATCGTCTTTGAAAGTGACGTTTCAAAAACGTCGTTTTTTACTTCACAAAAAACGACGTTTTTTTTCATCGCAAAAAACGACCGTGTGTACGCGGCATAAGTCTCAGGCCCTCAATATTTCCCTACCACCTCACATAGTTCGAGCCCTTCAACAGTCTTTCTCCTTCAATTGGCAGGAGGATGCCCTGCCTTACCTATTGCGATATCCACACTTTATAAGTGAGTTGCAGATCTAAAGAAGTTCCCTAAGGCTATTGCGATAGTGAGTGCTGAAGTTCCAGACTGTTGACTTTTATTTGGGATAATAAGAGACCCAGGGTGAACAGGCGGACGATGTATACACCCAAATTGGGAGGGGGGCTGGGTGTGCCTGATCTTCTTAAGTATTATCATGCAGCCCAATTGGCTCATTTGACCCGCTTTCATTCAGCCCAACCCAGGCCGCTCTGGATGGAATTGGAATCCTCCATGTGCCCGGGGAGAGAGATCTCCCACCTACTGTGGCTCAGGGGGAAAGATAGACCGCCCATAATGTGTCCCTCTCTGTCTTTCTCTCTCAGTTTGTGGGACCGCATAACGACCAGATATAATTTTAAATCTCCACATGCGCCTCTGGCGCCACTGTTCCATAACCCTCTGTTTACCCCGGGTCTCTGCCCCCAGGACTTTTCCTGGTGGACCAATAAGGGGCTGCTGAGGATAGCGGACTTTTGTGATCATAGAGGAGCCTTGTCAAAATCGGTCCTGCAGGAGAAATATGCCCTTCCAAACTCTGAGTTCTTTCATTACATTCAAATTGCCCATTTTTTGGATTCACTGAGTCGTGCTTCTGACATTGCTGCTCGCACAGCCGTGGAGCACTTTTGCAGGACCTTTGACAAACACACGGGACATATATCACAGATTTACAGTCTTCTATCCTCCAGCTCCCAAAAGTTAGATTACATGTTGAAGTGGGAACAAGATACTGGGGAGTCTTTGGATCTTGCTGAATGGAGTAGATTGTCACAAAATGCCTCTAAGTCCTATATCAACACATCTTTGATAGAAGCAAACTATAAGGTGTTGCTGAGGTGGTACATGGTTCCTGTGCGAGTGGCATCCTTCGTCCCCGGGGCATCCCCGCGGTGCTTTAGAGGTTGTACTGCGGATGGTAATATGTACCACATCTGGTGGCTGTGTCCGAGGGTGAGGCGATTTTGGATACGCACTTACAATTTCATTTATTCACTGACCCATGTCAACCTCCGCAAGTCGCCTCTGAATGCATTGCTGGGGCGTCCAGTTGATGGAGCACCGAAATGCACGAAAAAGCTGATAGCTTATATATTTGTGGCAGCTAGGATTTCTATTGCGAAGTCCTGGAAGTCCCCTACTGTTCCCTTTTACTTGGTAAAGAACAAATTGTCTTGGATAATGGTGAACGAGAGATTGTCTGCTATTCTAGCGGACAAGATTGAGGGGTTTCATAGAGTCTGGGACCCTTGGATCGACTACCTCACGACCACATGAGGATTTAGGTTGCTCTTGGAGAGATCCCCCTTTCGACTGGAGTGCTCCCCTCTTCATCTCCTTTTTCCTTTCTTTTTCCCAATCCTTTTTCTTACTTTCTCTTGTAGGGCTCTTTTCTCTTTTCTTTTGTTATCCTTTATTGTTGCGTTCTTAATGTACATTCCTGCCATTGTTTTTTTTTTTTATTGTCTATGAGGGACGGGTCCCCGAGATTAGGTGGACTCTCAGCTGAAGGGCCCTGTGATGGTTTTAAGTTAGCCCTTCCTTTCTCATAGCTGTTGATGGCTTTAAGTCATGGACCCGGGTAGATGCTATCTGTTGATTATATTGTTGTGCCCTCAATGACTAACATTTCTTCCTGTTACTTAATGTTAAGTATGCGGACGGGCCATGCCTGTCTTTCTGCTGTACTTTTTTTTTGAAAAATCAAATAAAAAATATTGGAAAAGAAAAAAGGCATCTTGTGAAGATGAAGGTGCTGATATTATGTAGCATATATATTATAAAGTTAGTTTGATTGCAAGATGCCTTTGTGGTGTGGTAGAGGTGGCTTATTCAACAAACTATCAGTAGAGAATTAGAAATAGTTTGGCAGGTATAATATATCACAATCCATGTATATTCCTAGCTTTTTTCAGGTGTATGGGGTAAAATATATTTTAGCTGTTTAGTTGGAAATTGCATCAATTGTAAAAACCTATACGGTATATTTCATCTTAAAATCCTTTTTTTTTTTTTTTTTTTGTGGTGAAGGAAAGAAATTGAATAAAATTACTTAAGTTAATTGTTTAAATACGAAACCAAGTTACAAATGGGATTGTAACACCTCTATTACTGGGAATCTGACATTAGCTGTTAGTTTAGATAGTGGGTCCACAATAATTGGGGGTTGCAACAAAGTTGCATGCTCCTGTGCTCACAGGCTTACTGTGTACAACATTGAAAGGACCACCTGATGACCGCTCATGGCCAGTCACTGCTGTCTCATGGCATGGTCCCTCTGAGGACTGGAGAGCAGGAAAAGCTAGCAATTAATATACAGTGAGCTTGTCCAGAGCATATATAGTGGGGACTACACCCAACCCTGAGGAAAGTGAGTAAATTGGAATTATGGCTAATATCTTTACATTTCTGTGTAATTGTTCTGTCAAAAGCTATAACCAACAACACATTTTTTGCATCCAATGCTTTGCATTGTAGTACACAGCCTTCCTAGGAAAACTCTATAAGGGAAGATGGGTTTTTATCCCTGGAATACAACAATATTTTTTAAGGATAATATATACAACTCTTATGGAATGCCTGGAGATACTTGGAGAGTTGAATTGCTGACAGCTAGCCTTTTAATTTATTATTCATGTCAAGCTAGAGGGACCATAAATGCCATGTGGGTCTTAGGTATAGGTAAATTAAAGGTCAGCTGTAAAAAGTCATTGCACAAAAGCAAAATAAAGTATATATCATGTTCTCCAAAGGTGCAAATTGTCAAATCAAAAGCACTTTTAAATAAATGCATTTTTGCTTTTCAGTCATAAAAAAAGGACTTGTAGACATATGTTTTTACACAAACAAACACCAAGGGCCATAAAAAAATAGACAAAACCCCATATGTCAAAAAATCCTTTATTCAGTTTATTAAAGGAGTTGTCATAGGCTGAACACAAATGGTTGTCAGTAGAATACTAAAGCTGGATTATTTAGAGATCCTGTAGCCTTGGCACAAAACAGGCTTGTAATGATCATTATAAATACATTAACATATTGTAATGTATGTTTTAAACATTCATTTTAGTTCAACTGTGCACAGCTCGAATTGAGCAATCTATTTACACATTTTAACCTTGTCAAGGGACATTATTACACATAAATTTCAGAAAAATTAGGAATGAAGTGAGAGATGTTTCAAAGGCCATACAATGTTACTGGCCATTGGCTGACCAAAGAATTTCACTATATATGTTAGCTCTGAATTAGATTACCAGATACCATATACTCAGAATACCATTCTATGCATGATATCTGTCTGTCTTTGGCCAAGCTAAGAGAAAAATAAACAACAAATAAGGTTACTGCCTGTAGTTGTCCTGTAAAATCCAACCTCAGTGTAACTCACTTCTCTGTATAGACTGCAGTATTTTCTTAAAGCCTGTTATTTCACTCCCTATGGAATAATAGGGGGGAGTTTGGGACTTTAAATGAAGCACACGGTATGTGCTTTCATCAATGGTTCAGGTATGAGCAAAAGGGAAGTGGGACTTTAAATGAAGCACACGGTATGTGCTTTCATCCCTGGTTCAGGTATGAGCAAAAGGGAAGTGGGACTTTAAATGAGGCTATTGATTTGTGGGGGTGAAGTAATTTGAAAGTATTTTTAACTGGCATATTGAGTCTGACAATACATAACAATAATGCACATAGTAAAAAAGGTTTAACCACTTAACCCCCGGACCATATGGCTGGTCAAAGACCAGGCCACTTTTTGCGATTCGGCACTGCGTAGCTTTAACTGACAATTGTGCGGTCGTGCGACGTGGCTCCCAAACAAAATTGGCGTCCTTTTTTCCCCCACAAATAGAGCTTTCTTTTTGTGCTATAAACAAAAAAAGAGCGACAATTTAGAAAAAAATAAATATTTTTTACTTTTTGCTATAATATATATCCCCCCCAAAAATATATAAAAAAAAAACATTTTTTTTCCACAGTTTAGGCTGAGACGTATTCGTCTACATATTTTTCGTAAAAAAAATCGGAATAAGCGTTTATTGATTGGTTTGCGCAAAAGTTATAGAGCTGGATTCAGAACGTAGTTACGTTGGCGTATCTAGAGATATGCCGCGTAACTACTAAGAATAGCCGGCGTATCTTTTTTCTGTATTCAGAAAACAAGATACGCTGGAATTCAGCTAGGATACGAGCGGCGTAAGTCTGTTACGCCGCCATATCTTAGTTGCATATTTACGCTGGCCGCTAGGTGGCGCTTCCGTCGATTTACACGTCAAATATGCAAATGAGCTAGATACGCTGATTCACGAACGTACTTGTGGCCAGGGCGTTGTATTTTACGTCGTTTGCGTAAGCGTTAGTCCGGCGTAAAGTTACCCCTGCTATATGAGGCGCAGGTTCTCACTCTGTAACAAGCGTTCGCGGGTGCCTGGCGGTGATGGCGACCGCCGGGCACGTGCATCGGCGTCAGGGGCGAGCGGGAAGCGTGCGTGCACCCCTATTGGCTGCTCGGCGAGATGACGTATAGCTACGTATAGCTACGTGATCTCGCCCAGCAGAGCTGACCTGCCGCCGTATAACTGCGGCGGCTGGTCGGCAACCAGTTAATATGTATATACACACACACATACATGGTGTTGACCTCGTAAATACATTACATAGACATATCAAATTGACAGTATAAATAGACAAGAGATTTAATATGGATAAAATTCATTATTACAAATTCATATACAGTATGTACACGTCATCTAAATGGCACTATGCAGTATAATCAATGGTAAGAAAGACAGTATGATTTTTTGGTTATAGATGATGAGTCTAAATAGGTTCTTATCAATAGGTATGAGAATGCATCCTTAAACTGACGCATTTTGTGGGTAATACCACTCTTCAGGGGCAGGTGCATGCAACTATCTTGATAAGTTTGGAAAATGGTGGACGAATAGTCAGAGGCTGTCCAAATTGTCTGGGAACTGTGGAAGGGGCTCGCAGGAGAGGGACCAGGTGCACCAAATATCAACCCCAAGAAAAAGAAAGGCAGAAATCCAGGTAGTGGTGTGAGTGTGCTTCATATCTGTTTAGGATATAAAAAAAGTGAATACCATGTAGTTTGTAGTATGCACAGAGAGGTGCTGCCATGAGTGGTATTATCCACAAAACGCAACAGACTTTAATGATGCATTCTCATGCCTATTGATAGGAATCTATTTAGACTCAATGATAACCAAATCATCATACTGCCTTACTTACCATTGATTATACTGCATAGTGCCATTTAGTAGACATGTGCATTCGTTTTCGTCCGAATGCATTTTCATCCAAAAAACAGGGATTTTCGCTTTCATTTTAACAAACAATAATGAATGTCCAGAATCCAAAATCCGAAAGACCCGACATAAAAATGCTTTAGTTTTGTTGCGACAACAATTTGATACAGATAGAAGATTCAACATGACGGAGACAATAGCAATCTGTGTCTATCGAACCTGTGGTTGAATCTACCTGACCTATCTCTATCAGTCCAAGATTATTCAACATAGAGAGAAAAGATTCAATATTATAGACATGAAGATTCGACAAAGCAGCTAAAAGCATACAAATGCTGCGAGTGGACATTTATGGTCAAATGCTCTGCCCATAGGATATAGAAGAATTCTAAAGGTTGGTTGACTAGTAATAATAATTAATAAATATAATTATTACAAGTCATACAACATTAGAATTCTACTATAGCTTGTGGGCAGAGCATTTGACTGTAAATGTATGATTGCGGCGTTGAATCTTTTATTTTTCGGACTAAACCGAAATTCTGAAACAAAAAATGTACACATGTCTACCATTTAGATGATGTGTACATATATGAATTTGTAATAATTCATTTTATCCAAATTGAATCTCTTGTCTATTTTATGCAGTCCATTTGATATGTAGATGTAATGTATTTATGAGGTCAACACCTTGTATGTGTGTGTATATATTAGGGATGAGCCGAACACCCCCCCCCCCGCTTCAGTTCACAGCAGAGCATGTGAACAGTCAAAACGTTTTTTTCGAACACGCAAACACCAATAAAGTCTATGGGACACGAACATGAAAAATCAAAAGTGATAATTTTAAAGGCTCATATGCAAGTTATAGCCATAAAAAGTGTTTGGGGACCTGGGTCCTGCCCCAGGGGACATGTATCAATGCAAAAAAAAAGTTTGAAAAACTGCAGTTTTTTTGGAAGCAGTGATTTTAATAATGCTTAAAGTGAAACAATAAAAAATAAATATTCCTTTGAATATCATGCCTGGGGGGTGTCTATAGTATGCCTGTAAAAATAGTTATTACATGGCCCTGTTCTTTCTGTGTGTTTGGTGGGCCTGCAGGAATACTATCTGTATAAAGGGGGCCTTGAGAGGTAAGGAAGTCCTCCACTTCCTCCTGCTGTTTTGCCTCATGTACCATGTCCATTATTCCACAAAGCATGTGCTCCAACAGGAAGACAAGAGGGCCAGTATCACTGATGCATGCATTGTCGCTGCTTCCCATCCTCATGGCCTTCTCAAATGGTGATAGGACAGTGCATGCATCCTTGATCAGTAGCCACTGGCGCGGCAAAAAGAAGCCAAGCTCCCCTGACCCTCTCCTGGTGCCATACTCCCACAGGTACACCTGGTGGGCATGTCACAAATGAGGCGGTTGGTGGGCAGGTTGCATTCCCTTTGAATGTCAGCCAGCCAAGCACTGACATTGTATGACCGGCAGAAATGTTCTGGCCTACCTCAGGAGATCCTGTAAGCCTGGGTATCTGCTCAAGAACCGCTGCACAACCAAATTCAGGACGTGTGCCAAACATGGGTCAAGTGTCCCTGTCGGAGGGCAGAGGGAAGGCTGGTGCAATTGTTGCATACAACCATTCCTGGCTGAAGCTGGCGTGGCATCAACCACCTCTGAGCCTGCCCCTGCAGAGCTGACAGAATCTCTGTCCCAGTGTGGCTCCGGTCCCCTAAGCAGACCAACTCAAGCACCGCATGGCATCTTTTTAACTGAGTGGTTGTGTAGCCTCTTAAATGCTTACAGAGCACCGCTGGTTCAGAGGAAAACTCGGCAGAAGAGGCCATAAAAGAAGAGGGTGGGTGGAAGAGAAAATTGTGGCAGAATAACCACTAGCATTTTGGAGGCGTGGTGGCGGAACAAGCTACAACAATACTGAACCCTGTCCTGCATCCTTCCCAGCTGCCAACAGAGTTACCCAGTGCGCCGCAAAGGAAAGGTAACGTCCCTGCCCATGCCTGCTGGGCCATGAGTCAGCGGTAATATTCACCTTACTTCTGACCGCCCTGTCCAACGCGGCTAAAACATTGCCTTCCACATGCCGGTTTAGCAACTGGGGTAGGAAAATGTGCCTTCTAAAATCAGTTGGTGGTGTACTGCTAGCAGATTGGCTGCAAGTACTTGGGACACTTATTGCTATACCTTAATTCCTCTCAGTGCAGGTTTTTGAGAGGACTGGAGGTATAGTGGAGTTGGAGATCCCAGATGAGGAGCAAGGAGAAGTCTGCCTTTTTATTCAATGTGGGTCTTTCTAGTGCTGTTGCCAAAGGACTGCATGAGAGATTGTCATATGTCTGGTCAAGCATGTGGTGCCCAAGCGGCTTCTGTTTTGGCCATACTTGATCCGCTGCACACGTGTCAAAAAAGGCCCACACCAAGAAACTTTTCAAAATCAGTGGGAGTCAGTCTGTGGTGTGATTAAATAGGGTGACTGCCCTTAAGCTGCCCCCTGGAGGGCATTCTGCCTTGTTGGAGATTTGCCTACTTCTCCTCATCCTCTCTTCTATCAGGCACCCAAGTAGAGTCAGTGACCTCATCATCCCATACCTCCTCATAACTGGAGCAAACTTGGCAGTATGCTGCAGCTGGGGGAACATGACTGTCAGTTTCTTGTCCTTCTCGGGAAAACCCTCTCTCAAGGCTCACGTTATTCCCTTCTTCAACCTGGGAACCAACACCGGAGTCTTCATATCGCTGCGCATCCTCCAGCAGCATGCACCCAACACTGTGGTCAATAGTTTGGGGGAATCCTCTGTGTATGAAGGTGGGGCTACGGAAGGAGTGACTGTGGGCAAGGAGCAGGTGGAATGGGTCACTTTGGCAGCTGCATTGGAAGGCAAACTACTCTGAGCCTGGGTGACAGAGGATGAGGAGGATGAGGACAGCTTTGTTATCCACTCCACCAACTCTTCTGCATGTTCTGGCTCAATAATATGGCAAGCAGCAGAAAAAAAGGACATGATGTATATTTTGTTTTGCAACACCACACTACACTGTATTAGATACTGTGTACACCACCAGAAAAGTAGTAGCAACTGCACTATGGCTGTACTGTATTGTGTGCACCACAAGAAGTGTAGTAGCAAATACACTACGGCTGCACTGTATTGTGTACTGTGTATACCACCAGAAAAGTAGTAGCAACTGCACTACGGCTGCACAGTATTGTGTACTGTGTACACCACCAGAAGTGTAGTAGAAACAGTATACCACGGAATGCACTGTAGATATAGGCTACACTGGATGCAGAGTATATATATATATATATATATATATATATATATATATATAAAATATACATACTGTATATACAAGACTGTATATTTATTAAGACACCGCCTGAAGTGTATTAGAAATGGTACACCACAGAATGCACTGTAGACTTAGGGCCAGATTCAGGAAAGGTTACGCTGGCGGATCGAGTGATCCGCCAGCCTAACTGTGGCTTTGAGCCGGCGTTTCTGTTTTCTGTAACCAGAAAACAAGAAACGCCGGGTTGAAGTTCCGATGCGAGCAGCGTAACTGAGTTTCGCCATCGCATCGTTACTTCAACTTAAAAATGGCGCCGGGGGCGTTCCCGCCGATTTACGCTCAAAAAATATGTTAATGAGCGGAAATCGGCAATTCACGATCGAAATCCGGCGCGACGCAATGACGATACGACGTTTCCGGACGGGATACGCGGCGCATAGATATACCTACATGGGGTTGGAGTATCCTATGTTAGGTATAGGCGTCGTCATCGCGTCGGGAAAAAAAAAAAAAACGTCGCTTGCGTAAAACGGTCATGAATGGGAATGTGACGTCATTGACGTTCATTCACAGATTTTGGAGCATGCGCACGGGGATGTTTTGACACTCGACGCATGCGCAGTACGTTGGCGGCGGGATCGCGCGTAGTTAGCATACTACACGCCCCGTACCCGCTACATTTGAATTCCGCCAGCTCATTTGTGATGCGCTGCCGCAACTTTAGGAGCAAGTGCTTCGTGAATGACAGCACTTGCTCCTAAAATTTCGGCAGCGCAACGCAAATCAGAAGCGTTACTCCAGAGCAAAGATGCTCTGGAATACGTGAATCTGGCCCTTAGGCTACACTGGATGCAGAGTAAATATATATACAAGACTGTATGTGTGTGTGTATATATATATATATATATATATATATATATATATATATACACACATATTAATTCACTGCCTGAAGTATATTATAAAAAGTACACCAGGAATGCACTGTAGATATAGGCTACACTGGATGCAGAGTATATAGATCTATGTATATCTATAGATATCTCTCTCTCTCTCTCTCTCTATATATATATATATATATATATATATATATATATATATATATATATATATCAAATACACTGCCACTAGCTGAATAACCTGCCTGCTTAATCTAAATCATGTCATCTCTCTTTTCACACCAACAACAGTACACAGGGATGCTGTGTAGACAGCCTTATATAGTGTGGGGCATGGAATTAGTCCCCCTGAGCCATGGTTGGCGAAAGCATGGCTCTCTAAGCAAAAGGCACTGGGATTGGTCAAAGCATGCAAGTCAGGTGCATGCTTTGGCCAATCATCATACAGCAATGCATTGCAATCTTGCAGTGCATTCTGGGGCGTTCCGCGGCGCTCAAATTTTCAGTGAATGTCCCAAAATGTTTGTTCTTCAGCAAATGGGCAAACACCCAATGTTCGAGTGAAACTTATGTTCGACCCGAACATTGAGCTCATCCCTAGAATACATATTAAACCTTTTTTTACTATGTGCATTATTGTTATGCATTGTCAGACTCAATATGCCAATTAAATATACTTTGAAATTACTTCACCCTCACAAATTAAGAGCCTCATTTAAAGTCTCACTTTCCTTTTTCTCACACTTTTCACTCCCTATAAGTCTTTTGTAATAGATCTACAGTATATATCACTGCCTGCATCAGGCCTAGGAGAATAGGAGTTCAGTAATTGGCAGGAATGGAGCACTAAGTTAATAGTGTAAAACAAGCTCCAAAAACTAAAACACACCGAGTTTGGGTGATCTAATGTGGCGTACATTTATTTTTCGGCATGAAAAAAAAACAATGGGCCAGATTCAGGTACATCTGCGCATTATTGGACCGGCGTAGCGCACCGCCTTTACGTTAGACTGGCGCAATGTAGCGGCGCAATCACCCTATTCTCGTCGCTTTTACGCAGAAATTTGCGCCTGTGCAACGCTATTTCAGAGGCGCAAGGCGGAGTAATACAAATTGGGAAGGACGTGGGCGTGTTACATTGAAATGAGCCGTGACCCCATGCAAATGAAGGGCCGGCCGGCGCAATCACCCTATTCTCGTCGCTTTTACGCAGAAATTTGCGCCTGTGCAACTCTATTTCAGAGGCGCAAGGCGGAGTAATACAAATTGGGAAGGACGTGGGCGTGTTACATTGAAATGAGCCGTGACCCCATGCAAATGAAGGGCCGGCCGGCTCGAGCATGCGCGCTTGAAGCAGACCATGGTCAGCACCTCTATGCGCATGCTCACAACTCGGGAACGGCGCAATCAGTGAAATTGGAAGTGGACTAGGGCAAATTAGTGAACTACGCAAACAGCATAAATAGACAGAGACAAACGCACTTGCTTTGCAAAAGTACATCCCTTTGTATCCCTCCCTATACAGCAAGGTGCTTTTGTTCTGTTGTTTATTAGCGTTTGTTTGTTTGTTTGTGACGTGTCTTTGAGAGTGATTTTTGTCTTTTATGTGTTTTCTTTCTTGTTATTTTGTTTAAATTATATTTTTGCTGGCCATTTTTTATTTTTTTGGTTCTGTTTGTGTATGATTTGGGAATGTGGGGGTGACATTCCTGCGGGAAAAGGGGTGTCACGCTCAATTTTGGTGGAGAAGAGTTCCCCAGGACCAGGGAGAAGTGATCCCCAGGTCCGTGTGAATAGTGTATGAATGTACAGTGACATAATTGGAGCCTTGGCGTGGCGTTGCTGCTCACAAGTCCTGCATGGTGGACTGGTGCCAATCCAATGTGATGAGCATGTGGGGTGTGTGTGCTAGGGACCACAGTGGTGTGCATGCATGCATTCTCATTGTGCCATGATTAATGTGTTTGTTTAACGTGCAAAGATGCATAATGTGAGCTGGCATGAGATGGGGTCATTAGATGGGGTCCCAGTGCATATGCAGAGTCACCTTGAAGGGAAAAGACAGGAGGATGTTAGTAGTGCATGTGCCCCTTGTGATGTGTGCATCATGGGGGGGGGGCAGTCATGCCTGCCACCCATGTCACTCACCAACCAGCCAGCTGTCCCCATACATGTTCTGTTCGCAATCTGTGGGGATGGGGCTCTGATTGTATATGTAGCTGTCATGGGTGTCATGGGTAGTGTCATGTGTTGGGCTGGTGATGTCCTCCTGCAGGGTTGTGGTTAATTCCATGATGGCATGAGGGGTGAATCTGAAGATGCGAGACACCTCAGAATCACCCATGCCATAGATGTCTAGGCGTGTGTGATATATCCTCTCCCGTGAAGAGTGAAGAGTGAAGATTGAGGGGCTTGTATCAGCTAAGAAAATTGTATTAGATTCGATTAAATTGAAAAGTTTATATAAGCCAAAAAAATAATTTAGAAAAAAAAATAAAAAAATCCTGTGCCCTCCTCAGTGCCCTCCTCAGTGCCCTCCTCCTTCTTTGCTCATCTAAAGTCAGTAGTATAGCTATGAGCATGGATGACACTGGCATGTTGGCATACAGTTTGTTGGGCAACATGTGTGACTGCTCAGCTCCTCACTAACATTGTTGCTTTATCTGACATGTAGACGAATTTTGTAATTTTAGACCAGCTTTTATATGGTCTAATTTTAGACAGGACATTTATCTGTTGTGCACAGCGCGTAGCCTGCGCTGCACCAACGTTCTTTTGTGGATCCCCGTAACTCCCTCATTAGCATATTTGAATAGCAAATCAATGGTGTGTCTAGCGCAGTTTTGCGCGGACGGATGCGCCTGTCTAATGAAATTACGCTGGACAAAAAAAAGTAGATTTCTTGCGTATCTCGTTTTGGGGATGCCGTGCATCGAAACGCACGCGCACAATTAGACTTACGCCGCGCATCTCCTGTTACGCCAGCGTAATCGCTCTCTGAATCTGGCCCAATGTTTTTAACATGCTGCATTTTTTCACATAGTTTTAAAAAATGTCATTTTTCGGGTTGTAAAAAATGATCGTGTGTGGGCTAAAACAACGTTTTAAACCCGCGCATGCTCAGAAGCAAGTTATGAGATGTGAGCGCTCATTCTGGTAAAACTACCATTCATAATGGAGTAAGCACATTCATCACGCTGTAACAGACAAAAAAGCGCAAATTGTCTTTTACTAACAAGGAATCAGCTAAAAGCAGCCCAAAGGCAAATAGAACTTCCCCTTTAGAGTGCCGTCGTACATGTTGTACGTCACCGCGCTTTGTTCATCATTTTTCAAAAACGATGGTGTGTGGGCAACATCGTTTTTAATAATGAAGTTGGAAAAATGTTTTTGGACATGCTGAAAAACGTTTTTTTCATGCCGAAAAATGATCGTGTGTACGCGGCATTATTCTTTCCAATCTACTAAGAATGTTCTCATCTTTTGCCTACACAACCACTCCAATTGCTAATTAATTAATACATTAACAAATCTAGCAATTAAGTAATTATTTTTGCAAAATATAGGAAACCAGAAATAGTAAACATGGATTCAGATTTGAGAAAATGTTCCATAGAAAAAGCATGTTTTAAAGGGAGATAATAAAATAACAGAACTTATCAATATTTTGGTATGTTGGTTTTCAAACATGCTATTTAATGGTTTGCATCTGTAGAAGTACAAATAAAGGTTTTGCTGAGAGCAGTTGCTTCAAGCTCCTGGCTTGATAAATCTAAATTTAATATTACTAGCATGCAAGTAATGATTTGGATCAGATGAGCCAGATGTCAAAAGAAGAGAAGACAGTTTTAACAAAGTTAGCCCTGCTGGAAAGAGTAATATGTGAACAGGTGCAAAGAATGTACGAGTAGATATTTCCCATATATTAAATGGAAATAATCCAGAAATCAATACTAATTTGCAACAAACAGGACAAATCCACAAAACATCTGTTATTAAGATGCTAGAGTTTTAGTAAACATTATTTTAAAAATGTTAGACTGTTTAATTTGTTGATGGTGGATGCATTGCTAAAACAAATTGTGTTTAAACCTTTAGGTAGGGATGAGCCGAACACCCTTTGGTTAGGTTCACAACAGAACATGCGAAGAGGCAAACAATTTGTTCAAACACGCAAACACTGTTATGCCGCGTACACACGGTCGTTTTTTGCGATGAAAAAAAACGTCGTTTTTTAAAACGTCATTTAAATTGATCGTGTGTGGGCAAAACGTTGTTTTTTGTCTTAAAAAAAACGACCAAAAAAAAATTCCAACATGCTTGAATTTTTTGTGTCGTTTTTCAAAACGTCGTTTTTTGTTTCACAAAAAGTCACCGTGTGTAGCAAAAACGTCGTTTAAAACGACGTTTTTCAACCCTCGCATGCCCAGAAGCTAGTTATGAAGCGAGCTTCAATGGAAAAGTGTGGTGAACGTAACCTCGTTTTTTGTGAAAAAAACGATGGTGTGTATGCAACATCGTCTTTGAAAGTGACGTTTCAAAAACGTCGTTTTTTACTTCACAAAAAACGCGGCATTAAAGTCTATGGGACATGGGGATTTGAAAAATCAAAAGTGCTAATTTTAAAGGTTCATATGCAAGTTATGGTCATAAAAAGTGTTTGGGGACCTGGGTCCTGCATTCAGGGGACATTTATCAATGAAAAAAAAAGTTTTAAAAACAATAGTTTTTTCAGGAGCAGTGATTTTAATAATGCTTAAAGTGAAACAGTAAAAGTAAAATATTCCTTTAAATTTCGTACATGGGGGTGTCCATAGTATGCCTGTAAAGTGGTGCATTTTTCCAGTGTATAGAACAGTGCCTGCACAAAACTAGGGATGAATAGCTAACAATTTGGGGTGTTCGCGGTAAATTCGAAAGCCACAGAACACCCTTTAAAAGTCTATAGGAGAAATCAAAAGTGCTAATTTTAAAGGTTAATATGCAAGTTATTGTCATAAAAAGTGTTTGGGGACCTGGGTCCTACCCCAGGGGACATGTATCAATGCAAAAAAAAGTTTTAATAATGCTTAAAGTGAAACAATAAAAGTGAAATATTCCTTTAAATTTCGTTCCTGGTGGTGTCTATAGTATGCCTGTAAAGTAGCGCATGTTTCCTGTACTTAGAAAAGTCCCTGTTCAAAATAAAATTTCTAAAGGAAAAAAAGCCCCGGCAAGGACCCCTTTAGGTCTGGTATGGATATTAAGGGGAACCCTGCACCAAAAAGAAATGGTGTAGTGCCCCACTCAAAATCCATACCAGACCTGAAAGGGGTCCATGTGCCAAAATAAAAAAACAATGATGTGAAGTTCACCCCAAAAATATGTACCAGACCCTTATCCGAGCAAGCAACCTGGCAGGCCACAGGAAAAGAGGGGGGGGAGAGAGCACCCCCCTCCTGAACCATACGAGGCCACATGCCCTCAACATGGGGACAAGGGCCTCATTCCCACATGCCTTGTCATGTAAAACTGTACCCATATGAAATTGTTGTCCTGTTTCCTCCACAAATAGAGCTTTCTTTTGGTGGTATTTAATTTTCTTTGTTTCTGTTATAAAATTTAGCAAATTAGTAATTTGTCTTTATACATTTTGGCCAAAATTTATACGGCTACATATATTTGGTAAAATAACCAAAATCAGTGTATATTATTTGGTATTTGTGAAAGTTACAAGAGTCTACAAGCTATGGTGCCAATCTCTGAAAATGTATCACACCTGAAGTACTGACGGCCCATCTTACTTCTTGAGACCCTAACATGCCAGGAAAGTACAAATACCCCCCAAATGTCTCCTATTTGGAAATTAGACATTCCAAGGTATTTAGTAAGAGGCATAGTGAGTTTTTTGAAGTTGTATTTTTTTCCCACAATTCTTTGCAAAATCAAGTTTTTTTTCTCCACAAAATTGTAGCAGGTTATTTCTCACACACAGCATATACATACCACAAATTACACCCCAAAATACATTCTGCTATTACTCCCGAGTATGGTAATACCACATGTGTGAGACTTTTACACAGCGTGGCCACATACAGAGGCCCAACATGCAGGGAGCACCTTCAGGCGTTCTGGAGCATAAATTACACATCCAATTTCCTAACTACATATTACACTATTGAAGGCCCTGGAGCACCAGGACAATGGAAACGCCCCCAAAATTACCCCATTTTGGAAGTAAAACACCCCATGTATAATCTATGAGGAATAATGAGTTTTTTGAACATGTCATTTTTTTCTAAAATTTTTTGGAAAATGTGGAAAGAAAATAAAAACACATTTTTTTTTACACAAAGTTGTCCATTCATACAATATTTCTAACACATAGCATGTACATAGCAAAAATGACACCCCAAAATAGATTTACCCACTTCTCCTGAGTATGGTGATGCCACATGTGGGAGACTTCCACAGCCTGGCCACATACAGAGGCTGGGTATGGCTGGGTACTGCCAAGTATGGCTGGGTACTGCTGGGTATGTCTGAGTATGGCTGAGAACGGCTGGGTATGGCTGGGTATGGCTGAGTATGGCTGGGTACGGTCGAGTATGGCTGACTATGGCTGGGTATCACAGAGTATAGCTGGGTATGGCTGAGTACAGATGGGTATCACTGAGTATGGCTGGGTATCACAGAGTATAGCTGGGTATGGCTGGGTACAGATGGGTATCACTGAGTATGGCAGGGTATCACAGAGTATTGCTGGGTATCACTGAGTATTGCTGGGTATCACTGAGTATAGCTGGGTATAACCAAGTATGGCTGGGTATCACAGAGTATGGCTGGGTAACACTGAGTATGGCTGGGTAACACTGAGTATGGCTGGGTATCGCAGAGTATGGCTGGGTATCGCAGAGTATGGCTGGGTATCGCAGAGTATGGATGGGATGGATGGATGGATGAGCATGGCAGAGTATGGTGATACCCAGCCATAGTATGGTGGAGGGATGGCAGAGTATGGTGGGAGGATGGCAGAGTTTGGTGGAGGGATGGCAGAGTATGGTGTAGAGATGGCAGGATGGAAGAGTATGGTGGAGGGGTGGCAGGATGGCAGAGGGATGACGCGTGGGAGCGTGATTCTGGTCTTTTTATGACAATACCATGCATATAAGCCTTTAAAATTAGCATTAAAATTTCACCCATAGATTTTTAAAGCGTGTTCCGTGGTTTTCGAATTTGCCGCGAACACCCGATGTTGGAGTCGAACTTATGTTCGACTCCAACATCGGGCTCATCCATACCTTTAGGAATACAGTTAACATTGCAGTATTAAAGTAGCTTTTAGTGAGATAAAATGCCAACATTTAACAAGTAACAATAATAAATAAAGGCTACTAAAATCTGATCCCAAGACAATTATTTAATTTGAAAAACTTTATCGTGAATGGTCGATGGACGACTAGACAACACATAATGGACAGTCAGGCCTTTGCAGGTCTTTTGTTTTAGTAAAAGATATAGTTGGCTCACTTTATTGAATCACTTCCACTGGACGCATTCATACGCCCCCTTACTACATTTGCGCGCTTATGCGAAGAGCCCGGTCCACTGCGTCATGCAGTGTCCTTGACTTATGGGCTGCTGGTGTCTCCTCCTCAATCCTTTCGGCTTCCATATATTTTCAAATGGGAAAGAGACCAAGGTGTAGACCTGGTGGTATCACACGTTTGTTAAGATTCATAAAATGTTTCCTCAATGTTCAGATCTCTGTTGGAGATGTGGAGGGGAGACTTTTTTCAAATTTTCTGGTCTTGCCGCTTACTGCAATCTTTTTGATCGGACGTTAAACAGATAATCCAACAATTTACAAATCATGTCCTACCGAGAGACCCTGCACTGTTCATTTTACACCACCACAGTTTTTCTGGTAAGACTTATAGGTGATTCATCTTGCCCCTCTTTATCACAACAGCAAAAGGCTGCATCCCGCTCTTTTGGAAACAGGCGCAGATTTTACCTATAGCCATCTGGTTGAAGAGTGTGGCTGAAATTAACGAGACGAAGGACTTGGTTCCCACTGAGGGGGGCCTTTGTGATACATTTCCTAAGAAGTGGTTCTACTCTGATGCATTCAAGGTCTTGCTGAATTTCAATTAACCTTGGATTAACATCTTAGATCTGCTGAGGTGGTGGTCTGACTGGATCCCCCCCCCCCCTCATTTTTTTCCTCTTTCTTTTTTCCTTTCTTTTCCCTGGATTACAAAATTGAAAGAAGAAAAAAGAAAAAAACTTGTAGGGTACACAGACTCTTTAGTGCCAGGCCTTCCGGAAGGGTGTTATCTTCCTGACTCATGTATTGTTTAACATCCCACTCATTTTTCAGTTTTGTGACCTTTTTAACTGATGATATTTTTTGACATGGGTTTCGCTGGTCTTTTTTTGTGTGAATTTCCTTAAAATAAAGAATTGAAACAAAAACAAAACAACCAATTAACCTTGAAATATAAAATAATAAATTAACATCCAATTTTGTTGTCCTTGTTGGCACTGGTGACTTTCATATAAGTTGGCATGGCTTTAGTATTAGGTTGAAGTGAATTTTTTAATTATGGTATTTTACTCTAATTTTATTTCTCTTTAAAGAAAAATGTTGATCCTTTTTTTAAAGTTGTAAATATAAAAGATTACATATTGTTGCATGTGTGTGTCACTTAGAAAACAACTCCCGTATATGTATTTTAGCTTTAGAACTGTTATTTACCACAGAACTCAAAATCTTAAATTTGAGTATTATTAGTTTAAAGGAGAAGTAGGTCCAAAGCTCTTTTAGCCATAATTCTTCTGAAGGTACACTTCTATCTGCACTCGTGTGACCCACATTCAGCCGATAGTGGGCCAAAGTCTTGTGTCGGCTGATGTCACTCTGCAGAGACTGGACTGAGAGTCTGAGCTAGCCACTCTTACCCCCTCCACAGCCCAAGCCTCCAGTGAGCACTTTGATTGCTCAGTTCTCATTCTTAAAGGTGGGGTACTTATTGTAACAGCAGATTGATGCTGCATTCACCTAGGTGACTATGAAGGTTTTCTTAAAACACCATACTTATCTTTTACATTTTTTTTCATCCTTGTGTTTATCTGAAGTACTTAGTAAAACAAAAACAAAAAAGAGGCGCATGCTCCCAAGATGGCCGTTGGCTGTTAGAGCTCCGCTCCACCACGGCCCTGTAATCACCACCGGAGCTCTCAGGGTGCCCCCCAGCTCCCTCACCGGGATATTCGGGTGGGGGAAGCCCCCGGGAACACGTTTCGGTAATCGGCGCCTGTCCGGAGGGATTTAACATGTCGGATGGCGGCATCTCCCGGCCCCCTCAGCTATGCCAAGATGGCGGGGGCATGGCAAGACATGCCTTCTGAGGGAGACACAGGAGGGTCCATAGCTGACCAGGACCTTGATCTGCCGCAAACCCCAGGTACATATTACCCCCCACTGCCCCAAGCCATATCGCCAGCATCCACAGAATCCTCGCTGGGAAGAATGTGCTCTGGCCCCCCCTCGATCCCCATGCTGGATCCACACACAGGCCTTCTGCTGGAGGTCAGTGATGCTACTGATCCTGCTCCCATCCCCACTGACTTTCCATCCATGATGGATGCTTTTGCTCAAATGCTCTTTAAAAGCTTAGCCCTGAATGCAGCCCAAATTACTTTATCCATCCATGCGGATCTGCAGCAAATAGGGATGAGGATGGACTTAATTGAGAAAAAGGCAAAGAGAGATGACCTCGAGAACCATTGGAGACGCTATAACTTTAGGGTCAGGGGGCTCCCCGAGTCGGTGAAGGAGGTACAGGTGGCTGTGAAATCCCTCATAAAAAAACTTATTCCAGATATCGCTGAACACCGCCTGGAGCTGGACAGAGCTCACAGGGCCCTGCAGCCCCCCGCTCAGATGGCCTCCCCAGAGACATCATAGTGAAACCCCAGTTTTATTCGGTAAAGGAGGAAGTGATGAGGAAGGCGAGGTACTCGCTGCATGGACACAAAATACAGATTTTTGCCGATCTTTCCCCATACACAGTGCAGAAAAGGAGATCACCTAAACCGCTGCTGCAACTTCTAATGGAAAAATAAATCACTTATAGATGGTCATTCGCCCTCCGCCTGAACTTTTCCTTCAAGAACAAAAGCTATGGCTTCTCCTCTCTGGCTGAGGGGGAGCGCCTCCTGATTAATCTGGGGATACTCTCACAGGATCCCATGCCCATGCAGACCAGCAGGGACACCCCTGCATCTACCAAGATACCCTTGCCAATGAGCCCTTTGCAGCACACCTGGCTGAAACAAGGCTACAAGCGCTCCAAGGAAAATTTCCTGCCGTGAGGGCCTTTTATATGGATCAGAAAGCTGATCGGTGACGTTCCCACTTTGTCTATGTTGTGACTTGACTTTTCCACTTTTCAATTTTTTTCAGGGCCCCTGCTGGAGCTGACATCCTGCCTACTGTGACTTTACTAATGTTTTATTTAACCACATTCTTTTTGCAGGTTGCTCTGCCGGACCTTCACTCCTGAACTGGGGGTGGGCGGTTTTTGCCCTTTTTTTGTTTGGGGGATTTACACGGGCGCCTGATCGCCTATTGTGGGCACTCCCCTCTGGCGCTCCGTGGATGCCCTGTGTGGTATCTCCCATCGTTCAAATGTCTTTATGTTTTTGTTTAGCCAATTTTTCTTTAACTTGCGGTAACTGGTAGGATGTTGAAAATGTGTTTCTGATAGGATCCTCTGGGTGACAGGCGGTGTTTGTGCCTCCTGTTGTTCAGAGGTTGGTCCATAAGATGCCCCAGGGGATGTCCCCCATACTGTGCTGATTTTGGTGGCCCGTGTTCTGTTTGGATTCGGCTCTTTCTACGTAGTTCAGGGCCCTCTGGGGTCTGGGCGGGGGGGCGGGGTTTGGAGGGCGGGCCGTGTTACTGTAACTTGCGTTCATTGCTGGGGGCGCCCTGTTATGTTGATCATATTAGGCTCAGATCCGAGCCTTCAGTTTAATTAGTTTTTGGGTAGTTGGGCTGTGGTGGACCCAGTGCACCTCACTTAAGGACCGGGAGTACTTATTGTGCTCCTAGGTTCTTTCACGGTTTCCCGCTAACCAGGGAATACCGGGCCTCTCAGGTTGAGGGTAAGAGATGGCTGGTCCATCCCGATCCCCGGGTGGGTGGGGGTCAGGGGACCCCCGAATTTGTTGTTCTTACCTTAATAGTCAAGTTTGTATTTTTGTTTTACAATTTTGTAACCTGCTTCTCCTTCTTCCTCTCTTTTTTTCTGCTTCCTCTTCTTGTAACGGTTCATCTTAGCTTCCACGGACTCCATAGCTGTCGTCGGCCTCACGTCCCAGGGCCCGGGTACCCTCCTTTTTTGCATCTCAGGCATCCTGGTGAGTGCTGCTCTCTAGATCAGGAGTCTCCAAACTACGGCCCTCCAGGTGTTCAGGAACTACAATTCCCATCATGCCTAGTCATGTCTACGAATGTCAGAGTTTTACAATGCCTCATGGGAAGTGTAGTTCCACAGCAGCTGGAGGGCCGTAGTTTGGAGATCCCTGCTCTAGATCAAGGTGAGCCTCAAATTTTTTCTATAGTGCTACACACTCTGATCCATGTCTAATACACACCCTTCTACGCCCTCCCTCAAGATTATCTCCCATAATGCTCAGGTCCTTAACTCTCCCATTAAACGTAGGAAACTCTTGCAACAATACCACTCTATGCATGCAGACATTCTCCTGGTACAGGAGACCCACTTCCTGGCCTCCTTTAAACCCACCTTCATCCACCAGCGTTATCCTCAATTTTTCTTAGCTTCGACGGATAACAAAACGAAAGGGGTGGCAATCTGCTTCGCTAAGCACATTAATCTCTCTCAACCGGAGACGGTCATTGACCCTCTAGAGCGCTTCATCCTGGTCTCCTGTCACATTGACGGAGAACTATACACCTTCGTATCATACTACACCCCCAATAAAGGTCAGAACCATTTTTTTACTCCCTACTTCACAAACTGCTACCTCATCTCAAGGGAACGGTGTTCCTTGGTGGAGACTCCAACACCGCCTTTGATTTCTCACTCAAAAAAATCAAGGGTTGGGAAACCGATGCCCAAGCATTCCTCCAAATAAAGTGTTAAAATTTCTAAACTATTAAACTCTGCCGGGCTGATTGACGTTTGGAGGGAGGTAAACCACCAGGCAAAGGTCTATACCCATTTCTCTGCCCCGCACAATTCATTTGCCAGGATAGACCACATTTTCACACGCTCCTCAATAATACCTCTGATTAGAAGTTCCAAGATAATAGAAACTCCACTTTCAGATCACTCAATGGTCACTTTGACCACATTGCGATCTTCTGGAGTGAGAGGCCCCCCCGCGTTGGCGTTTGCAGGAGTCCCTTCTGAGTGACCCTATCCAGTGTTCCCTTCTGGAAATGGCAATTAAGGATTATTTCCTTATTAATGCGACAAGTGAAGTCTCTGCTGCCACAGTCTGGGCTGCGCACAAATCAGGGGTAAACTCATTTAGTTGAGGTCGAAACTCAAGGCGGAACACAGAGCGGACACACTGAAGCTTACTGAGGACTTTCGTTCTCTTGCTAAAGCGCACAAATGACACCCCACGGCCGAGACTCTGGAGAAACTAGACAGGGCCCGAGCTCTACTTAACTTGAAACTGACAACAGACACTGAAAGGCACCTTAGATGGACCGGGGCGAAATGTTACTCCCAGAGAGACAGGATTGGATCTAAATTGGCGGTAAAGCTGAGTCCTAAACAATGCGCTCTGACCTTCCCTAAAATTCGGGCGACCTCAGGGGACCTGACACAAAATCGGACCAAGATCATGGATACCTTCTTGCAGTTCTACTCGGATCTTCACAAACCTTCCTAATCTCCCAGGGGCCCACTGACGAACACATTTTTAGACAATCTCCCTCTGCCCACTCCTATCTACGGAGCATAGAAATCTTCTGGAGAGTCCGTTCACCCCCGAGGAAATTCTGAACACCATTAAATCCCTTAAGTTGGGTTTCTCACCTGGTCCGGATGAATTCTCCACTGGATACTACAAAAAATTTGCACCCTGTCTGGTGCCGCATCTGGTCCGGTTGTTCAACTCTCTCAGGGAGGGAAGTCACTTGGATAAGGAGCTGAATTCTGCATATATCTCAGTGATTCCCAAACCTGACAAGGATGCTAGTGAGGTGGGAAATTACCGCCCGATCTCGCTAATCAATAATGATATTAAAGTTATGACCAATATCTTGGCCAATAGGGTCTCGGGCTTCATAGCTGCATACATCCATAAAGACCAGGTGGGCTTCATCCCTGGGAGACAGGGCCCAGACCAGACCTGGCGGGTCATAGACATCATTTCGCTTCTCAAGTCCCGGTGGGATGGGGGTCCCCAACAAAAAGGGTTTTTGCTCTCCATTGACCTCCACAAGGCCTTTGACTCCATATTTCTTGAATCTGATCCAGGCGCTTTACTCAAACCCCACTGCGCAGATCTAACCCTGACTTTGGGGAGTTATGTGTGGACAAGGGGAACACAAGTGCATGCTATATGTGGATGACCTTCTCCTCTTTATTACCTCCCCTCTGACCTCTACTCCTGTGATTCTTAAGACACTGCAGGCTTTTAGTGAAGTATCGGGACTGAGAGTTAATATGACTTAGTCGACAGCGTTAAACATTACAGTTCCCCCGGACCTTCTCAATCAGCTCTCTAATAACTTTGTGTTCCGTTGGGCCTCTGGTGCTATTCCATACCTAGGCATTAAACTAATGTCTGATGTCAATAGTCTTTTTAAAGCCAACTATCCCCCTATGATACTTAAATGTAGAGGTGACTTGGACACGTGGTCGAGGTGTGGTCTGTCCTGGTTAGGCAGGGTCCATGCAGTAAAAATGACCCTTCTCCCTCATTTGTTATACCTATTCCGCTCCCTCCCAGGACCGGTTAAGAAACGCTTCCTCAGTACACTGTAATCACAAATAGTTTGCTTTGTGTGGGGTATCAAGGGGTATAGATGTCCCTTGGGAATTATTTTCCGCCTGAAATCACAGGGCGGACTGGGTCTCCCAAACCTATGGGGCTATTACCAGGCGGCTAAACTTACACAAATCTCAACAGCCTTTTTTAGGGGACCAAAGCCTGACTGGCTCTTTATGGAAAGACAGGCTACCCCTTTAAATACCATTGATTACCTTCTCTGTTGTGACCCCAGGGCTAGACCTGCAATATTGTTCCCCACTCTCTCACACTCCGTGGCCTTAACTGCAAAGCTCTTTGGACTACGTGCTCTGACATCCTCCCTTAGGTCCCTGACACATTTGTTTCATAATGCGGGTTTCCCCCCCGGGTTTGAACATTGAGGCCTTTCGGTGGTGGACTGATAAGGGGCTCTACCGTATTGGCAACTTCCTCTCTCAGGCAGGCCCGATTTCCTTGTCCCATTGTAGGAAGAAACTGGAGATGGCCGATTCAAAGCTATTCAGATTTTCCCAAATCTCCCATTTTATACACTCTATTTGGCCCAATAAAAAGGTACCCCTCACGATAACGCCCTAATTGCATTGGTGCTCTTCTGCAGAGGATCAGAGGGGAGGCATTTCCTTGATCTACACAGCACTCGCATCTAAAGTGGACAAGCCAACCTATGTCTGGGCCTGGGAGGAGGATGTGGACGGCTCATGGGATGCCACGGTCTGGTTCCAAGCTGCACAGAGATCATATAAATGTATTCTCAACATTTCTAGAGGCTAGTTTAAAAGTTTTAATTAGTTTTAATTAGATGGTACTATGTTCCTTCTAGGTTGGCAAGGATATTCCCAGGGACCTCGCCAGTGTGCTTTAGGGGATGCAAACGGGAGGGCTCCATGCTCCACACTTGGTGGTCATGCCTCTGTATTAGAGCTTTCTGGCAAAAGGTTTTCCACACCATTAGCTCCTTAACCACGGTGGTGGTTACTCCCAACCCTAGCATGGCTCTTCTAAACCAGCGTATCCCTGATCTACCCAAAGGCTCCCAGGCTATTCTCTTGGGAGCCAAAATGTCCATTGCCAAGGCCTGAAAGAAACCTAGGGTCCCCTTCAGGGGGTTCAGGAGGAAAGTATCCTGGATCATGATGCAAGAACAGATTGTAGCTAAACTCCATGACAAACCTGAGAAATTCATGGCGATTTGAGAACCCTTCAGTAATCTTTCTCTAATATTGGGAGTGCAGCTCGGAAACTTGACCGCTCGTGCTACTCCCTGACGGAGATGGCACGTTTCTTTCTCTTTCTCTGCTACACTTTTATTTCCTTCTTCTTTCTGTCGCCTCCCTTGGCTCCTTTACTGCAAGATTTGTTACTATGATTGGCCTCCCTCTGTACCAACATGCATGGCTGAGTTTAAGCATTTTGAGTGTTTGCCATCCTTACTCAGTTTCATAGTTGCACTTAGGTTTATAGCCGGGGGGGGGGGAGTGTGGCGGTTGCATCCCCTGAGAAGCAGTTTGATCCCGTAGGGGCTTCTCGGGGGTGTGGAATCGCTGCGCTCGACCCGCTGGGAAGTTTCCCCGACAAGTTTTTAGGGGGACTCGCTGCCCCAGGGCTGGGCGAACAGCCTTGTTCGAGGATGGTAAATGTTGGTTTATTATTCCTTTTTTCTTGTTTACTGGATGCTCACTTGTGTTATTGGGGGAAGGATTTCGAGGTTCTCTCTTCAGGACTTGGAATGTTATATCTTTGTTACTGATAATTGTCTTATTGCATATGTTGTTTATTTGGATGTCTGTTATCTTTTAAAAATCTCTCAATAAAAATTATTGAAACCTAAAAAAAAAAAAAAATGCTAAAAAATAAATAAAAAAACTCTCAGTCTGTTTTGATATTTGAAGGTAACATGAAACAATGTCACAATCGTGGCTACAGAAGGAATCTTAAGATTCTCTATAGCTTAGGTGAAACAGACTATTATTTTCAGGTTCTTTAATGAACGTATAACACTCAACAATGAATACAAAAATGAACCAACATACTTTAATTATTACAGTGATAAAAAAAAAAAAAAGTAAATATTATGTACATGTTGTTGTTTTAATGTGGATATAGAGTTTAGATTTGTATAAGGCATAACTTACCCATAGATGGGGTAGCGTAATTATAGTATTGAATATGGTAAGACAAGTCATGTTCAAGTATGTACAATGGATGAGGAAAACATTTAATCTGAGGAACATATTTATAGAGCAGTAAGTGTTACATTCGCCAAATGTTTACTACATATTAAGAAATCACTGTACAAGATACATGTGCAGTTAATGTTTGGTAAATGTCATATTTACTGTTTTACACATATATATATATATATATATATATATATATATACAGTATATATACTCTTTGGAGCAGTGCCATAAAGATAAATATTCCATGTCTTATTTACAGGGATACTGTATTTTAAGATTGATTTTAGCAACAAAGTCACTTTTCAAAAAATAGCTAAATACAGTAGCGGTGACGTACAAAGCATATAAAAGCCATTATGTATTACTTCTTTACTAATACAGCTCATAGTTAAGAATTTTGCATCTAATTTTTACAAATAAAATGCACATCAGCAGTGTTATTTTATCACTATTTCCTAATGTAGCATCACGTTATGTATATGCCATTGTACTTACTTTCTTCATTACCTTCTTGGGAGACAGGTAAAATATTTGGCAACATATGTGTGAACATCACCAGCTGTTCTGCAAGCATCTGTGAATATTGATTTCACCTGCCAGGCACATTTCACATTAACAAATCCCATGTCAGACCAGTTTTTCAGCTACAACATTAATAGGCTGGTTTCTCTTGTATTTAAATATAGGGTCTGATGATATTTTCATATATTTAAGCAAAGATTTTTTTTTTATTATTACTTTTTGTTATTATTATTATTATTATTATTATTAACTTAAGGAACAACAATGTTTTTTTTTTTTTTAAATAACTCCAGAATGTATTGTGTTTAACACCTTTGGATTTGGATGGGTTTCATTTGGATATTGATCAAACTAATGACCTTTGTAATAGAGGGAATTCACCTCAGACGCTATCATGCTGCTCTGAAGTTCTCATTTTTACACTCAGTTTTCTAAACTACAAAAAAAAATCAAGATTTATCTATGTGAAAAATACAAAATAGATTATGTAATAATGCAAAGTGTACAATGTAATCTGATAAAATCAGTTATCTTATGTTCTTCTGATTTCTGTTATCTAGAATGGAACAAAACTGAAATCTGCTCTGCCATTTATAAGTTTCAATTGTCAGTTGATTTTATGCCACCCCAAAGATAGCAGCATGGAACAGCATAGTGGCCCTTACCATGGGTTCATGGGAGTTTTTTAAGTGCTATCTGGTTAATTAGGTAACTGAGTGAATAGGAACAGTTGTCATTATATTGGTTACTACATTTTGTAAAGCGATGCACAAAATGTTGACACGATAAAAAATACTGTATAATAATAAAAAAAAACAGCATAAACACAGTAGTTTATACTTATAAATAAACAGATTGATTAACTATGAGAGCATTCAGATATCACAGCCATTCATTGTTAGGATCAGTCATTGAGTAGCTTATAACTTTACAAAAGCTATCAGTCTCGTCAAGGACCTGTTTATCAGTTCACCAGGAAAAACATTATGCTGCGTACACACGATCATTTTCCGGCATTAAAAAAACAATGTTTAAAAAAAATGTCATTTAAAATCGTGTGTGTAAACACAAAGCTCCCGATTCTGTCAGCGGGGAAACGCTGACCTTCTGTTCATACAATGTATGAACGGAAGATCAGTGATTTCCCCTAGTGAGGCCACCCCCCCATACAGTTAGAACACACCCAGGAACACACTTAACCCCTTCCCGCCCCCTAGTGTTAACCCCTTCACTGCCAATGGCATTTTTATAGCATTGATCGCTAAAAAAATGCCAATGGTCCCAAAAATGTGTCCGAAGTGTCCGCCATAAGGTCGCAGTACTGAAAAAAAACGCTGATCGCCGCCATTACTAGTAAAAAAAAATATTAATAAAAATGCCATAAAACTAACCCCTATTTTGTAAACGCTATAACTTTTGCGCAAACCAATCAATAAACGCTTATTGCGATTTTTTTTTTACGAAAAATATGTAGAAGAATATGTATCGCCCTAAACTGAGGGAAAAAATGTTTTTTTTATATATTTTTGGGGGATATTTATTACAGAAAAAAGTAAAAAATATTGCATTTTTTTCAGAATTGTCGCTCTACTTTTGTTTATAGTGCAAAAAATAAAAACCGCAGAGGTGATCAAATACCACCAAAAGAAAGCAACAATTTTGTTTGGGAGCCACGTCGCACGACCGCGCAATTGTCAGTTAAAGCGACGCACTGCCGAATCACAAAAAGTGCTCTGGTCATTGAACAGCAATATGGTCCGGGGCTAAAGTGGTTAAACTATGTAGTTTTTCGGGGTTGTAAAAAATGATCATGTGTGGGCTAAAACTACGTTAAAAACCCACGCATGCTCAGAAGCAAGTTATGAGACGTCATCGTGCTTTTTCTTAAAACGATCGTGTGTGGGCAACGTCGTTTTAATGATAAAGTTGGAACAAACAACGTTTTTTTCTAAATGCCAAAAAACGTTGTTTTTTTCATGCCGAAAAATTATTGTGTACACGGCATTAGTTTACATGCTCACGATGCAGTATTATGGCAATTGCTAATTTGGTAGGGGGCTTCATTTTTGAAGAAACAAAGCCCTCTATACAGGAATGTCATAAATCACCAGTCATGGGCTTACCGGTCCTTATGCATGGTGTGTCAAGCTGGTATCTTTTAAAGTACATATTTAAAAACTGAATACAACTATTATCTCTATGATAAATTTAAAGGACCAAT
This sequence comes from Rana kukunoris, assembly GCA_029574335.1. Taxonomy (NCBI): domain Eukaryota; kingdom Metazoa; phylum Chordata; class Amphibia; order Anura; family Ranidae; genus Rana; species Rana kukunoris. Next base: position 184,179,903 of record CM056052.1, on the reverse strand, counting down.
GGTGGAGAGGGAGGACTGTTCTGAGGAAAAAAAATAAATAATATGCAGTTTATTTGGCATGAAAATGTACCCTAAAAAAAAAGAAACAAAATCTTTATGCATAATATTTTTTTTTTTCCTCAGGACAGTCCTCCCTCTCCACCATTTGTTGCGGGAGCTCCTTACTGTTCAATCTACTGCCTAAATAAAAGGTGAGACTAGGCAAAAATCACTGTTCTTCCTAAATGTGACTGTTAATAGAATACAGTATTTTTTTTTTTTAACAAAGAGTGTATTGTAAAAAAAAAAAAAAAAAAAACACAGTGGGTAAGATTTACTAAAATGGGTACAGTCAGAATCTGGTGCAGCTGGGCATGGTAGCAAAAAAAGAAAAGAAGAAAACTCTGCGCTAAACCCACAAAAAATGAAAACAAAAATTAGTATAAAGACCTCTTAAACAAGAGGATAAATCTATGTGCTAATAAGGGGATGCTGCTGCCTATTTAAAGTTTAAATACTCAAACCTCAAAGACATACATACAAAAGAAATAGGCGCGCAACCCCCAACATCAGAAATGCAAACAAATGAGTGCAATGAACAAAAAAATCAAACCGTAAACCAAATCAAAAATAAATGGTGTATCAGGTGTGCACTCTGTGTCAAGTAAAAATATATTCAAAGATAATAGATAACTTGAACCCACAACATTAAGTGCACATATTGGTATTGGATAATGGAATATCAAAGTCCCAAAAAGGTTTCCTGACAGCAGGATATTTGCAAACAATAGTTAATTTGCTGCTATAAACTTCAACCCGACATCTTGACATAAACTTGAATCTTGTATTCAACCGCAAGAAAAGGAAAATACTGACTCTTACCGAATAGTTGGACCCCGGTTTTAAGGAGGTCAGAAGAGTTTGTGCAACAGCCTGCCGGCCCCATTGTAGATTCACTTATCTTGGGGAGGGGAACTTCTATCTTGTAAGAAGAAGAAAAATACTTTCAGCTGTCTTTTCCGGTCGTGTAACACAGGAGTCGGTATTCAAATTCAGTTTGAATGATGCGGGATGAACACTGCTTTAAAAATAGTTCCTCACAGCTAGTCACTTCACCAAAAAACAGGATATTACGGAACAGGGGAAGAAAAAAAAGAGGATAATAACAACCAAAAAATATATATTAAAAATATACAACCAAGGAATGAACCAAAGGCTGGAGTAAATGAGTATGATGGCGTTAGGAATAGTTCCACCCGACACATTTCCCCACAACTGGCTTCAACTGGGAACAGAGACTGACTTCCCACGCCAACACATCACACTTAAATACTTCCTGGGCGAACTTGACACCGAAAAAAAAAATCTCACTTCCGGTGTCATGTTCGCCCAGGAAGTATTTAAGTGTGATGTGTTGGCGTGGGAAGTCAGTCTCCGTTCCCAGTTTGAATACCGACTCCTGTGTTACACGGCCGGAAAAGACAGCTGAAAGTCTTTTGCTTCTTCTTACAAGATAGAAGTACCCCTCCACAAGATAAGTGAATCTACAACTGGGCCGGCAGGCTGTTGCACAAGCTATTCTGACCTCCTTAAAACCGGGGTCCAACTATTCGGTAAGAGTCAGTATTTTCCTTTTCTTCGGTTGAATACAAGATTCAAGTTTATGTCAAGATGTCGGGTTGAAGTTTATAGCAGCGAATTAACTATTGTTTGCAAATATCCTGCTGTCAGGAAACCTTTTTGGGACTTTGATATTCCAATATCCAATACCAATATGTGCACTTAATGTTTGGGTTCAAGTTATCTATTATCTTTGAATATATTTTTACTTGACACAGAGTGCACACCGATACACCATTTATTTTTGATTTGGTTTATGGTTTGATTTTTTGTAGCTGGGCATGGTAGCCAACCAGCTTCTAACTTCAGCTGGTTCAATTAAGCTTGGGCAATACACTCTGGAAGCTGATTGGTTTATATGCAGAGCTGCACCAGATTTTGCACTCTCCAGCTTTAGTAAATAACGCCCAGTGTCTGACTATTTAATAATGCTGGACATTTCAAGCTACTGCCTCTGTGTTCTTCATGAACAAGTGCTGTATTACTTTAGAAATGTGTGAACATTTTTTAGATTTCACATTTTTATTACATCAGCCAATTTCAAATGTTTTAATGCTTTTGACTATATATCCAACCACTCTAATTCTAAAGATAAGAAAAGTTCAAAATGATTAAAAATCAGGACACATAACTGGCAGAAATAAAAGAATAGTTTTTGATGTCTTCAATAAAGCATTGACATTTGCCATTTTCCAACCTGCAAACATTAAAAAGTCTATTTTGTCTAATTATTAATTATAGTTGTTCCTTTCTGAACCTTATCTATGGAAACACAGCCCTGCCTCAACACGTTTTTCTAAGATACAAAGTAGAAGTCATATAGGCCCAGATTCACAGAGCGATTACGCCTGCGCAACAGGAGATGCGCGTGCATAAGTCTAAATGTGCGCGTGCGTTTCGTTGTGCGGCATCCCCAGAACGAGTTACGCAAAAAATCGACTTTTTTTTGTCCCGCGTAATTTCGTTAGACTGGCGCATCCTTCCGCGCAAAAGTGCGCTAGACACACCATTGATTTGCTAGTCAAATATGCTAATGAGGGACTTACGGGGATCCACAAAACAACGTTGGGGCAGCGCAGGCGACGCAGTGTGCGCAACAGCAAAATGTCCTGTCTAAAATTAGAGCTTATAAAAGCTGGTCTAAAAAAAGAAAAAAAGTCTACTTGTTAGATAAAGCAACACTGTTAGTGATCAGCTCAGCAGTCACACGTGTTGCTCAACAATCTGTATGCCAACATGCCAGGGGCATCGTCGCACATAGCTATACTACTGACTTTAGACGAACAAAGAAGGATGAGGGCACGGAGGATGGCACGGAGGATGGCACGGGAGAGGATATACCGTACCCGCATAGACCTGTTTGGCATGAGTGATTCTGAGGTGTTTCGCATCTTCAGATTTACCCCTCATGCCATCCTGGAATTAACCACAACCTTGCAGGAGGACATCACTAGTGTTGCTCACGAATATTCGCATTGCGAATATTCGCTACGAATATTGCATATTCGAGTATTCGCGAATAACACGAATATTGCGGCGAATATTCGCTATTTCGAATATTTGAATGTTTTCAATTTTTTTTTTAGAACAGATCACATCCTAGAGATCCCCATCGACGTCTAAAAGCATTGCTGGTATGATTAGAGACCTTGGGCCGAGTAGCTGCAGCGCTCATTTTATATTGCCGAAAAATCGCAATGCGATTATTCGGCAATAGCGATATCGCGCGATTATTTTATATTGTAATATATCACGAATATTCTGAGCCAATCAGAATGCTCCATTACGCATTTCTCGAAATTTCGCAATTATTTTGTATTGTAATATATCACGAATATTCTGAGCCAATCAGAGTGCTCCATTCCGCATTTCTCGAATATTCGCAATTTTTTTATATTGTAATATATCACGAATATTCTGAGCCAATCAGAGTGCTCCATTCCGCATTTCTCGAATATTCGCAATTATTTTATATTGTAATATATCACGAATATTCTGAGCCAATCAGAGTGCTCCTTCCGCATTTCTCGAATATTCGCAATTATTGTGTATTGTAATATATCACGAATATTCTGAGCCAATCAGAGTGCTCCTTCCGCATTTGCCGAATATTCGCAATTATTGTGTATTGTAATATATCACGAATATTCTGAGCCAATCAGAGTGCTCCTTCCGCATTTCTCGAATATTCGCAATTATTTTGTATTGTAAAATATCACGAATATTCTGAGCCATTCAGAGTGCTCCATTCCGCATTTCTCGAAATTTCGCATTCGCAATTCGCATTCGCATTCGCAATAGCGAAAATTCGCAATAATTTCATTTCCAAAAAATATCACGAATATTCGTATTTAGCGAATATATCTCGAATATTCGACTATATATTCGAGATATATCGCGAAATCGAATATGGCATATTCTGCTCAACACTAGACATCACCAGCCCAACACACCGCTCACATGCAGTGCAGCCACTGGTCAAGGTACTGGCAACACTCCATTTCCTTGCCAGTGGCTCTTTTCAGCGTACAAGTGGAGTGGTGGCTGGGATGTCACAATCCTCCATGAGCAGATGTGTGCACCAGGTTGTCCCTGCAATCCTCAGACGCATGGCCAACCAAATCATCAAACCCACCACTAAGGAGCTGCGGCTGAAGGCAATGACAGATTTCTACAGAATTGCCAGATTCCCACGCACTGTGGGGGCCATTGATTGCACACATGTGGCACTCCAGCCCCCCCAGGAGACAGAGCACATGTACCGCAATCGGAAGCATTGGCATTCCATCAATGTACAGGTGATAGTCGATGCCCAAGGCCTCATATGGCACGTCCGTGCCAAACACCCAGGGTCCAGCCATGACAGCTACATATACAATCAATGCCACATCCGATTGGAATTCGATCAGAACGTGTATGGGGACAGCTGGCTGGTTGGTGAGTGACATGGGTGGCAGGCATGACTATCCCCTCCCATGATGCACATCACAAGGGGCACATGCATGACTAACATCCTCCTGTCTTTTCCCTTACAGGTGACTCTGCATATCCACTGGGACCCCATCTCATGACTCCTATACGGAACCCCCAAACCCCAGGAGAGGAAAGATACAATCAAGCACATGCCCAAACACGAGCAGTGGTGGAGCGCACCTTTGGCCTCCTAAAGTCACGTTTCCGATGCCTGGATAAGTCTGGGGGTACCCTCTTGTATTCCCCAAACTTCGTGTGCCAGATCATCGGTGCATGTTGCATGCTGCACAACTTTGCAGAAAGAAAGGGCCTGCAGATTGACCTACGTGATGACCTGACCCCTGAACCAGACAATCCCCCCCTAACCGAGGCTACCCCATCTTCTGAGGGAAGAGCAGCCAGGAGACAGCTCACATTGGGCATCTTTGCACGTTAAACATACACATTAATCATGGCACAATGAGAATGCATGCATGCACACCACTGTGGTCCCTAGCACACACACCCCACATCCACATCAAATTGGATTGGCACCAGTCCACCATGCTGGACTTGTGAGCAGCAACGCCACTCCAAGGCTCCAATTATGTCACTGAACATTCATACACCAATCACACGGACCTGGGGATCACTTCTCCCTGGTCCTGGGGAACCCTTCTCCACCAAAATAGAGGGTGACACACCCGGCAGGAATGTCACCCCCACATTTTCCGGCAGGAATGTCACCCCCACATTCACACAGCATTCACAACACAAAAAAAAATGACCAGCAAAAGCAAAAAATTTCCAGCAAAAAAAATAAAAATAAAAAAATGACAAAAAAAATAAAAAAAAAAATTTGAAAAAAAAAAAAATGGGGGAAAAACAAATTACTGCCCTCTGCGTGAGCCACACCTGGGGCGCCCCCGGCCACGGCCCCGGCTTCTCAGGGGAGACTCATGGGGAAGGGGTAAAACCGGGGAAGGAGGATCAGCCCCTGATCTCTGCCCACCCGGTGGCCTGCCCTCCAAGGCCACGGCTATTCTGTCCAGGGCAGCACCAAGTGTTGCCGTGTTGGCCTGGATAGCCAGGGTAAGGGCCCTCACATCCTGCCCAACGCCTGCTGATGTCGTCTGCAGTTCGTTTAGGCAGGTTGTGAAAGCCCGGGAGTGGGAGTCCAGGTTCCCCAGCGTATCCTTGATGGAGGACAGGCTCTCCTCCATCCGCACCAATGTCTGGCTGACCTGTCCCAGATGGCGGGTCTGGAGGAACTGGTCCCTTCTCAGAGTGGCGGGCAGGAGATCGGCCAACCCCCTGTTGGTCTGGGATGACATCCTGCCTCCAGCTGATGCTTGTGGCCGGGGAGAAGGGGAGGCCCTTGTGAGGGGAGCCATGTTGGGGGAGGAGGGGGGGGGGTCCCCCTTAGGGAGGCCTGCCTGCTGCCAGCCAGAGGGGAGGAGTCCTCAAAACCCAAACGTCCAGTGCCTGACATGGACTCCTCCTCCTCAGGATTCTCCTCCTCCTCATGATTGTCCTGCTCCTGTTGAACCTCCTCCGCGGACTCCGGCCTTGTTGGGGGGGCCTCATTAGGCTGCTGTCCTGGGGTTGGTGCGGTCAGGCCAGATGGCCCTGCACCCTCCTGCACATCTGTGGATGACACAAAACATTCACAGGTTGGAGGATCCACACACTTGCCACATATTCCCTTTCACCCCCTCCCCCACACATGCTACACACCTGATATTAAAAAATAAAACAACTTACCTGGCACCACAGGCTCGGGACTTGAGTCAAAGCCGGGCAGGCCCTCAACTTCATGCCGATGAAAGGTCAGGGCCATCGCACGCTCCTCCGCTGTCAGGCTAATATGGCATGGTGGGCCCCCTCCTGTGCCCCTGGCATGGGCATGCATTCTGGCCAACTTCTTTTTGACCAGACGCCGGAGGTCATTGATTTTTTTGTCAATCCCAGACCTGGTCCGTGTCTCCCCCTGCCCCGCAGAATTCACCTGGTCAGTGATCCTATCCAAAATCTCCCTCCTCCTGGCCGGGGTGGTGTTGGCACTCTCTGGGCCGTGGAGGTAACGCCCATACTCGCTAATGGCCCGGGCAAGAATCTGTTTTTCCACAACTGTAAAATTCAGCTTTCGTTTTCTCTCAGTCATCCTTCCAAAAAAAAACAGTCCCAGTCAACAAAATTCACGCACACAAACAAGCACAACCAATCACAAAAAAACACACACACAGAGAGAAAACTACTCACCAAGAAACAGTCCCCAAAAAACAAAACAAAAATACAGCAGGAAATGAAACAAAAAGAAATATATCAATCAAACAAACAGTCTCTCAAACACTTATCAAAAACCACTTTCAAAAATCTACTAACAAACACCTGATCACACAGAACACTAATCTGACAACTACAAAACACACCGCAACGAACAACAAGAACAAAAGCACTTGGTTAAATGGGAAAGGGACAAAGGGATGTACTTTTGCAAAGGAAGTGCGTTTGTGTGTGTCTATTTATACTGTTTGCGTAGTTCACAACGTTGCCCTAGTCCATTTCCAATTTCACTGATTGCGCCGCTCCCGAGTTGTGAGCATGCGCACATCGGAGCTGACATGGTCTCGTTCAAGCGCGCATGCGCGAGCCGGCCGGCCCTTCATTTGCATGGGGTCACGGCTCATTTCAATGTAACATGCCCACGTCCTTCCCAATTTGTATTACTCCTCCTTACGCCTCTGAAAAAACGTTACGTATGCGCAATTTCCTGCGCAAAAGCTACGAGAATAGGGTGATTACGCGGCAAAATTGCGCAAGTCTAACGTAAAGGCGGTGCGCTACGCCGGTCTAATAATGCGCAGATGTACCTGAATCTGGGCCATAGTCTTTTGAAAGATGTAGACATTTGCATTAACCACATACACTAGCTAATTTATTATATATTTAGGAGCCACACATTAAAAGTAAAGGAAATATTCTTAAACTGTATATTACCCTTTCAGATTTAATCTATGTGTTGGATTTTTATTTATTTTTTACAAAAATTAAGTGTTATTTGACATTTTGGTTGCTAAATGCCCAATGACTCTGCCAGTTCCTCTTACTGTTGGTATGGTCAGTTTGAGTCCATGGACCACTGCTAGGAGGTATAGAAAGCAGTTCAGATTCATGGCATGCCTGTATCCCCCATAGTCAAATTGCTTGCCCTCCGTGCTAATATGCCCCCTCTCAGCTTGCAGGGCAGCAGCCTTTTCCAATTACTGACTTTATAAAAGGAGAGTCATTCTGCTCCCTTCAGTATGAAAAGCTTTTGGCACTCAAGCGGGGTGTTACTTGAAAGTTTGTTTGGAATAATATTGAGAATCAAATTATCAGAGAAATTGTTGAATGGAGTTAAGGAAGAGCCAGTGTTCAGGAAATACATTGATACCAATTACAAAATTAGGTGAAGATGTAAGGTTATTAAAAAAGATAAATCTGAATCTAGGACCACCAGTTAAGTAATTTCAGAAATACGGTAGTTCAGTGGTTATCAAACCTGTTCTCAGGGCCCACTAACAGGCCAGGTTTGCAAGATAACTGAAAGGTGATATAATTTGCTGCTCAGTAATTGCAGTATTCTAGTCTGCATCTCCCCAAGATAATACATACAATCTGGCCTGTTAGTGGGCTCTGAGGACAGGGTTGATGCCCACTGCTCTAGTTGACCAGAAACAACCGCAAATTAGGCAGTTAAATAGGTAAAATAAATTATACTTCAGAAATTTGATTCTTAAACAAACTGAATATAACACCCCCTACACAGCAGCTGTTCAGAAGTATAAGTGCAGATATTTAAATAAACACCAAAAAAGATAACAGCACTAAAAAATAACTACCTTCCTGTTAGAAAAGACAAGCAATCAAATCCTATATAATACATATCACTGATGTTGCCTATAAAGTACAATCAAGTACATAACATCTCCAAAGAGGGGGGGGGATAAGCATTTCCATTAGCAGAGGTAACCAGCTCCCATATATTTATTCTGGACCATGCCATGATATTGCTGTGGACAATTTTGACATACCACCATCAAGAAGGGATGGTAAAAAAGGAAAAGAAAAATCAGCCCCCTTTTTCCATGCATGGTAATCATAACTCGTCCAAATAATACACACATTGTAGAGCAATCTGGTTGTTGTTTTTTTTATTTGTATGCACATTCCACTGCAGTGTGAGTGACATATTGGAATCATTTTGTTCCAAATGTTCACTAATTTGTAGCTAGATATGAGTTACATGCAATTTCTCGCCTAAAAATAAGATAAGAGCCAACTCTGTGATTAGGAAATCAATACCAATTATTTTAGGAAGATCACAATAACAGTCAATGTTTGTGTCATGTGTTGATTTATATTAATTGCCTTAAAGGGAAAAATCATGATCAAGGAAACAGTCCGCTACCTGTGTATATACTGTCCGGAACATTACTGATTACAGTATATCTTTGCACTGAGACAAAATTTACAAGAGAAACATATTGTCAAGTTTTAAAAGTAATTTGTCTGACAATAGTTTATTGCTGGTAAAATAAACTGACCACTTCCACTTCATAGTTTGACATTATACATATATATATATATACAGGGCCGGCCTTAGGCCTCTAGGCGCCCTGTGCGAGAAAGAATTACAGCGCCCCCTAGTGACCACGCCCCTCAGTAACCACGCCCATCGTAACCACACCCCTCCATAACCACACCCTTTCAGTGTCCACACCTTTCTCCAATACCGGCTCCATTTAAAGCCTTCCATTCCCAAAAAACAGATTACAAGCTATGATAAAAATACAACTTTTATTCACATGGTATAATAACGCCACCTATACTGCAAATCACATGCTATAATAACACCACATATAAAGTAAATCACAAGGTATAATACCACTACCTGTACATTTTCTATAAAATATCAAACATAGTTACAATAAAGTATTTTTTAACTTTTGTATTTACTGTTCCTTTAAGAAACACCTTATTTAAAGCGGTGGTTCACCCTAAATGTACTCTCTCCCATGCGATCCAGCATACTGGCGTCAGCGCCAGTATGCTGTTTTTTGTTTTTTTAATCCCCCACTTACTGCGTAATCTTTAATTTCTTTCCCCGTGGTGGATGGCGCCTGTATAGCGCGTCACATCTTACGAAAATACCCGATTTATGACTCGGGTATTCTCGGCGCAATGCGGCGCCTGCGCACAGACTTAGGAGCTGACTGCGCAGGTGCCGTATTTCTCCGAGTCCTACGGCTATGGCGCGTCACGCCCTCCGAAAAAAGCCGGAATAGGACTCGGAGAAATACGGCGCCAGCGCAGTCAGCTCCTAGGTCTGTGCGCAGGCGCTGCATTTCGCCGAGAATACCGAGTTCTAAATCGGGTATTTTCGTAAGATGTGACGGGCTGTATAGGCGCCATTCACCGCGGGGAAAAGATATAAAAATTAAAGATTACACAGTAAGTGGGGGTTAAAAAAAAAAAAACAGCATACTGGCGCTGAAGCCAGTATGCTGGATCACATGAGCGAGGCTATATTTAGGGTGAACCTCCGCTTTAAATAAGAAAATACAAAACAGACACTGCATTTATAAAAAAAATATTTACTTACAGAAAAAAGTTTTTACATCTGCTGCCTGCTTCTGTGGATTCTTGCGCTCCTGTGTCTTCTCAGTGCGAATGGCATATGAGCTCCTCATCCCTGCTCCTCATTCTTTCCAGCAGAATCCGCCTGTGGCCTGCCAGTACTTTGTCCAGTTTTATAGATGGCCACCACACTGTCGCCGAGCGGCGGCAATCTTAATGAGTAACCCACAGGCAGGGACAGCCGCCCACGCTGTCATTCCTGCAGAATCCGCCTGTGGCCTGGCCTGCCAGCAGGGGAGTACCTAGAGCATTTGGCACCCCGGACGGATCCTATATCTGCCCCCCCACGGTAAAATTTAAAATCCCACTGTGCCCCCTGAATCCTTCAATATCTGTGTCACTACTGTGTACCCCTCTCCACAACTGCACCTCCGGACCCCTTTACATTATACAACACCCTGCATCACTTTACATTACACAGCTCTAGACACCTATATGTTACACAGACACCCCCCTAACAGTTCTGGACCCCCACGCAGACCTCCCTACAGTCTCCCTCTACAGTGCAGACCCATCCCCCTACAGTCTCCCCCTACAGTGCAAACCCCCCTTACAATACAGACCCATCCCTACAGTACAGACCCCTCCTTACAATACAGAACCCCCTCTACAATACAGATTCACCTCTACAGAGCAGACCCCCTTCCTATTAAACAGAACCCCCCTCCTATAATACAGAACCCCTACAATACAAAACCCCCCTACAATACAGAACCCCCCCCACAATACAGACCCCCCACAATACAAACCCCCCTACAATACAGAACCTCCCCCCTACAATATATATCCACCCCTATAGTGCAGACCCCCTTACAATACAGACCCCCCTACCCCCCACAATACAGAACCCCCCCACAATACACAACCCCCCACTATAATACATATCCACCCCTACAATACAGAAAGCCCCCCTCCACACAATATAGAACCCCCTCCCCCCTACAGTACAGAACCCCCCACAATACAAAATCCCCCACAATACAGAACCCCCTCCTCCCTACAATACCGATCCACCCCTACAGTGCAGACCCCCCTACAACACAGAACCCCCCCCCCCACACACAATACAGAACCCCCACCCCCTACAATACAGAACCCCCCCACAATACAGAACCCCCTCCCCCTACAATACAGAACCCCCCACAATGCAGAACCCCCCTACAATGCAGAACCCCCTTCCTATAATACACATTCACCCCTACAGTGCAGACCCCCCACAATACAGAACCCCCCTAATACAGACCCCCCCCCTCACAATACAGACCACCCCACAACGCAGAACCCCCTCCCCTACAATACAGAACCCCCCCCTCCCCTCTACAACACAGACACCCCTCCCCCTTTCAGACCTGTAAACCAGGCAGGCTGGTTATCTGAGCCACGTCGTGCTGCACACACACAGGACGGAAAAGGGGGAGGCGGCTGCACTCAGTGCACTGTGCTGGGCTGCCTGTGACTGAGACAGACAGCCAAGACTCATCAGACCCGCGGCGCTGCACACTGTGCACAGGGAAGGGGGATTATTGCTGCCGGGTCCCGGGTGTGCTGACGGCTCGCTCGGGTGTGACTTGCACCCTCCCTACCTGCTGTGTCTCTGCCTCCCTGTCACCAGGCATGCCACCCGGCGCCCGCTAACGGCGCAATTTCGCAAAGTCATATTCAGTCGCGGGGGGGATGGGCGCCGCTGAATCTTGACCATCGGAATCTGTGCAGGTCGCCAGGCGCCCATGTTGCTATGGCGCCCTGTGCGACCGCACACCCCGCACACCCCAAAGGCCGGCCCTGTATATATATATATATATATTATATATATATATATATATATATATATATATAAAATATTGCATGCTTACACTTTTTCCACAATAATGCAGATTCATATACTTTTACTGTTACAAGAGGAAAAACTGGTAGCACAATATCCAGGACAACATGAACCTGGAGAGATGGCTCCTTCCAACAGAAAGGAAAACACAAACACCAGAACATTTTAAGATGACCCTGTCACTATAGTCATTTTTCCTGGCAAGGCCATTGCTGTAAAGCCAGCAAATACATGTCCAATCAGATTTAAATCAATTGTTTCTCCTGCAGGGATGTAAAGGTTGGCAGAATAAATGAGTGATGCCTCATACACACGACCGAGATTCCCGATGGGAAAAGATCCATCGGAAATCCCGGGGGGGGAAAACCGAGAACCTGCTCGGTAACTTTTCCCCCGTACACATGAGGGGGAAAACTGCCAAAAACTGTCGGGAAAAAGTTCTCTTTTTTTGTCTGGCGGTTAACCCATCGGAAAATCGGAAAAACTGTGAGGAGCATACACGGGATTCCCGACCAAAAGCTCTCCTCACAGTTTTCCCATTGAGAAACCCAGCCATGTGTACGAGGCTTGAGCGTTGCAGGGGACCAAGGAGATCTACAGGTACAGCTCTGGAAGTGTAATTTACCAGCAGACTTCAGGAGACCATTCCTCATGTCTGAAAAAAGGTAACATATTTACAATGTATATACTGTAATACAGGGATCCTCAAACTACGGCCCTCCAGCTGTTGCGGAACTACACTTCCCATGAGGCATTGTAAAACTCTGACATTCACAGACATGACTAGGCATGATGGGAATTGTAGTTCCTGAACACCTGGAGGGCCATAGTTTGAAGACCCATGCTGTAATACATCTGTAAATTGATAGAACTTGAATGTCTTCTAAAGTGAGTACTCATATACTGTATCCAAATTACAGTGGTCTGCTTTTTAAAAGTAAAAGACCCAAGCCATTGAAAATTGCACCTGTTGGACAGTAAAGGCTTACAGCAACATGGGCAAGATTTACCTCACCACCATTCAAGTGGATAATAAAAAAACATACAGCGGGAGGTTCTGATGGAAAGAACCACCTTACTAAGGTTATTCTATCCTGAAAGATGACTGGGAAAAGTGTGTTTTATGATGTGTATTGATAAGTGGCATATGTGTAGGCTAATCCCAGCATTCATGTCCAAAGGATATAGTATATAGAATGACTTCAGTGTAAGGATGTGCCTGTTTTACAAGCCCATGTGCTGCATTCCTACTCAATATAAGCATTTGGAAGTGGAAAAACAAATATTTTCTAGGTCAGACAACTTATGAAACAGTGTTGGACAGTCCAATCTGTTTGGGCATGGCAAGATTTATAATACATGCTTCTTTGTGCGCAATAGCATAATTAAAATATTAAAGCATGGACATTTTCACATACAGAGACATATTATAACTAACAATGCACTCTGTTAAAGCGGAGTTCCACCCAAAAGTGGAACTTCCGGGGCGTGGTTTGGCCGCTCGCGCTAATGGGCGCTTGATTCAGGAGCTCCGACGGGGAGAAGCACTTGCCAGCCACCACACAGAATCGTGTGCCCGGTAATCATCACAGGCAGCCGCCGCCTGTCATCAGGATGTCGCGCGGAACGTCCGTTCGCCGCAATCCCGGAGCGGGACAGCCTAAGAAGCTCACAGACTTCTTCCCAGGCATGGGCTGTGAGGAGTCCCAAGATGGCGACGGAGGGGACATGGATCTCTTCCCCTCACCCGCCTCAGCGCCGAGCGCATGTCACAGTGCTCAGGAGCCCTTACAACGGGACCAGAGCCAGGAGGAGAAACAGTCCAACAAGCGCCCAGCAGATTCCCCTGTGTCCTCTCCAGCATCCAAGGGACCAGTGAGTAAGAAACATCTTACTGCGCTCACAGACAGTGACCAGGCACAGATCCCTCATGACTCTCTTGCAGCCTTTCCCGCCTCTGACCGCCCTGCCTCAGAACACATTATTAAAGAGATGCTGTTATCATTAAAAAAGGATCTCCAAACTGAGCTGTGCAAATCAGTCTCAGAGCTACAAGTGCAGGTAGATCGGCTAGAGGACAGAGTGGATTAAACTGAGTATAAAGTGAGAGACTGTGTAGCTGCACATAATGTACTAATAGACAGTTATCAGGAACGTGATGCTGACATACAATGGCTGAAAGACAAGGTCACAGACCTCGAGGACAGGTCCAGGAGGAATAACTTGAAATTTAGAGGCATTCCTGAGTCCATCACTCCTCCTGAAATTCCACAATACCTGCTCCAACTCCTAAAGGCACTCCTTCCTATGGAAAATGCCAGAGATCTGGTCATCGACAGAGCGCATCGCATAGCTAAGCCAAAGTCCCTTCCGGATACGGTCCCTAGGGACATACTGGCCAGAATACATTTTTTCCATATCAAAGATAGAGCCATGGCTGCAGCACGCAAAGCAGGCAAACTGCCCGACCCATTCTCTCACATCAGTATATACGCTGATCTTTCGGCTACCACGCTAGCCCGCCGCAGACAGTTTGCACCCATTACTACAGCGCTTCGAGAGAAAAAGATCATGTACAACTGGTTCTTCCCCGCCACTCTGCAAATCACACATCAGGGGCAAAAATATGTTTTACAAGCACCGGCTGACGCAAAGAAACTGCCCCGGCAGTGGGGCATCCCCATGCCACCCGCAAAAGATGGGGGGTGGATCCATTGCTCCTCACCCACAAGCTCAACCACGGAGCTCTCCTCACGGCTCAGGCTAGCTTACCAATTCTACCAGGTCCACACTTTACACCAGCTACTGGCATAATATTGCTTTTTTGTAGCTTCTTGTCTCCCCTCTGTTTGGATCCCTGTACCTCGCACCCCTGCGCAACAGATACTGACAGTTTGGTTTCCTGTTTCTTCTTGACCTAGGCTTAGGTGTTATTCCTCGCTGACTGGTTATTTTTACATTTTCTGCTGCGTATTATTTGGTGGAAGTGATTGGTTGTTAGCGAATTATAGTGCAACCTTATAGAGATTATAGCTGTAGTAGCACTAATTGATATTTGTATAAGCTGTGGTACATCCCGTCGGCTGTGTGCACTTCTTCAATACAAAAAACAAACACAAAATCACATATCATAAGACTGGGACTTCCCCCAACTCTTCACACTGCTGTCACGCGTTAGCACACTAGAACTCCTGAGATGTCACTAAAAATAGTTTCCCTGAATGTAAAGGGTCTGAATAGCCCCTACAAACGCTCCCTGCTCTGGAGAGAAGCCCTCTCCCAGAAATGCGATATAATGTGCGCACAAGAGACGCACTTGACTCAACCTGATACATCACGTGTATCCCACCATAAATTCCCGCACTGCTTTTTCTCTAACTCAGACAAGAAAACCAAAGGTTTAATGATCGCTATCAGAGACACAATTACCTACTCACAGAAATTTGTAGAATGTGATCCCAATGGCAGATACGTGATCTTGGGAGCGGAGCTTAACCACCAAACATTTACTTTGGTGTCGGTGTATGCGCCGAACACTAACCAGAAAAGATTTCTCCGCCGACTGTTAAAACATGTTCGGTCGATCCAAGTAGGCCAACTAATACTTTGCGGAGACTTCATTGCGGTATCTGACTCCTCATTAGACTCCACAAGCTCCAGGCGAAAACGCTCTCAAAACCTCTCGTCTCTTACACAAAATGAAGATCTATTTGACGTATGGAGAAGTATGCACGGCTCTGAGAAAGATTTCACCTTTTTCTCCACAGCATTCCATGTCTATTCCAGGATCGACATGTTCCTAGTAGACAGGGCTACACTTTTCCAATCCACTGAAGCAAGGATTGGCACAATCTTGTGGTCCGACCACGCGCCAATATCCTTGTCCTTGACTCTTCACCGCCGTACTCAACCTACGAAGCTGTGGAGACTCAATACCAATCTCCTGAATGGCCCTGGCTGTGGGAAGCATGTCGAATCCGAGCTGAATAATTTTTTCACGCATAATGTTAATTCAGTGACAGATGTGCACTTCCTCTGGGCGGCTCATAAGGCCTTCATGCGGGGAGTGTTCATGGAGCTGGGCGCCCGGGAGAAACGCAGGAAAACCAAAAAGATTAGTGATCTGACCCAGACTCTAACAGACCTTGACACCCTTACTAGACTTAGTAAATACAATCCAAGAGACGCGGCATCAGCTGTCCCAGTGCTTTGTGTCGCAGTACGACCTTCTACTTAAAAGACTGAAATTAAACCACTATGTCTCTGGCAATAAAATAGGCTCCCTACTAGCGAGGCAAATAAAACAGAAAACGAACAAGACCAGAATTGATCATCTGTTAGACTCCCAAAACCAGAGATTAACCAACCCGCAACACATAGCTAACCGCTTTGCGGAATACTATACTGACCTGTACAATTTAGAATCCTCCCAAGCGATCCCACCTCCTAACCAGGCTCAAATTAGTAGTTGATTTGATTACGGTTGCCCTGGGGTGGTAATCGTTCACCCATTAATGAGAATGTGCCACATCCTTGATAATATGGATTGTTTGAAAGAGGCATGAAAACATGCCTCCAACTGGGAAAAATTTGGACTTCTCCAAAATATATGTATTTAATAGAAAAAGACACAGCAATTACAACACGACATTAACACTGTACTATGCATTAGAAAAAAAGAAAAAAACATAAATAATAAGAACCGCATAGGTCACTCTAAGAAACATTCACTTATTAGCCACAGGGCTATATGTAATTCAAACAGTATGTGCGCTGGGTAGAGAGATGCTTTCAGATGAGGACCCTTGGTTGGTTCTTAGATGATATAAGAGCTGCTCTACATGTTTCGCGACTACAGTATATTGGCGTCGCTTCTTCAGGAACTTCTAGATATCAAAGAACATATACATAAAATTAAACAAGAATAATATTTTATTTACATATTGGCCTAAGTAATAGGCAAAACAGTGATTTAAAGAATGCATGCATGTATATGCGATGTACTCACCGAAAACCTCTGTGTTTTTTTTTTATTTGTTTAGGAAAAGGAAAAGAACGCTGGCATACTGTGTCCCACAATTAGAGCCCGACTATCAGACCGCACCCAATACTATCGGGGCGGGAGCTGATGATGCAGCCTAAATCCCTCACCGTGCATCACAGCAACAACCAGTAGAGGCAAAAAGGAAAAATTCTGATGAATAATAAAAATATATGATGATAAGCCATAAAATAGTTGACATTGAACCATAACTGCTTCTCTAGATATAGGTAAAAGATTAAAGAAAAACTACCTTAAAAAGTCAGATTGTTAGGTAAACGCTATTAAATCACACCATCAAGGCTTCAGGGTGCATTTTCTGGAGTGCGCTAGGATTACTTGTTGGTGGTCTTCTAAAAGATAGAGTTTTGATAAGGCGCAAAGTTTTGGTAAAGGACTTAATTGTTATAGCAGAAAAAAAACTAAATACAATGTAACAAAAAAGCAGAGAAAAGATTTCCGCTTAAATTAGCAGAAGTTATTGTAGTCATTACCTTTTGTTTTTGATGTTGCCTTACAAGTGGCCTATGGGTTGAGTATTGTTGTTGAGGAAGAGTGCCTTCTCAAAAATGGGCTGTAGGTGGCGATAGACGAGCGCCCAACGTATAAGCTGAGCACTGCTCTGAAAAACACCAATGTAATAAATTCAGAGAAACAAAAAAAGAAAAATTATGTCCAATGCTTTCACAGCATTGGAGCTAGAAGTGATTGATAAGATGCTTGTAGGCACTACAAAGGATAAAGGAAAAGAGACTTGGCATACCTTGAAAAAAGAGAAGGATCCCAGACTAACAGGCAGTCATGCTGACAATAGCGTTGGGTGTGTTCACCTTCCCCACACCTAAGGACTGGGGGAACTGAACTGGCCTAATATACACTCCTCGGATATGACGGCGGGCATGATTGCGTCATTCCGGCCGACCTAGACATCCCATAGTGCGCATGCGCGAATCGCGCATGCGCAGAGGAGCCGTGAGAGCGGCTCGTGAGCTCGAATGTTAGCTCACTTTATGGGAGGATCCCCTAGATTGGAAAAAAGGAGGGGGGATCAGAGTATTGCCATCAGCAGGTCCAAATGTCATTGCCTACTTCTAAGCAATATACTGGACCCATTGATGGCTTACGTGGCCGTGCTGGTGCTGAACTCAGTGGTGCAGGGTGATGTGGTGGGATTAGAGTACTGCAGTCAGGCTATCAATAAACGTGGGACACAGATAGCACAGCATAGGAGTAAATGAACAAAAACATTTACATACAATCACATGCAAATGCATGCATACAATGGTGAGTGACCTTTTAAGGAAAATCATTGCAATGTATTAAAAATAAACAATACTTGATTGACAATAATGGTACAATTTTTGCGCCCAAAGGGTTAAATCAAGCAACAAATAGGATTTGTTGGTTGATTAATCAATTAACCGACAAAGAGAGAGTATAGAGCCCCAATCAGTTTTGAAGCTTGCGGGAAAGGGGGAATTTATCTCAAATGTTATTTTGTTAGTATTTTTGGAACTGCAATTGACAAAAAGCACATCTCCAAACAGTCGTCCTTGTCATATTTGGAGTTTGCTCAAAAAAAACACACAGAGAGTGACATAGAATAAGTGAAGGTGAACTCCCTCCTGGGATCTTCTGTAATCCCATACAGGCCCTTCACAAGAAAGGCCTGTATGAGAGAACTTCATTGATCCCAGGAGGCTTTGTGGCGTTTAATCGCTCTATCCATCGTGTTTTTCTTTGGAGGATGTGTTGATCCCAGTTTCCCCCACAGGGATCTTGTGGTATAATTTCCAATACTATGAAACGTATCACTGAGGTATCAAATTTATGGATAAGTCCTAGGTGGCGGCTAATAGGGGTAAGCATTTTAGCATATTGGGAATAGAAAATGTGATCATATATCCTTTGTTTAAACTGGCGGATCGTCTTACCCACATAAAACGCCCCACATTGGCAGGTCATTAAATAGACCACCCCCTTGGTCTCTCAGGAGGCTTGAAAGCGTAGTCTAAAGATTTTGCCATTTGGTAGGCCAAATTTGGTACCAGTGTGCACCCAAGGACAGTATGCACAGTGGCCACACCTAGAGATGCCTGTGATTAATTTTGTGGTAGTACAGGGATCTGTTTTGTAATGACTACTTGTCAGTTTGTTCCCTAAGGACAAGCTTTTCCTGAATACTATTTTGGGGTATTGTTTGACGTATTTGCCTACTGTGGCATCCCCACTTAGCAAATACCAGTGTTTTTGGAGACAGTTTCGCAATTGGTGGTGTTGACTCGAGTATTTGGTAATAAACCTCATAATTTGTTGATCCTTGTTTTCATTTTTCCGTGAATGAATCAAGGAAGTTCTGTCTCTATTTAGAGCCTTATTGAATGCCTTTCTCAATAGAGTTTTGCTATATCCTCTTTGTAGAAGACGTAGCCGTAATTCGTTTGCCTGGGCTATGAAGTCTGCTTCATGGGTACAATTCCGTCTGAGTCGGATGTATTGGGCATAAGGGATGCTGTGAACAAGATGCGTAGGGTGGCTGCTTTGTGCGTGAAGCACAGTGTTTCCTGCCGTTTGTTTGCGAAACAACTTGGTGGCTACATAGTTGGATGCATCCCTATATATGCGAAGGTCTAAAAAGGATATTGAATCTTTGTTAAATTCAAAAGTAAATTTAAGATTAAAGTTAAACTCCAAATATGATAAGGACGACTGTTTGGAGATGTGCTTTTTGTCAATTGCAGTTCCAAAAATACTAACAAAATAACATTTGAGATAAATTCCCCCTTTCCCGCAAGCTTCAAAACTGATTGGGGCTCTATACTCTCTCTTTGTCGGTTAATTGATTAATCAACCAACAAATCCTGTTTGTTGCTTGATTTAACCCTTTGGGCGCAAAAATTGTACCATTATTGTCAATCAAGTATTGTTTATTTTTAATACATTGCAATGATTTTCCTTAAAAGGTCACTCACCATTGTATGCATGCATTTGCATGTGATTGTATGTAAATGTTTTTGTTCATTTACTCCTATGCTGTGCTATCTGTGTCCCACGTTTATTGATAGCCTGACTGCAGTACTCTAATCCCACCACATCACCCTGCGCCACTGAGTTCAGCACCAGCACGGCCACGTAAGCCATCAATGAGTCCAGTCTATTGCTTAGAAGTAGGCAATGACATTTGTACCTGCTGATGGCAATACTCTGATCCCCCTCCCTTTTTCCAATCTAGGGGATCCTCCCATAAAGTGAGCTAACATTCGAGCTCACGAGCCGCTCTCACGGCTCCTCTACGCATGCGCGATTCGCGCATGCGCACTATGGGATGTCTAGGCCGGCCGGAATGACGCAATCACGCCCGCCGTCATATCCGAGGAGTGTATATTAGGCCAGTTCAGTTCCCCCAGTCCTTAGGTGTGGGGAAGGTGAACACACCCAACGCTATTGTCAGCATGACTGCCTGTTAGTCTGGGATCCTTCTCTTTTTTCAAGGTATGCCAAGTCTCTTTTCCTTTATCCTTTGTAGTGCCTACAAGCATCTTATCAATCACTTCTAGCTCCAATGCTGTGAAAGCATTGGACATAATTTTTCTTTTCTTGTTTCTCTGACTTTATTACATTGGTGTTTTTCAGACCAGTGCTCAGCCCATTTTTGAGAAGGCACTCTTCCTCAACAACAATACTCAACCCATAGGCCACTTGTAAGGCCACATCAAAAACAAAAGCTAATGACTACAATAACTTCTGCTAATTTAAGCGGAAATCTTTTCTCTGCTTTTTTGTTACATTTTATTTAGTTTTTTTTCTGCTATAACAATTAAGTCCTTTACCAAAACTTTGCGCCTTATCAAAACTCTATCTTTTAGAAGACCACCAACAAGTAATCCTAGCGCACTCCAGAAAATGCACCCTGAAGCCTTGATGGTGTGATTTAATAGCGTTTACCTAACAATCTGACTTTTTAAGGTAGTTTTTCTTTAATCTTTTACCTATATCTAGAGAAGCAGTTATGGCTCAATGTCAACTATTTTATGGCTTATCATCATATATTTTTATTATTCATCAGAATTTTTCCTTTTTGCCTCTACTGGTTGTTGCCGTGATGCACGGTGAGGGATTTAGGCTGCATCATCAGCTCCCGCCCCGATAGTATTGGGTGCGGTCTGATAGTCGGGCTCTAATTGTGGGACACAGTATGCCAGCGTTCTTTTCCTTTTCCAAAACAAATAAATAAAAAACACAGAGGTTTTCGGTGAGTACATCGCATATACATGCATGCATTCTTTAAATCACTGTTTTGCCTATTAATTAGGCCAATATGTAAATAAAATATTATTCTTGTTTAATTTTATGTATATGTTCTTTGATATCTAGAAGCTCCTGAAGAAGCGACGCCAATATAGTCGCGAAATATGTAGAGCAGCTCTTATATCGTCTAAGAACCAACCAAGGGTCCTCATCTGAAAGCATCTCTCTACCCAGCGCATATACTGTTTGAATTACATATAGCCCTGTGGCTAATAAGTGAATGTTTCTTAGAGTGACCTATGCGGTTCTTATTATTTATGTTTTTTTCTTTTTTTCTAATGCATAGTACAGTGTTAATGTCGTGTTGTAATTGTTGTGTCTTTTTCTATTAAATACATATATATTTTTTTAAATTCTGTGCCTATAAAGTCCAAATTTTTCCCAGTTGGAGGCATGTTTTCATGCCTCTTTCAAAAAATCCAGGCTCAAATTAGATCATTTTTACAATCTCTCTCACTTCCACAAATATCCTCTAAGGACCTTGCCGAGCTCTCTTCCCAATTCTCGTGCCAAGAAATCCAAACAGCAATTAACACACTTCCTTTGCACAAGTCCCCAGGCCCAGATGGTTTCGGTAATGAGTACTACAAAAAGTTTAGTAATATCCTTACTCCCCATTTACAAGCAATATACAATGCAGCTGCGACCTCTGCAGGCTTCCCCAAAGAAGCTTTGGAGGCGCTAATAGTAACACCGCCCAAACCAGGGAAATCACCGGATCAACCAGCTAACTACCGTCTCATCTCTCTCCTTAACTCCGATATCAAGATTTACGCCCAAATCCTCACCTCCAGATTAGAGAATATCATACCCAAACTTATCCATCCTGACCAAGTAGGATTTGTGAAAGGCCGCCAGGTCTCTGATGGGACCAGGCGCATCCTCGACATCCTTCAGTGGGCTGAGCCACATCGCACGCCTTCTCTACTCCTATCTTTGGATGCAGAGAAGGCGTTCGATCGGGTCCACTGGACGTACCTGAAGGAAGTCCTTCGCATCTTTGGCCTCACAGGGTTTGTGGATTCAGCTATCAGAGCTCTCTACTCAAATTCATGCGCAAAAGTATACACCTTTGACACTCTATCATGCTCGTTCAACATAACCAACGGCACCAGGCAAGGTTGTCCATTATCGCCCATTATATTTGCCCTGGTAATGGAACCCTTTGCACAACTCATAAGAACTCACCCTAACATCTCCGGTATTAAAATTGATCAAACGGATCACAAAATCGGACTATACGCCGACGACGTGATCATTTCCCTCTCAAAACCTGAAACCTCCCTCCCAGTGGTTTCGGGTATGATTCAACAATTTGGGTCTTTATCCCTTTACAAGGTCAATACTGCCAAATCACAGATGCTCCCCATCTCGTTATCCAAAAAAGCACAATTGGACATATCGTCGCTCTCTGGTTTCTCCTGGGCTCCCAGGTCCGGTATTAAATATCTGGGTATTCAATTGTCCTCACCTAGCTCCTTCATAGTCAACAACAACTATGACTCATTATTGAGGATTATAAGTAATCAAACCTCGGATATCTCCAAACTCCATGTTTCCTGGGCGGGCAGAGCAGCGGTCACCAAAATGTCCATACTTCCAGTAATCCTATACCACTTCCGTACGCTTCCAATACCCCTAACTGACTCCTACTTGCAGAAATTACAAGCCGTACTAAACAGCTTCATATGGGGGAAGAAAAGAGCCCACTTTAGCAGCAACATATTGTACAGAACTAAACGATTCGCTGGCATGGGAGTTCCCAATCTGAAACTCTACTACCAGGCTGTTATTATGGATCAAGCCACTGCATGGTGGTCATCCTCGGAAGATAAACAATGGGTCTCTATGGAACGATTCATGACGGGTCACAACCTTCAGGATCTCACATACGCGCTTCTCCTTGGTATCCCGCGTCTCCCTCTCCACTACTTTACTGTTCGAGCCGCATTGGCTTCATGGCACTATTCCCAAAAACATCTCCACAACAAAACCTGCCTGGATTTGCATTCAATACCCCTACGTACCCTGGAATGCTTCACGGATGATTTATCCCTTGACAACTGGCATGAGGCAGGGGTGGTGTCGATCGGCCAATTATTCGACAAGTCCACTCTCTTGACTTACGAATCTTTGCAAAAACGTTTTTGCCTGCCACATAGAGATTTTTATAAATACCTTTGTGTTCGGAACATTTTGGATCAATCTCTTACACTGAGGACAACGGTCCCACGAGATGCCCTTGCCTTCTGCTCTTCCACTGCAAATCACAAGAAAGGCATCACATACTTCTATCGACTCTTCCTCCTCTCACCACCACTAGAGAAAACTCTGTCCATGGAAAAGTGGGAAAAAGACATCGCTTGTTCTCTCAACCAACTGCAATGGAACACGGCAACAAATAACTTACTCAAACACTCCCATTGCACAACGCACTGGGAATCACATCTGAAAATGATCCATCGCTGGTACTACACCCCAGCACTAATCTCCAAATTCTCCAAACACAACTCCCCACTCTGTTGGAGGAATTGCAGTGCAATAGGATCCTTACTACACATTTGGTGGCAGTGCCCCAAAGTTCTCCCGTACTGGGAGAAGATCTTCCAATTCATTTCTTCTATCACTGGTCTGATCTGCTCTCCAGATCCATCCATAGCTCTCCTGCTGCTGAACTATTGAACGCTGGCCCAAAAAACACCTCCCATTTGTACTTCACAGCCTGACAGCCGCCAAAAAAACAATAGCTTGTCTCTGGAAACAACAAGACCCTCCGGAATTCTCCTCCTTCCTATTGAATCTCAACACCCAGACTCAATTTGAACTCATGTTCTCATTGAAAAATGACAAAAATCAATTCTTCTGCACACAGTGGTCAGACTTGCTTCGACACCCGCTATGTACTGTGCATCAGTAACGGTGACACGATACCCCCACTGGTTCCCCTTTGGGAAGTCACCCTGTTAGTCCTACTGGCTTCCCTCCCACTGTATGTTTCAGTGCATCCTTGTTCTTTATAATTCTCCCTTTGAGTGATGTACCCAGCTGATACTAGTCTGTTATTTTTCACAACTTAATGTTCAACGTACCTTTAGCTTGATGAGTAACTTTGCTGTTTGACCTCTTCTGTGTTATGTAATTCTTCAACTTTATCGGTAATGAAGATGTTCTTTGTAACACTTTACTTTCAAAATTCAATAAAGAATATGATATAAAAAAAATAAATTAACACAAAAGTGGAACTTCCGCTTAATTCACTCCTTGCCCCCTTACATGCCACATTTGGCATGTCATTTTCTTTGTGGGGAGTGGGGGCTTCAGGAGGAGTGGGACTTCCTATCCCACTTCCTCCTTCCACCCGGGACCACTAAGGCGATACGTCATATCACCTTTTAGTGGCCCCTCCCTGTATAACCTGGGACATGTGACAGGTCCCAGGCGATCGCCTGTCAACTCATGGAGCACTGCACCATTTGCGTATGCGCAGTGAGTGCCCGGCCGTAAAGCCAAAAGCTGTCCCGGGTGCCAACAGTTGCAATGAAGGCGCTGGTGGACATAGGTTGTTCAGATGATGATGTTGGCGTTCTTCCCCTGTGAGTAAGGGACGTAGTATGCCTAACTGCATAGGTTCAGACATGTCAGGAGTGAGTGTTGACTGTACCGGTGGGGCTGTATTAGAGAAGGTGGGAACTCTTGGCAACATCCAGATGGGACGAGGTTGTCCCGCGGCCCTTTCTGATCTGCGTTCTTGCAGATGTCGGTCAATCTGTATAGCCAGATTAACAAGCGCATCCAGAGTTTGGGGAACCCAAACTCGGCTAGTTCATTCTTTAGGGGTCTGACAATCCTAAACTAGTAGCGGAGGGCAGCTTCATTCTAGTTGGTGTCAGTGGTCCAATGTCCAAATTCTGCAACATAGTTCTCTGCTGTTCTGCGATCTTGCTGTAATGTATGAAGTGCAGCTTCCGCAGTTGCAGATGGCTGGAGATCTTTGTAAAGTTGAGCCACGGCATTGAAGAACGTAGTCAAGTAAGTCAGTTCTGCTGCTTTTTGTTAAAGAAGGTGGTGTGCCCAAGATTGAGGCTCATTCTGCAGCAGGGAAATCACAAAGTCCATATTGGTAACCTCTAAGGAGAAGGTGTGTGGCTGCAGAGCAAAACAAAGTTCACATGTGTCGCGGAAGGCCCTGCATTTGCTGTGTTCTCCCGAGAACCTTTCAGGTGTAGGTACATAAGGCTCAGGGGTAGCATCACTACAGCAGGTGGAGCAGGTGCGCTGGCTGTGGCAGCAGAGGGATGTGGAGAACCCCTTGGCTGCAGCAGGAGAGGAAAGTGCTTGAACACGTTCCTCCAAATGGGTATAGACATCTTGCAGACTCTTGACAGCCTGTGTCAGGCCTGCCATATGTAAACAAAGTTCATCCATAGGAGAGGTTACTTGCTTAGGCTCAGACATGTCTGATATTGTCACGTACCTAGTAGATGAGCCCAGAATGCAGAGGAAGCCCTTTCTTATGCCCCTGACTCGTGGCCCCTGGTAGAGTGGACAGTTCACATAAGAGAGCTGGAAAGTTACCAATATTCTGTTCTTTTACAAAAAGTAAAAGGAAAGTAAAGGGAAAATTAGCTCAGGTTTCAGTGCCTCTGTACTGAAATATACATGTTTCCATAATGCATTTAGCTACAGCAATGAATGAGGACTTGATTTTAGATGCTTTCACTGCTTGTCCAGAATATATATATTTTTTCACAGCCTGGGCACAGGTTCATTATAAAACTTTGTTTGTGGTATGGAAATGAAAAGTGGGATTTTTTGCTTCTATTTCAATGTGCCACCAAATTTTGCTCTCCATTTATAATGTATGAGAGCATCAACACAATGATACATACACCTTTATGAAGAGGTTATGTTTCAACTTCACAGACAACAGACACATCAGTTTATAATTATCTAACATGCCAATACAGGTACAGAAAAATACATTTACAATACAAAAATTCCACAGTATTTACAGCATGCAAGCTAGCAGTCAGACCTAATGAAACCAAATTCTAACATTTCAATAAAAACAGAAGCTTTATATCTTCTACAGAAAAATTAATTAATGACCTGATGGAATTTTGTTTAGCCACATCATTTAACAATCCTTTAATGTTATCACATGCAGAACAATTCTGTTGCATTCTTACATTTCCATGAAAAAAAACAAAAAACTGTAGCTGTATATCAAATACATGATATTATTCACCCACAGGCAAAAACAGAAAATGGCTTAGCCATGACGACTACAAACAGTAAAACAAAATCAGTTGCAATTTATGCATCTGGAAAAATTACATTTGCACCTTTTATTTATTACATAATTTACAAAAAAGCATCCAGTAAACTGAGAGTATAGCATTATTGATGTTCTCTTTGCTTTGATAACTAGTAGTTTAGAGTATCAATTTATTTGAAGTCTACTGTTCTGAAGGATTATGTCTATTATATTTTTTTATTTTTGCTTCTTGAAAAACAAATTCACGGTTTACTACTTAGTTTAATGTAGTGTTACTAGCCACAGCTGTGTTTTGAAATCCGTTTTTTAATTTTCCCATTATTTATATCTCTTTCTTCAATAAAAAGTGTTATACATTAGTAGGTTTATGCAGACGTAGATTCCGCCCTTACCAGATTAACCATGGTGCAGCAACCTTTTGTAGATTTAGGAGTAATAAATGTAATGTGTACTGTATATATAATGCATGTAAAAAAGTGAATATCTCATGAAATAAAGTGGTTTAAACAAATTTAGAAAAAAATATTAATAGCTGCTATCACTAACAAGTGTTCTCAGGTCACTTAACCACTTCAGCCCCGGAAGATTTGTCTGTTCAATGACCAGGCCATTTTTTGCCATACGGCACTGCGTCGCTTTAACTGACAATTGCTCTATGGAGATTTGCACAAGAGTCCTGTGCGTCTTTTGGTCCATTTCAGGCCAAAATTCAGCTCAAAATTTGGGCTAAAATTGGACCTAAAACAGTGAAGGAGGACGTAACAAACTCCTGCTGTGAGCCGCTGCATGCTCACATGTGAACCCAGTCTTAGGCTACAAGAAGCATTAGTTACTAATGCATTGTTCTTTGGGTTGATTTATTAAAACTGGAGAGTGCAAAATCTGGTGCAGCTCTGCAAAGAAACCAATCAGGTTCTATTATTTTTTTTTGAGTTTTACAATAAGAAAAAACTAAATATAATAAACAACATATTATAGGATACATATACTGTATAATTAGTAAAGATGTATCTATGTTAGCATAACTCTAACCAAACTAACAGGAGAGTAAAGAAAAATTCATAAATATCAATAAATAGGAGGACCCAATTAAGGGTCAAACATTTTTAAGGGTAAAGTTCCATAAAGCATGCCTCCTGACCACCCATCCACCCCAAATGGGCTTAATCTGTGGGTGAGTGGGGGCACGGTAAGTAAAGGTTGGAATTATTTAAAGTAATTGATAAGTAAATTACATGATATAAAAAAAGGGGTATACCACTCTCCTTACAAATTATAATTTTTGTATTGAGTTTTTAGGTCTATTGTACCACTGTGTTTGAACTGTAAAAAACTTTAAATTGAAAATGAACAGAGAAGAGAAAAAAAATATTGATCAATCGATCAAACAAAATATCATTTATCAGTGGTAGTATATGTGGCATAAAAAGAGAGACAAATAAGTAATCCTATATTATAAATATCATACAGGGAGAACAAAAGAAAAAGAAAACAAGATTAAATGTCTGTCTGACATCGCAATATAACATGCCAGCCTAATGAAAAAGAAAACTTAAAAGCAAACAGAAAATTACAAAGAAAAGGGAAAGGAAAGGGTAGGAAAATGAATTGTCCAAGGTGGTGGCCTGGCTCATGATAGACAAAGACAAATAATTAGCAAATGGTCTGTACAACCTAGTGTAGTAACAACAAAGACTGGTCAAAATCAGTGGAGAGGAAGTGGTTAACCCATGGTTTCCAAATCTTAAGAAATGTATTTATTTTATTATCTTCTATAGCTCTCATTTTAGTATCTATAAGTGCTCTGTTCATTCTGTGTTTAGCTTCAGCTAAGATTAGAATTTGGGATTTCCATGCCTTAGCGATAGTTTGTTTAGCTGCAGTGGTAAGTTGAATGAGCAGTTGAAATTGTGTGTGGGTAAGTTTATCAGGCTTTAGATTAGGGGTGCTATAGCTGGATCTGGGGGGATTGAGGTATCCAGGGCTGTAGATGCCAATAAAAATATGTTCTTTCAGAATTTCTGGGTCACTGGACATTGCCACCAAATGTGTAAATATGTACCTGGTGCTTCACAAACTCTGAAACAATTGATTGGGTATGTGGGGACAAATTTGGCTATTCTTTCAGTTACTAAATACCAATGTGCTAGGACTTTATAATTTGTTTCTACAGCAAAACAATTAGGAGAGACTGATTTAGTGGCTAACCAGATATTAGACCAATCTTTGATATAAAACACTTGGTTCATGTCTTGTGCCCATTTAGTAGCATACAAGGGTAATATCTCATCAGTGATCTCATTGAGTTGTTGGTATAAAGTGGAGATTAGTCCTCTAATATGTGGGTCACTTATACAAATCCACTCAAATTGAGTCATTTGGTTGAGAGATGAGCCTGTACTAAGTAATGGTTCATATAAATGTTTAATTTGTAAATAATGAAAACATTTATTTTTAGGAAGACCAAAGGTTTCACACAGTACAGGGAAGGTGTGAATAAAAGGATTTTAATAACAGCTTACCTGTAAAATCCTTTTCTTGAAGTACATCACGGGACACAGAGCGCATAGTCATTACATATGGGTTATATGGGTACCTTCAGGTGTGGACACTGGTGTAATCAACTTCACAGGAAGTTCCTCCCTATATAACCCCCTCCCACTGAGAGTGCTTTAGTTTTGTAGCAAGCAATTTCTCCGAGGTTACACAATGTTCCCCAAAAGAGGGGTGGGAGCTCTGTGTCCCATGATGTACTTCAAGAAAAGGATTTTACAGGTAAGCTGTTATTAAAAATCCTTTTTTCTTTATCGTACATCACGGGACACAGAGCGCATAGTCATTACATATGGGATGTCCCAAAGCAATGCTCCATGAAGGGAGGGAGACCGTAAGGACAAAAATAGCCAAACAAAAACATTATCAGGAGGTAAAATAGCTCCACCAACAGAAAAAAGGGGGCGTGAACCGGGCCAGAGGATTCTATACTGCTGCCCGTAGGACCGCCTGCCCAAATGCTGCATCCGTAGCCTTTGCGACGTCCAACTTATAAAATTTAGTAAACGTATGTACGGAAGACCAGGTTGCCGCTTTGCAAACCTGTGCCATAGAGATCTGATGGTGTGCCGCCCAAGAGGCCCTCATGGCCCTCGTAGAATGGGCTTTAACTGATAAGGGAGGTGGAACGCGCTTCAGACCATAGGCCTGAAAAATTAGCTGCTTAATCCACCTAGCCAAGGAAGACTTGGCAGCCGGCTGACCCTTCTTGGGGCCATCCGGAAGAATGAAAAGCACATCTGTTTTCCGAATCTTCTCTGTAGCCTTGAGATAAACCCTCATGGCTCGAACCACGTCCAAAGTATGAAGCAGTCTTTCCTCTCTGGCCTGGGGCGTAGGAAAGAAGGATGGTAGGACTAGGTCCTGATTCAAGTGAAAACTGGATATGACCTTAGGAAGGAAAGAAGGTTGAGGCCGCAGAACCACTCTGTCCTTATGCAGAATCAGGTACGGTTCCCTGCAAGACAAGGTTGCCAGCTCGGAGACCCTTCTGGCCGAAGCCATAGCCACCAAGAAAACCAACTTTCGGGTTAGCAGCACAAGAGGGATTTCTGTCAGAGGTTCAAACGGCTGCTTTTGTAAAGCTGACAAGACCAGATTTAAATTCCAGGGGCCGAGGGGAGCTCTAATAGGGGGATTCACATGCAAGACCCCCTGCAAGAAGGTTTTCACAAGTGAATGCGTGGCCAAAGGCCTTTGAAACCATATCGATAAGGCAGACACCTGCCCCTTTAGAGTACTAAGAGCCAACCCCTTGTCAACGCCAACCTGGAGGAATCGCAAGATCCTGTCAATAAAAAACTTGCGAGGATGCCCTCCTTGAGACTCGCACCACTCCACATAGGTCCTCCAGACTCTGTAATAGATATTTCTAGAGACTGGCTTTCTAGCCTGAATTAACGTAGATATGACCTGGGCTGAGAGGCCTCTGCCCTTAAGAATTAGGGATTCAGCCGCCAAGCCATCAAATTTAGCTGCTGTGAAGCAGGGTGGTAGATCGGGCCCTGAGACAGCAGATCTGGGCGCAGGGGGAGTGGCCACGGTGCCCCTACTGACATCCTCACGATGAGTGCGTACCAAGCCCTTCTGGGCCAGGCTGGGGCCACCAGGATCACCGGCCTGCGCTCCACCCTGATCCTTCGTAGAAGGCGGGGAATCATCTGTAGTGGAGGGAACGCATACAGGAGAGAAAACTGGTGCCAGGGGCAAACCAACGCATCGGTCCCGTAGGCCGAGGGGTCCCTGGCTCGGGATACGAATTTGTCCAATTTCTTGTTGAATCTTGTTGCCATGATGTCCACATCGGGAACTCCGAATCTTTGGCAAATCTCTTGGAATACCTGGGGGTGAAGAGACCACTCTCCCGGGAGTAACTGTTGACGACTCAAAAAATCTGCTTGAGAATTGTCTATCTCTGGGATGAACACTGCTGAGATGCAGGGTACATGGGCTTCGGCCCATGAGAAAATCAGGTTTACTTCCCTTTGAGCCGCTAGGCTCCTTGTGCCCCCCTGGTGGTTTATGTATGCCACCGCTGTGGCATTGTCGGACTGTATCCTTACTGGCAGACCCTGCAGGGGGAGAGTCCAGGCGACCAGGGCCAACCGAGCAGCTCTGATCTCTAGGACATTGATGGGAAGCAGACTTTCTGCCTCTGACCACTGTCCCTGCTGGGTCCGTTTTCCTAAGATTGCCCCCCAACCTGTTAGGCTGGCATCTGTGGTTACTATTTTCCACGTGATGGGGCAAAAGGTTTTCCCTTTTGACAATTTTTGAGGGACCAGCCACCAGTACAGGCTGCGCCTGACTCCTGGGGAAAGACCTAATGGACGGTCTAATGCCTGTATGGACCTGTTCCAAGCAGAGAGAATAGCTGCCTGGAGAACTCTGGTATGGATCTGGGCATAGGGCACTGCTTCGAAGGCGGCTACCATCTTTTCCAGCAGTCGCATGCATAGGCGAATAGTCGGCCTCTTTTTGCCTAGGACTATTTGAATTGTTTGAGTCAATGACCTGATCTTTTCTTGAGGTAAAAATATCCTCTGGCATTCTGTATCTCACCGAAGGCCTAGATATTCCAACTGTCTTGTGGGTTGCAACCTCGATTTTCCTTGGTTCACAACCCACCCGAATTCTTGTAGATGCCGAACTGTGCGGACTACTGCATGATTGAGGTTGGAAGCTGATCTTTCGATAACCAGGAGATCGTCCAGGTATGCCAGGACCAAAATGCCTTCTGTCCTTAGGACGGCTAGCACCGGGGCTAACACCTTTGTGAATACCCGCGGAGCTGTTGCCAACCCGAAAGGGAGGGCTACGAACTGGAAATGACTTTGATCTATCATAAAACGAAGAAACCTGTGATGTGCTGGGTAGATCGGCACATGCAGATATGCATCCTTTATGTCTATAGATGCTAGAAAGTCGCCTTGATGCAGGCTGGCTGTCACTGAACGTATGGAATCCATACGAAAGGTCTGAATCTTTAGAAAGCGATTTAGTCGTTTGAGGTCTAGGATAGGCCTGACGTCGCCATTGGGTTTTGGTATAATAAAAAGGTTGGAGTAGAATCCCAGACCCCTTTCTTGGGTTGGTACTACAATTACTCCTTGGAGCAAGAGGCGATCCAACGCCTTTACGAGAGAGGCCCTCTTTAACGGGTCGCTTGGAAGACTTGACCCCTGAAAATGAGGAGGGGGGATTTCTCGAAACTCTAGTTTGTAGCCTGTGGCTACCACGGACCGAACCCAAGAGTCGGGAATTCTGGCCTTCCAGACTTCGGAGAAAAACTGAAGTCTTCTACCCACCCAAGAGAGTGGGGGCGCCCCTTCATGAATCTGACTTCATGACTGGTTTAGCCGGCTTGCGAGACCAGGGCCTCTTGTTTGCCGCGGCTTGTCCCTGTGGGCGGCTATTAACTGCTGAACGCCCGGGAGGCCGTCGATACTGACGGGAAGTCGAAGGGGCCGAGCCTGGAAAGGCCTGTCGTTTAAACGCGGGCCCACGCGGTCTTTCCTTGACCGGTAAGGAAGAACTTTTACCACTTGATATGGTTTGGATATCTTTATCTAGGTCTTCACCGAATAGTCTTCCCCCATGAAAGGGAAACCCTGCTAAAAGCTTTTTGCAGGGTGCCTCTGCTGACCAGTTCTTTAGCCACGAAAGACGACGCATGTGAACCACCAGCAGAGATAACCGGGATGCCTGTTGGATGGAGTCCTTAATAGCATCTACTGCAAAGCAGAGAGCCCTAGGGAAATCTGCTAATTCACGAGTTTGCTGAGCCGGCATGTCCTTTAATATCTGTTTTGCCTGATCCTTTAAGGCCTGACAAACGCCAATGGCTGCCACCACTGGCTGAACCATGGCACCTACTGTGGTGAAAGAAGCCTTCAGTAGGGTCTCTAATTTTTTGTCGACCGGATCCTTGAACAACTGGACATTTTCAACCGGACAGGTCAGGGATTTATTCATGCAGGAAATGGCCGCGTCCCCTGTGGGGAGTGCCCATTTCTTTAAAAATTCCTCTTCCATAGGATAGAGAATAGAGAACCTCTTAGGAGGGATAAAGATCCTATCAGGTCGAGCCCAATCCTGGTAAATCACGCTCCGCAGAAGGGGGTGAATCGGAAAAGACACACAAGTTAATGGAGCCTTTAAAGAACCCAATGAGGATACCACAGGGGCTACTAGTTCTGGCACTGGAAGTTTAAAAGCAGTGCGAACTATATCGGTCAAAGACTGGATCCACAGGCTCTCCGCTTGAGAGGCCGAAAATATTCATCTACAGTGGAACCCTCCATGTCTGAACCTTCGGGACTTGGGTCTGCTTGATCCCCTTGTGGGTCCCGTTCCTCCGAAGAGGAGACCTCCGCATCTGAAAACACCAAACTAGGTGAGGGGGATCTAGCCCGTTTGCTACTTGGCAAAGGGCGGGCAAACAAAGCAGTTAACCTTTTCTCTAGCCCACCCAGGGTGGTCGCTAGCATTTCTTCCGTTACGTAAACGGGAATGGGTGGATCGGGGGCCGCCTCTGCCCCCAGCACCCCCAATGGCTCTTGTACTATGCTACTCGGTGGTCTAACTGGTGAGGGTGGGGCCGTTGAAGCCTGGCCCAAATCCTCTGACCCCGATTGAGACCCCTTTTGTTTCTTGGCACCTTTTGCAGCCTTGGCTGGTCCTGATGCCTTTGGAGCCATTGCACAACCTTGAGTCACCCCTCTAGCCAACACCTGACTGTTGTAGCTAGGAGTAATTAATATGAGAACAGGCTGAGGAAAATGAAAAATTTTGTATATATATATATATATTATTTTTTTTCCACGCCTGGGAGGTGGCAATACTGAGGAAAACCTGTGAGTATTGCAACACCAATGCCCGTTAGCCGGAGTCCAAGGTTGACTCAGATACTGCTGGATCTAAGGCTGAGTCCCTTTAAGCAAAAAAAACTTTTTTTTTTTTTTTTCTCTGGTCAATAGTGGAACTAAGTCCTAGACCTGAAGATCCACAAACCGCCACTGGGTGTCACTGTGGCCCAAAGACCCAGCTGCGCGCTCTGTGTCCTTCTTCCTCTGCCTCCAGGAGGGAAAGACCAGCCAGAGAAAAAGTTTTACTTTTAAACAGACCCTGACGCTGCTGGCCCGCCCCCCCAACGCACGCCGACGCTATAAAAGGCGGCGTGCACGCGCGCGCGCGCACGCGCACGCGCACGCGCGCGCGCGCGCACCCCCCCACGCTGAAAACAACATGGAGGAAGCAGAGCAGAGGAAAAAACATGGACCAGCGCCAGGCAGCACCAACAGACACCAGGTAAGCACTAATCTTATTGTAGTGCACAGAGAGAGGAAGCTGTCCCCATGGGCTTCCTAAGAAACAGGAGTTTTCACCAGCAATTTCCTCTTTAAAACATGTGGGGTTGCAGTATCAATGCTAACAGGCAGACCTGGGGTGAGTAGCAAATATATATCTTACACAAGTATACATATATCTACATGTTATCTGGGTAAACATTAGTATCCCATCCTGCCCACACAGACATAGTGGAGATAGTGGCTGATGCACAAGCATACCATTAGCCAACCCAGAACCCCCAGGGGGATACCTACTGTCGAACCAAGTCCCGCAGGTTCCCTCTTACCTGCTCCACGCCGCAGGGTATTGCAAACTGCAAGAGGCCCAATCTTCCCCCATCTCCGTGGGTATTGTCTCGGACCTTCAGGGACCGGGGTCCTGTGTTAAGGAACCCACACCCCTGGACAAATATATAGCATCCTGGCATCAGTAGCGTTTAGTCCTGGGAGAGACCAAGGCACTGGAGCCCAGAATCCAGCCCTCCAAGGAGAGGCATTATAGGCAACACCCCACGCAGGCAGGGCCCGGGTACCGTACTCCTTGGCTTTGAAGCACTTCGGACGGATCCGGCTAGCTATCCTGGGTCCCGAGACCTCCGAGGGACAGCTAGACGTGACCAACACCTAAGACACTGGCGAAAAAACTAAAGCACTCTCAGTGGGAGGGGGTTATATAGGGAGGAACTTCCTGTGAAGTTGATTACACCAGTGTCCACACCTGAAGGTACCCATATAACCCATATGTAATGACTATGCGCTCTGTGTCCCGTGATGTACGATAAAGAAAGTAGAATCAGAGGTTAGTTTGTATAAACAAATCAGGTTACCGGAGGACCAAGCAGAGAATGATCTTGGGAATCTTACAAAAGCTGGATTACTCAAGAATGAAAGCAGGGGATTATGTGGGGATTAAAGGTTATGTGAACTCTTCAATTTGTCCCAAATAACTAAGGTTTGTTTTGTTATAGGATTGGTGAGAGGTAATCTATCGGCAGGGCAAAGCCATAGTATGTTGGCAACTGAGATTGGGTCGGTATCTACAGATTAAATAGCTACCCATACATAACTGTATTGATTGACTGTAGCATGATATTTGGGAAGGATTGCGATTTGTGCAGCATGGAAATAGGAGGAGAAGTTGGGTAGTCTTAAACCACCTCTGAATTTATGAAGATAAAGCATAGATTTAGGTATGCAAGGTTTAGTGGTACCCCAAATAAAGGACATAACTCTGCGTTAAGCGAGTCTTAGAAAATAAGATGGTAGCGAAATAGGAAGGACTCTAAATAAATATAGAAATTTGGCAGTATAGACATCTTTATGGCATTGATCCTTCCCAGCCATGATAGTGTAAGGTCGGGTACACACGATCAAATCTATCTGCTGGAAACGGTCTGCCAGATCGTCCCAGCAGACAGATTCAATCGTGTGTACGGGCGAGCAGACGGATTTGGCCAGCCGACAGATTTTAAAGCATGCTTTAAAATCTGTCGGCTGGGAATTTGTCCGCCCGACATGTCTGCTGGTTAGTACGCTAATCAGCAGACATATCTTCTCGCACATGCGTCGAATGGATTTGACGCATGTGCGGAAGTAATTTACTTCCTGGTGCGGTGACGTGGCGGCGTCAACGTCACCGCCACGTCACCGCACTGTCTGCTGGCGGGGATTTTGGTTTGATCGTGTGTACAGCGATCAAACCAAAACGGCCAGCAGACAGATCTGTTCAAATCGGTCTGTCCAACCGATTTGAACAGATATATTTGCTGGTGTGTACGCGTGCGGCCTTAGAGAGGCCCATTGTTTCAAAAAGCCTGGTGTTTGTTTTAG
This sequence comes from Rana kukunoris, assembly GCA_029574335.1. Classification (NCBI taxonomy): domain Eukaryota; kingdom Metazoa; phylum Chordata; class Amphibia; order Anura; family Ranidae; genus Rana; species Rana kukunoris. The sequence continues at coordinate 184,143,484 of CM056052.1, read as the reverse complement.
GAAGGGTAGATAATTGGCCGCAAAAAGATCCTTAAGGGAGATTGTGAGTTGTATACATATGTATGGGAGTTGTTTAGGGACCCAATTAAATGGTAAAGATTCTTGTGCATTTAGGAGTTCTGATGATAAGGACATTTTTAACACATTTGATTTTGTGGGATTAACAAGTCCTGAGATGTGGGCAAAGTTATCTAATGTAATGAGTCGATTTGGTGTAGCTATATGAGGATGTGATAGAAAGATAAGGATATCATCCGCAAAAATACATATTTTTTGCTGGTGACCACCTAGTTCAATACCTTTAATATCGGGATTAGAACTGATTAGTTGTGCCAGGGGTTCTATTAGTAAGGCAAAGAGTAACAGAGAGAGGGGGCAACCTTGTCTGGTTCCTCTTCTGATGTCAAACATTGTTGACTTATAGCTGGCGTATTTGATGTATGCTCTGGGGCTATTATACAAAGAGGAAACCCAGGTAAAGATATGGGCCCAGATTCAGGTACATCTGCGCATTATTGGACCGGCATAGCGCACCGCCTTTACGTTAGACTTGCGCAATTTTGCCGCGTAATCCCCCTATTCTCGTAGCTTTTGCGCAGGAAATTGCGCATGCGTAACATTTTTCCCGAGGCGTAAGGAGGAGTAATACAAATTGTTAATGACGTGGGCGTGTTACATTGAAATGAGCCATGACCCCATGCAAATGAAGGGCCGGCCGGCTCGCGCATGCGCGCTTGAAGGATACCATGGTCAGCTCCGCTGTGCGAATGCTCACAACTCGGGAGCGGCGCAATCAGTGAAATTGGAAATGGACTAGGGCAAAGTTGTGAACTACGCAAACAGCATAAATAGACACACACAAACGCACTTGCATTGAAAAAGTACATCCCTTTGTCCCTTCCCATTTAACCTAGTGCTTTTGTCCTGTTGTTCGTTGCGGTGTGTTTTGTAGTTGTCAGATTAGTGTTCTGTGTGATCAAGTGTTTGTTAGTAGATCTTTGAAAGTGTTTTTTGATAAGTGTTTGAGAGACTGTTTGTTTGATTGATCTATTTCTGTTCGGTTGTTTTCCTGCTGTATTTTGTTTTGTTTTTTTGTGACTGTTTCTTGCTGAGTAGTTTTCTCTTTGTGTGTGTTCTTGCTTGATTGGTTGTGCTTGTTTGTGTGAGTGAATTTTGTTGACTGGGAGTGAGTTTTTTGGGAAGTATGACAGAGAGAAAGAGAAAGCTCAATTTTACAGCTGGGGAAAAACAAATTCTTGCCCGGGCCATTAGCGAGTATGGGCGTTTCCTCCACGGCCCAGACAGTGCCAACACCACCCCGGCCAGGAGGAGGGAGATTTTGGATATGATCACTGAGCAGGTCAATTCAGCGGGGCAGGGGGAGACACGGACCCGGTCTGGGATTGACAAAAAAATCAATGACCTCCGGCGTCTGGTCAAACAGAAGATGGCCAGACTGCATGCCCATGCCAGGGGCACAGGAGGGGGCCCACCATGCCGTATTAGGCTGACAGCGGAGGAGCGTGCGTTGGCCCTGACCTTTCATCGGCATGAAGTTGAGGGCCTGCTCAGCTTTGACTCAAGTCCGGAGCCCGTGGTGTCAGGTAAGTTTTTTTTTTAATATCAGGTGTGTAGCATGTGTGGGGGAGGGGGTGAAAGGGAATATGAGGCAAGTGTGTGGATCCTCCAACCTGTGAATGTTTTGTGTCATCCACAGATGTGCAGGAGGGTGCAGGGCCATCTGGCCTGACTGCACCAACACCAAGACAGCAGCCTAATGAGGCCCCCCCAACAAGGCCGGAGTCCGCGGAGGAGGTTCAAGAGGAGGAGGAGAATCATGAGGAGGAGGAGAATCATGAGGAGGAGGAGTCCATGTCAGGCACTGGACATTTGGTTTTTGAGGACTCTTCCCCTCTGGCTGGCAGCAGGCAGCCCTCCCTAAGGGGGAGCCCCCCCCCTCCTCCCCCAACATGGCTCCCCTCACAAGGGCCTCCCCTTCTCCCCGGCCACAAGCATCAGCTGGAGGCAGGATTTCATCCCAGAACACCAGGGGGGTGGCCGATCTCCTGCCCGCCACTCTGAGAAGGGACCAGTTCCTCCAGACCCGCCATCTGGGACAGGTCAGCCAGACATTGGTGCGGATGGAGGAGAGCCTGTCCTCCATCAAGGATACGCTGGGGAACCTGGACTCCCACTCCCGGGCTTTCACAACCTGCCTAAACGAACTGTAGACGACATCAGCAGGCGTTGGGCAGGATGTGAGGGCCCTTACCCAGGCTATCCAGGCCAACACGGCAACACTTGGTGCTGCCCTGAACAGAATAGCCGTGGCCTTGGAGGGCAGGCCGCCAGGTGGGCAGAGATCAGGGGCTGCTCCTCCTTCCCCGGTTTTACCCCTCCCCCATGAGTCTCCCCTGAGAAGCCAGGGACGGGGCAATAATTAGTTTTTTCCCCTTTTTTTTTTTTTGCTGGAAAATTTTTGCTTTTGCAGGTAATTTTTTTTTTTTGGGTTGTGAATGCTGTTTGAATGTGGGGGTGACATTCCTGCCGGAAAAGGGGTGTCACCCTCAATTTTGGTGGAGTAGGGTTCCCCAGGACCAGGGAGAAGTGATCCCCAGGTCCGTGTGAATGGTGTATGAATGAACAGTGACATAATTGGAGCCTTGGCGTGGCGTTGCTGCTCACAAGTCCAGCATGGTGGACTGGTGCCAATCCAATTTGATGTGGATGTGATGTGTCTGTGCTAGGGACCACAGTGGTGTGCATGCATGCATTCTCATTGTGCCATGATTAATGTGTGTGTTTAACGTGCAAAGATGCCCAATGTGAGTTGTCTCCTGGTTGCTCTTCCCTCAGAAGACGGGGTAGCCTCGGTTAGGGGGGGATTGTCTGGTTCAGGGGTCAGGTCATCACGTAGGGCAATCTGCAGGCCCTTTCTTACTGCGAAGTTGTGCAGCATGCAACATGCACCGATGATCTGGCACACGAAGTTTGGGGAATACAAGAGGGTACCCCCAGACTTATCCAGGCATCGGAAACATGACTTTAGTAGGCCAAAGGTGCGCTCCACCACTGCTCGTGTTTGGGCATGTGCTTGATTGTATCTTTCCTGTCCTGGAGTTTGGGGGTTCCGGATAGGAGTCATGAGATGGGGTCCCAGTGGATATGCAGAGTCACCTGTAAGGGAAAAGACAGGAGGATATTAGTCATGCATGTGCCACTTGTGATGTGTGCATCATGGGAGGGGATAGTCATGCCTGACTCCCATGTCACTCACCAACCAGCCAGGTGTCCCCATACACGTTCTGTTCGAATTCCATTCGGATGTGGCATTGATTGTATATGTAGCTGTCATGGCTGGACCCTGGGTGTTTGGCACGGACGTGCCATATGAGGCCTTGGGCATCGACTATCACCTGTACATTGATGGAATGCCAATGCTTCCGATTGCGGTACATGTGCTCTGTCTCCTGGGGGGGCTGGAGTGCCACATGTGTGCAATCAATGGCCCCCACAGTGCGTGGGAATCTGGCAATTCTGTAGAAATCTGTCATTGCCTTCAGTCGCAGCTCCTCAGTGGTGGGTTTGATGATTTGGTTGGACATGCGTCTGAGGATTGCAGGGACAACCTGGTGCACACATCTGCTCATGGAGGATTGTGACATCCCAGCCACCACTCCACTTGTTCTTTGAAAAGAGCCACTGGCAAGGACATGGAGTGTTGCCATGACCTTCACCAGTGGCTGCACTGCATGTGAGCGTTGTGTTCGGCTGGTGATGTCCTCCTGCAGGGTTGTGGTTAATTCCAGGATGACATGAGGGGTGAATCTGAAGATGCGAAACACCTCAGAATCACTCATGCCAAACAGGTCTATGCGGGTGCGGTATATCCTCTCCCGTGCCATCCTCCGTGCCATCCTCCGTGCCCTCATCCTTCTTTGTTCATCTAAAGTCAGTAGTATAGCTATGCGCGACGATGCCCCTGGCATGTTGGCATACAGATTGTTGTGCAACACGTGTGACTGCTGAGCTCCTCACTAACAGTGTTGCTTTATCTAACAAGTAGACTTTTTTTATCTTATTAGACCAGCTTTTATATGGTCTAATTTTAGACAGAACATTTTGCTGTTGCGCACACTGCGTCGCCTGCGCTGCCCCAACGTTCTTTTGTGGATCCCCGTAAGTCCCTCATTAGCATATTGGACTAGCAAATCAATGGTCTGTGTAGCGCACTTTTGCGCGGACGGATGCGCCAGTCTAACGAAATTACGCGGGACAAAAAAAAGTAGATTTTTTGCGTATCTCGTTCTGGGGATGCCGTGCATCGAAACGCACGCGCACATTTCGACTTACGCACGCGCATCTCCTGTTGCGCAGGCGTAATCGCTCTGTGAATCTGGGCCAAGGTTTCCAAAACCCAATTTTTGAAGAGTATATTCCATATATGGCCAAGTGACAGAGTCCAATGCTTTCCTTATATCTAAGGATACAAGGCAAGCTGGGATGTGCCTAGTTTTAGCAGCATGAAATAATTAAGCCCTGTACACACGATCAGTTTGTCTGATGAAAACAGACCGATGGATTTTCATCAGACAAACCGATCGTGTGTGGCCCCATCTTTTGCAGCATGTATTCAAACTCTTTAAATATATCTGGCTGTATAGCTGGCTGTGAATCACCCATTTCATATACCACATCACCATTAGGTGGCTGAGTTCTCTTAGGCGGCGTACACACGTACGAGAACCTCGATGGGCGGAACACATCGTTCCGCCCGTCGAGGCTCTCGCCCGGCCGTCGAAATCGGCGACCCGCCCGTCGGGAATGGCAACCAGCCATTCATCCAGACGGGCCGTCGAGCAAATAGAGAGCCTGCTCTCTATTCGCTCAACGGGATTCCCGACGGGCGGGGCGAGCCAGGAGCGTACACACGGCCGAGGTTCTCGCTGGAATGCAGCTCCCAGCGAGGTTCTCGCTGGTTTCTAGCGAGAACCTCGGTCGTGTGTACGCCGCCTCACTGAGAGGCAGAGAGGTTAAATTTATTTTTATCCAAGCTTAACCACTTGCCGACCGCCGCACGACTATTTACGTCGACAACATGGCACGGGCAGGCAGATTGCACTTTCACCACTCTCACTACTTTACCCTCTTTTTACAATTCCCTTTATCACTGAATTATCACAGAACTATGCATCCTTCTTTGAATTCAATTTGCCGCATAATTATCTATGGGTACTTCACACTCTCATTTTCGATTATTGTATACCCTTAGATACTAAGTCCATTCACATACATGTCCCCCTTGGTTGCCATAGGAGACCTCACCTAGAAACTCCTGCCTCTGCGGACTGTGGGGGTTGTAGGTAAGCAGTAGTGTTGCTCACGAATATTCGCATTGCGAATATTCGCTACGAATATTGCATATTCGAGTATTCGCGAATAACTCGAATATTGCGGTGAATATTCGCTATGGCGAATATTCGTATTTTTTCAAATTTATTTTTAAAACAGATCACATCCTAGTGATCTCCATCGACGTCTAAAAGCATTGCTGGTATGATTAGAGAGAGACCCTGGGCCGAGTAGCTGATGCGATTCTTTTATGTTGCCGAAAATTCGCATTGCGAATTTTCGGCAACATAAAAGAATCGCATCAGCTACTCGGCCCTTCTTTTGCATCAGAGCCAATCAGAATAACTTGAATATTCGACAAATGGAATATTGCGTGATTATCTTCTCCGCCCTTCTTTTGCATCAGAGCCAATCAGAATAACTCGAATATTCGGCAAAAGGAATATTGCGCGATTATCTTCTCGGCCCTTCTTTTGCATCAGAGCCAATCAGAATAACTCGAATATTCGGCAAAAGGAATATTGCGCGATATTCCTTTTGCCGAATATTCGAGTTATTCTGATTGGCTCTGATGCAAAAGAAGGGCAGAGAAGATAATCGCGCAATAGGAATATTGCACGATTATCTTCTCCGCCCTTCTTTTGCCCCCTTATTCTCCTTTCTTTTAAGTAGAGTTAGTGTAGAGTTAGTGTTTAGTGCATATTAGTTTAGTAATACAGGAAATGATCTCCGTTTATGAGAATTTCGCAATCATTTTCGCATTAGCGAAATTTCGCATTAGCGAAATTTTGCAAAATTTTTTTTGGATAAAATATCACGAATATTCGATATTAGCGAATATTCGCGAATATTCTTCTATATATTCGCGCAATATCGCGAAATCGAATATGGCGTATTCTGCTCAACACTAGTGATCAAATGCCATTAAAAGAAAGCTCTATTAGTGGGGAAAATAATGTCAATTTTGTTTGGGTACAGCGACGCAGTGCTGTATTGCAAAAAAATGGCCTGGTTAAGGAAGGATACAACAAAAGGACATACTGGTTCATCTGATAGGGACATACCAGTATTCTAGAACTGTTTACAAAGCCTGAACAGTGTCCAGAATGTGACTATTAATTGCTTAATCTACACCGCAGAATTTAAGTAAATGTACCATGTGTTGCGATTACTATTTTTTTAAATACAAGGTAATGCATGTTTATTATCAGTCATTGTATAATGGCAGCCCTGTTCATATTGCACCTGTGTTCTAGTGTGCTAGAAGGATAGTGTATGGTTTTTTTTGTGAGAGTAGGACAATTCCAAGCTTGGCTGGCAGCTAAGCCTAGGTGTGTTTTGATCTGGGTTGGGTGTGACTCAGAGCACAGCTGGTTGACTCACAGGCAGCATCACCAAGACCTCCCATGTCTTTCCAAAATGTTCTGGTGTTTTCTGGAAAGGAAGGAGAAGAGGAGAGGTGTTGCTGTCTGGGGTGTTCTAAGGAGCCCTGACCAATCCCCAATCTGGATTGGCAGGGGGCATGCCTCCTTAAACACCAAGGGTCAGACCAGCTGGGAAGGAGTTGTTCAGGAGGAAGTTGGAGATGAAGTGATAGGCTGTCATGGTCTTTGAGGGAGCTCCCCAGTCTGTGGGGTGACCTTGGGCCTGGGGCTCAGGTGCAGACACAGTAAGGTCTCCTGGACAGGTGGCACTGGAGCAAGAGAGGACAGTGGGAGAGCACTGCCAGGCAAAGTCTCCAGGTTGCAGCCAAGAGGGCTGGTGAGTGCCACACAGTCAGGAGATCTGGGAGGCATGCCTAAGAGAGTGAGAGTGTGGGAGAGCGCAGTGTAAGATGGGTGCAGAGTCAAAGGAGTTGACTGGGTTGTCATGGACAGTGGAGAGAGGCAGCTGCAGCCATGTAGGCTGGTAGAGCCTGAAGATGTGGTACTGGGCTCAGTATCCACATTGACAGCTAGTACTGGGACTTTCTAAAAAATGTGCTATACTAAAGGGGCCTGAACTGATCAACTGGAAGGTCTGCATGTGTGAAAGGTGCCTTAACCCATTTATGCCTGAGGTTAGCTTTCTTTAAAATAATAAAATTCATATGCTACCTAGAGCTTAGTTTATAAATTATAACCACATCACTGCTGTTTCAATATTGGAACATGAGGCATTAATGAATTAACTGCTAGCCGACCGCCCACCGTCATTATACGGCGGAACGGTGGCTCTCCTGGGCGAGAGCCTGTAGCTATACGTCCGCATTTTTGCGGCCGCTAGGGGGCGCGCGCGCCGCCGGCGGCCTGCGCGCGCGCCCCCGCTCATCCCCCGAGTCTCGCACGCGTGCCTCCCGGCACGTGTGCTCGTTCGTTACAGAGCGGGGACCGGGAGCTTTGTGTGTAAACACAAAGCGCTCGGTCCTGTCAGCGGGGGAAACGCTGATCTCCTGTTCATACAATGTATAAACAGAAGATCAGTGATTTCCCCTAGTGAGTCCACCCCCCCATACAGTTAGAACACACCCAGGAACACACTTAACCCCTTCCCTGCCCCCTAGTGTTAACCCCTTCACTGCCAATGGCATTTTTATAGCATTGATCGCTATAAAAATGCCAATGGTCCCAAAAATGTGTCAAAATTGTCTGATGTGTCCGCCATAATGTCTCGGTACTGAAAAAAAACGCTGATCGCCGCCATTACTAGATAAAAAAAAAAATTGATAAAAATCCCATAAAACTACCCCCTTTTTTGTAAACGCTATACATTTTGCGCAAACCAATCAATAAACGCAAATTGCGATTTTTTTTTACGAAAAATATGTAGAAGAATACGTATCGGCCTAAACTGAGGAAAAAAATGTTTTTTTATATATTTTTTGGGGATATTTATTATAGCAACATGTAAAAAATATTGCATTTTTTTCAAAATAGTCGCTCTATTTTTGTTTATAGCGCAAAAATAAAAACCGCAGAGATGATCAAATACCACCAAAAGAAAGCTCTATTTGTGGGGAAAAAAGGACGCCAATTTTGTTTGGGAGCCACATCGCACGACCGCGCAATTGTCAGTTAAAGCGACGCAGTGCCGAATCACAAAAAGTGCTCTGGTCATTGGGCAGCAATATGGTCCGGGGTTAAGTGGTTAATAATATTGGTCAGATGGGAGCCAATGTTGGTGCAGATTTTTAAAAGACTGCTTGTCCGTACCTCTTTCTTTCTTGTTCCTAAGATTATATTGGTGTCTGATTAGAGATATGTGAAAGTATGCATTGTTGTTCGGTATTCCTTAGTTTTCACCATACAAATACCATCATTTGGAAGGTTTATAAATGGCTCAGGAGCTTCCCATTTGTAAAATGTTGAAAAATGATATCTAGAACTATCCATTAAGAATGTGAAAGGAAATGCTGTAGAACATTCCTACAGCTGTTCTGTCTCAGTAAATAAACCTAAATTACGGTAGCAATTGATCATCTATTCAATGGAATTCAATACTTAATTTCTCAATAAGGAATTGTAGAAACTGCGTTTCTATCAATACTCTGAAGCTGGATGTATCTACCATACCATGATCGATGCATATTGGAAAAAAAGTATGAAATAAACAACCAGGGATTATCCCACACAGTTAACTTCAATCAATTTTTCTTTCTATCAGATCACACATTATCACACTCACATAGATGTGCCAACGGATAATTAAACCATTTTCCAGTTGGAAGCACTGCTGCACTCTGTACTGGACCTCAATGTCATGTTTCCACTGCTCTCTACCATTAAGCATATTAATTAAAATGCTTAAAAACTGTGAGAAGTGTTTTAGTATAAAAAAATAAAATAATATATCGGTAATTCATATTTTCAGATGCATAATTGCTGTAAAGGAAAATTGCAACTGCAGGTGTTACCGCTGTAAAATATAAAAGCTGATACAGTATTATGTTTATAAATGTTAACATATATATATATACAGTACATACCAAACCTTTGGACACACCTTCTCATTCAAAGAGTTTTCTTTATTTTCATGACTATGAAAATTGTAGAGTCACACTGAAGGCATCAAAACTATGAATTAACACGTGGAATTATATACATAACAAAAAAGTGTGAATCAACTAAAAATATATGTCATATTCTAGGTTCTTCAAAGTAGCCACCTTTTGCAGCAGACACATCTCTAGAACAACTGATAAGAGGAGAATCAGGCCTTCATGGTAGAATATCTGCTAGGAAACCACTGCTAAAGAAAGGCAACAAGCAGAAGAGACTTGTTTGGGCTAAAGAACACAAGGAATGGACATTAGACCAGTGGAAATCTGTGCTTTGGTCTGATGAGTCCAAACTTAAGATATTTGGTTCCAACCATCGTATCTTTGTGCGACGCAGAAAAGGTGAACGGATGGACTCTGCATGCCTGGTTCCCACCGTGAAGCATGGAGGAGGAGGTGATGGTGTGGGGGTGCTTCGCTGGTGACACTGTTGGGGATTTATTCAAAACTGAAGGCATACTGAACCAGCATGGCTACCACATGGCTACCACAGGATCTTGCAGCGGCATGCTATTCCATCCGGTTTGCGTTTAGTTGGACCATCATTTATTTTTCAACAGGACAATGACCCCAAACACACCTCCAGGCTATGTAAGGGCTATTTGACCAAGAAGGAGAGTAATGGGGTGCTGCGCCAGATGACCTGGCCTCCACAGTCACTGGACCTGAACCCAATCGAGATGGTTTGGGGTGAGCTGGACCGCAGAGTGAAGGCAAAAGGGCCAACAAGTGCTAAGCATCTCTGGGAACTCCTTCAAGACTGTTGGAAGACCATTTCAGGTGACTACCTCTTGAAGCTCATCAAGAGAATGCCAAGAGTGTGCAAAGCAGTAATCAAAGCAAAAGGTGGCTACTTTGAAGAACCTAGAATATGACATATTTTTAGTTGTTTCACACTTTTTTGTTATGTATATAATTCCACATGTGTTAATTCATTGTTTTGATGCCTTCAGTGTGAATCTACAATTTTCATAGTCATGAAAATAAAGAAAACTCTTTGAATAAGAAGGTGTATCCAACTTTTGGTCTGCACTGTATACATATCGGCCGAAAACAGCTGTTTTGGCGACATGCCGAAACAGCTTTAACCACTTGCCTACTGTACACCTACACTCCCTTCCTGCCCAGACAAAATTTTAGCTTCCGGCACTGCGTCGCTTTAACTGACAATTGCGCGGTCGTGCGATGTGGTTCCCAAACAAAATTGGCGTTCTTTTTTTCCCACAAATAGAGCTTTCTATTGGTGCTATTTGATAGCCCGTGCGGTTTTTATTTTTTAGGCTATAAACAAAAAAAGAGCGAAAATTTTAAAAAAAGACACACATTTTTTTGCTTTTTGCTATAATAAATATCCCATTAAAAAAAAAAAAAAAAATTATCTCAGTTTAAGCCGATACGTATTCTTCTACATATTGTTGGTAAAAAAAAGTTAAAAATAAAATCGCAATAACCGTATAGTGACTGGTTTGCGCAAAAGTTATATTGCCTACAAAATAGGGGATGGCGGCGGCGATCTGCGTTTTTTTTCGGGATTGCGACATTATAGCCGACACATCGGACACTTTTGACACATTTTTGGGACCATTCACATTTATACAGTGAACAATGCTATAATATGCATTGATTACTGTATAAATGTGACTGGCAGGGAAGGGGTTAACCACTAGGAGGCGGGGAAGGGGTTAAATGTGTATACTAAGGTGTGTTCTTACTGTGGGGGGAGGGGGGGTGACTGGGGGAGGTGACCGATTGTGTCCCTATGTACAAGGGACACAATCGATCTCCTCTCTCCCTGACAGGGACGTGCAGCTCTGTGTTTACACACAGAGCTGCACGTCCCAGCTCCTTTACACAAAAATCGCGGGAGCCCGGCGGCCATCGCGGCCGCCAGGCACGCGCACGGTGTTGTTAGTTACCCGATGGGTGCACGCGCGCGGCGCCGGCGGCACGCGCACGCCACCTAGTGGCTTGAATTGACATCACGTCATATGACGTGATGTCAGGATAATTGAGTATCCCGCCCGCCGTCATTTCACGGTGGGCGGGTATTAAGTGGTTAAAATTGCCGATATGGGAATCGGGTGCCGGTAAAAAAAATGGTCGCTGGGCTGTCACGGCTCCATCCTCTGTTCGAGCAAACGAGTGTCATTGCCTCCTGAGTCCTCCTGACTCGATCGGCTATTTAAAAATGGCGCCGGGTGGCGCCATTACGTATCTGCTTATGCGCCGCCCGGCCTAGCGGATACAAGCTTTCCAGAGCCCGGCCGACTTTGGGCTCGGGAAAGCTTGTATCCGCTCGGCTGGGGGGCGCATAAGCAGATACGTAATAGCGCCACCCGGCGCCATTTTTGAATAGCTGATCAAGTCAGGAGGACTCGGGAGGGACACTTTGGCAGTGACACTTGTTGGCTTGTGCAGTGCACTCGCCATAGGCAGAGGACGGAGAAGTGACAGTTCAGTCCAGCAGAGCCCAGCACAGAGCCCAGCCATGTCCAGCACAGAGCCCAGCCATGTCCAGCACAGAGCCCAGCCATGTCCAGCACAGAGCCCAGCCATGTACAGCACAGAGCCCAGCCATGTCCAGCACAGCCCAGCTTTGAGGTAATAAAGAAGCTGGTGGTGGCAGTAGGTGATAGTGGCAGGAGGTGGTGGGGCATGAGGTGATGGTGGAAGAAGGTAATGGTGGCACCGTGGCAGGAGGTGGGTGAGGTAATGCTGACAGGAGGTGGTGGGGCAGCAGCTGATGGTGGCAAGAGCCGATTGTGGCAGGAGGTGGGGGTGGTGGGTGCAGCAGGTAGTGGCGAGAGCAGGAGGTCATGGCGGCAAGAGCTGGCAGGAGGTGATGGTGGCAGGGGGCGGGGGTGGTGTTTTAACATACAATTATAAAAAAAAGTCAGTTTCGGTTTCGGTTTCGGCCTGACATTTTTTTTTTTTTCGGTTTCGTTTCGGTTCTGAAATTTCCATTTCGGTGCACCTCTAATATATACACACACAGTTGTGTAAAAATAATTTGCCCCCATTTTTTGGCATATTTCTCACACTTAAATGATTCAGATCATCAAACAAATTGTTATATTACTCAAAGATAACCCGAGTAAATCCAAGAAATAAACCTAATGCTCATAGGCACAGCATAATCCCTCAGGATTTTTAAGACAGACCAGGTGAGTATTTAAAAAGTATTGTTTATTAGAAACATTTGATTATCTATAAAGTAGAAAAGGGTAAGATCAATTGCAGTACAAAAATACAGGCATGAATGTAAATGCCCTCTGGTATGAAGGGCTATTGCACGTAGCTGTAGGAGATGACCCCTGACATGTTTCAGACACCTAGGTCCTGCTTTATAGGCTGAATGCCATCTAAAGCATACATATGTCTATGAAATTAAGATATTTAGACCTTAGTATAATAGTACAATTTTAACATTGATAAACCTATTGCATGGAATAGAACATCCATGCAAGTACAAAAAATAAGCAGGACCTGGACGACTTGCCATAATTGATGGAACCATGAATTCTGAGCTCTACCAGAAATCCTTAAGGAGAATGTCCGGCCATCAGTTTGTGACTTCACGCTCTAGTGCACTTAAGTTATGCAGCAGGACAATGATCAGAAACACAACAGCAAGTCCACCTCCAAATGGTTCAAACAAAGCAAAATTTAGGTTTTGGAATGGCCTAGTCAAAACGCCTGGACTTTAATCCAATTGAGATGCTTTATCATGACCTAACACAGGCTGTTCATGCTGGAAAACCCTCCAATGTGGCTGATTTAAAACAATTCTGCAAATAAGAGTGGGCCAAAATTGCTCCACAGCAATGTGAAACACTCATTGCCAGTTATTGCAAATGCTTGATTGCAGTTCTCACTGCCAAGGGTGACATAACCAGTTATTAGGTTTAGGGGGCAATTACTTTTTCACATAAAGCCAGGCAGGTTTGGACAGCTTTTTTGCCTTAATCACTCAAGACCCGGACCATTATGCAGGTAAAGGACCTGGTCACTGCGCCGCTTTAACTGACAATTGCGCGGTCGTGCGATGTGGCTCCCAAACAAAATTGGCATACTTTTTTTCCCATAAATTGAGATTTCTTTCGGTTGTATTTGATCACCTCTGCGGTTTTTATTTTTTGCGCTATAAACAAAAATATAGCGACAATTTTGAAAAAAAAAAATCAATATTTTTTACTTTTTGCTATAATAAATACCCCCAAAAAAGATCTAAAAAAAAAACATTTATTTTTTCTCAAATTAGGCCGATATGTATTCTACCTATTTTTGGTGAAAAAAATGCAATAAGAGTTTATCGAATGGTTTGCGCAAAATGTATAGCGTTTACAAAATAGGGGATAGTTTTATTGCATTTTTATTAATCATTTTTTTTTTACTGCTAATGGCGGCGATCAGTGATTTTTTTCGTGACCGCGACATTATGGCGGACACATCGGACAAAAGGGCCACGTACAGGTACGTGGATGTGCCCAGCCGTGCCATTCTGCCGTGGTATATCGGCGTGAAGGGGTCCTTAAGTGGTTAATAAATTAAACCATAATTTCAAACCTTCATTTTGTACTTACTTGGATTATCTTTGTGTAATAATAACATTTGTTTGATGATCTGAGTCATTCAAGTGGGACAAATATGCAACAAAAAAAATCAGAAAGGGGGCAAATACAACTGTATATATATAGTACATAATAGAAAAGTGATATTGTAATGGCAATTCCTGATATATATGTAAATTGCAAATTTAATGTTTGGATTACTTTTATAATACAAATCCTTAATATTATAAAAAGTAAATCCCACTTTCATTCTGCCAGTGGAGGACAGTTGCAATCACGTTCACCTTCTCTTTTGCTGTATTGTCCAATCACTCATCACCTAACTTTCATAAAAGCCTCTAACCAGATATTCAGCCAGAAATGGAGAGGCAACCAGCATGAACTCTCCCTCTCCTTAACCATACAGGGAGTGCAGAATTATTAGGCAAGTTGTATTTTTGAGGATTAATTTTATTATTGAACAACAACCATGTTCTCAATGAACCCAAAAAACTCATTAATATCAAAGCTGAATATTTTTGAAAGTAGTTTTTAGTTTGTTTTTAGTTTTAGCTATTTTAGGGGGATATCTGTGTGTGCAGGTGACTATTACTGTGCATAATTATTAGGCAACTTAACAAAAAACAAATATATACCCATTTCAATTATTTATTTTTACCAGTGAAACCAATATAACATCTCAACATTCACAAATATACATTTCTGACATTCAAAAACAAAACAAAAACAAATCAGTGACCAATATAGCCACCTTTTTTTGCAAGGACACTCATGCAGCCTGCCATCCATGGATTCTGTCAGTGTTTTGATCTGTTCACCATCAACATTGCGTGCAGCAGCAACCACAGCCTCCCAGACACTGTTCAGAGAGGTGTACTGTTTTCCCTCCTTGTAAATCTCACATTTGATGATGGACCACAGGTTCTCAATGGGGTTCAGATCAGGTGAACAAGGAGGCCATGTCATTAGTTTTTCTTCTTTTATACCCTTTCTTGCCAGCCACGCTGTGGAGTACTTGGACGCGTGTGATGGAGCATTGTCCTGCATGAAAATCATGTTTTTCTTGAAGGATGCAGACTTCTTCCTGTACCACTGCTTGAAGAAGGTGTCTTCCAGAAACTGGCAGTAGGACTGGGAGTTGAGCTTGACTCCATCCTCAACCCGAAAAGGCCCCACAAGCTCATCTTTGATGATACCAGCCCAAACCAGTACTCCACCTCCACCTTGCTGGCGTCTGAGTCGGACTGGAGCTCTCTGCCCTTTACCAATCCAGCCACGGGCCCATCCATCTGGCCCATCAAGACTCACTCTCATTTCATCAGTCCATAAAACCTTAAAAAAATCAGTCTTGAGATATTTCTTGGCCCAGTCTTGACGTTTCAGCTTGTGTGTCTTGTTCAGTGGTGGTCGTCTTTCAGCCTTTCTTACCTTGGCCATGTCTCTGAGTATTGCACACCTTGTGCTTTTGGGCACTCCAGTGATGTTGCAGCTCTGAAATATGGCCAAACTGGTGGCAAGTGGCATCTTGGCAGCTGCACGCTTGACTTTTCTCAGTTCATGGGCAGTTATTTTGCACCTTGGTTTTTCCACACGCTTCTTGCGACCCTGCTGACTATTTTGAATGAAACGCTTGATTGTTCGATGACCACGCTTCAGAAGCTTTGCAATTTTAAGAGTGCTGCATCCCTCTGCAAGGTATCTCACTATTTTTGACTTTTCTGAGCCTGTCAAGTCCTTCTTTTGACACATTTTGCCAAAGGAAAGGAAGTTGCCTAATAATTATGCACACCTGATATAGGGTGTTGATGTCATTAGACCACACCCCTTCTCATTACAGAGATGCACATCACCTAATATGCTTAATTGGTAGTAGGCTTTCGAGCCTATACAGTTTGGAGTAAGACAACATGCATAAAGAGGATGATGTGGTCAAAATACTCATTTGTCTAATAATTCTGCACTCCCTGTACAGTGCTATGTACCTTTGAGGTATCCTCCTTGGTACAGCTTATAGGCCTCCAGGTACTGCTGCAAAATAACAGATTTCTGGCTGATGTTTTTACAAATGTCAGCTGGGGGTTCCAATTGGTAATGTGGCTTTAGATTCCCAGTGCGTTGGTCAAACTGTGAACTTATTTTCAACTCGATCCTGAAGTTTGCCCCCTAGAGACCACCAGTGGCAGGACGCAGAGTTGGCTTTCAATGGTGGACTATCCTTCACTGGGCTTCCATTTCATAGTTTTCTGTTTCATTTATTTTCAAAATACTAAAAGTATTATTAGAATTGCTATACCAAAACAGTTGGTTTGAAATTCAACAAGTGATTATTTAATGCTCCTGTATATTTTATTTGTACGTATGCAGGTTAATTGAACCATTTCCCATGTGGCCTAAGTCTTGGCGATCCCAAAGCACTGCCCCCAATCACTTTTTCTTTCCTCATAAGATTGTATATTTTCTTATTTTCCACTTTAGTAAATATATCCCACTGTGCATCACAGTTTAGTAAATAAGTCTGTAAATTTACAACTAACAGAATGTATATTATTCTGATGTTAAACAATACGGATCCTGTCTCTAAGTCCCCTTTCACACTGGGGTGTTTTTCGGTGGTTATTCGAGATTTTTTCAGGCGCTTTGGCGTTAAAAAAAACCTGTAAAGCACCTGAAAGAAGCCTCATCTGTAATCCCAATGTGAAAGACCGAGTGCTTTCAGAGCCCTTTCACACTGCCAGCGCCCGAAAAACACTGGTAAAGCACCGCTAAGACCCTAACGTTTTAGGGCATTTTTGCAGTGCCTCAGTGTGAAAGGACAAGGCATTTTTACAGCGCATTCAATTCATTTCAATGGAGAGGAGCGTTTTTGGAGCATTTTTTTTCAGCGCCCCAAAAGCTGCTCCAAAGATGCTGCTTGTAGGACTTTTCTCAACACCCGCCAGTGGAACGCCTCGGTGTGAAAGGGCAAGGCGTTTTTACAGTGCTTTCAATTCATTTCAATGGAGAGGGGCGTTTTTGGAGCGTTTTTTTTTCAGGGCCCAAAAACTGCTCCAAAGATGCTGCTTGCAGGACTCGGTGTAAAAGGGTCCATTGAGAAGCATGTAGAGCTTTTTTATGAGTGTTTTAATAGCGCTATTTTTAACGATAAAATGCTGTAAAAACACTTCAGTGGGAAAGGGGTCTTATGCTCCAGATTACTGACAACAACAGAATTATCATTAAAAGAACAACCAGTTCATGCAGCTGAATCAGTTTTGGATCAGTTTTATCATAAACTCTGTCATATGCTATGACCAGAATTTTACAAATTTCTTTAAAATGTAGATTCTTGGTAATAATTTATGCACTTTCCCTACTGAAAAGGCAGAACAAGTCTAGGATGATTAATTGTTTCTCAGTACCAGTAATTCTTCTAAATATTATTTTTCATGCTTATCTTTAGCAAACCACCAATATCATAACATTTAATTAAGAAACTTTCTGTCACAGAAATTCTCTATGTGACATGTGTAATTATAACTAGCCTGTCATGATGAGATTCAGCAGTGTGCTCAGAAATTAGTAATAATACATGAATTCTTATTTCTCTGTGAAATGAACTTTATCACAATATTTCATTACCCTCCCACCCAATTTCATTCTATCAAATTTGTAAGGCATGGGTGAACTGAATTGTGAAGCAGATCAAACGCTGCCAATAGGTTCATATTCTAACTGGCCCAGATTCACAGAGTGATTACGCCTGTCTAACTGGTGTTAGACAGGAGTAATTTCAAATTTTGCGCGCCGTATCACTAGTTTGAATCCTCAAACCATGATACGGCGGGTTCGGGCTTCGATCCGAGAGGCTTACGTCTTCGTAAGCCTTCGGATCTACGCTGCGATATTTTTGCGGCCGCTGGGAGGAGTCCGCGTCGTTTTCAGCGTCGGGATATGCAAATTACTTTTACGGCGATCCACGAAGATACGAGTGGTCTTCGCAATCGCTTACGTCATTTTTTTGCTACGTACTGTTAGACCAGCTATTTGCTGGACTAACGGTGCGTAGCCCATGTTAAGTAGGGCCGTCGTTCCCGCGTCGAATTAATTTTTTTTACGTAACTCGTTCGGGAATAGGAATGTCCGTAAACTATGCTATTCAAACAAAGAATGACGTAACAACGTGATTTCGCGCAATGCACGGCGGGAAATTTCTGAACGGAGCATGCGCAGTTCGATTGCTGCGGGAACGCGCCTATTTTAAATGCTTCACGCCCCCTACTAGCGTAGATGGCTTGCACCGGGAGAAATACACTACGCCGCCGTAGTTTACTGGACAAAATCTACCGGGATTCCACGTAGAGCCAGGTGAAATACGGCGGCGTAGAGTATTTCTGATACTCTACGCAAATCTAATTGTATGTGAATCTGGGCCACTGACTTCTGTGACCAGCTCTCTTATGACTATGCATTTGTTATATGTACCGCCCAACTTTCTAAACTGGGAAAGAGGAGCACATTAAAAAGCAAGGCATATAAATAAAGGATACACCCTGCCACATCCCTATTACATGGCCCATGAGGATTAAGCCCACAATTATTTTTACCACCATTACATTTATTTTACACTGTTATTTTTAAAATAGCAAATGTAATCATAAGGTTGGATTATTGGTTTAATGTAATATAACACTTTGATAGTTAAAACGACACTAAAGATAAAAATGTTATACTTACCTCCACCGTGTGGCTCGTTTTGCTCACAGTGGCCCCGATCCACGTCTTCTGAGGTCCCTCGACGCTGTCATGGCTCCCCTCCGCAAGAGCTTTTTCACCTTAATGCGAGCAAGCTCGCATGGTGGAAAGCTCTTGCGTGCGTGCTCCCGTGATACAGTGGCAGGCATAGCCGCCGACTGTATCACTCGGCCCTGCCCCCCCGGTGCGGCGCGTCATCGGATGTGATTGACAGCAGCACCAGCCAATGGCTATGCTGCTATCAATCCGTCCAACCTAGCCAATCAACGGCCAGGCTGGTAAGCGAAAGAGAATGACGGGGACGATTGCGGGACTTTTGAGGGGTGATATAAGTGTAACGGGGGCTCGAGGGGGGGGGGGGTTGGTGTGCTGTCGGATGTTTTTTCACCTTAATGTATAGGATGCATTAAGGTGAAAAAAACATTTTCCTTTAGAACCCCTATAAATTGTTTTTGTTTTTAATAGAAATATTTTCCTCAGTCTAAAAAGACAGACAACAGAGAGAAAAAGAGGGAAATAAGAATTTGTTTACAAAACGAGGGGCGGATGGTAGATTTGGTTACTGTGGGAGGCCATTACCTTTATACTAAACCGTATGTGCTCAGTAGGTCATTCATCAGCAAAAGGGATATATAAAAGTGTGTTCATTGCATCATTCTCTTTACCTCTCTAATTGAACTTTAACCACTTAAGACCCGGACCAAAATGCTGCTAAAGGACCTTGCCCCTTTTTGCGATTTGGCACTGTGTCGTTTTAACTGACAATTGCGCAGTCGTGCGACATGGCTCCCAAACAAAATTGGCGTCCTTTTTTCCCCACAAATAGAGCTTTCTTTTGGTGGTATTTGATCACCTCTGCGGTTTTTATTTTTTGCGCTATAAACAAAAATAGAGCGACAATTTTGAAAAAAATGCAATATTTTTTACTTTTTGCTATAATAAATATCCCCCCAAAATATATATAATTTTTTTTTCCTCAGTTTAGGCCGATACGTATTCTTCTACCTATTTTTGGTAAAAAAAAAATCGCAATAAGCGTTTATCGGTTGGCTTTCGCAACATTTATAGCGTTTACAAAATAAGTGATAGTTTTATTGCATTTTTTTTTGTTTTATACTACTAATAGCGGCGATCAGCGATTTTTTTCATGACTGCAACATTATGGCGGACACTTCGGACAATTTTGACACATTTTTGGGACAATTGTCATTTTCACAGCAAAAAATGCATTTAAATTGCATTGTTTACTGTGAAAATGACAGTTGCAGTTTGGGAGTTAACCACAAGGGGGCGCTGTAGGATTTGTGTGTTCCCTGTGTGTGTTTACAACTGTAGGGGTGTGTGGCTATAGGTGGACATCATCGATCACGTCCCCCTATAACAGGGATGGCATGATCGATGCTGCGGCCACAGTGAAGCACGGGGAAGCCGTGTTTACACACGGCTCTCCCCAATCTTCAGCTCCGGGGACCGATCGCCGCACTCCAGCGGCGATCGGGTCCGCGAGTCCTGCGGTCCCGGTCCCGGAGCTTCGGACCAGGTCACGGGAGCGCGCCGTGGGTGCGCGCCCGTGACCCACGGCAGGGTACAAGAAACCAACGTATATATACGTTGATGTGCCCAGCCGTGCCATTCTGCTGACGTAAATGTACAGTAGGTGCTCCTTAAGTGGTTAATAGGTACACCTTCCTTTTTATCCTAACCTTCCCCACATTAGACATACTGTTCATGATCATCATGCTCAAGAGGTCCCAATATGGCAACCAATAAACATATAATTTACAATCTTTTTGAACCCCTTTACCACACAATAACACATATATTCAGCATTCAGGAAGTGGACTTTAAACTTGGAAACCACATATATAGTATGTGTTTTTGTCCTAGAAGCATGCTTGATTGCCCACTTCCAGCTCTGAGTCATGGGTCTCTTAATGATTGGGACCCAGGGGAACTGGATCCCCATCACGTAATCTCTGTGATAGCCTCTGATTGCATATCACAATGATCATTCAATCTGTAGCCTGCCCGTGTGTTTGTTTTTACTTCGCAAAAAAACAAAAAAATGCAGTGGTGATCAAATACCACCAAAATAAAGCTCTATTTGTGGGAAAAACATGCAATTTTTTTGGCCGTACAGCATTGCATGACTGCACAATTGTCAGTTAAACTAACACAATGCTGTATCACGAAAAATAGTCTGGTCATGAAAAGAGGTAAATCTGCCAGAGGTCATATAGATACAGTATACAACGTCCTTTATGAAAGTATTATATTCTATGCACTACTTTGAGGAAGAGGGGTTGAAGTGAAATGAATCTATGATAATGTCAAACACCCAATTCCATGAAAGTGAATCCTTTTTCCCACTGCATGACTGGATGTTTGAAGTGGTAAAAACTTCATTAACTTCATCACACAACATTTTAGCAATGGCCCCTGTTGAATAAGTCTTGCCATGACAAGGAAAGCATGGAAAAAGCAAAAGGAATTTTTTGGTTGTTGGCTAAAATGTATTTTTATTAACTTTCTTCCCTGGATTCCACATATTGTAGCATGTTCAAAAGGCACCAAACTCCTTTGACTGGCAATTAGGTGAGGTATGACTATAATTCAAAGTAACACATTTTCACATGGCAAAGGCATTTAAAAAAAAAGAATATCTGATCTTGGTGGTTGCTTAGCGGGAAGCTTTTAAATAACTTTTCAGTGACAGGAATTTAAAACTGAATCCAGTACACTTTGAAAAAGCTTGCCTTCTTTTTTTATTTTTTTATTGAATGTGCATTCCATTCCATCTAATAAAATGTTTAGTTACATGCACAGCCATGATTCTAAACAGGAATTGGAAAGTTCTAGAATTTCCAGCCCCACTTCATGCCCTTCTCTAGCTGTGCTTTCAACCTGCAAATTCTCCTTCAAATAAGATATGTTGCTTGTTTCTAGAAATATAATTATTTCTATTCAAACGATTGCCTCTGCTGAAACAAATACATTTTCATTGATATTCTGTACTGCTGCACAAATGAAGAGCAAACAGATGTGAAAGAGGAACAAGATAAAACAAAGCAGCCAGCAGAAATAGTTTATTTTTATTTTTTTATTAGTCTTGATGAATTTCTTTCTTTAATTGATCTCACTTCCACAGTGCACTGAGCAGAGCAGCTGCTGTGTTCTATGTACCTCAGATGGATCATCATTTTGTACTCCTGCTTTAATAAACTGCTTTTATTTGACTCACAAATTCTGCTGTCAGGAATAGTGTTTAACAACAAACAACATCTTTGGGTAAGAGCCTCCAGAAATAATTACAAAAAATAAATAGCTTTCTGTATGTTTGTGTAGCACCATTTTGTCTTAAGGAATTCCGGAGGCATTCAATATAAACAGTAACTTTAGTGTGTTATTTAATAGTTATTGGAAATTCGCATTTCGATGTGGTCTACAAGAAATATTGTATAATACATGCAAAACAAAAAAAAAAATACTGTATAATACATGAAAATAAAAACAAACCAAAAAACATTAAGACCTCTGTAAACAATGCACTAAAGTTTAATGCAATGTGATAATTGTGACTGATAGCGACATGTAAAAAAAAAAATCACATACTGTATCTGTATAAAAGGCTCTATATTTACCTTTCCAGCAGTCTGTTTGTTGAAACACTGGGACTGATTTTCTAGAACTGGAGAGCGCAAAATCTGGTGCAGCTCTGCATAGAAACCAATCAGCAGCCAGTTTTTATTTTTATTTTATCAAAGCTGAATTAACCACTTACCGACCAGCCAGAGTACACATACTGCAGCAGGTCGGCTCCATTGCACAATTGTCGCTTCATGCAATAGATGAGAGATGATACCGCTCTAAAAACTGCTGATCCCTTGGCTTTGCTTCAGTTCCTCTAAACCAAAAGGGTGCTGGCTATGCACAGGTGCATTGGATAGAAGAAGATCCTGGACTGCCGCGCTCCTTAAAACTATGTTTTATTTGGTACAAATGAAATCCAAAAAACATCCAAAATGATGCAGTCAAAATGAAGTAAACAACAGGAAAAAGGTGGCTGACATGTTTCACATCATGTGATGCTTACTCATAGCTTCATGCAATAGATACTGTGGGTGGAGGCGTGCGCGCGGGTCCAGTGGACTCGATGTCTGCTGGCCACAGACATTTGCGGTACAGAAGGCAGAATGGGGATCTGCCTATGTAAACAAGGTGGATCCCCATTCTGACTCCTGCTTTGCAGGAGTAGTTATCCACAAACTCAGAAGTAAAAAATGGACTGCTGGAAAGATAAGCATAGAAACTTTTTTATAGATATGTAAGCGACTCTGTGTTGACAGAGTCACTTATAATCTGTCCATAAATCTGATACTTTATTTTTGAAGGAAGCTGAATAGAACAAATTGCCTTTCACCAAATGGTCTACATTAGAGTATTTATAACAAATACTTTTTAAATTGGGATTGTAGCCAGCTAGATTATGATTTGTTACTGTAGGCAGCACCTTATAATTTCCTTTCCTCCACCGAGTCTGCTTTTTAGTGGGTTGTTAAAGCGGATCTCCACCCTAAAGTGAAGATCCGCTGATCGGAACCCTCCCCCCTCCGGTGTCACATATGACACCTTTCAGGGGGGAGGGGGGTGCAGATACCTGTCTAAAGACAGGTATCTTCACCCACTTCCGGCCCGCAGTCTCGGGCAAAAATGTTTTTTTCCCATTGTGCGCTGGGAACTCTCGGCTCCCAGAAAACAGTGGGAGCCAATCGGCAGGCGCAGCGCGACTCGCGCATGCGCCGTAGGGAACCGGGCAGTGAAGCCGCAGCGCTTCACTTCCTGGTTCCCTCACCGTGGATGGAGGGGGGAGCAACAGAAAGATGAGGGAAAGCTCGTCCTCTGCTGCGGACGCCGCTGGACTCCAGGACAGGTAAGTGTCCTATTATTAAAAGTCAGCAGCTGCAGTATTTGTATCTGCTGTATTTAAAAAAAAAAAAATTAATGGGCCATCCGCTTTAAAGTGTATATGCACATTGCCACAGTTTGGTCTCTTTAAAAGTACAGTATGTTTGACCTTTTGGACAAAAACCAACCTCTCTACCAAGGGAATTTCTCTATTTTACAACCTCCTTAACTCTAAACTCATATCTGTCAAAACTATATCCATGTTGTGACCTACTGGGACATCTCACAAAAAATAATATACAGATGGTATTTGACACCTTCTCAAATAGCTAACTTTTCCCCATCAAGTAATAAACTGTTGGAGAGGCTGTTCACAAGAAGGCACACTATACCACATGCTATGAAAGTGCCCAAATATAAATAGTTTCTGGAATTCAGTTTTTAGACTTATCTCCTCCACTAGTGGTCTTATACAAAGACCAACCCCTAACCTAGCACTAGTGAGCATCAATGTAGTTAAGATACCTGTAACTTTCAGGATGCTAACTATGCATATACTGTATGCTGCTAGGCTCATCATCACCAGGAACTAGAAGAAAAAATGTAGCAACCAATATCAGTGAGGTTATTACCACTGAAGACCCAGACCAATATGCAGGTTAAGGACCTTGCCCCTTTTTGCGACTTGGCACTGCGTCGCTTTAACTGACAATTGCGTGGTCGTGCGACGTGGCTCCCAAACAAAATTGGCATCCTTTTTTTCCCACAAATAGAGGTTTTTATTTTATGCACTATAAACAAAAATAGAGCGTAAATTTTGAAAAAAATATCAATATTTTTTTACTAATAAATATCCCCCAAAAAAGATATAAAAAAACATATTTTTCCTCAGTTTAGGCCGATACGTATTCTTCTACCTATTTTTGGAAAAAAAATCGCAATAAGCGTTTAACGTTTGGTTTGTGCAAAATTTATAGCGTTTACAAAATAGGGGATAGTTTTATGGCACTTTTATTAATATTTTCTTTTTTTACTACTAATGGCGGGGATCATTGATTTTTTTCATCACTGCCACATTATGGCGGACACATCGGACAATTTTGACACATTTTTGGGACCATTGTCATTTTTTACAGCAAAGTGCTATAAAAATGCATTGATTACTGTGAAAATGACAATTGCAGTTTATGAATTAACCGCCAGGGGGCACTATAGGGGTTAAGTGTGACCTCATATGTGTTTCTTTTGTCAAATAGTTTTTATTGAGAGAGAACATTTTGTAAACAGGGTACAATACAAAAACGAGATTAACCTCCCTGGCGGTATGATTCTTTAAGATTTTAGGTGCTAAAAGCGGTACCATTATTTGCAAGGGAATTTGGCGTTTTATACTGTAGGCTTGTAATTCTTAGGAATAACTCACTTAAATCTATTCAAACAAGAGTCTAATAGGCATCCCGGGTATGATTTTTTTTTTTTTTTTTAATTAAAAATTATAATATAATAAATAATTATAAAAAATGATCACAAATGATAATATAATTATAGTAAAAATTATTCAATAATGTAATCAAATCAAAATCACTGAAATTTGCTCAGTTGCAGAATTTTTGCTGTCATTTTTTTTTTTTTTTATGACGAATTTCCCCATAAATCGCTATCGCTAAATTCTGCAAGTGATTCTGATTTATTATCGCTGTTTTTTAGCTGCTCTAAAACAATTTTTGCCATAAAGGGACACTTTTGGTTGCTATGGGCAATCTACAGTTTGCAGGGAGAAAGAAAAGTTTTTATTATACAAAATGACATGTAGTGTACAGGGCAGACCACTAGGGACATGGGGGGTGTGTATTTTTTACATACAGTACTGTAATCTATAAGATTACAGTGTACTGTATGTATAGTGTTTGTTTACTTTTTTAAATTTGGCGCCGTTCCCCCCCCTACGTCGCGACGCTCGCAGGGAAGGGAATCGGCGGAACACACAGCATCAGGCGGACATCCGGCCGCCGTGTACTGCGGGGATTCGTCGCTGGATCGCAGAGAAAAGGTAAGTAAACTTTTTCTGCATCCAGCGAGGTAAGCGCGTGTGTGGCACGGGGTTACCGATATTAGCTTAAAAATCTCACCCCGTGCCACACACGTGAAGACCGCCAGGGAGGCTAGTCTGACCGGCGATCCAGCGGGAAACCCCCGCCGGATCGCCAGGAATTTTTGGGGGAAAAAAAAATGCACCCCGAGCGTGACTCGGGGTTACCGCTTCTGGCACTGAATGTTAACCCCGAGTCACGCTCGGGAATACCGCCAGGGAGGTTAAGGAGACCAAGTAGGTCAACTGTACAGCAGTTCTCCACATGGGAACCATAACTACAAAGGTACAAACACAGCTCAAGACAGTAGAATTAAATCCCTGCAGGGAGCCATAAATGAGATACAAACTGGTCAACTTAAAAAACGGGGAGAAAGGAGGGAGGGGATGGGGAAGGAGAAGAGAAGGGAAGGGAGGGGGGGGGGGGGGGAAGGTCTGTCTATCGTTTAATCAGTAATCATACTAAAAATAACATACGGCAGATAATACAAACATACATACAAAAGGCATGCCTAAGGTACGTTCTGGAAGTGCCGAGTCCATACCTGCCAAATAGCGTCAAACCTCTGCCTGTTACCCCTCCTATTTGCTATTAAGGACTCGTATACATAGTGCGATCGCGTGATCTCCAAAGCATCTGACGCATTGGGGGCTCTATCTGCTTTCCAATGCCTCGCAATGAGGGTCCTAGCCGCTAGCAGAATATGTGTGACCACTACTCTGAGGTCAGGTGGAAACTTCTCAATGTCTACATGGAGTACTGCCAAGGCAGGGGTCGAGCGAGTCAAAAATCCAGTAATCCTGGAGATGTAGGAAAATATGGAGTTCCAGAAGCTTGTCAAGTGTTTACATGACCAAAACATATGTAACAAGTTACCCGATTCTCCACAGTTCCTCCAGCATAGCGGGGATCCAAGATGTACAAACTTAGAGAGTCTATAGGGAGTCATATACCACCTAAGGGCAATTTTTTGGGCTAGTTCCCAGTGGTTAACACAACTAGATGCCTTGTATATCGATCGGAACGCTTGTTGCCATCGTTCCTCCGATATAGTTTCTCCCAAGTCCTCCTCCCACTTTTTAAAAGGTTGAGATTTTATGAAATGCATCTTGTGTTGGAAAAAATTGTAGAAAAATGAGATGCCTTTGGATGGGGCTGGGTAGGAGGTGTAGAAATTCCAAACCTCTTTGTGGAAGCGTATGTGGTGGGAGGGCAGAGATCCGAGAAAGTGAGCAACTCTGAGGTATGTATAATAATCCGTGGTGGGTAGGGCAAATTTACCTTGGAGCGAGGCGAACGGGAGGAGGGTATCCTTGTGATATAGATCATCAACAGTCAGAATCCCCTTGTCCCGCCAGCCAGACATTGAGAGGTTCGGGATAGCCAGGGTGAGAATCTCTACAGGAGCGGGAATCATTATATACCCAGAGGGAAGGGGGGGTGCATCACGCAGCTCCCTCCAAGCCTCAAGGGAGGCCTGAAGTGTGAGCGGCAAGGTGCGTATGGGAAGCGGTTTCCAGGCATCTAGCAAAAGAAGGAGCCTAAGGTTGTTGGTCGGGCAGAGGGACACTTCAATGTCAGCCCAGATAGAGTCTGAGTCTGTGCCTGTCGATGTAGTCAGCCAAGTTCTCAATTGCGTCAGAACAGACGCACGAAAATAATCTCGGACATCTACCAGTCCCAATCCTCCCGCCGTTCTGTGTCTGACTAGCAAAGCTCTTGCACATCGTGGCCTTTTTGCTTTCCATATAAATTTGGAGAGTATCATACTAAGTGCTCTGAGGTGTGTTTTGGGTATGGGAATTGGAAGCGTTCTAAAAATATAAAGCATCTGAGGTAGAATCATCATTTTGAACGTGGCCAGACGTCCAGTCCATGACAACTCTGTGTTAGAGAGTCTTTTAGTGTCGGTGGTCAGTTTGTTGATGAGTGGCAAGTAATTGGCGTCCGCAAGCTTGCTCGCATCCACCAAAACCTTGATTCCTAAATAGGTAATGGAGGACTTGCTCCAGGTGTAGGGGAAAGCTTTCTGGAGATGGGCCTTCATAGGTAGTGGAATGCCCAGGTCAAGAATAATTGACTTTGAGAAGTTCACCTTATAGTAGGATATGTTGCTGAATGCTGTTAGGGTATCGTGAGCATGTGCAAGGGAGACCGAGGGGGAAGAGAGAAATATTATAATGTCGTCTGCAAATAAGTTAATAGTATGAGACCTGCCCTTAATAGGGAAGCCTGCG
Source organism: Rana kukunoris (assembly GCA_029574335.1). NCBI lineage: Eukaryota > Metazoa > Chordata > Amphibia > Anura > Ranidae > Rana > Rana kukunoris. Next base: position 184,115,562 of record CM056052.1, on the reverse strand, counting down.
ATGTGCGGATGGGATCTAATCCTCTCCGCTAGGGGTTCTATCAGGAGGTTAAAAATTGAAGGGGACAGAGGGCACCCCTGCCTTGTGCCATTAGAGATAGAAAAAGCGTTCGACAACAGATTGGATGTATGTACCTGGGCACAGGGGGAGGAATACAAAGCCAGTATGGCCGATAGGATGGGCCCCACAAAGCCAAATGTATGTAAAGTGTGTCTCATGTATCCCCAGTGTATTCTGTCGAACGCCTTCTCCGCGTCCAAGGACAATAGCAGAGAAGGCGTCCGACAGGATTTAGCCCACTGCACAACCCCAAGCACCCGCCTGGTGGCGTCCGACGCCTGCCTCCCCGGGGTGAAACCAGACTGGTCAGAGCTGATAAGAGTCGGGAGAACAGGCAGAAGTCTGTGAGCTAGAATTTTTGCATATAACTTAACGTCAGTGTTGAGCAATGATATTGGTCTGAAGTTAGCTGGAGTAGAGGGGTCCTTCCCCGGCTTGGGGATCGTGACCACATATGCCTTAAGCATTTCAGAGGGGAACGAGGTGGAGGACACAGCATTGGCAAAAACGGCCTGCAGGGTGGGCGTTAGGTTGTCGTGGAGAGCCTTATAATAATCATTTGGCAAACCGTCAGGTCCCGAGGACTTGCCCAGTGGGAGAGTTTTGATAAGTCTCCTAATCTCAGACTCCTCAATAGGTGCATTTAAAGACTGGAGTTGGTCCCCCGAAAGGGAGGGGAGATTGATTTTGGCAAAAAAGGCCTGAATGTCGGCCTCTGAGGGCTGGGGGGTGTTGGGATCAGTGTTGAGGTTATACAAAGAGGAGTAATACTCCGCGAAAGAGTTCGCTATTTCCTTTGGGTTAATGATTTTAGAATTATTAGACGGGTGAAGCAGGAAGGGGATTTTAGATTTGACCCTTGCCGCTTTAAGCCTCTGGGCCAGGAATTTACCTGCTTGGTTGCCCGAGGAATAGTGGGACAATTTCAGGTTCTGGAGATGTTTGTCATAACATTCCAGAAGCAGGAGTCTGAGATCAGACCGATATTGAGAACGTTTTTGCGCTAGTTGGGCGGTGGCTCTGAGTTTGTTTTGAGTTTCTAAAATTTTAATGTTTTTAAGGAGGTTGTCTACTTTTTGTGTCCTTTGCCTTTTCTCCCTCGCACAGATCTGTAAAATAACACCTCTAACAAAAGCCTTATGGGCACACCACAGCGTTGCAGGATCTGAGACCGAGCCTGTATTCTCGGCAAATAAATTAGACAGACTTTTAGCTAGCAAAGCCACATGGGAAGGTGACTGAAACACTTGGGAATTAGCCCGCCACACATACGCAGGACTAGGGGTGTGCCCCTCCACCACCGTTATCGAGACAGGGGCGTGATCAGACCACGAAATGTCGTGGATGGTGGAGGAGGACACTGCCTGCAGGAGCATTTTATCAACCAAAATGAGATCGATCCTTGAGTAGGAATTGTGTCTAGCAGAATGAAAAGTATAATCACGCTCATTTGCATGCTGACACCTCCACACATCAAAAATGTCTTCAGCATGTAGTAAGCTTTGGAGCTGAGGCGGCGGGCGCCTCACCCCAGAAGAGGAGTCCAAAGAGTGATCCACTGTCAAATTATGATCTCCACAGATTATCAAAGATCCACGCCTAAGGGTAGCTACCTTACGATACAGTCTCTTCAAGAAACGAAATTGGTGGGAGTTTGGAGCGTACAGGTTGACAATTGTAAAGGGTTTGTTGTTGAGTTCACCGAGCAAGACAAGATAGTGTCCTTCGGGGTCAGCATGGGACTCTATTAACTTGAAGGCAACAGTGTCTCTAATTGCAATTAGGACCCCTTTTTGCTTAGTGGAAGCTGATGCTGAGAAGATATGTGGGAAGTTCCTGTGTTGAAAACAAGGCAGCTCCAGAGCCAGAAAGTGCATCTCCTGAATGCAAAGAACGTCGGTCTGGAGCTTGAGCGCCTCCCTCCAGACCGAGGCCCGTTTGGCCGGGTGGTTGAGACCATTTACATTGAAAGATACTACTTTAAGCGCCATAGGCATAGTGTGGGTGCAGATGATAACAGTACCTTGTTCTCAAAGACGTAAAAACTTCCAGGCTTGCGGCGTCGAAAGCAGGCAGGGAGGCGCCAACCAATCCATTCTAGAGCTGTGCAGGGAGGACGACACCATCGCAGAGCAGACCGATCCAAGGGGAAGGAGGGGAAGTAGGGAGCAAAAACAAAAACAGGGAAAAAGAAAAGAAAAATGGATAATGCAATAAAAAATAAGACTTGTCCAATCAAGAACCAGAGGGCAGAATCTCTACCCATAACTGAGGGGGTAGACAAAAAAAAAACTTGCGTACAAGTATACCAGGCCATGGCGGGAACCTTGAGGAGTGTATTGAGCTTTAAAGAGGCAGTCTAAGAATTGCGTTTTTTACCACTTTTTTTCTTTGTCACCTTTTGCCATTCAAATTGAGCTCTGAGCTTCTCAGGAGGCGAGGGTCCAGCCTGTGTCTGGTCTGGGAGAATATCCATAGCTCTAAGCAGTGCAAGACCTTCTTCTATATCCGTCACTACCGAGTTTTTCCCATCATGCGTGACCGTGAGTTTAACCGGGAAACCCCAGCGGTATGGGATATTGTAGTTCCGCAAAGCTTTGGTCACTGGGATCAGAGATTTACGCTTTTGCATCGTGAATTGGGACAAATCCGCAAAGAGTTGGATGCGTTCAAATTGCTCTGGGATTTGTTGCATTTTACGGAATGTCATCATGAGCTGGTCTTTAACATGATAAAAATGCACACGCATCAGGACATCTCGGGGTATGTTGTCGGGCAGGTGGGCCGGCTTAGGGAGCCTATGTATGTGGTCTATTTGCAATTCTGACTCTGGAGCAGATGGGAGGATTTGCTGAATTAAGTCCCGGGCATATTGGTGCAGTTGTGCTGGGAGCACCGTTTAAGGGACCCCCCTAATTTTTACATTATACCTCCTTGACCTGTCTTCGAGGTCAGCCACCTTTGCCCTAAGCCAGGCCAGTTCCTCTGAGTGTTCGGAGTGAGCATCAATGAGGGTATTATGAGAGCTGGCAAACTCCCCCATTTTTTCCTCAACATGTGTGACCCGCTCCCCCATTTCTCCTATTTCAGCTTTAAAGTTGCGCATACAATGCATCATGTCAGCGTGCATGGAACTGCGCAGGGAGACCAACATGTCCTTCAGAGTGGTGTCCGAGACTGCCTTACCTGATGTGGGGAATGCAGTGAACGGATCCACCAGCTCCCTCGTGTCTTCCATGGACTCCTGCCCAGCGCTCCCTTTCCTGGCGCCTTCTTCCAAGCGTGGTCTGGACTGCGCCGGGCTTCTGGAGAGAGGGGTGGATGCCACTGGAGAGTGCCGCGGCTGGTCTGTCTGAGCTCCCGGGCTGGAAGCTCCGGATCCCGAGCCACATGAGGAGGAGGGGGAGACAGTCTCCGTTCAGGCGCCATCTTGGCCTAGGCCGCGACCCTTCTGTGGGTAAAACTCCTCTAACTTCCTCGGCGCCGTCGTTTCTTTCCGCTTGCGGGTCATGCCGTGGGTGTCTAGGGACCAGTATGTGGCGTTGTGGGTGGTTCACGGGCGGTGATCGTGCCTCTAGCTTCGGCGGTTCCCTTGCCTGGAGCGGAGCTGTGGATTCACACGTCCAAGCGGAACTTGGACAGCCGCACTCCAAAAAAATGTTCCTTTAATTAACCACTTAACCCCCGGACCATATTGCTGCCTAATGACCAGAGCACTTTTTGTGATTCGGCACTGCGTCGCTTTAACTGACAATTGTGTGGTCGTGCGACGTGGCTCCCAAACAAAATTGGCATCCTTTTTTTCCCCACAAATAGAGCTTTCTTTTGGTGGTATTTGATCATCTCTGTGGTTTTTATTTTTTGCTCTATAAACAAACAAGGAGTGACAGTTTTGAAAAAAAATATGTATTTTTGCTATAATACAAACCAAAAAAATATATAAAAAAACACATTTATTCATCAGTTTAGGCCGATATACAGTGAGTGACTATTTTGAAAAAAATGCAATATTTTTAACTTTTTGCTATAATAAATATCCCCAAAAATATATAAAAAAACATTTTTTTTCCTCAGGTTAGGCCGATATGTATTCTTCTACATATTTTTCGAAAAAAAAAAAAAAAAACGCAATAAGCGTTTATTGATTGGTTTGCGCAAAAGTAATAGCGTTTACAAAATAGGGTGTAGTTTTATGGCATTTTTATTATTTTTTTTTTTACTGGTAATTGCGGCGATCAGCGTTTTTTTCAGTACTGCGACATTATGGCGGACACTTCGGACACTTTTGACACATTTTTGGGACCATTGGCATTTTTTTAGCGATCAATGCTATAAAAATGCATTGGATTACTATAAAAATGCCATTGGCAGTGAAGGGGTTAACACTAGGGGGCAGGGAAGGGGTTAAGTATGTTCCTGGGTGTGTTCTAACTCTATAGGGGGGTGGACTCACTAGGGGAAATCACTGATCTTCTGTTCATACATTGTATGAACAGAAGATCAGCATTTACCCCGCTGACAGGACTGGGAGCTGTGTGTTTACACACATGTTCCTTTTTTTTTTGTTTTAGTATTTTTTTTAAGTATTAACCTCCCTGGCGGTATGATTCTTTCAGATTTTAGGTGCTGAAAGCAGTACCATTATTTGCATGGAAATTTGGCGTTTTATATTGTAGGCTTGTAATTCTTATGCCGCGTACACACGATCACTTTTTGCGATGAAAAAAAACAACGTTTTCTCTCATGAAAAAAAACGACGTTTTTCAAACTTCATTTTCCAAAACAACGTTGCGTACACACCATCGTTTTTCACAAAAGCTCGAGCAGTGCGCGGTGACGTCCATCACGTACGACGGGACTATAAAGGGTCATTTCCATGCGGAAGACGGCCTCTTTTGCTGATATTGTGTTGCTGCGTGTTAGTAAAAGTTTGGTGAGAGACGATTCGCGCTTTTCAGTCTTCGTGCTTTAAAAAACGTTTTCTGTCTTACAGTTTGTGCTTTTGGGTTCGTATCTGTGTTACAGTGCTTGTTTTCCGATCGTATCTGTTTTGGCAGTGCGTTCTTGTTTGCACGTTACTGTTTTGCAGGTCGTTCTTCAGAGGCCTTTATGTTCTTCAGCGCGTTTTTTTTTTAGTCCGATCTGATTTGACGACCGTTTTCTAACCATGTTGCGGGTACGTTCTCGTCGCCGAGAGCGTGCTTTGCATCTTGTTAGGATGTGTGCTGCATCCCGGCTCCGGTCCTTGAGGAGGGCGAGAAGGACTTTGTGGGCCAAGGACTGGTTTCTTCGCAGGGACCAGTTCTCTCATATGCCTCTGCTGCGGGAGATCCAAGAAAATAACCCTGATGATTTCAGGAATTTTCTTCGGATGTCTGACCCCGTATTCCAGCAGCTTTTGGCTTCGGTGTCGCCTTATATCACCAGGCAGGACACCGTTATGCGGGAAGCCATCACTGCTGAGCAGCGGCTAGTTGCTACCTTGCGGTACCTGGCAACAGGGAGAAGTCTGCAGGACTTGAAGTTCTCGACGGGCATCTCCCCCCAGGCTCTGGGCCTCATAATCCCGGACACCTGTTGTGCCATAATCCAGGTTTTGCAGGAGGAGTATATTAAGGTAAGTGGTGTCCTTTAAATGCACAAACTGTTCTTATTTTTCATATTTTTGAGTAATGTACAAGCCCACCTAGCCTAGTCCCTATATCCCCCTTGATTTTTGTTCCCTATTGTTGTTCAGTATTTTGAAGTCCCTATATCCCCCTTGATTTTTGTTCCCTATTGTTCAGTATTTTGAAGTCCCTATATCCCCCTTGATTTTTGTTCCCTATTGTTGTTCAGTATTTTGAAGTCCCTATATCCCCCTTGATTTTTGTTCCCTATTGTTGTTCAGTATTTTGAAGTCCCTATATCCCCCTTGATTTTTGTTCCCTATTGTTGTTCAGTATTTTGAAGTCCCTATATCCCCCTTGATTTTTGTTCCCTATTGTAGTTCCCCCTCCCCCCCCAATCTTTTTTACAATTTCCCTTTTTTTTTTTAAAAGAAATGTTTCAAGGTCTCAAACTCATCTTGGGGCCCCCCCTCACCCTATTTTGTTTGTGTTTTGTGACCATCAGAGGGTGTGATTAATATGCTTAGTAATTATTTTTAATTTATGATTGGGTCAATAATTAATACTTGAACTTAACGCTCTTCTTTTTTTAGGATCCAAGAATGTTTTTGGATATTCTATTAGGAATGTTTGTTTGAATAATTTTTTTTGGTTTTCTCTACAGTTCCCCACCACGCCACAGGAATGGCAGACTGTGGCAGCGGAATTCTCCCAGCGCTGGAATTTTCCGAATTGTGGAGGAGCTATTGACGGCAAGCACGTCCGCATCGTGCCACCACCCCATTCCGGATCCCATTTTTATAACTACAAGGGGTTCCACAGTGTCGTGCTGATGGCGGTGGTTTCAGCAAATTATGAATTTCTATATCTAGACGTTGGGAAGAATGGGCGGATGTCGGACGGCGGGGTCTTTGCCGAGACCGAGTTTGCCCAACGGCTTCAGTCGGAGGAGCTGGGATTGCCACTTGCGGAGGAGAACGAAGAGGTGCTTCCTTTTGTGTTCATTGCAGACGAGGCATTTGGCTTGGGTCCCCACCTCCTGAGGCCATTTCCCCAACGTGCCCTCACCCATGAGAGGAGGGTCTTTAATTATCGGCTGGCCAGAGCCAGAAGAGTGGTTGAGAATGCGTTTGGCATCATGGCCAGCCGGTTCCGCTTGTTTTTAACGGCCATAAACATGGCTGAATACAAATGGGATACCATCATTTTATGTTGCTGTATCCTCCATAATTATCTCAGAAGACATTCTGTCAATTATATTGCTTTATTGCCTGACGAGGCAGTTCATGTACCTGATGTGGCCCGTGAGGCAGGCCATCCAGGCTTGGCCCCCCAAAATGCACGTGCTGTGCGCCAGGCCTACGTGGACTACTTTATGGGTAGGGGGGCCATACCAATGCCAGATCTTGGCTGATTTGCATAATAAAAATCTTTAATGAAAGAAACAGTCTACTTATTTTTTTTACAATATTGTGAATGTTTGTGTATTTTCATTGCCTCCTAGGTTATCATAGTGTTTTATGTGTTTTGAATGGTCTAAATATCCATCATTGTTTGATGTTACCAGCAGTAACATATTTTGAAGGTCAGCATTCATATAAAATAACAAGCCACACAATTGTGAAAGTGACAATTTTTTTAATTTTTAACATTATTTGAACAAGAAAACAGGTACAATCCTTTGGTTTTTTTCTAGTGATTCAAACAAAAACACTTTTTATTTTTCTGGTGATTAAAATAACTATACAATCATATTTTATTTTTTATTTTTTTTCTGGTGATTAAAATAACTATACAATCATATTATTTTTTTTTTTTTTTCTGGTGATTAAAATAACTATACAATCATATTTTTTTTTTTTTTTTTTTTTCTGGTGATTAAAATAACTATACAATCATATTATTATTTTTTTTTTTTTTCTGGTGATTAAAATAACTATACAATCATATTATTATTTTTTTTTTTTTTCTGGTGATTAAAATAACTATACAATCATATTTTTTTTTTTTTTTTTCTGGTGATTAAAATAACTATAAAATAGTGTTTGTTCCTCTCATTAACAAAACGTACATAAAAAAATAAAAAATAAATACTTTAAACCCTCCCCAAAACATCCAGGACATTTTTTTAGTTCATTCTGATTTTATTATGTTATAACAATACATTATAGAATATAATACAGACATTGATGTGTTCAGATAAGTAATATAGTTATTTCATCTAATCAATTTCTGATATATTTTTGTTTCCATATATTGTTCAAAAAGACTATACAAAACCGGACTGGACAAGACAAGACTAGACATGACAAGACAGGTCAAGACAAACAAAACTGGACTAGACAAGACAAGACAAGACAACATACCCAAATACAAAAAAAAATATATATATATATACAAAAATACAAAAAAAAAAAAAAAATTAGGGCAAGGTTAAGGATTGGTAGCAACAACCCCCACCACTCACCACTAATTTGTTCTGTTCCTACAAGTAATTTCTAAATTCTTGTTGTTTCTCTATATACTCTCCAGTGGACCCAAGTCTGAAGGTGTTCCTCATATGTATCCAATTCAAGTGCTAAAAGTGATTCCATCTTTTCTATACCATCCATTTCACTGGCCCATTCCTTAACTGATGGAGTTTGTATTGAGCGCCAGTGCCGTGGTATAACTAATCTTGCTGCTGTCAACCAGTGTCTCAAAAGACCCCTTTTAATATTCTTATATGATCCTGGTAGTATTGATAGCAAAGTGATTTGTGGTATATTTAATATTGGTTCCCCAGTAACTAAAGTGTATAGCTGCATAATTTTTTCCCAGAAATTTAAGATTGGGGGACATTCCCACCAAATGTGTAGCAATGAACCTTTAAATATATGGCATCGCCAACATATGTCTGATTTATCTGGGTATATACGCTTTAATGATATTGGGCTCCAATACCACCTGGAAAGAAGTTTGTAATTTGTCTCTTGTGCTTTAATTGTTAGTGACATACAATGTGTTAAATTAAATGCTTTCTTCCACTCTGCATCTTCAATTTGAACATTTAACTCATTCGCCCATTTCCTTATGTATTCAGGAAGTTCAGGGTGTTTTTTTATAGCTAATATCTTATAGATTGAAGATAAGACATGTTTTGGTTTTGAGTCTTGTAGCAATAGAAGTTCAAACTGAGTTGTGTCTCTATACAAAAATGTATTTGAGGGAAGAGAGGACAAGAAAGATAATAGTTGCCGATATTCCAACCATTGCGTAAGTGAGGGCTTCGATGTAAAGATTAGGTTTAGTATAGGTGGAAATGCTGCCTTGCAAGTAATCTGGCACACTCTACGATGAGATTCTTTGTTCCAAATGAGGAAATCTTTACGTTTTAAAGCCGGCGGAAATCGTGGGTTACCAAATAAAGGTGTCATAGGTCCCACTAATGAGGAAAGTTCTAATTGTAGAATTGTTTTGGTCCAAATTTTTAATAGGTGGGATGTTAGGGAGGGCATAGTAGAAGATAAATCTCGATAGATATCACTATTCTCAAGGTCTAACCAAGGGAGGGCGGTAAGATCAAATTGATTTAGCCATTGCTCTATTAGTACCCATTGTTTAGTATTGGAGGAGTGGAACCAGTTCACTATCCTTGTTAATACTGCCGCTACATAATAATGGTAAAGATCAGGTGCACCCGCTCCTCCGTTCACTTTGGGTAGGGATAGTAATTTCTTTTTCAATCTATGTTTTTTATGGCCCCAAATAAATTTTGTAAAGGCCGACTGTAGAGTAGAAAAATAAGATCTAGGGATAGAGACAGGCATGGTTTGGAAGAGATACAAAAACCGCGGTATTATATCCATTTTTAGAATATTAATCCTCCCAAACTACGAATATTGATTGTGATCATATTTTTTTAAATCCTGTAAGGTTCGTTGCATAAGAGGAATATAATTTGTTAGATATAAGTGGTTCAGGTCAGAGGGGATAAAAATACCTAAATATTTTAATACCGAAGAACAGATTTTGAGTGGAAAACTATTTTTCAATACCGCCACTTGTTGTGGACTGAGTGACACATTGAGAATAACTGATTTTGATATATTTACTTTAAAGTTACTAAGGGTCCCAAAACGTTTAAATTCTGATAAAATAGCCGGTATGGAAACCTGTGGATTAGTGACATATAGCAATAGATCGTCAGCAAACAAGGCTAATTTTATTTCCGTTTGGTTTATCTGTATGCCCCCAATCAAAGGGTTCTGTCTAATTGCTATTGCTAGATGCTCCATTACCAGGACATAAAGTAAAGGTGATAGTGGGCATCCTTGTCGGGTACCATTTTGTATGGTGAAACTTGTTGATAACGATCCATTGATCTTTATCCTAGCCTCAGGTTTAGTATATAATGCCAGGATCTTGTGCAGTAAATTTGGGCCCAGACCTATTTGCATTAATGCTTGTTTTAAGAAGGGCCATCCAATTCGGTCAAAGGCCTTCTCTGCATCAACTGAAAGGAGACATACTGGTATTTTTGCTGTTTGAGCATAGTTCATTAATAAAAAAGTTTTTATAGTATTGTCCCGTGCTTCTCTACCTTGTACAAAACCCGTCTGGTCTAAGTGTACCAGGTTTGGAAGGAGAGGTTGGAGACGTAATGCAATTAATTTAGCAAAGATTTTTAAATCTATCCCAATTAATGAGATCGGGCGAAAACTGGAAATCCAGGACATTTTTGAGCTGGAGTCCCACCCTTTTTGTATTTTCCAGGACTTGTCTGGATGCTTGCTGGATGTCCTCAATTTGTTCGGCGCAGGACCATATTTCTCGAATGAGGTAAGGTGCAGTGTCCTTATCAAGTGCTGACCCAGCACGACTTGCTCCTGAAATGTGCGAGCAAACCATGTATTAATAAAAATTAATCCTACCTACATAACCTGTGTATCTGTGTTATCAGACACATTACCGGATGTGGTGGCAGCTTCCCCTTCATCCAGATCCCTCGGGGGCGTTGCTTGATCAGTACTTGCGTCCTGCCTTGATGCTTCCTTACGCCCTACGAAATAGAATAAAGGGAAACCAGAAAGGTAAAAGATTAGAGGGATGAAAGATAATGAAAAATACAACTACAGAGTCCACATGTGTAGAATCCACTGCTGAGCACACTCTCCTTTTTCTGCGTATTATTATTACTATTAATTATTCACATCTACTAGGTACACATCTACATTAAAAAAAAACAATTGATGTCACATTAAAAACATAATAAAGATGTCACAACTTTAATGTTTGTGAGAACAATAACTGGTCGTAAGAGTCGTCGTATGTTCAAACTGCAATCATACAAATACGATCTTTTTAGAGGATACAGTGATTGCACTCCGATTTGTCCACGGGAACTAGTCATGAAGATCGTCGTTTATTAGTACAAAAAGCGACGAATGATCGACTACTCCTACGACCAATTTTAGTGTGAGCACAAGCAGATACAGTACAACCTGAAAGAAGAAGCACATGGCACAAAGAACAAACACCAAAAATGAGGCCACATCAAAATTACTTACTTTTGTTTCGAATCATTCTTTTTATTCGCTGCAGCTGCTCTGGCTCTCTATTCTTCAGGTCAGACCACCTCTTTCTGACTTGTTCTTTGCTCCTGCTTTGTCCAAATTTCCGCCTGAGGCTCCTAATGACTTTCTCCATTATGTCCGCCTTCAATTTATTGGGATGCAGGTAAGGGCCGTGCTTGCCATCATAGTCCTCTTGCTGAAAGATGGTCACCATCTCCACCATCTCCTTGAAAGCCATGTTTGAGGCCTTGTACCTCCGCCTGGAGCTTCTTCTGGTCTGGTTCTGGCCTGCCTCCTGGCTTGAGCTTGCCATATTTTTGCCCGGGCTTGTTCCTCCAGAAATGACACCCACCAAAAAAAGTTAGAGAAAGGGGCGTGTAAAGGACGAGACCGAACGTCAGGGGCGGGGTATGCCTCGCATCACACGTGTGCGTCGCGTCACACGTGCGCAGTGTTTAAAGGGATCCGACGTCATTGAAAGCGACGTTCACAGTCTGCGGAAGAAGGCGCAAGTCACGATCGAATCATACGACGGTATGTAACTGAATTTTTGACGTTAATATTATTGAACAGTGGATGATGTTGTGTGCTAGAGAAGATATGGTGTTTTAAAGCTTTTAGTAGTAGGAGTGGCTTCACTGACACTAGGTTTTTCCATTTTACATGCAGACAACATGGAGGCCTTCAAGGAGCAGGAATTTTTTACAGAATTCATACAAAAATGGAGGGAGCAGCCAGTCCTCTGGCAAACAAAAAACAAAAAAAATAAAAACAAACAGGCCAGGAAGCAAGCACTGGAGACCATTCTGGTATTTGTCAAGACAAGGGTCCCAAATGCAACTACTGCGACTGTGAAGACCAAAATAAATTCGATTAGGGGCACCTACAGGACCCAACGGTCATTAGTCCAGGCCTCAATCCGATCAGGAGCTGCAGCTGAGTCCGTATATAGGCCAAACCTCTGGTATTATAATCAGCTGCAGTTCCTGGATGACCATATAGAATCCCGGCCATCCGTGTCGACCCTTCCCCCAAGGAGACAGGCCCCTCTTCCCTGCAGTCAGTCCTCCAGTCTTCCCTGCAGGCAAGAGCAGGCTACCTCGGAGGAAGAGGCTGAGTTACTGGAGGACCCAGATTGTGACCCATGGAGCCAGGTATTGCATTTTACTAACAAATTATGAACTGCAATGTAGAATAATGTTGTCAAATTGATGTTACAAGTGTTGTAAATTATATATGATTGCAGCAAAAATTAGGAACATGTCACTAGGCAATAGCCGCAAAACAGAATGGGGACAAAATCCATAAATGCACAGGTCATAATGATTGTGTGTAAATTTTGGGTACACCTCTAGGGGGGTAAACACAATACACCGGGAAGGGGTCGCAGATGAGAAACAGCCTTTTTGTTAATTCCCATTTTGGCCACCCCCACAAAACAAAACATCCATTTTTAGTTTGTGGAAAGGCCCCCTACTGAGCAATTTCAGCCAACATCAACCCCCCACCGCTAGGGGGCACATATCTGTAGCTGGGTAAGAGGCCACAAAATTAGGGATGTGTGCCCTGTGTGTAAACGATTTTTGCAGACAATTAGCATATGTCAGGATTTTAGAAATGGGTGTGATTAATGAGGACAACAAATTAACTAGGTCCCTTTTTTTCCTACACAGACAGAGCAAAGCCAGGAGGAGGCAGAGCCCATTGGGAGCCAGGAGGAGGCAGAGCCCACTGGGAGCCAGGAGGAGGCAGGCCCCACGGGGAGACAGGAGGAGGCAGGCCCCACGGGGAGACAGGAGGAGGCAGGCCCCACGGGGAGACAGGAGGAGGCAGGCCCCACGGGGGGACAGGAGTCACGCCGGCGAGATTGCATCTCCCAGATCCCTCCTCTACGCACTCCCGCAAAAAGGGCACGGAGACTCATGCAAATGGAGGAGGAGACCCAGGCCATGCTCCGTGAAGCAACAGCGGCCATCAGAGAGCAACCCAGTGAAGAAGAGGGCTTTGGAGCGCTGATCGCGGCCAAGCTCCAAAAGCTGGAGCCGGGCCAGCGTGTGCGCTGCGAGCTCTTAATCTTTAAGGCCATAAGCATGGCCACACTGGGCAAGCTCAATGACGACATTGACATTGGGCTGATCGGCACTCCTGTCCTCTCTGCTCTTCCTGCTCCGGCTCCTGCTCCTGCTCCTGCTCCTGCTCCTTCTCCTGCTCCTCCTCTTCCTGAGCCTGCTCTGGCTCCTGCCACAACCTTGCCTCCAGGAACCCAGCCCCCGAAGACTCGGGCTGCAGGGAAGGCTGCAGGGAAGACTGCAGGGAAGAGTAAAGGGAAGAAGAAATGATGGTGCCCCTAATCGAATTTATTTTGTCTTGACAGACGTCAGTGTTGCTTTGTTGGACCCTTGTCTTTTCAAATACCAGCAGGGTCTCCTTTGCTTTCTTCCTGGCTTTTTTGTTTTTATTTTGATTACATTTTTATTTGCCAGATGTGTGTAATTTTTTGATTTGCTTTATTGCTTTGCGACAGAAATAAATGTCTTTTTTTTTTCGTTGCAAAATTTGTACATGTGTATTTTGAACAATATATAGAGATCATTTACTGAGTAGGCAGACACATTAAAAAAAAATAAGGAACATGGGACAACAACCTCCTTGTTGGTAATTTATTAAAAAAATAAATAAAAAATATGTTGGGTCACTTCACACACTCCAAAATCAACCAGAATTCACATTTTGATAAACATTTAAACATTAAAAAAAAAAAGGGAGATGATGTGCTTAAACAAAAAAAGAGGAAATAAAGACATAAAGAAAAAAAAAAGCAAAGGTTAACAGAAATATGTAACAAGATCTGTTAACCTTTTGACTTTCTATTTTTTTTTTTTTTTTGGTCTTTATTTCTTTATTTCCTCTTTTTTGGTTTAAGCACATCATCTCCCTTTTTTTTATTTTTAAATAAAAAGTTTTTTGAAATGTCAACTATGTAACAAGATGAGCCACAACAAACTAGGAATTTAGTGTAGCATTTAAATGCATTGGTTCAAATGCAGCGCATTCTTTGCTTCATTATACTTTTAAAAAGAAACAAATGTGCTTAATCCATTCTGAACAGTAGTTTTACCTGAACAAGCGCTCCCGTCTGAAAAATTGCTTCTGAGCAGGCGCGGGTTGAAAACGTCGTTTTGCACATCGTTTTGCCCACACACGGTGACTTTTTATGACACAAAAAACGACGTTTTGAAAAACGACACAAAAAATTCAAGCATGTTCGAATTTTTTTTTCATCGTTTTTTTGAAGACATAAAACGACGTTTTGCCCACACACGATGATTTTAAATGACGTTTTTGAAAACGTCGTTTTTTTTCATCGCAAAAAACGACCGTGTGTACGCGGCATTAGGCCGCGTACACATGACCAAATGCATCTGTTCAAATCCGTCTGGCAGACCAATTTGAACAGATTTGTCTGCTGGGATGTATTGGTTTGATCGTGTACACACGATCAAACCAAAATCCCCGCCGGCAGACAGCGCGGTGACATGGCGGTGACGTTGACACCGCCACGTCACCGCACCAGGAAGTAAAACACTTCCGCGCATGCGTCGAATCCATTTGACGCATTTGCGAGCAGCATGCTTTAAAATCTGTCGGCTGGCCAAATCTGTCTGTCCGCCCGTACACACGATCGAATCTGTCTGCTGAAACGGTCTGTCAGACCGTTTTCAGCAGATAGATTTGATCGTGTGTATGCAGGCCTCAGAAATAACTCACTTAAATCTGACCAAACAAGAGTCTAATAGGCATCCCGGGTATGACATTTTTTTTAAAAACAAAATTATAAATTATAATATAATAAATAATTATAAATAATTATAACAAATAATAATATAATTATAAAAAAAATTATTCAATAATGTAATCAAATCAAAATCACTAAAATTTGCTCAGTTGCAGAATTGTCGCTGTCATTATTATTATTTTTTTATGACGAATTTCCCCACAAATCACTATCGCTCAATTCTGCAAGTGATTCTAATTTATTGTCTCTGTTTTCTAGCTGAACCATTTTTGACATAAAGGGACACTTTTGGTTGCTATTAGACATGTGCACAGCAAAAAATTTTTTATTATTTTGTTCCGTTTCGTATTGTTCCATAGGTTGGTACCGATTCGTAATTTCGTAGGACGCCCGTTTTCCTGTTCGTTCCCGTTCGTATTTTGTACGACGCGAATTTTTTCGTATTCCGATCATTTCGTATTTTGGTTACCGTTTTATTTTCGTACATGCGGGATGATTCGTTATTCTGTTTAATCTATTGTCGTTCCTTGTTAGACAATCATTTTCGTGAATTTTCGTCATTTTGTACTTTCGACACGCGGCTCATCCATATTAGCTATTGTTAAGCCCCGTACACCTGGTCAGACTTTTTTGCCAACAAACATAAAAACTAACGTTTTCCATTCGTTTGTAAGCTCCATCAGAAAACCATTTTTGGGTTCAAAAGTCTGGCCAACTGATCTCCCTTCAGACGAAAATCCACGGAAAAGTTTTTTTGGCTTTACTGTACTCGGCAGTCTGCACAAAAGAGAAGCTGATTCACTAACTACACTCACTCACTGCCCATTCAAAAAAACAAATCAAGTACACAAATTTACAAACAGACCAAAAAAACGGATTTACAAAACACACAAATGAAAATATGAACATACGACTGAAAATACATTTTTTCGTATGTACACATTATTCCGTGGGTACGAAAATGAACAAATTCGTACGAAAATACATTTTTTACGAACGGGAACGCACATATCTAGTTGCTATGGGCAATCTACAGTTTGCAGGCAGAAAGAACAGTTTTTATTATATAAAAGAACATGCAGGGCACTGGGCAGACCACTAGGGACAAGGGGGGTGTGTATTTTTTACATACAGTACTGTAATCTATAAGATTACAGTATACTGTATGTAATGTGTTTGTTTACATTTTTGAATTTGGCGTCGTTCTCCGCCCCTGTGCGTCATAACGTCGCAGGGAACGAAGCTCGGCGGCATACGGGGACACTGTGTGAATCGAGCGAGCACCTGCTCGCTCACACAGAGTGGATGCATCGCTGGATCCAGGAACAAGGTAAGTAAACATTGCCTGTGGATTCTGCAAGGCGAGCCCGAGTCTGACTCGGGGTTACCGATCGCAGCACAGAAATTTAACCCCGAGTCAGACTCGGGAATACCGCCAGGGGGGGGTTAGAGCACATATTGAATATTATTCCTAAACTCAAGATATTTAATTATTGTATTGCTTATTATAGGCATACCCCACTTTATGCACACAATGGTGTTTATTTATAATCACTGGAGAGTGCAAAATCAGGCTCACTTCTGCATAGAAACCAATCAGCTTCTAACCCCAGATTGTTCAACGGTTTATATGGAGAAGTAAGACTTATTTTACACTCTTCAGCAATAGTAAATAAACCCCATTGTGTACATAAAAGTGGGGTATGCCTGTAATATTGCATATTGTCAAAATGAATTAAAAAGCATTAGAACAATGGAATATCATTTTTATTTCAGCTTGTATGTATTCATAAATGTACTATTGATGTTAAATTTCAGATGCAAGCATATTTTTAGTTTTGTCAAGTTAAAGTTTACACAAATCAGCTTTAAAATGAAAGATGGGAAAATCCATTTCAGGTTGGAAAAAGCGAGACAAGACATAAAGTAGAGAAAATATGGAGTCTTCGAAAGAAAAGAGTGATAGGGCTAAGAGGTAATAAAATAGAAGAAAGTGAGGAAGCAAGAAACAAAGATAAAAAAGCATGTTAGTAAGAAATTGTTAGTCAAGTATAATAAATGGTACATCTCATTTTAGTTAGTTACATTTAACTGGACTTGTTCTATAATGTTAAAGACATTTTGTAACTTGTCCAAGCCACTTCTTCAGTTCTAATGAGTGTCAGGAAAACACCCTAATATTATAGTCAATCAGGTAGTACCAACACCTTGATCCAACTATCATAGAAAGTCAGATGTGATAGTATATTTACTAAGGACAGGATGAGAAGTGTAAAAATTGAGGTACCATAAATATGAAATATGAATACTTTGATTTACATGGCTAAAAGTGTGCATTGTTTTCAAAACGCTTAGGTAGAGATGTTAAAATAAACTGTTAAGTGATGGTTACTAGTTTCTCACCAATTGTCCTCTCTGCTCCAAAACTTAACCGAGGCATGTGGACAATATAGGGTCAAGAATTGAACATTGGAAATATAAGCTTTTAGAAAACACATACACTCAGTGCGCAAAAAAATATCAAATTTACATGGCAAGAGTCAAAGAATAACAAATGACCCTTTTTGACTGTGATACATGTTAAGGAGGGGGCGGTGACTTGGCACATTGAGGTCTAAAAGAAACCCACCTACACATACCTACCAGGCCACTTGTTATGTAAAAATCCCTGTAATAGAAAAAAAGCATGACAGGACCTCCTAAATATGAGATGAAAAATACCTCAGATCTTTTATTTACACTAAAATGCAATAAAAAAAAATGCACCCTTAAGAGCTATGGGCGGAAGTGACATTTTGACATTGGCTTCGGTAAGGGGCAGAGGGTATCGGAGCACAGTGGGGGGGGGGGGGGGCACTTTTAACTTGACTGCCCGCTCTTGAAGAGGATACCAGAGTTATGGTAGCTAGCTGCTGCCATAACAATGATATTCCTCTCCAAACAGGTGGCATATAACGACGGCAGGTGGTCGGCAAGTAATTAAACTGGTATGGCTTCAACAAAGTTAGCTCTGATTGCCTGGTATGGGTAAATGCACTTAAATGCATTTTTTTTTAAATAACAAACATGTTATACTTACCTCCACAGTGCAGTTCGTTTTGCACAAAGTGGCCCCGATCCTCGTCTTCTGGGGTCCCTCGGCGGCTGTCTTGGCTCCTCCCCGCAAGAGCTAACCCCCTTTATGGGAAACGCTCTCCAAGGAGGTCAGCTTGCGGGCGTGCTCCTGTGATACAGCCGGCAGCTGTAGCCGCTGACTGTATCACTAGGCCCTGGCCCCCCGCGTCATTGGATGTAATTGACAGCAGCGTGAGTTAATGGCTGTGCTGCTATCAATACATCCAATCTAGCCAAAAAACAGCCAGACTCTGTGAGGAAGAGGACCCTGGACATGCGCACAGCAGGTGAACGGGATTAGGTAAATAAAACGGGGGCTGGTGGGCCATCATTGTCAGATGTTTTTTCACCTGATGCCGCGTACACACGATCACTTTTTGGCATGGAAAAAAATGAAGTTTTTCATCATGGAAAAAAACAAAGTTTTTTCAACTTTATCATTAAAAACGACGTTGCCCATACACCATCGTTTTTCAAAAAAAATTATGAGCAAAGCGCGGTGACGTACAACTAAAGGGGAAGTTCCATTTAAGCTCGCGCTGGTTTAAAACGTTGTTTTTAATGTCGTTTTAGCCCACACACGATCATTTTTTACAACCCGAAAAACTACATTTTTAAAAACAACGTTAAAAAATGAAGCATGATCGAATTTTTTTTTTGTCGTTTTTCAGATAAAGATGAAAAACAATGTGAAGCCCACACACGATCATTTTAAATGACCTTTAAAAAACGTTGTTTTTTTTTTTTCATGCCGAAAAAAACGATCGTGTGTACGCAGCATTAATGCATAGGATGCATTAAGGTAAAAAAACACAAACCTTTACATCCCCTTTAAATAAGACTTCACTGCTTGTTCAAGTTGTGATTGGCTATACCTCTCTATTCCAAATACTTATACAGGAACATGTATGCTTGGACCACACTAATTATCATCTGATCATCTTACAATATACTGTAACTGGCTAATCACGGCATTAAAAAGGAAAGTACATTTTCTTCTTCTAAATATGTTCACTAAACTCTTAAATAATTTGACAAACTACCCTTTCTAATCAGCACTGCTGCTTTCCATGTTATAGACATTCTGGGGCATGCTATAATCTAAAGCATCTGGTCAATCACATCCCCTGTCTTCTTCAGGACTACAAATCTATGTGAGGAAACTTATGATGAGGGGGTGGCCAATTCTAGAATAGAGCACTAGAGGGAGAGAGCTGGAAGACATTTCCAAGTGAACATCCATGAAATTGATTATCCTTTTCTGACACTTCAAAAATAAAAAAGTGGGTGCTGGGCTTTCACTGGAGAAGAGATGCTTACAAATATGTTATCTCAACTTTTCATATTCCTAATATGTGTCCGTTGTACCATGTACTTGTGTTAAAAAGCACCATGTTTTATTTGAATTGCTTCCTTTGGGTGAAATAGTTGGCAATCCTGCCAGTCCCTCTGGTTTGCTATTTTAAACTGACCATGCTTGGTATTAGAGCACCTCAATCTCAGAATGATCAACTTTGTGGCTGTGCTGGGAGAACAGCCTGCCTGTCTTCCAATGGTAAGACATGCCCCCCCCCGCAATGGCATTGACTGGAAAAATCAGTGATCTGCTGTTTCCCCAATCCCAGCTCTCTGAGCCCCTTATGCAAAGCCAAGTACAGAGATTATGTGATCCTTGATTAAAAAAAAGAAACAATGTATTTATATTTTTTAACCACTTGCCGACCACCCCTGTCATTATACAGCAGCAGGTTGGCACATTCTTGTGAGCCGTCGTTGCTGTACGTCGGCCCTTTAAACGGGCATAGAAGGTGCACGTGCTCATGCCCACTGCACTGCGGGGTACCCGATGCACGTGGCCACCGATCACAATGACCACCGACCAGGGGCATGATAGGCAGAACATGGACGTGTGTGGGTAAACACACAAATCCCTGTTCTGTGAGCTGAGGTCAGACAGATTGTGTGTTCCTACTAGCTAGGAACAACAATTTGTCATTTCCTCTAGTCACTCCCAATGAGGGAACACAGTTAACCCCTTGAACGCCTGGGGGAGAAAGCACAGAAAGCGCTACTCTAAGTCTAGTAAGTAAGGTGTATTTTAATGAGCGCACAAAGCGTACATACTGACAAGAGTAGGGATAAAAACAGGCATATCAGGTATATAGTGTCATATCATCCGGTGAAGAAAATCCATCTGATGGCTGAAGGCTGTGGAGTGGAGCGGGTTGCACCAGTGTATGCCGACGCTTCCTGGACCTCAATCCCACAGGAAGCCAAAAGGGATGACAGTAGTTCCGGGAGATCGGCAGGCCATGTAGATGACGACACTTCTGGGATAGGTAGTGGGCGATATATACATGAAATGTTAATTTCAGTAAAATCAAGTGACTAAGTGTAATCCGTGATTTTAGTTTTTAAATTGTAACAAATAAATCAGAACGAAGCAATCCTGCAAGGTTGAAATTAAGAATTCCACATGGACTTTGTGAAAGGATAGAGACACCACCACCGATATATGGATATATGGAGGAGGCTTACCAGATGGTGTTGACTTGGTGAGGTATATACCACTCAAGTCAAAACAGGCTTGTATAATCAGTCAGCAAGATATATCCAGCTGGTCCTGAATCCACATATCAGTTGGCACCGCAAATTCCAATAAACACCAGGAAGTGTAAAATACATGTAGTCTTGTTGGAGCCAGAGATACGGTAACCACATCACATGCGTCATGGAAAAAAACTCACATAGACATATCACAAATACGAAAAAAAGGAGAAATTTGGGACTTTAAATGAAGAAGTAGACTGATGGGGGATAGGCATATCACAAAGTGCAAGAGCGATGTGTGAATAGGTCTAACCAACGCGTTTCAACAAAAACAGGAATCATCTGACTTATGCACAAAAAGAAGTGCTACACTTTTTTCATATTCACCAGTTTTTGCTTTGTCGAAGTTGTGTTGGCAGCTAATTTTTGTGTTCACTCATTGCACAGCACAGTATATCCTATATATAGGTAGTGGATGAATAGGCGACACGTTTGCGGAGCATGCACTCTTTCTTCAGGCCTTGTCTCCAGGCCTGAAGAAGGAATGCATGCTCTGCAAACGTGTCACCTATTCATCCACTACCTAAACCTTACTCTTGTGAGTATGTACGCTCTGTGCACTCAATAAAATACATCTTACTTATTACACTTAGGCCTCGTACACACGAGCGGATATGTCCGCTGAAACCCGTCTGCCGGGCCGTTTCAGCAGACAGATTCGATCGTGTGTACGGGCGAGCAGACAGATTTGTCCACCCGACAGATTTCAAAGCATGCTTTCAAATCTGTCCGCTGCAAACCCGTCTGTCCGACATGTTCGATGGTTAGTAGTGTATCGTTTATTGCCTTTTCTTCGTTCTCTTGCTAGAATCAAGCCGTTCTATTGCTGATGCTATTTATAGACTGAGTTGTCCCAATATAGCAAAGTTTGATTGTAGTATATCGCGTTGTCTTTTTGTAATTATTTTGTTGCGGAATGTCCTAATTTTTTGAGCTTTCCTCCACATGAATCTTTTTTTTTTTTTTACTTAATGTTGTTCTAATAAATTTTTACGTTCTCATCTGCTGTTTATTTTGTGCTTGCATTATTTATTTTTATTTTTGTTTGTTTTCAAAGCTTAATTTTTTATTTTGTTGGCACCTTTTTTTTTCAATGCATTTTTTTTGTTTTTTGCACCTTTTTTTTCAATGCATTTTTTTGGGTTTTTGCACCTTTTTTTTTCAATGCATTTTTTATGTTTTTTGCACCTTTTTTTCAATGCATATTTTTTGTTTTTTGCACCTTTTTTTTCAATGCATTTTTTTTGTTTTTTGCACCTTTTTTTTTCCAATGCATTTTTTTTGGTTTTTGCACCTTTTTTTCAATGCATTTTTTTTGTTTGGCAAATAATGTACATTTTTTGTCTTTTGGGGTTTCCATGGGTTACCAAGTTGTCACTCCAAACCTACCCCCCCACCCAGGTGTTTGTGTCTTTACAAAATTCCACCTTGTATTTGTAGAAGGTTTGGGGCATAATCACCACAGTAGAAAACACAATAGACACGGTTTTAACGTAAATACAAAAAGCCATTTATTTTGGCACTAAACAAAATTAGAATAAACATGATCTGCACCACTTGATCAGATAGCAACCTACATGCAGACTTGTGCATCCACAACATGATGAAGGATAAAATGAACAATCTCAGGAGACACAAAACCAAAAAAATCTGAATCAGCAGCACATGAGCAAACAAACACAAGCTGTGGTACTCCAACAACCTCACATTTTTGGATAATGAACTGGAAGGCAGGTAATCACCTTCTCTTCTTACTTCCAGCCTTCCTTCCTGGCTGCCTTGCAGCGGAACGTCCACGGGCCCATCCATGGCCCCTTGCAGGTGCAGATGATGTGGCAGCAGGAGGCAGAAGATGGGGAGCAGGCTGGGCTGGGTCACTCAGGTCTGTGTCCCGGGTCAGCATGCCCCTGTGCATCCAGAAAATTACCTTGTTTATCAAGTCCTTAGCCAGGTCCCTTTGGTCCTCCTCCGCTCGGCTCAGTTCATGAGCCACAGAGGCACTGAAGGCTTCTGTGGGGTTGAGGGGGGCCCTCATTATTTCCGCAGCCTCCCTCATCATTTTGAGGCTCTCCTCCTCCATCTGCCTCATGCGCCTCTTTTGGCCTGGTCGCCTCATCTGGAGGGGAGGGACTTGGCTTATGGTGCTGAGCCTGGGGACATGCTGACTTCCACTCAGCCCAGCCTCCTCCTGGCTGCCACTCACCCCTTCCGCCTTGCTGACATGGTCCTGAGGAGCTGCCACCTCCTGGCTGGGCTCTTCCTGTTTCAAAAAAAGGGACATGTTGTAATATTTAGCTCAATCAAGCACACACACACATTATTTGGCTCTAGACTCTTTTTGTTTTCTTAATTAAAATAGAACTGACTGTCCTTCAGACCCCTCAGTTGGCATCCCTGAGATCCCTAGTTTTATGCACACGCCTTTTTTTTTGGTCAAAACTTTATAATTTTTACAATAGTAACTCAAGAATCAAACCCAAATTAGCAGCTAAGAAATATTTAGGAAACTACTATACCTCACTGAAGATCGCCAGATCTGGGTCCATGTTAGCCAGGCCCTCCGCTGGCTCTGCAGGGGCGTGGGGATCCTGGGAAGTTCCGCAGCAAGGAAGCGTGGGAGGAAGGCTGGAAGGAAGATTGGAAAGTGATGGCCGACCCTCCAGTTCATCATCCAAAAATGCAAGCTCGCGGAAGTACCACAGCCTGGGCTCCTTTTGCGCATGTGCTGCTGATCCAGATCTTTGGCTTTTAAGCTCTTTATATACTTTCCGATAGGTGCTCCTGAGATTGCTCATTTTATCCTTCACCATGTTTGCTGTGCAGGATGGAACCCACGTCTGCATGTAGGTTGCTATCTCTTGGAGAGTGTCTGCTCTCAGTAGCTTATTTGGGTAGCCTGGGTGCCTGCTATCCCAAAGGTTTTGCTTTTCCCTATAGATTTCAATCAATTTTAGAGTGTTCTCTTGGATCGCCAACTGGTCAATCTTGCCTTCTTTATGTTGAGATTAATGCTCTAGAATATACAAAAATAAATATCTAAAAACCCACATGAAAAATGGCTCAGCTTTGTCATTTTCTGAATATGTAAGTGTACAATCATTGTGGAACTACTATACAAACACATTGGGGGTTATTTACTAAAGAAAAAAACACTTTAGCACTGCAAAAGCACTTGAAAGTACACTGCCTGAAAGTGCACTTGGAAATGCAATCGCTGTAGCCCCGAAGGGGACATGCAAGAAAAAAAATATATTCAATTTTAGCCTCCACCTGATTGGTTGATAAAATAAGCAGAGCTTCCCTTCATTTCAGATCTTCCCCTCAGATCTATGGAGAATGCCCTTCCAAGTGCACTTGCATTGCACTTGCAGTGCAAACTGGATTTGCCTTTAGTAAATAACCCCCAATGTATCCTGCTGCTCCAATGCTGGCCAGCTCCGCTCTATTGTTGTGCAACTCATTTTTGGAACATGCAGACCCTTTGGTAACATGAAACTAAATACATGCCATCTCTATATTCATCCACAATTTTTTGATGTTACCAATTATCAAGGCACTAGTTCATGTGTAGATATCATGCCCCTCACACAGCATTGATGAGCTAATACACAACCTAATTACCTCTGTCCAACCAATACAGAACAATACATGCATGATGTGAATACACAAGACAAAAATAAAGAGGTAGAGCATTGTCATATATATATGTAGTGATGTGTTCAAGCATTTTTGGCCAAAACTCGCATTGGTGGCCCCAAGCTACCTAAATAGCGCAAACGGTCCTAACAACATCCCAAACCCCCACCCCCACATGGTGTTTCAAAGTTGAGAGGCCTCTGCTGATCCCATGTTGTAATTTACCTTAGTCTCTGTAGCTCCTCGCGTACGCTCGAGTAATCTCTGCGTAACCGACGTAATCACGTCGATATCCTTATATAGGCCGCGCAAACATATACCGCCGCCCTCTTCGTTCGCAATGTCTCCGCCCGCTTTTAACTCCCCCATTTCAACATCCAGGGCCTCATATTGCAAGTTACCGGCATATGTGTATGTCATCGTTTTACCACGCGAGTAAGCTCCGCGTAAACACGACGTATTCATCCGCGCATGCATGAAACGCCGCCTTCGTCCACGCCCATGACGGAACTTTTCCTCTTTTCCACGCTCCTTATCAGTGTGAAACGAAAAGATGGCGATGTCACACGAGCGAGCATTACCCTCTCATGAGGATCAGGAAGGGACACAGCCAGGAACGTCCCGCTCAAGGAGCAAACGGTACAAGGCCACGAATATGAGTTTAGAGGAGATGGTGGAGATGGTACACATCCTGCGCAGGAAGGATTATGATGGGGATTATGGCCCATACAGCACCCCGAACCGCCGTAAGGCCAAAATTATGGACAAGGTGGCGAAGAGGCTTACTGAGATCTTTAGGGTGAGCAGGTCCAAAGAGCAGCTACGCAAGCGCTGGTCCGATTTGAAGTTGCGTGAGCCACACCAGTTTCGGAAGATAAAGAAAATCCTGGATAAAAGTAGGTATTTTTTTTTGGGGGGGGGGGGTGGTTTGCAATTGTGTGATATCATTGTTTGCTATGTATATTTATGCATGTGCCTTGTTGGACTGGTTGTACTTTGGAACACATTTTTTTCTATATTTCCTGTAATAAGAAAAAAAGAAGTTTTGCACGATCGTTCTTTAGAAACATCGTTAAATCACCTCGTTTCACCCAAATACTATGTCCTAGGAACAGCACACCAGGACATGGCTATTTAGCTTTTATAGAAAAGTTAATACACATTGTGGATAAAATAATGTAGATTTCCTAAACTGATTTGAATCTGAAAAGACAAACAGGATTCATTCACATTCACACAGTGATACTAAGCAGCTGGATTCACATCTGGACTCAAGAGCACCTGTGTCTCCCCCATAATGAGATTCATTTTTACCAGTCTGTGACACATAATTTTTAGGGAGGGGCATCCATGCAGGGGCAGACTGACCACTGAGGAAATCGGGCACTGCCCGAGGGCCCCATGCCCCTAGGGGGCCCCATTAGAGATGCCAGGCTCATTAAAACCAGGGACAGTATGTAAAAATCTGAAAATTTAGCTCAACTGTCCCTGATATGTCCAAAGCCTACATGCTTTTGATGTGAAACTACTGACTGAGATTTTAGCTGCCCCGCCTCTATACTGCCACCTGGCTTAGTGGGCATTTGTAAGCCTGGGGGCCCCTAATATTCTATTGCCCGGGGGACCCATAAGTTGTCAGTCCGCCCCTGCTTCCATGTGTGTCCCTTCGCTAAAAAGGGTCATTATCACAGCTTGGGAGAAGTCATTATAAAAACAAAGGTAAGGTTTAATCCCAAGTTTTTAACACACTTTGACACAATGATTATGATTTATTAATGCCCTCCTCCAATATCTGTGTGCTGATAAGTATACCTTTTGTTTCCTGATATTTCTAGGGGAAAGAACAGGACAGCAATTTGAGGAGGCAAGGAGGCCCAAACTCTCTCATAAGAAACAATCTAGCCATGTGGAGGAGGAGGACCAGGTAGAAGAAGGAGTGGTGGAAGGGAGAGATGAGGAAGCCGAAAATGTGGAAGGAGTATTTAGTGAAGAAGAAGGAGTTATGGAAGAAGAAGGAGTTATGGAAGAAGAAGAAGTTGTTGAAGAAGAAGGAGGAGTTGTTGAAGAAGGAGGAGTTGTTGAAGAAGAAGGAGGAGTTGTTGAAGAAGAAGGAGTTGTTGAAGAAGAAGGAGGAGGAGTTGTTGAAGAAGGAGGAGTTGTTGAAGAAGAAGGAGTTGTTGAAGAAGAAGGAGTTGGTGAAGAAGAAGGAGTTGGTGAAGAAGAAGGAGTTGGTGAAGAAGAAGAAGTAGTTATTGAAGGAGGAGTTGTAGAAGAAGGAGGAGTTATTGAAGAAGGTGGAGTTATTGAAGAAGGAGGAGTTATTGAAGAAGGATTTATTGTGGAAGAAGGCGAAGTTGTGGATGATGGAGAGGTGGAGATTAGTAGCACAACAGGTCAGTGTCACCACAGCTTCACAGGGAGAAAGAGGTGTAGATAGGCCTGCACATTACTAATGTAATTTTTTATTTTTTTTTATAGGGGATGAAGATGCTGCAAGCACATCCAGTAGTCCACTTTTTTCACGTGCAAGTGCACAAATTGTCATCCAACAAATTATGGAGTGTAGCACAGAGATGGATAATATGAGGCAAAGAATGGTTGTAATTGAGCAAAATTTTAAAAAATATTATTGATATGATGGGCCGTATCAAAGACTAAATCCCCCTGCCCGCCCCCCCCCCCATCACCCATCCGTCTTGAAAAGCAACAAAAAGCAATTATAAAAATATGAACATGCACACACAGTGTGTCCACATGTGCTATCTGCCATCACAGGTTATCGATTGTCTTTGCTTTGTGGGTACACCCCCTTCCTTCCTTCTCAAGCAGGTAAGAGGGAAGGGTTTGCACCCACAAACCACATACATTGATCACCCATGATGCCAGATAGCACATGTGGACATTTGTCATGGGAGGTCAGGATATAATCCCCATTTGGGCCCTCTCACTCGCACACAGAATGTGTGCATCTTCCAAATTTGGTGTGTTCCGGGGTGACATTGGGAGACTGTTGTAGTAATGACCTTGCTGTACTTTGTAATGTGTTTTTTTGTACTATTTTTTCTATATTTTTACAAAAAAAAAAGTTTTGTATAATCCATAGTTTAAAAAAAAATAATAAAAAAAAAATTTACTCAAAAAATGTTAAATTTTCGCAAACCAAAAAAGTTTTGATTAAAATATTTAAATGCTAAAATGAGTGGCTTGTTCTTTATATATGCTCAATACCCAGTTTGTAGATGAGTGACTTGTAACTACAGGCATAAGCCGCTTTTAAGTACACACTAGGGTTTATTTATTACCGCTGCAAATCGCAATATCAGCCTCACTTCTGCATAAAAACCATTATTCTTCCAACACCAGCTTGTTCAGTTAAGCCAGGTTTTAGAAATGCTGGAAGCTCATTGGTTTGTGTGCAGAAGTGACCCTTCTATTGTGTACTTAAAAGTGGGGTATGCCTGTAATGTACAATTGTGGTTATTTACTAAAACATGACAACTACATTTGGCACTAGAAGTGCACTAGTTTGAGAACCAAGAAGACAGAGAAAAATAGAAAAAGCAATAATGACAAACAACTGTATATAGAGTCCAATGGTCAAATTATTTATTATATTTTGTAATATTTCTTTCTTTTGGGGGCCGAATTAGAAAGAAATATGATCTGGCATAGCTATGGCCCCCCGACCTATGAAGTACTCAACATATTTGTCGCGTACCTCACGAGCAGATTGGGTGACCGAGCCAGCGCGACCAGTGTCCAGCCCAGGAAGGGTATCTGAGGGTAGTCCTGCCTCAGCACCGATGTTGGGTAGGTACGTCTGGGAATGCCTGCGTAAAAAATTATGCAATATGCAACAGGCAAAAACAACATGGTTCAATTTATATTCCGCCAGATGTATCACTGTCTGGAACAGGCGGAACCGGCTGGCGAGTATCCCAAAGGCATTCTCGACTACCCTCCGGGCCCTGGCTAGCCTAAAATTGAACACCCTCCTCTCCGGGGTAAGAGTCCTCTGGGGAAAAGACCGCATGAGGTGAGGTCCAAGCCCGAAAGCTTCGTCCGCTAAAAAAAACAAATGGAAGTCCTTCCACATTGTCTTCATCCGGTGGCAGTTCAAGACCACCAGTTTGTAGACGGTTGTAAAATTCAGTCCGCGCGAACACTCCCCCATCAGACAGCCGGCCATTCTTCCTCACGTCTACATACAAAAATTCGTAGTCTGCCCACACCACCGCCATCAACACGATACTATGAAAACCTTTGTAGTTAAAATAGTAGGACCCCGAATGGGGTGGTGGCACTATGCAGACGTGTTTCCCATCTATTGCTCCTCCGCAGTTCGGAAAATCACAACGAAGCCACAGTCTGCCATTCCTGTGGCGTGGAGGGAAACTGTGGGGACAAAAAAATAAAATAAAATTAGTACTTAGGCACATAAACATTGCAAACACAATACAAAAACCATCACAGTATTAACAATTTTTTAGTATTATTGGGGTGGAGTTGTGGCCCCAAAAAAATCCCACTTATTATCACACTCCCCACCCCTCTGATGGGGCAACATTTTAGGGGGGGTTGGGGTTGAACTACAATGCAGCAAAGAAAAATATGCCACACACACCAAAAAAAAAAAGGCTAGGTGTGTTTGTCCCTAGGATAGCATGCTGGACAGGTTAATAGTGATGCAAGGAAAAAATATGTAGGTAGGCCAACAAAAAGAACATGGAAAGCTTATCAACATGCATGCATGGGGAAAAAAGGCAACATTCAACACACAGCATCGAAAAATCATGGTCATTAGGGAAAAAATGCAAAACAAAAAAAAAAATGCTACCATTTATAAAGACAGAGAATGTGAGCTTCATAAAAGAGGAAACTTACCTTCAGATACTCCTGCATGACTTGTATGACAGCAGAACACGTCTCCGGTATGATGATCCCAAGCGCCTGGGGAGAGATGCCTGTTGAGAACTTGAGGTCCTGCAGGCTCCTCCCAGTCGCCAGGTACCGCAACGTGGCAATAAGCCTCTGCTCGGCCGTGATCGCTTGGCGCATCACAGTGTCCTGCCTCGTGATATAGGGGGACAGAAGATCCAGCAGACGGTTGAAAACGGGGTCCGTCATACGGAGAAAGTTCCTGAAGTCATCAGGATTATTCTCCTGGATTTCCCTAAGCAGAGGCATATGAGAGAATCGGTCACGCTGGCGCAACCAATTCTTGGCCCAGGAACTCCTCTCCTCCCCCTGTTCCTGGCCAAAGGTCTGGAATAATAATAACATCCAGAAGCAAGCCCATATCCAGCACAAACTCTAGCAAAGTTACGCTGCTGCTCCATAATGGCTTCAAACCGGCCGGCTGGTCAGTCAAGAACACACTCAAACAGAAAGCACCCCCTAATCCAGCAATACCTGCAAAGTACGCTCGACAAACAGATACCCGCGGACAGAACGCCACTGCAAAGCAGAAACGACCTGACAGCCAGCACTGACTGCCAAATACGCACCCACAAGCACACACTGAACCCGAGAATACGACCTGTAAAGCGCGGAGACCGAAAAGCGCGAATCGGCTCTAACCAAACCTTTGCTAACACGTTACTAGCAAAAGAGGAACAGAGGGCGGCGCCGTAAGCTTTGGTCTTCCCCTTTATAGTGACGTCGTACGTGGTTTACGTGCACGCGTTCTGGTCCGGGGAGATTTCTATTCGATCGTGTGTACGCACAGCAGACCAACAGACAGATTTGCCGCGTCGGCTGGAAACGGTCGGGCCGACACATTTGAACAAATCTGTCCGCTCGTGTGTATGGGGCCTTAGAGTGGCCCTTTCTGTGCTTTCTCCCCCAGTTCATCAAGATTTGCTTCTCATCTACACTGGGCTGCCTTCAAAGTGCTTTTGTTAGACTGAATGGACTTTTTTAGTCATTTGTTTTAAACTCTCCCCCTGCCAATTCCCCCCACTGTTGTAACTGATGATCCCACATCATTGCTGGTACAAGCGCCAACCCTATCCTATGTGAACCCCTTGATTGCCCCTTAATGTTAACACCTTCCCTACTAGTGACATTTATATAGTAATCAGTGGTCCCAAAAATGTGTCAAAAGTGTCCGATCTGTCTGCCATAATGTTGCAGTCCCGATAAAAATCCATTACTAATAAAAAAATATATATAATAATAAAAATGCCATAAAAATGCTATAGAAATACCATAAAAATGCCATAAATCCTTCCCATAGTTTGTAGACACTATGGCCCGGATTCACGTAGCACTTACGCAGACGTATCTACAGATACGCCGCGTAAGTACAAATGTGCGCCGTCGTATCTATGCGCCGGACCCACAAACTAAGTTGCGTCGAAAAATAGGCTTCTTCTGACCAATGTAAGTTTCCTACGCCGGCATATAGTGGGCGCATATTTACGCTGGATGTATATGGAAGTTTCGATTCAGATATGCAAATGAGGGAGACACGCCGATTCACGAACGTAGATGCGCCCGGCGCATGTTTTAAGCAATTTGCGTAAGGGTTACGTCCGGCGTAAAGTTATTCCTCATATAGGAGGTGCAACCCATGCAAAGGTATGGACTAGAAAAGAGACGACGTAGAATTTTACGTTGTGTATGCCATTTACGTAGTACGTGAATAGGGCTGGGCGTAGGTTAGTTGTAGGCAGTGTTTCGACGTATCTTAGGCAGTTATTTTGACGTAACTGTGAGCATGCGCACTGGAATGCGTCCAAAAGACGACGCATGTGCAGTTCGTTTTTTGAAGCTCAGCCCATCATTTGCATGGGGTCACGCTTCATTTTAATATATCACGCCCACTTCCAGCCCACTTCCACCTACTTTGACTTACGTTGGCTAACGCCGACAACTATACGCTACGCCGGCGCAACGTTGGGCTCATTTTCTTTGTGAATTTCATACTTGCCTCTCAACATTGCATTGGTGTAGCGTAAAAAAGATATGATACGCCCACATAAAGATGCGCCGAGATACGTGAATCTAGCCCTATAACTTTTCCGTAAAACAAATAAATATATACTGTGACAGGAAGTCAGGTAAATCTGTGGGTGTTGTCACAGACGGGAGATACATTTCTCCCTTGTTTGGACAATACACCAATTACTACCAGGTGTCGGCTGCAGAAATAGCCAGAAAGGTTTAGGGCGTTGGAAAACTTCAGCTGTTCAGAATGAGGCAATTAAGGCCTCTATAAGTCATCCAGAGGATGACTACTGATTGCTGCATCCTGAGGCTTTTTGAGTCAAGTAGAGCAGTGAGAAAGACTTCTGAAGAGGTGAGGTGGTTGTTGATTTTTCTGTGTGATAAAAATCAAAAAGACTATTGTTTCTCTGCTGTATGACCAGCAGTGTCTGCCCAGCAGTAGGCTGTGCCAGACTCCATAGATAGGTTCCTGTGTAGTGAAGGTAGACGCCCCAAGTGGCCAGGGTTTATTTTATGTTTTGTTTTGTTTATGCTGTTTGGATGCTTGCACTTGTTTCCAGCAATATGGAAGAATAAACCAAACTCGTAGTTCAGTGTGTAGTGAACCCATCCAGGGGGTCACACACCCCCGTTACCGAGCTAACCCCTTACACATGGTGGAGTGCCGCGGGCAGTTAAAATAAACCCAAAATAGAGGAGATACTGAAATAGCTGGCTATAGCAACTGCAAATCAACAGCAGACAAATGCATGTTTGCAGCGGAGCCTTGCAGCTCAACAACAGGCTCACTCAGCTCAACAACAGGCTCACCAAGAGAGCCTTGCAGCTCACCGAGATAGCATTGCAGGCTTGGAACAGAGACACCAGCAGCAAATGGAGGCCATCATGAAACAGCTTCAGAGACAGCAGACCAAGGCTGGGAGTCAGGCCAGAAACATACTGACTTTTCAGGTAAGACACTTATTGCCAAAGATGACTGCAGATGATGACCCTGAGATGTTTCTGACCAAGTTTGAGAGAACAGTGGAAAAAGAGAGTTGGCCTAAAGAATAGTGATGAGCGGAATACGCCATATTCGATTTCGCGATATTTCGCGAATATTTCAAAGAATATTCGTGAATATTCGTTAATATCGAATATTCGTGATATTTTATAAAAAAAAGAAAAAAAAATTGCGAAATTTCGTCAATGCGAAATTTCGCCAATGCGAAATTTCGCTGATGCGAAACTTCGCTATTTTTTTTGTGTGATTTTTAATATCGAATATTCGTGATATTTTATAAAAAAAAAAAAAAAAAAAATTGCGAAATTTCGCTATTTTTTTGGGGATAAAATATCACGAATATTCGATATTTACGAATATTCGCTATATTTTATAAAAAAAAAAAATTGCGAATGCGAAAATGATTGCGAATTTGATTGCGAAATTTGAAAAATACGAATATTCGAATATTCGAAATAGCGAATATTCGCCGCGATATTCGAGTTATTTGCGAATACTTCAATATGCAATATTCGTAGCGAATATTCGCAATGCGAATATTCGCAATGCGAATATTCGTGAACAACACTACTAAAGAACAGTGGGCTGGACTAGTGGCCCCCCTATTATCTGGAGAAGCCCAAAAGGCATATTTTGAGAGGAAATATTGGCATGTTTTGGTGTAACCCTGGATGTCCGTGCTCAGCGGGTCTACAATTGGAGTTATCAGCTGAGGAAGCCACCTCAGTCGCAGATGTATGACCTCATCCATTTGGCTAAGAAATGGCTGCAGCCAGAAACTCTGTCTGGACCAAACATTTTGGAGCGAGTAGTCATGGACAAATTTCTTAGGTCTCTTTCTAACACCCTGCAGACATGGGTGAGCCATGGTGGTCCGGAAACCGCAGACAAACTTGTAGACCTGGTCGAAAGGTACCTAACAACAGAGAATGTGTCCTCTTCCCCCAGAGATGCACAGACTTTCCACCCCAAGACCAGACCCTCCCCAACTATAGGTAAGACTGCATCGGTGACCATGGCGTGCACGTGAGGAAGTGACGCTCCTCAAGGTGAACGTTGATCGCTGGGGAGCGAGGACGGAGGAGACGCCGCAGCCCTGGAGAACGTTCTGGAGAACGCGAGCCCTCGGAGGATCAGAGGAGGAGAGGCAGTGGATGCCCTGGTCGTCAGACCGGGATACCGACGCCCCTGTCACCGGGATCGCAAGCTAAAACGTAATGGCCTGGAGGCCACTCCAGACACCCAGGAGCACGGCGTGAAATTGGGAGCTACTCTCACACATCCCCTCCCCCCCGAAGCCTCTGCCTCTAACTTAACCGTTGGCCCCTGTACCCTGCAAACAAGGAACATCGTCAGCCCCACGCACGCACCGGCTTCTCATAGGCTGCGGGGCGCCCGAAGAAGCAGGTATTTAATATAAAAGACCCGCAGCACTGTGGAGCCCAGGTCGGCTGCAGAAGGTACTGTTTTAAATTATCTATATAAATGATGTCTAAAGGCTGTCGCTGACAAGATACCATGTTACCATTATAACAAGCCAAAGTACCTACATCTGAGAAGTATGCACGCATTATTTGTATAGTATATCAACTGGTGTCAGATTTTCTCGGCTATTTTTTTTTGTCTTTCTTTTTTTTTTCTCCCTCTTATGGCTTAAGTCTGGGAGAGAGCAGTCTCGTTCTCACCTTAACATATCAAAATTGTATCAAACTGCCTAGGAGCGAATGATTAATTGAGGGATCTGAAAGTTCTACCTAGAGATTAAAACATAATGAACTGCTATCCCAAAATAGGGACTCACTTTGTCTTTCTGAACAGTATACCTTAGCTTTCTACGCTTGATTGAGTGCATTAGGAGGGCAGATATAGTGATTCTGCAAAAGGACCTATGTATGGTAGTAGTACCTGCATTCTGTAGGTCTCCAATGTTGATCCCTGAAAAGCGCAAAGAATCCGTATTCCTTGAAGCTAACCCCCACATTATCATCACGGGATGGGTTACACCACCCTAGTCCAATAAAATTGGTTGGAGGGTATAGCCCACTATCTCAAGAAAGCACTGGGGTTTAAAAAATCTTTTTTTTTTTTGTTCCTCTCTCTGCTTCTCTTTTTTGGAATCACTGCCGAAATAAATATAAACTCTTTGAGGGGGAAGGAACGAGAGGGGGGGCAAGCCACACTAAAGGCGCAGATATTTAGTGAGCTACTCAGAAGTAAATAAATACCTAAGGTAAGGAAAATGACCCTCTAAAGAAGAAAGTAATCAAGAGGGACACGAGCATATACCTGTATAGGATTAAGAAAAGGCCCAACGGGATATCAGGACAACCCCCCCCCTTGGGGATAAAAAACCCTGCCCCCCTCAAACCATTCCTTGTCGGGACTCCCCAAGAAAAGGAAGATAGCGGGATTTGGAAGCTGAAGCTGAAGGGAGGATAACAGGTTGCCAAACTGGGGAAAAGGATCAGAAAAGCAAAGGACACTATGTCCAGGATGTCAAGTAGATCAACAAAAGGAGAAACACCAAAAATGCCTATAGGCCCCGCGGCAACTAGCTCCATTAAATCATATATGTCCAAAGGAAATAGCTCAAAAAACTTAGGAACACCAAAGTCGCTCCAAGCAAAAAAAACAGACAAGAGGAGAGGACAAAAACCCAGAGCCCAAATCAAGGATGAATACTAGAGGACTCAAGAGAGGAAGGGGTCAGTGGGACAGACGTGGAACCTCATAGAATGGAGGAACGGAGACCTGAAGAAGGAATCCCTACCAAAGGGGATATAGAAAAGATGCTGATGCGACTTGAGAACGCGATCAAGGGAGAAATACAAAATTTTAGAACGGATTTTGGCCACCTTCTCACCCGGGTGGAGGCAATAGAAGAATATTCAGAGAAACAAGAACAGGAGTTAAACTCATTAAAGGAACAAGTGGCCCAGCTGCATTTACAACAGAGGAATATACTCTATAAATTGGAAGACCAAGAAAACAGATCAAGGAGACAGAATCTGAGAATTAGAGCAGTCCCAGAAGAAGAGGGGGAAGACCTGAAGAAAACAATATGGACAATTTTGAATCCAATACTGGGGAAAACATCTGAAGATCCAGTTAGGGTAGAGAGAGCCCACCGAATAGGGAGATTTAAAAGAACTGACAGAGAACGGCTAGGGATATCATAGTGAGGTTCCACTCTTTTGAAGAAAAAGATGAAATCTGGAAGAAATTGAGGGAACATCCCCCCCTCACTTATGATGGGGCAGTCCTACAGATCTTCGCAGATCTGGCCTCAGAGACTTTGGCTAGACGACGACTACTAAAGCCCCTATTGGAACAACTAATAGCCAAGAAAATTAAGTACAATTGGAGGTTTCCGGCGTGCTTAGTAGGGTGAAAGAGGGGAAATCAGCAACACTACGATTCCCGGAGAATTTAAAAGAATTCTGCAATAGGTTGGACTTACAGATCCCAGACCTGCCTCGATGGGCCTAACGGGGGGGGGGGAGATGGCCGAGGGGGATTTAGAGTGGAGAGTGAGGAGAATCGATTTATTTAGATATACCCGTTATCCCAGAGAAGTATTTATTCTTTCCCCCATTCCTTTCTCGATGGGGGATTTGTAAAATAGGTGTGGTGTGTAAATACTGCGCTGCTATAAAATGGATAAATAAGGCTGCTAAACACGGCTACTGAAAATTGAGAAGCAAAAACAAAATATGGAAAAAATAGTGTAGCGCTCAGGAAAAAACAAAATATGACAGTGAAGTCAAAATTGCATACATATAAATAATAAATAATACACATAGAATAGTGATCAGTGCATTGAAACAAAAATGTCCAACGAGAACCTCATAATAAATGAAAACCATAAAGTTCACAAAAAGAGGTGTTCTTGAATTCCAGTGACAGAAATAAAACTTGATATTCAGACGTGAAGAGAAATCCCACCACCAATGAAGATGCAGGCTTACCAGAAGGAGTGGACTCTAAGAAAATTAAATTTCAAGAGTCGATCAGGCTTAATAAATGCTCAGATCCTGGGGCAGGATGTCTTCAAAGAGGGGATCAACAGATGGCTATGATACGGAATCCAGTGGCCACGAGACTAGCTTTAAATCTTTGATGGCCCCCCTCCCTCCCCTCTGTTTCTGTGTGCCGTTGTCCATGCTCTGTGCACAGCCCGTAAACAAGTAGCTGATAGCTAAAGAGCCGACTAAACTGCTAGTGTGAGCATCCTGGGAACATCAAAGATTTAAAGCTTGTCTCGTGGCCACTGGATTCCGTATCATAGCCATCTGTTGATCCCCTCTTTGAAGACATCCTGCCCCAGGATCTGAGCATTTATTAAGCCTGATCGACTCTTGAAATTTAATTTTTCTTAGAGTCCACTCCTTCTGGTAAGCCTGCATCTTCATTGGTGGTGGGATTTCTCTTCACGTCTGAATATCAAGTTTTATTTCTGTCACTGGAATTCAAGAACACCTCTTTTTTATGAACTTTATGGTTTTCATTTATTATGAGGTTTACGTTGGACTTTTTTGTTTCAATGCACTGATCACTATTCTATGTGTATTATTTATTATTTATATGTATGCAATTTTGACTTCACTGTCAGATTTGTAAAATAGGTCCCACCTTGGGGGAAATTGAACCAAGGGAAGACCATTGGTTCAAAGGCCGATAATTGGCCATTGGGGGGAGGGAGGATAAGGGGGGAGGGGGATAAGGGAGGGAGGGGGGGAAGGAAGGGGGAGGGGAGGAAGGGGGTGGGTAATGGGGGAGGGAAGTGGGAGGGGAAGGGGGGGAGGGACCCACTTCACCTAATTTGAAAAAAGAAAAACGGAGGAGGTTAAACCTGGAAATAAAGCAAAAGGGGGCAAAACAAGACAGGATGCCGATAATAACATGTGTATCATATAACGTAAAAGGCCTTAATTGCCCTGCTAAGAGGCATAGATTCTAAAATAATTGAAAAGAATTAAAACGGACATAGCGTTTATACAAGAAACACACCTTACCTAGAAACTAACATTAAGTTATATTCGACTGATTTCCCTATTTGGTCTATGGGGACACGGTATCAAAACGTGCGAGGGGTGTAGCTATAGGGACAGCCAAGGGGGTTAGATTCCAGTTGATTGAAAGATTAACAGACCCTGAGGGGAGATTTTCTCTTCCTAAAAGGGAAACTAGAAGAGATGGAATGCACCCTAGTAAATATCTATTCCCCTAAAACACAACAGATAAAATACCTATTGGAAATTCTAGGGAAGTTAAGAGACTTCAAAAAAGGTAGGATTATCTTGGGTGGGGATTTGAACCTTTGTATAGACCCAACAGTAGATAAGACCGCTAGGACGGGTGGGACAAATAGTACCAGCTAACAAAGCTAAAGAACAGCCTACACAGAAATCAACTAGTAGATACATGGAGAATTCTAAACCAGAGACACGAGATTACACCTTTTACTCCCCTGTACACAGATGCTATTCCCGCATCGATACTACATCCTAGTGGATCATTGCCTATTGGAAAAACTGATCGAGGCAAAGATAGAATAGGACTATATCGGACCCCAATAAGCATCTGCTTAAATATTGTAGGAAATCAGAGCCAAATAGGAGACTTAATGAGGATTTAGTACTAGACGATACAAGCTTAACAAGAATTAAAAAGGAGTTGGAGGAATACTTCAAGATAAATGATACAAACGAAATATCAAAAGTAT